>JAMXDE010000023.1:0-600000 GCA_026770025.1 Craspedostauros australis
GGCCAGACCAAGACCAACAAGCGGACCAACAAGCGGACCAACAAGCGGACCAACATCTGGACCAACAAGCGGACCAACAAGCGGACCAACAAGCGGACCAACAAGCGGACCAACAAGCGGACCAACAAGCGGACCAACCTCTGGACCAACATCTGGACCAACATCTGGACCAACAAGCGGACCAACAAGCGGACCAACAAGCGGACCAACAAGCGGACCAACAAGCGGACCAACAAGCGGACCAACAAGCGGACCAACAAGCGGACCAACCTCTGGACCAACATCTGGACCAACATCTGGACCAACATCTGGACCAACAAGCGGACCAACAAGCGGACCAACAAGCGGACCAACAAGCGGACCAACAAGCGGACCAACAAGCGGACCAACCTCTGGACCAACATCTGGACCAACATCTGGACCAACAAGCGGACCAACAAGCGGACCAACAAGCGGACCAACAAGCGGACCAACAAGCGGACCAACATCTGGACCAACAAGCGGACCAACAAGCGGACCAACAAGCGGACCAACCTCTGGACCAACATCTGGACCAACATCTGGACCAACATCTGGACCAACAAGCGGACCAACAAGCGGACCAACAAGCGGACCAACAAGCGGACCAACAAGCGGACCAACAAGCGGACCAACAAGCGGACCAACAAGCGGACCAACAAGCGGACCAACAAGCGGACCAACAAGCGGACCAACAAGCGGACCAACAAGCGGACCAACAAGCGGACCAACAAGCGGACCAACAAGCGGACCAACATCTGGACCAACAAGCGGACCTACTTCTGGACCAACCTCTGGACCAACATCTGGACCAACATCTGGACCAACTTCAGGACCAACCTCTGGCCCAACATCCGGACCTACTTCGGGACCAACCAGCGGACCCACATCCGGACCCACATCAGGACCGACATCTGGACCAACCTCTGGACCTACTTCGGGCCCAACATCTGGACCTACCAGCGGACCTACCAGCGGACCAACATCCGGCCCAACGTCTGGACCAACGTCTGGACCAACGTCTGGACCAACCAGTGGACCAACCAGTGGACCAACCAGTGGACCAACCTCTGGACCAACCTCTGGACCAACCTCTGGACCAACATCCGGACCAACCAGCGGCCCAACTTCGGGACCTACTTCCGGCCCAACCAGTGGACCAACCTCCGGACCTACCTCTGGACCTACCTCCGGACCAACCTCCGGACCAACATCTGGGCCAACATCCGGCCCAACTAGCGGGCCAACCAGCGGACCAACATCTGGACCAACTTCCGGGCCTACTTCTGGACCAACCAGCGGCCCAACTTCGGGACCTACTTCCGGCCCAACCAGCGGACCAACCTCTGGACCAACGTCCGGACCAACATCTGGACCAACTAGCGGACCAACTAGCGGACCAACTAGCGGACCAACTAGCGGGCCAACCTCTGGACCAACATCTGGACCAACCTCTGGACCAACATCTGGACCAACCTCTGGACCTACTTCGGGACCAACAAGCGGACCAACAAGCGGACCAACATCTGGGCCTACCTCGGGACCAACTAGCGGACCAACATCTGGACCAACCAGTGGACCAACTTCTGGACCAACCAGTGGACCAACTTCCGGACCTACCTCTGGACCAACCAGCGGCCCAACTTCGGGACCTACTTCCGGCCCAACCAGTGGACCAACCTCCGGACCTACCTCTGGACCTACCTCCGGACCAACCAGCGGCCCAACATCTGGACCAACCTCCGGACCAACATCTGGGCCAACATCTGGACCCACCAGCGGCCCAACCAGCGGACCAACTTCCGGACCAACATCTGGACCTACTAGCGGCCCAACTTCCGGACCCACCAGCGGACCAACATCCGGCCCAACTTCCGGCCCAACTAGCGGACCAACTAGCGGACCAACATCTGGACCAACATCTGGGCCAACATCCGGCCCAACATCTGGACCAACCTCTGGACCAACCTCTGGACCAACTAGCGGACCTACCAGCGGACCAACGTCAGGACCAACATCTGGACCAACATCTGGACCAACCTCTGGACCAACCTCTGGACCAACCTCTGGACCAACTTCAGGACCAACCAGTGGACCAACATCCGGACCAACTTCCGGCCCAACAAGCGGACCAACATCTGGACCTACTAGCGGACCAACATCTGGCCCAACATCTGGACCAACTTCCGGACCAACCAGTGGACCAACCAGCGGCCCAACCAGCGGCCCAACTAGCGGGCCAACTAGCGGACCAACTAGCGGACCAACTAGCGGACCAACTAGTGGACCAACCAGTGGCCCAACTTCCGGCCCAACATCTGGACCTACTTCCGGCCCAACTAGTGGACCAACTTCGGGGCCAACATCTGGCCCAACATCTGGACCAACATCTGGACCAACCAGCGGACCAACTCCACAGCCAACATCCCAGCCAACAGCCAGTGCTGCACCAACCAACTGCGTTGATCCAGATGGCGCCAAGCTCGTCGAATCCACTGATCCTTCCTACACTGCCGACCCCAAGCCAATCATCCTCACATTCGAGAGCGACGATGCAACACTTGTCGAATTCGACTTCGTTCAGAACATCATCAACGGAGTCATCCCTCATGTCTTCATCAAGTACCACAAGTCTGAGACTGGTATCAAGGAATGTGCTGAGTTTACAAATGTCGGAGAGAACACTCCAATCTCGCTTTCTGCCGAGTGTGTGGACATGTCCACGAATGTGGTGATCTACATCTACACTGGTGATGACTTTGCCAGTGAGAACTGCGAGGCATGCAGCCTTCCAAGTGATGACGGCGAAGGTGGCTCAGGCAATCCAGACAGCTTTGCTGCGTACTACTTTGATGTTCCATGCAACACCGAGTGTATCGAACCAACTGCAGCCCCAACTTCGGCGCCGACCAGCGGACCAACCTCGGGACCAACCTCTGGACCAACATCCGGACCAACCTCTGGCCCAACATCTGGACCAACATCCGGCCCAACTAGCGGACCAACATCTGGACCAACTTCGGGACCAACCAGCGGACCAACCAGCGGACCAACATCCGGTCCAACCTCTGGACCAACTTCTGGACCAACTAGCGGACCAACCAGCGGACCAACCTCTGGACCAACTAGCGGGCCGACTTCCGGACCAACAAGCGGACCAACTAGCGGCCCAACTTCGGGACCAACATCCGGCCCAACGTCTGGACCAACCAGTGGACCAACTTCAGGTCCAACATCTGGACCAACATCTGGCCCAACATCTGGACCAACTTCCGGACCAACCAGTGGCCCAACTAGCGGGCCAACATCTGGTCCAACTTCTGGCCCAACTTCGGGACCAACCAGCGGACCCACATCTGGACCTACTTCCGGCCCAACCTCTGGACCAACCTCTGGACCAACCAGTGGACCAACCTCTGGGCCAACTTCTGGACCAACTAGCGGCCCAACTTCGGGACCAACATCTGGACCAACCGGCGGCCCGACTTCGGGACCTACTTCGGGCCCAACCTCTGGACCAACCTCTGCACCAACCAGCGGACCAACCTCTGGGCCAACATCTGGACCAACTAGCGGCCCAACATCTGGACCAACCAGCGGACCAACTTCGGGACCAACCTCGGGACCTACTTCCGGCCCAACCTCTGGACCAACATCAGGACCAACTTCAGGACCAACGTCTGGACCAACCAGCGGACCAACTTCTGGACCAACAAGCGGACCAACATCCGGCCCAACCTCTGGACCAACAAGCGGCCCAACTTCCGGCCCAACTAGCGGACCAACCAGCGGACCAACTAGCGGGCCAACCTCGGGACCAACATCTGGGCCTACTTCCGGACCAACCAGCGGCCCAACCAGCGGCCCAACCAGCGGACCAACGTCGGGACCAACCTCTGGACCAACATCTGGACCAACAAGCGGCCCAACTTCCGGCCCAACAAGCGGACCAACTTCTGGACCAACCTCCGGCCCAACTTCTGGACCAACCAGCGGACCTACATCAGAACCAACCAGCGGCCCAACATCTGGACCAACATCTGGACCAACCAGCGGACCAACTTCCGGCCCAACATCTAGACCTACTTCAGGACCAACCAGTGGCCCAACGTCCGGCCCAACTAGCGGACCAACGTCGGGACCAACCAGCGGACCAACCAGCGGACCAACCTCAGGACCAACCTCAGGACCAACCTCAGGACCAACCTCAGGACCAACGAGCGGACCAACATCCGGACCAACATCCGGACCAACATCCGGACCAACCAGTGGACCAACTAGCGGACCAACAACGGGCCCCACTTCTGGACCAACAAGCGGCCCAACAAGCGGACCTACTTCCGGCCCAACCTCTGGACCAACTAGCGGACCAACCTCTGGACCAACATCTGGACCAACAAGCGGCCCAACTAGCGGACCTACTTCTGGACCAACTTCGGGACCAACCAGTGGCCCAACCAGCGGCCCAACATCTGGACCAACCAGCGGACCAACTTCGGGACCAACCAGCGGCCCAACCAGTGGCCCAACCAGTGGACCAACCAGCGGACCAACATCCGGCCCAACATCTGGACCAACATCAGGACCAACCAGCGGACCAACCTCCGGACCTACTTCTGGACCAACCAGCGGACCAACTCCACAGCCAACATCCCAACCAACAGCCAGTGCTGCACCAACCAACTGCGTTGATCCAGATGGCGCCAAGCTCGTCGAATCCACTGATCCTTCCTACACTGCCGACCCCAAGCCAATCATCCTCACATTCGAGAGCGACGATGCAACACTCGTTGAGTTCGACTTCGTTCAGAACATCATCAACGGAGTCATTCCTCATGTCTTCATCAAGTACCGCAAGTCTGAGACTGGTATGAAGGAATGCGCTGAGTTTACAAATGTCGGAGAGAACACTCCAATCTCACTTTCTGCCGAGTGTGTGGACATGTCCACGAATGTGGTGATCTACATCTACACTGGTGATGACTTTGCCAGTGAGAACTGCGAGGCATGCAGCCTTCCAAGTGATGGCGGCGAAGGCGGCTCAGGCAATCCAGACAGCTTTGCTGCGTACTACTTCGATGTTCCATGCAACACCGAGTGTATCGAACCAACTGCAGCCCCAACTTCGGCGCCAACCAGCGGACCAACCTCGGGACCAACCAGTGGGCCAACCAGCGGACCCACCTCTGGCCCAACGTCTGGACCAACTTCCGGGCCAACAAGCGGACCAACCTCTGGACCAACCTCCGGACCAACCAGTGGACCAACTAGCGGCCCAACATCTGGACCAACTAGCGGACCAACTTCGGGACCTACATCTGGACCAACATCCGGCCCAACATCTGGACCTACTTCAGGACCAACCTCTGGACCAACCAGTGGACCAACCTCCGGCCCGACATCTGGCCCAACCAGCGGACCAACATCTGGACCAACTAGCGGCCCAACTTCGGGACCAACTTCTGGACCAACCAGCGGACCAACAAGCGGACCAACAAGCGGCCCAACATCTGGACCAACATCTGGACCAACAAGCGGACCTACCAGCGGACCAACTAGCGGCCCCACCTCTGGACCAACTAGCGGCCCAACTTCGAGACCAACCAGCGGACCAACCAGCGGCCCCACCAGCGGACCAACATCCGGCCCAACTTCGGGACCAACATCAGGACCTACCAGTGGACCAACTTCCGGACCTACTTCTGGACCAACCAGCGGACCAACTCCACACCCAACATCCCAGCCAACAGCCAGTGCTGCACCAACCAACTGCGTTGATCCAGATGGCGCCAAGCTCGTCGAATCCACTGATCCTTCCTACACTGCCGACCCCAAGCCAATCATCCTCACATTCGAGAGCGACGATGCAACACTTGTCGAATTCGACTTCGTTCAGAACATCATCAACGGAGTCATTCCTCATGTCTTCATCAAGTACCACAAGTCTGAGACTGGTATCAAGGAATGCGCTGAGTTTGCAAATGTCGGAGAGAACACTCCAATCTCGCTTTCTGCCGAGTGTGTGGACATGTCCACGAATGTGGTGATCTACATCTACACTGGCGATGACTTTGTCAGTGAGAACTGCGAGGCATGCAGCCTTCCAAGTGATGACGGCGAAGGTGGCTCAGGCAATCCAGACAGCTTTGCTGCGTACTACTTTGATGTTCCATGCAACACCGAGTGTATCGAACCAACTGCAGCCCCAACTTCGGCGCCGACCTCTGGACCAACCAGCGGACCCACATCTGGACCAACCAGCGGACCAACCTCCGGACCAACCTCCGGACCAACTAGCGGACCTACTTCGGGTCCAACATCAGGACCAACATCCCGACCTACTTCTGGACCAACTTCGGGACCAACCAGTGGCCCAACCAGCGGCCCCACCAGCGGACCAACATCCGGCCCAACATCTGGACCAACATCAGGACCAACATCAGGACCAACATCTGGACCTACTAGCGGACCAACAAGCGGGCCAACTTCCGGACCAACCAGCGGACCAACATCTGGACCAACCTCAGGACCAACATCTGGACCAACCTCAGGACCAACCTCAGGACCAACTTCGGGACCAACCAGCGGACCAACATCCGGCCCAACTTCCGGCCCAACTTCTGGACCAACATCTGGACCAACTTCGGGACCAACCTCTGGACCAACTAGCGGCCCAACTTCCGGACCTACTTCGGGACCAACTAGCGGCCCAACTTCGGGACCTACTTCGGGACCAACCAGCGGACCAACATCTGGACCAACCTCTGGACCAACATCTGGACCAACCTCTGGACCAACTAGCGGCCCAACTTCGGGACCAACCAGCGGACCAACCAGTGGACCAACTTCCGGCCCAACTTCGGGACCAACATCCGGACCGACCTCCGGCCCAACTAGCGGCCCAACTTCGGGACCAACAAGCGGACCAACAAGCGGACCAACTAGCGCCCCGACCTCTGGGCCTACTGCCGGCCCAACCAGTGGACCAACCAGCGGACCAACCTCTGGACCTACTTCTGGACCAACCTCTGGACCAACTTCGGGACCAACCAGTGGGCCAACTTCGGGACCAACCAGTGGACCTACTTCCGGCCCAACCAGCGGACCAACTTCGGGACCAACCAGCGGACCAACGTCTGGACCAACCAGCGGTCCAACTTCTGGACCAACCTCTGGACCAACTTCTGGACCAACTTCCGGACCAACCAGCGGACCAACTAGCGGACCTACCAGCGGACCAACCAGTGGACCAACTTCCGGACCAACCTCCGGACCAACTTCCGGACCAACCAGCGGACCAACATCCGGCCCAACATCTGGACCAACCTCTGGACCAACATCGGGACCAACGAGCGGACCTACCAGCGGACCAACTAGCGGGCCAACCTCGGGACCAACCTCTGGACCAACATCCGGGCCAACATCTGGACCAACCAGTGGACCAACCAGTGGACCAACCAGCGGCCCAACTAGCGGCCCAACCTCGGGACCTACTTCGGGACCTACTTCCGGCCCAACTAGCGCACCAACCAGCGGACCAACATCCGGCCCAACATCTGGACCAACCTCTGGGCCAACATCGGGACCAACGAGCGGACCTACCAGCGGACCAACATCCGGCCCCACCTCTGGACCAACTCCTGGACCAACATCTCCACCTACCAGCGGACCTACTTCTGGACCAACCTCGGGACCAACATCCGGCCCAACCAGCGGACCAACCAGCGGACCAACCAGCGGACCAACCTCTGGCCCAACCTCGGGACCTACTTCGGGACCTACTTCAGGACCAACTTCCGGCCCAACTAGCGGACCAACCAGCGGGCCAACATCTCGACCAACTAGCGGACCAACTAGCGGGCCAACCAGCGGCCCAAGTAGCGGACCAACTTCCGGCCCCACCTCTGGACCAACTTCAGGACCAACTAGCGGACCAACATCCGGCCCAACTAGCGGCCCAACTAGCGGACCGACTTCAGGTCCAACATCAGGACCAACGTCCGGACCTACATCTGGGCCAACCAGCGGACCAACCAGTGGACCAACAAGCGGCCCAACATCTGGACCAACATCTGGACCAACTTCGGGACCAACCAGTGGCCCAACCAGCGGCCCCACCAGCGGACCAACATCCGGCCCAACATCTGGACCAACTTCTGGACCAACCAGCGGACCAACCAGCGGACCAACTAGCGGACCTACCAGCGGACCAACCAGTGGACCAACTTCCGGACCTACTTCGGGACCAACTTCCGGACCAACTTCTGGACCAACCAGCGGACCAACTCCACAGCCAACATCCCAGCCAACAGCCAGTGCTGCACCAACCAACTGCGTTGATCCAGATGGCGCCAAGCTCGTCGAATCCACCGATCCTTCCTACACTGCCGACCCCAAGCCAATCATCCTCACATTCGAGAGCGATGATGCAACACTCGTTGAGTTCGACTTCGTTCAGAACATCATCAACGGAGTCATCCCGCATGTCTTCATCAAGTACCGCAAGTCTGAGACTGGTATGAAGGAATGCGCTGAGTTTACAAATGTCGGAGAGAACACTCCAATCTCACTTTCTGCCGAATGTGTGGACATGTCCACGAATGTGGTGATCTACATCTACACTGGTGATGACTTTGCCAGTGAGAACTGTGAGGCATGCAGCCTTCCAAGTGATGACGGCGAGGGTGGCTCAGGTAATCCAGACAGCTTTGCTGCGTACTACTTCGATGTTCCATGCAACACCGAGTGTATCGAGCCAACGGCTTCCCCAACTTCGGCGCCGACCAGCGGACCAACCGAGGACATATGTGTCTACACACGCCTAGATTTCGCCACTGATGTCAATGGACAGCCAACCGGAGATGGATTCGTTCCTTCAACTGCATACATCGCGTTTGACATCGAAATGATAAAAGTCAACACCACTGCAAGCGAGTCATCCTACGGTGGGCCAAACGGTGACAACGCTCGGTATTGGATGACGGAAAGCACTGAGGTCGGCACAGCCATTATCATTCAGGAAGGAAATGTTGCAACTGCGATCCCAAGCTCTGGCGGTGGTGATATCGTGTTCACCATGAACGGACAAGCAACGGAGAAGATGGAGTTTGTGTTTTACGACCTCGCCGAGGATGTCACCATTACCACGACACCACAAGCAGGACTTGGGGAGGGTGCTTCACCTCGAACAACCACTGTGGCCGCCGATCCGAATGGCGAGCTTCAATCCGTTGAAGTTGATATCTCCATGATCCACGAAGTCATCGTGACGTTCGCTGGGCGTGGAGCGATCGCCTCTATTGGAGTTTGCCGAGATCCCAGCACCCCTCCTCCGCAAGCCAACAGCTCGCCATCTGCCACAATTGAGCCAACGTCGATCCCAACGCTGAGCCCCACCCCAGAGACGGCTTCTTGTCCAGAAGACGTGGTTTTGGTCGCCACAGTTGGTGACACACCGCCACCGAGCGTCGCGATTGAAGTGCTCGAGTACGGTGGCGACCAAGTCACATTCAACGTCCGCCAGGTATTCAACAGCACGGTCAACATCTTTGCGCAGTACCACGAACATGCAACTGGTGAGACGGACTGTTTCGAAGAAGACAACGTCGTCTTCGATGAAACCATGCGGTATACAGCGTACTGTATGAAAATGCGTCCCATTGACTATTGTGGATCTTTGGTTCACAGACACAAATGCGGTCAGTGAGACTTCAGGGGACGCTGTGGTTCCACCATGTTGCCACCCTCCGAGTGAGCAGAAACGACCAACAGTCCAGTACACATACAAGGTCTACTGTGAGAGCAGATGCCCAGCAGAAGATGGCACAGACAACAGGCGTATGCTCTCTGAGATTGCTCCACCTGTGGATGAGGGGCTCGCTTCCATCACCGATGCTTCAAATGTGACCAAACCAAAAGATTCAGACGATGTCGTCGTCTCAGCTGATGACCATATGTGTCTCTCCAAGGACTACCCATGCAACGGAGACATGGTGTACATCTGCCATTACTCTGCCCGGCATGGATACGAAACCTTCTGCGTTCCCGAAAGTGACTCCGACATTGTCGGATACTTCCCAAGGAGCACTTGTGGTCCCTGCGAAGGAGATGATGGATACGAACAAGGCCCTCAATCTTAAGGTACACACAAACTGATCCTCCATTACATACACAAACAAATACAATGCAGGACAAAACAATACACACTACAATACACAATACCGATACCAATACCAACACAGTAAGCGTATCAAATTCAAACAACACAACATGCACACTCCTACTACACTCCTACTGTATCGCTGTACCATACTCCTACGCCACACTTGCACCACTTTCGCGATTTACCTAACCAATAGTACTTACAACAAGTATCTCTCCTCGTTGGGTGGACAGGCCAAATCAGGTCTGCATGTGAAATGATATGAACAGAAACTCTTGAGGCTGATGGTGCAGACCACAGCCCACACAACACAGAGAAAGAAGAAACAAGGGCACAGCAACCATCATCCTGACCTGGGACAATCAAACAAATGCCGCTTTGCGGCCTCAGATTTTTCGCCCATGTTAAACCCTGAAGAGAACCATTGCGCTGCGATTTGGAAATGGTGGAGTCGAAAAGTTTCAAGATAGTCTTTGTCGTGTGTGTATGTACGTAGTTTCGCTGCGCCGTTTCGGAGAGCAAGGATGATGGCCCAAACTTGAACGTCATGATTTCATGTCACATCATCGCAAGATAGCGTTACGAACTTCATTTACGTACTCTTTGGCAACGCATGTCCAAGTAGAAAGTTTGATGAATTCGATGGGTCCCCGAAAGCTCTGATTCATTCAGCTGAGCGTCCTTCTCGCCTGCCTGTGATTGTGTTTGTATTTCTGTGCAATTTCGATGTGACGTGCCATGTATGGTAATAATATTCTGCATTTCTGGATGCCACACCCGCAATTCCTCCCAACTTTGATCAGAATCTTCCAACGATGTTCTCAGTCAGACCAGTCAATTCGAATTGGCCTTCCCAATAAGTGTTTGCCATTGAGCGCTGCTGCCTTATCGCAGGATTGTGTGTCCCAAAACTCGACATACCCGCTGTCATGCGGATGTGCGATAAACGTGTGATCGTGCGCAACAAGAATAGGCACAGCGGAGGGGCGACAACGGAAAATGAAAGCAAGGCGCATGAGAAGGAGTGTATATGATGTGGACGAAGGTTGGCGGTGGATTGGGCCATGCAGTCGCAATACCGTCAATGCAACAGGCACACGTGAAGCGTCCTCGCGCAAACCAGCTGCTGCTGTCGTTGCAGCACCACGAGCGTACATGAATGAGCCAAGAGTAGTTGCATCTTGTGATTCTGGACGACCACGTCTGAATACCATTCGCAAACACACAATGTAACGCCTCCGTCAGTGTCCCTCCCTGCTGGTCGTGGCCACGCGGTAAGAAGGCAATGGATGTGTGACCTTGGGTGGAATGCACAAGCAGAGAGCTACTTCATGTGCATTCAGATCATCGAAAATCAAACACGTCGTGATGAGTCCGGTACTCACCATCCCTTGAAGTCCCCGGTGTCCTTGTGATGCAGCCATCGGATAGCCTTGGGTTCAGCATCCACAGCCTGAAAGAAGTTCCGAAGTTGCTCATCGTCAAGATCAAAAGAGATGTTCCCAACGAATAGCTTGACGCAATCGTCGGGCTTTGGGCTCATGGCACTTTTGCCGCTCCCGCCTGCTTGCCTCGTCGTTGCGCTGTTGCCCGAGACGACTGCCTTCGGAGGCGGCCATGCATCGCCCTCCCTGGCAGGGGCGAAGTTGATTTTGATCGGACGGCCCATCAGCTCTGAACCAGCTGCGGCAACTGCATCGGCCGCGTTCTTAGTCGTCTCCATCTCGACGAAAGCAGATCCATAGAATCTTCCTGTCTCCTTGTCCGTGATCCACTTGATGTGCGTGACTGTACCGGGAAGGAAAGATCCGAGAGAACTCTCATCAACGGCAAATGGCAAGTTTCCGATGAACAAACGAGTGACGGCCTGCGGATTTCCGGTGCACGGCTTCTTGTCTGCAGGGTTTCCCGTCTTCACGGTCTCTGCTCCCGCTGCTGCTTCCGTCCCATCTTCCGTGGGTACCTGGGGCTTGCTGCGCTCGGTCTTCGACGTCTTCCGGTTGGACTCGACGTCAATATCATCATCACCACCATCCGCAGAGACCTTTCGTTTCCGTTTCTTCACGTACTCCACCTTCCCATCGCCGCCGATCTTGACCAACTCGTTTTGCTCGAACGTCTTCATAACGGCCTTGAATTGCTTCTTGGACGCCTTGTCCTTGTCGCTCATCTGTAACGACAGCAGCACCTGCTTCCGAAGCTCCTTGATCTGCATGCTCCCGCTCGATGCCTTCAGTATTGACTTGATGGACTTTTTCCACGCAGAGGCGTCTCCTTCGTTCGTCATGCTTGTTGTTGTCGTTTCTCGCGTAGATCCAAGATGCCAACAGGTAAAATACTTCAGAGGATTGTTGTCTGCTGCTGCCCAGATGCTGCTATCGATTCCTTTGTGCTGATCACTGCAGGAGAGTATGTGATGCCGATGTCGATTGTGTGCAGACAGCATTTTGTGAGGCGCGGAAGCATGCATCCTTGTGGTCGTTGACAATTCTCACAGAATTCCTTACTTCTTACTTCTTTACTAATCCTATTAGTCAAATACTGGTCGGGGGCTGTCTTCGGACAGCACTCACAAATAAACAACAAGAGCTCCGACCAGGGCACGAAACAACGGGCCAATACGTCTTTCGTAGTTACTTGCACTGTTTGACAGATTAAGAGTCGTGCTTACCAACACTGAGCAACACCCAACACCACACCACCCTTTTACCGTCTTACGAGCTATCACCATGGACCGACCAACCAACATCAACACCTTCAACAAGATCATCCAAGAGCTGGTTCAGCTCGATGATGAAGAGATGGAGTTCCTCGGTGAGAAGCTCGGGAGACTCGATCGCGCGATCCGCAACTCGGACGCGACCATCGTGGCGGCGTTGACGCTTTCGCCAACGCTGTCGGCAATCAGCATCACCAACATCCTCCGCATCTTCGTGTACGCAAGAGCCAACACGATCACTGCGCGCACGGATTGGGCAGCAATTGACCTGTTCAACGACGCGAACAACTACGTGCCGCCAGAAGTCAGCACGCCAGTCGCAAACGCAGCCGCTCAAGTTCGATCGGAAATCGCGATCAGAGAGGCAGCCGCAGCAGCGGAGATGACAGTCGCGACCAGCCGCGAGATCACCGTCAGCTCCCCGAGCCGCGCGACACGCACATCAAGATCACCACGGACCCCGCGAACTCCATCAGGATGGAAGTTCGACAAGGTCAGCATGCCGGAAGCACCCGAGTTCACTGGAATGAACTGCAACTGGTATGACTGGAAGATCGCATTCAAGCGCCAACTGGTCACATCCAGATACGCCGCGTACCTCAGCGCAGACAAACCGTCACACTTCGAGGACGAGATCGACCAGCAGCTGTACACGGTGCTGCACACGAAGACGGCGGATGGATGTGCAGCGTTCATCGTGGAAGCCCACGAACCCAACGGACACGATGCGTTCCAGGCACTCGTGCGAACATACGAGTCGCCCGAACACAAAGCTGAAGCCATCGTCGAAGAAGAACAGAAGATCGCCGAGCTCCGTTACGACGGATCCGAGCCCTTCCCAGTATTCGTCAATGCTTTCTCCAAATGCATCCGCGTCATGGAGCAGAACGGGAAGCAAATGACAGACCAACAGAAGATCGCAAAGTTCTTCCGCAACATCACGGACGATCGCTTCACGAGCGAGATGTCCAGGTTCCGTCACACGGAACAGTCCTTTTCCGCCATCCGGGAGGCATTCATGCAACATGATGCGCTCCTCGCGAAGTCGGAAGGGCACTACTCTCCCAAGCGCAACCGTTGCTACCAGCAGAAGGACACCAAGGACGACCGCAAGAGGCCACGCGAATCCTCCAAGTGGGATCGCAAGGGCGCCGCATCATTTCGGTTGCCGGACTCCGTCTTCCGTCGCATGCCGGCGAGCACTCAAGTGCTCCTCGTTGAAGCGTCTCGTCACTTCCGCACCACCGGGAAACCAATCGATGAGGACACCCTCAAGCGCAACAAGCCAACCGAGTACGCGCGCAACCTCGAGTTGCCACTGACCCAGCGAGGACCCAAGCGGCCTCGCACGGGCGACCACAAGACCGGACGACCCGGCACCCAAGGACCATGGAACGCCGGTTCTTGACAATCAAAGACGGGCACAACTCGCCGTCAGTCGGAGATTGTCATCCACCTCAAACCCCGCGACTGTAGGGGGGCGAGCGTGACAACCGCAGCGGGAATGCCCGGACGTGCACGTCCGGTGGCACCACAAGAGTCCCGTCCGTGCACAACCCACCTGACAGTGGAGCACTGCATCCGAAGGGCAAGAGTAACGAACAATAGCCAAGGCTTTATCGTCCTAGACTCAGGGGCGGACGGAGACATCGTTCATGCGTCGGGCTGGGAGGTGACCCACACACACCAACAAGAGTTTCGTGCCCGAGGGGCGACAATCAGCTCACCAATCGAGACATTCCAGATGGTTGACGCGGTGGCAGCATACGAGCCCCCATCAGGCGGCGTGATCCTCATCAAAGCGAACTACGTGGCTCTCGACAAGCATCCACAGCAGACGGAATCACTGTTTAACACACATCATATGCGCGCGTCCGGACTGAACGTCTACGATCGCCTAATCGAACATCAGGGACAGCAGCGGGTCTCATCGGACGAAATCAGCATACCGCTGGAGAACCATGAAGGCACCACGCTCAGAATTCCCATCAGAAAGCCGACAGCCCACGAGATGGCAACGGCGCAGCATATCATTATATGCGACAGACATCAGCGTCTGCGACGCAACGCAGGTCGGGTCGATTTCACGCGAATCTTCAGGCACCTTCCGCCACACGTGGTGGAGAAGACAATGGTGGCATCCACTCAGCTGGCGGATACTCCGATCGAGGCAGAGTCAAGGCTTATCCCGCGGCAGTATCGAGCGCAGCGAGCAGGAGTGCTGCAGCCCAACAGGATCGACGGCAGAGTTGACACGGACACGTTCTTCTCCACCGTCCAGTCCATCCGGCACTACAAATGCTTCCAGCTATTCTCACACCAACAATCGAAATTCATCTGGGCGAAGCCATTGGGCCGCGAGGCCATGGCGCCAGGGGCGCTCACGGACTTCATCATCCGCATCGGCGCTCCGGACCTACTCGTATCAGACAATTCGCAGGTGCAATCGGGCAAGGCATGGAAAGCGGTCACATCCCGCTATTTGATCAAGCACCAGTTCACTGTGCCAATGAATCAGAACCAGAATCACGCAGAACGAGCGATCGGTGATGTCAAGCGGCATGCATACCAGCTTCTGTGGGCCGCCTCGGCGCCACTCTCATTCTGGTGCTATGCTGTGCAACACGCGATCGACACATGGAACTACACGGCGAAGGCGAGCCTCCAATGGCGCACTCCAATCGAGATTCTTCGAGGAAACACTCCCGACATCTCGATGTTTCGCTTCACGTTCTTCCAGCCCGTATGGTTCTTCGAACCCATGACCAAATTCCCCCACCATCCATTCAAGCCAGGGTACTTCCTTGGCATCGCATGGAACCACGGCGACCCATTCACCTACACCGTATGGTCGCCACGAGGCGATGACATCACGAAGGGCACCGCGCTTGTGCGCAACATCGTCAAGCCGCGTGTCGTCGAAGACGCCATTCCTCCACGCATCACGGACGCGGAGATCAACCGCATCGCTCGACTCGATATCATCCACACCACTACGCGCGGCGAATCCGGCGAACGCGCCAGGACCAAGACATTGCCGGCGGAACTCGCTCGACAGGTCCGCGAGGCCATCGACGCGATTGCTGTGCAGTCAGGGGCGGCGGCGGGTCCACCGGAGCCGGAGACGCAGGAGGTCAGGGGCGTATCCGAGACTAACACGCCAGCAGGCACGGCTGACCGATGGTTCGGTCAACCAAACATAATTCCCAACGACGGCGACATGCCGGAACATAATGCACACGGCGTCATCTCCGATGATGACGGCGAAGCATCCACGGGTAACATCTCTGAGGAGACCGATGACTCCGAAGTCACGGCGATGCCAGATCCTCCGGAGCACCGCTCTCAGGGGCGTGAGTCCTCTCTCATCGAGAGAGAGCATGACGAGCTGTTCCGAAATCAGGTCGAAAACGAGAAATCTGACGACTTGGCAATCAACTCCATCCTCAGCCACGCATTCAGAGACGGGCATCTACACTTCAACGTGCAATGGTCCAATACTGAAACGCAATGGTTCCGATATGATGTGATCCGAGCAGACCATCCCGAAATGGTAGCACGATACATCATTGACAACGAACCACGACGCAACGGTCGACACAATCGACAATCGCAAGTCCTACTCAAGTGGGCAAAACATGCTCTGCGAGCCATCGGGCGCAGAATCCGAAGGATCGAGCGAACTCGGGCATTCACAATGGATGACGACGACAACATCATCATCATCAGACGAATCCGTCCAGGCAAGAAGAAGCCGAAACGAGACTACTTCGCCACTGTGTATCAATACGGTGTCGAGGTCCCACGCAACATGAAACATGCATTGCAACTGGATGAGGCCAACGGGGATCACCAATGGAGAGACGCAGCGAAGAAGGAAATCGACGCATTGATCGAACTCGACTGCTTCACATTCCACCCATCAACATACCAACCACCAGCGGACTACCAGAGCACGAAACTCCGACTCATATTCGCGGTCAAACAAGATCTGCGACGTAAGGGGCGCTTGGTAGCAGGCGGGCATCTCATCGAGCTGGCGGACAACATCCGAGTCTACTCATCAACCGTCAAGTCGACAAGCGTCCGCATCCTTGATGCAATAGCAGATGCAAACAACCTGCACCAGCTATGTGGCGACGTCGGCAACGCATTCGTCAATGCGTACACCAATGAGAAGATCTACGCGACAGCAGGAAAGGCATTCGACGACAAAGAAGGACAAGTCATCGTGCTCAAGAAGGCACTGTACGGTCTTCGGTCGAGCGCTCAACGATTCCATGCACACTTCGCCAATACTCTCTCATCAATGGGATTCACGCCATCACGGCATGATCAGGATGTATGGATCCAGCGCAGAGACGACTCTGGCTACGACTACATCTGTACCCACGTGGACGACTTCAAGATAGTCGCCAAAGACCCAGATCAGTACATGAAAGCGATCCAACAAGTCTACACAGTCAAAGATATCGGACCGCCGAAATACTATCTTGGCAACGATTATTCCAGGAACGCAAAAGGAAAATGGAGCGTCGGATGCGACAAATACATTTCCAATGCTCTGGACAAGATCGAACGGCTCCATGGGGAACTGCATGACCAACATGTACCCATGAAGAGCAAGGATCATCCGGAAACGGATGATACGCCACTACTAACACCTGACGAGCAACAACAGTTCCAGCAGCTCATCGGCATGCTGAACTGGGTTGTACAGCTCGGACGTTTCGACGTCGCATTTGCCACCTCTTCTCTCTCACGTTTCACATCAACACCACGAAAAGGGCATCTCACGAGAGCACTTAAGATATGGGGATACCTCAAGAACAAA
Source organism: Craspedostauros australis (assembly GCA_026770025.1). Classification (NCBI taxonomy): domain Eukaryota; phylum Bacillariophyta; class Bacillariophyceae; order Mastogloiales; family Achnanthaceae; genus Craspedostauros; species Craspedostauros australis. Next base: position 17,734 of record JAMXDE010000023.1, read on the forward strand.
TCCACGCTGAGAACCATGATCGATTCAAAACCTATCGCATTCGAGAACTTCAATCCAGAATCGCCCAACCCGGAGATGGTTGCACAGATGAAGGAAGAGTACCCCGAAGCGGCGGAGGACATTGACGATCAGGCACCGGCAGCGATATATCCTGAGATCCAGATGTGCGCATTTGTCGATGCGGACCATGCTCACGATCTGGTCACGCGGAGATCGAACACCGGCATCATCATCTTTCTGGGGCGCACCCCAGTGCACTTCTCCAGCAAACGCCAGACATCAGTCGCAACATCAACATACGGAGCAGAATTCAATGCAATGCGCTCGGCAACCGAGGAAATCATTGCACTCCGATACGCACTCCGATCTCTGGGAGTCACAGTCAAAGCGCCAACGATCACCTTCGGTGACAACAATGCAGTGATATCGAACACGACCATTGCAGACAGCTTGCTTCAAAAGAAGCACGTGGCAATCTCATTCCACAGAGTCCGCGAAGCGGTGGGAGCTGGAATCCTTGTCCCAGTCTATGTCCCATCAAAGCGGAACTTTGCAGATATGCTCACGAAGGCGCTGGCAAAGCCAGAACTCACATCATTTGTCACAACTCTGTTCTATGCAGGTCTACCTCGAGATCAAGGGGCGTGACAATTCTCACAGAATTCCTTACTTCTTACTTCTTTACTAATCCTATTAGTCAAATACTGGTCGGGGGCTGTCTTCGGACAGCACTCACAAATAAACAACAAGAGCTCCGACCAGGGCACGAAACAACGGGCCAATACGTCTTTCGTAGTTACTTGCACTGTTTGACAGTCGTGACACACATCATCCGTGCCGTTTTCTTGGAGCGCGGTTGTTTTGGTGGTTGTGGGCGCAAAGATCTGAATGTCAAATAATTCATCTAACCTTCCATCAGCCATGAGCCAAATTGGATTGTCGACTTCAACAGTGTTTTATTTCTATTTTGAATATTTACCCAAGCTCCCACAATCCACAACCTTGGAATGTTAACTTGCACAAGAAATATTGTGCGAATACTCCACGAGTAAGATGAAAGAGTACGCTGGTGCTATGATAGTTTAACGTCCAATCCATGCCAACACAACATGGATGGGAAGGGTTCAGTAGGTGGGAAACGAGTGGAACCATTCTCAACGAGTTAGTCGAACGATAGGCTCATGTTCGGGATAACTAAGGCAAGGAGAGCGACGGATGGCCGGGCAAGCGACAAGAGCCGGTCGCATTGCTGAAGAAGCGCGATACCTTCGACGACAGTCTGTTGAGAGCATTTCTGCTGGTGATTGCGATGGTGGCGATTGCCAATGGTAGCATGCACCAAGGAATAGCAATACTGCTGGAGGACGAGTATGGCTGCTGATGCTGTGACCACGACGATGCCGTAGGCGGTCATGTAACATGGTGGAAATCCTTCCCTGTGCAAAACTGAGTACAGGAATACGACATTGGTGACGTCATGGACAGCCCCAGGCGCCTGAAGGCATCTGAGGATGTGGTGGGACACGATCGTGGCCACGAGCCTCGCTGTGTGAGCCAGTGCGCAAGAGCCCAAGCAAGTCCCGAGGCGGAGCGTGTCTTCCCAGTCAGCCCACCATCCTGTCGGCGGCCTGGCGTAGGATTGGACGAAAGCATGTGTCCAATCGCCAACGAGATTGCCGGGCGTCATCAAGCCATTCGGATCAGCAACACGAGCGTGGTCGTTGCAGTCGCACATCAGTTGGGCAACAAGTGCCCAAGCTGAGACAGCGGCCGGGTTTAGCTGTGCACTTGTGCGTGAGAGGAACCAGGTCGTTGCGGTCGGAGCAAGCAGCCAGCTCATGTAACTCAGCATGATTACTTCGCTGGCGATCCTTTTGATTGCTTCCGAAATCCTGCATTGCAAAGACTCGATCGATCGTTGCGATCTTTCATTCTGGCCATCCCGCAGTGCATTCACGAACATCTCATGATCATTCATAGCAGCCGGGAACTGGCTCGCGGACACTTGGAGTGAGTCGCGAAGAGGGGTGCAAAGCGATCCTGGCGGAAACCGATCGCCAGGAGGATGACTATGAGCAGCACCGTCATTTGACCTCGGATATTGGACAAGCGTCGGGGGTCCATCGAGGGGGCTGCGCATGCTGCGCTCCTCGGTGTATGGTGGCGGATGGCCTCGCAGTGTGTGAGTGCGATCCCCGCTTCTTGTTTGCAACGCGAGAGCATTAATTCTATCACCGCCGCTTTCAGCACAAGGTCCGCACTCATCTCTCAAGGGCTCTGCACATGAGATTGCGGTTGAGGTTGTCTCCGTCGCCGCGACTGGGGCACTATCGTTGCATGACGTTGCTCTTGCTAGCGGTGGTGTTGGCCATGATCGCGGCGATGAATCTCTTTCATTTCCACGAACACTAATGGATGGTTCCTGTGTTGTCCTGCCATCGCCAATGCGAGTATCAAGTCCTCTACCAGCATCCATGTCGACATTGGCGCGTGCATAAATATTGTCATTCGTCGTGTCAGCGAGGGAGCATGGTGCCCTTGGTTGTTGTGCGATGCTGTCATGAGCTTGCGCTGCATCCTTACTTGTTCCGCTTACGTTGTCGCTGTGTCTAATTGGGCTGTCCTCCCCAGTATGAGCGTGCACGCTCATTGTGCGATATTCAGCACGCTGGGTTTTCTTCCGTGAATGCAACTTGCGCACCCATATTATCGGCGCCAGCGTTATTAGCAACGCGAAAGACGACAGGAGCAATAAATAGTGATGCCGCCAAGCCTGTGCCATGCCGTGGCAAAACCTCGATTGGCAAACGAAAAGCATCGAAGATGCGTCATGCTTGAGCGGTTTGGTGGTTACCACCAGGATGTCATCGGCAGCCTCAATGCTTGGCAGTGTGGCGTGGTCTTTCCGTGAGCTTTGGTGTTCCTTTCGCTCCTGGCTTTGATCCATGCAAGAGCCGGCGGTCGCAGCGCAGCTTCCACTGCGCATGGGATTAAGGAGGTCATCACGCCGTTGCTGGAAGGATGAGACGACTTCGATATCGCTGGATTGGTCTGCAGATTCGTCGTCACCCAAGAGCTCCAGAACGATCTTCGCTATGTCGTCGTTCATGGTTTCATCGTCGTCGTCGTCGTCGTCGTCGTCGTCAGTAGTGAAGGTATTGATGTGAACGTCGTTGTTGCCGTTGTTGCTGCTGCTTCCGTTGCTGCAGGTGACAATCTTGTTGGCCACGTCGCTTTCGTACAACACAGCGAAGTCGTCGCTGTTTGTATCGCAGTCTGTATCTGCAGGAACGGAGGAGGTACGTCGCGTGGTACTCGTACGAGTAGGGAAGCTAGACAGATGCTGTCCATTCAGGCCGAAATGGGGCTGTGGTTGCGTCTTGAGATGTGACGCCCAAGAATCCCAACCATTCGTTTCCATCTGTGATGCGTGCACAATTGCCTCTTGGATTCCAATGAGGTTGCCGTCGGTGATGGTGATTACGTTGGCCGGCGATCCTGACTGCGATGTGATGTGATGTTGTGCCAACCGACATCGTTTTTGTGGGTGTTGTGGGTGTTGGAGTTTGGGCAAGTGAGAAGAGGCACGCACACGGAACACGTTTGGGATTTGAATTTGAAAGCCATTTTTCCAAACCCCATCAACGGCATCATTTCGGAAGCGTGTGCCACGAAAAACTGTCAGTTTCCGACCCTCGTGATTGGTTTTGGTTGGTCATTGTTTCACGAGTTGACTTTAGCACCCACGAACAAGAAAACGGCGTAAACAAGAACGGGAAACATGTTGGAAACAGGCAAACACCAAAAATGACGCAGCACAAAAAAGACGACGAAAGAACCGAACGACCAAAACCGCACAACGCCACGGCGCAGCACATGACGTAACGCGAAACTGTTCTCGAGGCCTCTCTGTGTGGCAACGACAGCGACCACACACACACACAAAAGAAGAAAGCGCAAATCAGCACCACACACCACAACACAATCTTCGAGGAAGGAAGCAAAGAGAAAGAGAGGCAGAACAAGAGCAAAGTGAAGAGCGCAATAGAGTATAACACTCGCAAAGACACAGTCCACCACACCCACTCCAGTCATATAGTCGAAGAGCGCGGATTTATTCGCAGGACACAGCTGTAGCTACCGAACAGACCCAGCTGCGTAGAGGCAAAGCGTACTGATCCAACTACTATTCAGACACCAACAGTCCGAGACGACGAGAAAAAAGCAAACACAAATCCCGAACACCTAACCAAAACAGAAGAAAACAAAGAAGCAACGCAATTCGACAAGTGAGAGCCTCAGGTCAGACAGTCTTCAAACCCGCACGACAACCAGATACAATCTACGAGACAACCTACGAGACAAACTACAAGACAATCTACAACGCAAGATGGTCAGCGATCTGTGCACACGCCGCCTCACCAAGGAACTGGCATCCTTGCGCAAGGACCCAATGAAGTCGCCGCGCATCGTGGTTGCACCCAACGAGGCCAACATCCTGGAGATGCACTACGTGATCGAGGGCTCGGCCAAAACGCCCTACGAAGGCGGAATCTACCACGGGAAGCTCATCTTCCCCAAGCAATACCCATTGAAGCCGCCTGGCGTCATCATGCTGACCCCAACGGGACGCTTCCAGCCCAACAGGCGCCTCTGCTTGTCCATGTCGGACTTCCATCCCGAGACGTGGAATCCGATGTGGTCCGTCAGCACCATCCTCACGGGACTGTACTCCTTCATGATCGAGACCTCGCCGACGCTGGGCTCCATCGAGACCACGACGGCACAGAAGCGAAGGCACGCCAGCCAAAGCCTGGAGTACAACATGCGGGATGTCCAGTTCCGACGCCTCTTCCCCGAATACGTCGAGCTGCACAACGAACGCCAACAGCGACGACAGCAGCAGCCGCAGAACTCAACGAGATCACAGGATCCACTCACGTCGACCATATCGCAACCGCCGGGACCTTTGGGGGGCGGTCAGATCGGTGGCATCAACGGCGCAATGGCCATTTCGGCGGGGATCATCGCCATTCTGTCTCTCTTCTTCGCCAGCCGGTTCTATTGAGTTTCGCTCTCTTGTCCATCGCGGTGCTCATGTTCGTCATGGTGGTGCCGACAATGGTGCCGTCGGTTTTGTCGGCGGGGGAGAATGGAAACCAAACATTCATCATCGCCGCAGCCCTCGGCATGAACCACGCCATAAATGAAGACTTGAATACAGACTTGACCATCGCAGAAATGGCCCGCTGTGCGATGCTGCCAACACTCTTCACTGCAACCGCCACTGATTCAATCGGGACTTCGTGCATACTCGGTGGCACCTCAACCAGGTTCATTACAGCACCAGTCTCACAACTCATTCGGAAGGCCCAAGGTGGTGGTGGTGGTGGTGGTTGGATGGTCTGCGGATGGCACTGTGCAATGAGAATACCATACAAAATGTCTCATTGCTCCATAGATATCGACGATTACTGCTTACGAACAGTGCACAGATGGGTACGCATGCATATATATATAGATTCCTGTCCTATTGAAGGGGTGACTCAACGATCCGTTTGCCCACCAGCATCCCGACGTGAACATGTGGCATCATGGAGTGGGCGTGTCCGGTATGCGCCGCAGTCGTAGCAGCAAGCAGTCTATCTCTAGAGACACCCTGCGTGGTACCAGTGTCAGTGTTATCTGCCAACGAGTACAACATCACGCTCCACCCAACTCAACTCTGTCCTAATCTTCACCACAATGGACTACCGCAGCGAGAGAGAGATGACGTATCCAGATAGTACCACGTGTGGTTTCTGGGTAGCCTACACGAGTAGTTTTAGCCGCAGCGGCCATTCCACCAATGCCGCGTGGCAAGTTTTTCTTCGTGTCTGTCCGTTGTGGGACTTGTTCGCTTCGCTTGGATGGAGGTCTTCCATGGCGTTGGGAACGCAATTCTCTCTTTCTGCCGCCTCTTCATCTCCTTCGGTTGATGGGTGGCTGATGACTGACACTTGATGATCGTCTGGTGAGTGCACTCTACTCTACTCTGTGCATGTAGGTAGGTAAGTACCGCTATCGTGCATGGCAGCGATGGGTGGAAGCCGGCGACTTCTGTGACAAGCACTCTGAAGAATAGACTGATGTTGAATCGATCCGATCCGATCCACTTCGGCCTTCTACTTCCACCTTCCACTTCCACTCACATCGCGTGATACCGTATCGTCTCGTCTCGTTTGGGTTGCGTCGTGAAACGCTGCATGGCAGAGCACCACACTCTGCTCCAACAGAGTACGACACCAACAGAGTACTCTACGCGCTTTTGCACCCATTCCACGCAAACGATGCCCTTCGATCGCCACTGTCATCATCCAGATTTTCACGTACACTTGCTTCTGCGTCTGTAATTGGGGATCATCAACTGTCTCCACGCCCACACAAAATCAGAGGACAGACTCTGCGATTCCACGAAAAGCGTCGCAATCGCAACGACCGTGCCGTCGTATCCCTCTTCCCACGATTCTTTCGCTTACTACTCGCAGTACTCTGCCGTAGCTACATCCACCATGGTGCAATCAATCACAATGGGATATCACCGCTCAGCAGCAATCACGCCGCGCTCACTCCAAGCATCATCGACGTCAACACCATGCTTCCGCTTGACATCGCGATGGATCGTCGTTACATTCTGCATCATCAGCCTCCATCTGATGTCATGCATGCATCACGGCGTTGGCTGTTGCCATGGCCAAACCGTGACCTTGCGAGATGATGCCAAGTACCGGGTGCCGACGCTGGACGAATTGGAGCAAATGTCCAATGAAGACCTCGAAAAGATCTGCCTTGATCGCGGCTTCGAGCTGGTGGCAGAGGATGATGGTGGCGATGCAGGTTCCTGTCCGATCAACGGTCCCGATTGCGAACCCATCCTGACGCATGAGGATTACGTCGAAGCTGCACAACGGTGTCTGCAAATCGAACGGGAAATGTGAGTACTATGCGCATGCGCATGGCGGGTCTGCCAATCAGCTCGTGTATGTATCATATGGGCATGAGTGTGCGAGTGGCTATACCTTGCATGCATTGTACGGCACAGCTCAGCGCCATTCCGATCCTGCATCACTTTTAACTCACAGGACGCTGCGCCTTTCATCCTCGCATCGATTTGTCTGCGACTCTCTCGCGTATTCCGTGATTATTGTCACAATGGCGCGATCGGCACTGTGATGCAATCAACTGCATGCGCCACCGTGCTGTGGCAATCGGTATGACGCCGACACCTCCTCGCAGGAACGAAGTGCTGGAGGAGCACCCAGAACTCGTGCTGGAGTTGGAGGATGAGATCCAACGGATGAAGGAGGAAAAGGAGCGTTTGGAGCAGGAAAATCGATTGCGCAAGAAGCAGATCAACGACTTGAAACTCCAAATAGAGGAGCAAGCCGCAGCGGCGGTCTTGGAGAAGGATGGGAGAGATGCTGGGGGTGGATCCGGTGCGGGCTTCGCCGGTATAGGCAGCGAATCTGAAGTTGCGTCCAAGAAACCTCCAACCAGCGACGCGGCTGGTGCTGACGTGCAATCGAATGAGGCTGAAGAACCGACGGGAGCAGTCCCTAGTGGCGACGGAATTGCAAGCGAAGATCCAATGAATGTAGCAGGTGATGATGAACGCGACAATCCAATACCGACCGATCCAGCCGCGTCCGACGTACAATGCGTGGGTGATCAACCACAAAGTACGGCTACGAATACAGATATCGACGAAGGTAACGGCGACGGTGGTGACCTGAGTAGTAGCGGTAGCGCAGGCGAGGCCCAAGACGAGACGGCAGCCGCAAGCACTCCCACTGCAGAGACAGAAAATGACATGCCAGAGGAGCCCCAACAAACAGATGAAGCCGTTGTCGCGGTCAACGACGAACCGCACATCGACGAATTCAGCCTGCGGGCGTTCTACGATGAATTCATCCAAACCATCTCGTCGAACACCCGCAGGGAAATCAAGATCCTGCTCAAGATCCTCCTGCCCATCGCGCGGCCGATCTTGAATGCCGGAGATCTTGTCTGGCGGCAAGTCAAGCTGGCGGTCCAGATGATCGAACGGCACGTGGATTATCTGCGCAGAATGCTGGAAGCAAGTAGCGGCGGCGGGAGTGGTAGTAATGGTGATGGCGATACCGAATGCGATGACGACGGCGACGTGGTGGGTGTCGACGGTAGCGTCACCGGCGATGGTAGCAACGGTGGTGCAGAAAGAATGACAACGTAAACCAAACATGCACAGGAAGACTAGTCAGAGTGTTGAAACAGCAGTTGCTCTTCGCTTGTCCCCATCTCGCAGCGGAATACAGTATGCATACGAGCACTGAATACGCATGATGATGTGTCGACTATACTCCACTTAGAATAGTGCTATAATGGTCCTTGCAGTACGATCTGTGAATCCCTGCTTGTGTACATGACCGAATGCGACACCAGCAGTTTGTACTCATCTGCGCGTAGACGAAATAGTTGCACATTGATTCGTGAAGGAATGAAAGAAGGGCTGGAAGCATCCTATTCACCCTGCCCCGTCCGTTGCCACTCTCTATCTATCTCTCCAGCAGAAAGAGTTGTTGCTGTCTTTGCGGAAATGTTGGTGATGTCCGTAGTTGGCCACAAGCGCGATGCGTTCTTCCACAAAACGACGAGGGACGATATCGTACTCGCTACCACAATGCGATGCGATGCAATCATTTGTCATCCTTTGTGGGTGGATTCCACAGACCCTTGAGGCAGCCCTTGATGCCGCCCTTCGAAGAGAGCGAGATTCGACCAAGGCCGAGCATGGTGATGGCCGCCAGACCCACGTTGAAGATACGCGCCGGTCCCGTCAAGGATTTGGAAATCTTGGGGACGTAGTCGGTGACCACGTAGTTCATGCCAACCCAGCTATGAGCGGCGATGTTGACGGAAAGGCCCAGGCCGAAGATCTTGTTGACGATGCCGTCCGTGTAGGCATCTGGCACGAGGAAGAAGACCGGCGTTGCGACGGCCAACGCGGTTGTCATGGTGTGATGGGCATGCGTCGCCAGTGCTCCAGCATCGCCTTCGATGGCGCTCTTCGTGGACATGTTGCGAGCGCTGCCACGGGACAGGGCCGCCCGCGATGCCAACCTCGATCGGTGGAGCACAGAGCTTCGCGCGAAACTTCGAATCATTTTGATTTGATGGCTCTGGGTATCGAATGGAATAGAGATAAATTAGAGTTGAATTAGAGTAGAGTCGAGTTGTTTGAATCGACTTGATGCCTTTGCGTTGATCCTTGCAATGCGATGAACACTCCTGGTGGTCTCTCTCCTTGCCTCTTGCTTCTTTCTGATGATGCTGGAACCGATGCTCTCTCGTTCTGCTTCGCATTTGTGTTCTCTGCCTCGCCCACACCCACACCCACGAACTTCGCGTGTGGCCAAGGAGGGGAAGCAACATGGCCAGATGGCAAAAAGGCAACGACACAACAACAACAACGACAACGACAGTTCTTCTCTTCTTCTCCGGCGAAAGCGATCTGCCTTCGATGGCGAACAAAGAACATTGTATGTGATTGACTAACTGGAGTGGTTTCGACGAGTTGGAATCCAACTGATCACATTCAATCGACAAGATCGAAGAAGTGAAACCTGCCAACAACCGCAAACCACAAACACAACCAACAACATCACGAAGGCAACACAAACACAGCAACCATGTGTGAAACACACAGCGAATGCAACGCTCCACCATGGCGCGAACGCTCCGCACAACCTCAGCAGAACGTGCGACGACGACCATCGAATCAAGACGAACGGCGATCGAGGGCTCGTGCACAAGCCTCATCAAGCTACGAGCACGATTATTGGTGGATTGCTTTGGCCCCTTGTGATACTGGCACAAACACTTGAGACAATACTGCGATAGCCAAACCCAGCAACACTTCGAGCACTATCAGCGACAGCATCGAAACAACGCCACCATGCCTCATCAACGCTTCCCAAAGGTGCAGATCCTGCACATGGCGCCGCACGAAATGAAGTTCGTGCTGAGCGAGACGGACACGAGCATGGCCAATACATTGCGACGGATAATGATCGCCGAAGTGCCGACTCTGGCCATCGACTTGGTGGAGTTTTCGGAGAATTCGACAGTCCTCAACGATGAGTACATCGCGCATCGACTGGGTTTGATACCCATTCGGTATCAGGCGGCGGACTCGATCAAGTGAGTTGAACTGAACTGGACTGAGTTGGGTTGAGCCGATTTGTGAGGTTTGTGCCATTATGACATCGTTCATGGCGGCGGCGGCAAGGCTGCGCAAGACTTGGATGTAGACTGCACCTTCTGCGTACATCTGGGTGTGCATGTGAGCACGACTATAGATGCGAATACAAGCACGGACACAAGATGTTTCAACCTCAACATGCGCGATCTTTACACAAATCACTAAACCCCTTCGTGCTTGTTCCTTTTCCTCATTTGCCTCAACGTCTTGTGGGTACAACACATTCATCCTCCTCGCAACATACCATGCCATACCAATACAAATCAACCCAACCAAACCCGCAATGATTCAACCGAATCCGCAACACAACAAATGGAATACGTACTTCATTATACAAACACCACGATGATGTCAACGCAATCGATTTTTTTTTCGTGATGTGGCGGAACCCCTTTTCCTTTTCCCAATTATCATCCAATCCGATCATTTGCGTCGCTGCTCATCATCGAAGGGGAGGAGATTGCCACGGCGCCTTCCTGCCTCACATGGAATGCGTTTGTTACGATCGCTGCCCGCGATGTTCGGTGGAATTCGAACTTGATGTGAGCTTTGACGAAGTCAACCCCATGAGATCGGAAGACGATGTTCTGGCACCGTACACTGTCACGTCGAAGGATCTGATATCGACCAACGAGACCGTCGCGCCTGCGCACTTCCTCAGCCAGGACGAGCAGGAGGAGTCGCAGGACTCTGGGATTGCCATCGTCAAGATGGGGCCAGGCCAACGACTCAAGCTGAAGGCTATCGCCAGGATGGGAATCGCAAAGGAGCATGCGAAATGGTGCCCGGTGGCGGTCGCTACATACAGGTTCTGGCCAGTCATCGAGGTGAACGAGGAGCAGATGGCCACGTTGACCATGGAGCAGAAGCAGGAACTGGTGGATTGCTGTGCGGACCGCATACTTGCCATCGATGATGTCACTGGGTCGATCGTCGAGGCGGAGGATGCATGGGATAATGTGACGTACACGGAAGAGCTGAGCTTCACGCAGGAGATGATGAAGAAGCGGTTGGAGGATGATGACTTCGTCACCGTGCGGGCATCCACAGACCGCTTTATCTTTGTCGTCGAATCGTCCGGGGGCATGGACGCCGACGAGATCGTCTTCTCGGCCCTGCGCGTGCTCAAGGATCGCCTCCTCTATCTTGCGAACGAAGTGGAGAATCTGAAGGATGCTGCGTAACGAACGGGCAGCGCACAGTCGAAACAAACGAATTTGAAACTGAAATACTGAAAATGGTGGCTGTCTTTTGATGTGTTTCCATTTGCATCGTCGATGTTAGCCGTACTGGCTGTAGAATTACTCGTACGAGAACAGCATGTACTCTCTGGAGAGGCCGCTTGCGATCTAAGTTTCACGCATCCGCCGAGACGCCTCCTGTTCGGTGACGATCGTGGGATGAATTGTGACAATGCTTTGCGCGATTGCGCTCTGCCGAAGGAAGAGAATGCAGGCAAGAGGTTAGCGGTAAATCCATCTACTAGTAATGCGAGTACTGTGACGCCAAGTCCGTACGTATTCTGCTGCATGACGTCGCTCCACTCCCTCGTTCTCCACGAGTAGAGAGAGGAAGGTCGCTTTTGGCATACTCTATCGTATATTCAGTACCAAAGAAGAGTGCGGAGTACAATCCTCTATTAATACTAACATTGCCCACGCTTGGCCCGGCGTCCCATCATGACCGCGCTTCTCCGTTGCAGACATCGGTACACCACGGCGGAGGCTGCGTTCGAAAGGACCGCTCGCCACCCTTCAGATTGCTGAACGTGTACTGCAAGGCATGCAGCCATATCCCAGGGCTGCGGATCAGAAATTCCAATAGTGTTCGGTCTTCGCCGCCGACCTTGCACCTTGCACACCAGATGCATGTGCGTTTGATGAAGTCGTTATCGCTCTCATCCGCGCGTTGCACGGCGGTCGAGATGAGGGTCTCGATCTCCGCCTCTGTTGCTGGCACGTCAATGACTGCGTGCGCGGGATCTGTGCGTGTGGAGTTGGCTTGACTGACGTCCGATGCGCTGTCGTTCTTGCCATTATCATTTCTATTGGCGTCGGCGTTACCGTTGTTGGCGGTGACGCCGGTGGTGTCGCTGACCAACGCCGCATCGTCCGCAACAGCAATTCCATCCTTCCCGCCGGCCATTTCGCCTGAACGAGACAGGCGACCGTCCAGGATTGCCTGTGCCTTGTCGGCGATGACTCTGCGCCCAGGAGAGGCGTACCACATGTCACCGCCGTAATTGGGATCGTTTGCGATGGGATGCCCCAGGTACTGCAAGTGCAGACGCAGCTGATGGGTTCTGCCCGTGGTTGGTCGGCATATCACGACGGTAGAATCCGTCGCCTCGTCATAGCGCACAACTCCGAACGAGGTTTGGGCAGGCTTGACTGATCGTGAGTAGACCTCTTCGTCGACGACGTCATCGAACGCCCCTGCCTTGCAAACGCCATCCTTGGGGTTGACGATGCGAGTTGGGATGGCGACGTGGATCATCCGCATTTCCTTGGTCTGCCGTGCACTTGAGTCTCGCAGCGCGTCCAACCATTCATCGACGGACCATGCTGATTTCGAGATATCGGCGAAGCTGGCATCCTTCTGTACTCTGCCGGCTCCGTCGGTGCACCAGTAACCGTGGGCCACGTCGCTCCTTTGGATAGTCTCCTTCCAGCGAGCTCGCTTGGTGCCTGCTTTCTCTGCCTTGTCAGTCTTTTGCTGTGATTTCGGTTGGTTGCGGCCGCCGTTGTTGCCATTTGCTCTCGCATCGTGATCTGGAGCGAGAGGAGCGGCAGGAGGGGCACCATTAGTCGGGCCGTTGCCATCGTCGCCGTTGCTGTTGTCATTGCCGCTGTCTCTATTGGCGGCGCGACGAACAAAGCAACCGTTCACGGGCAGTAGCTGAGTGTCGCTGTCGATATCGACATCGGTGTCACCACCATGGCTATGCCCGGTTCCAAGGATGTCTCGATCGCCGGCGCCACCACGAGCATCAGAATCGCCATCAGCATCATCGGTCGTCAGTCTGGGAAAGGAGGAACGGCAGTTGTTGGGAAACCTCCCGGTGACCCGGGCGAGGTAGATCTTGCTGCACTGCCTGTCCATGATGGCCTTGCCCCATTCCGTGGCAACGGCAGAGTTCTTCCCCATGATGACCAAACCGCTCGTCAAGCGATCCAGTCGATGTATCGTGTACAGCTTCCCAAACGTCGGCTCGAGGATATGCATGAGGGACTGAACGTGGTAACCGCCGCATGGGTGGATCGGTAACGTGCCTGGTTTGTCCGCAACGACCACCTCATCGGTCTCGGCCGCGATGTTGATGTACGGGGCCGTGTTTGCATGTACCGCAACACCCGGCTCGTGGCGGTGGATGGTGTGGGAGAAGCTGTCCTGACCTCTGATGACGTAGTCAGGATCCACCTTGTTGTCATTGACCAGGATTCTGCCCTGCTTGATGGCGGTGCAGTAGTAGCTGCGAGGGTAGCTGCCAAATTCTGTGCTGTACACGTCGAGGATCGTGCGACCGATCCACCTTGCCTTCGCGAAGGTCGCGAACGTGTAGGGGTACGGTTCCACGGCGCGGATCCACTTGGTGGGAGCCTCGACGGGCGCATCTTCAAACTGGATCTCCATCAAGTGCTTCCGGCTGTGAAGGTGGGCGGTATCATTGCCGTGCTTGTTGGACTTGGGCTTCTTTCGATTTCGTTTCGATCGTGGCTTCATCCCTCGTTTCTTCTTCGGCGCCCTCGCCGTCCGTTGATCGCGCTGGTCCTCGCACGAAGATGGGTTGCCGATGCGTTGGCTCTGCCCATCCGCAGAGACAGGGTCGTTCGGTGCTGGTGTCACTGCTGAAGACGTCGCGTCTGTCGGGTGTCCGCCATCATGGTTGACGCTGACTTCGTGTCCAGGTCCGTGAGCACGTTCCCGCACATTGTCGCTTCCATCAGGAGCGCCGGTTCCAGTGGGGTCCACAAGGATGTCGGCAGCCGTTTGTTGTCGAAGCTCCGCCATCTTCTTGGTGATCTCTCTGCGGGCAATGGTTTGACTTTGATGGGGATGTCGAGAGGTCGACCAGGGGATCCTGTCTCTCCATCAGCAGAATGTCCGACTGTGTGCCACGAGGTTCCGGTTTGGGGTATCGGCGGTTTTGATCCCGCGAATCGGATCTATTGTTCTCCTCCAACGGACCGGATGTTTTCGCCGCCTCTCATCTTGGAGCGATCTTATTTTGGAGCGATCTTATTTTGGAGCGATCTTTTTGTAACGCTGCCTACAAACGCGAATCGGAGTAGGTATGAAGGAGTGGTTGCGATATTTGGCGCCGCGGTGACGAAGGCGCTTGCGAGCCGCGACCGACGAGCTATGACTACGAGCTAGGAGTAGTCGTATGGTCCGTACACGCATGAGCTACATATGTATGTAGCTTCGGTGGACACAAAGGCATACGAGTAGAATAGAGTGCCAGTTTACGTGATGGAGTACCAAACATCTCTCCAGAGACAGGTTTGGTTGAGTAGCATGTCGGTGCTGATGCAGTTGGTGTTTTGCTGCTCTTAAGTCCTTTTCTGTCTTCGTTTGGCGTAATGTTCCTGCAGGGAGCAGTTGTTTGGATACAGTGGCGCTCATGACTACGTACGTGCTGCTACTCCTCCAGCGACGCACTCCTGGTGAAGTGGTGTTGGTATTGTCGATAGCGTGGCCGCGAGATGCTTACGGATACGCAAGCTGACCAATAATCTCTGCTCTCGGGGACGCACGCAGCTACACCTATGGTCGCGATTGTGGCGGAAGGATGTCGATGTCGATCTTACGTCGCTGACATCGCCTCGTGTTGTTCCACAAAGTCGAAAACATCTTTACCCATAGCTCGGGATAGATCAGGCGATCCTTTCACATTGTGATCTGTACGGACACGATCGATGATTGCAGAGATGCCTGTAATGATGACTGTAATGATGGCAACGGAGCTTCAGAATGCAGTCGATTCTGGAGATATCTGTTTTTTAATCAGTCCGCTGCAGACCCTCCACATTCTTGGGAGCATTCGCATTCGTGCTCTCTCTCTCTCTCCGGTGGACCAACCTATTCTCGCCGGACCTTCGGAGAATAAAAGGCGTTTCCCGACCAGACGAGTTGTACTGTTCGATGGATGATGGGACTGAGGTCTTCCGCTCCTGAGATGTCGCGCTACATCGGTTGGCACGAAAAGCTGGTTGATGAATCTGTTGGCGCTGCGAGCTCCAGCATGATACACGGACTCGTGCGATGGGATGCTCCTCAGATGACTTTGCAAGCATGGCACATCGTGTCGTACGACCTACGTGTATTCGGAGGGATAGTCACATTCGTATGAGTCACTCCAAAGTAGATGCTGGAGAGTGGATGGAGAGGCGATGTCCGAGCTCCACGTACAGAGCAACCTCAATCAAGACCTGAAGCAAAGCTTCAAGCACTGCGTCAACACCACGCGCAGAATCGTTCGGTGCCGACGCACATGTCGATGGCGACGTTGGTAGAAGAACCAGCGTGGGGAAAATGCCTTCAAGAAAAGGCTATCCAAAGCAGCAAAGGGCTTTGAGGGGCACAAACCGTTGGTCGTTGTCTTGCCTTCTGATGACTGGATGAATCCTGTGGCGTCTTGGTTCAACAACTTCGAACCTGCATCAGCCGCCCTCTTGGTTCCATGTTGCATAGAAGTCTCTACCTCTGGAGAGGGAGGGAAGGTGAGAGCTATTCTGTACTCCTTGCTGGAGAGCAATATGTAGCTCGGAGGGTACGGTATCATAGACTTCAACTACTCGTCGTTCGTGGAGCACAGTGCAATAGTTGCGAGTATGTAATGTAATATTATAGGTCGGAGCAGGGCATTACACATGCAACAATAGTATGGCAAAGGAGGAGGAGGAGGAGGATGAACACTTTCGGTCTTGGGCATCAATGCTGTTGTGGTTGATGCTAGCCCTTTTTCAACCTTTGATTGTGAAAACAGGATCATATCAACGTCGGGTTGGGTGAGATGAGGCGAGGCGAGGCGAAGCTGCTCTTCCCCTTGCTGATTCGTGTTGGGCTGCTCTCCCGTTGTCCAAATTGGGTCATGCGTGCAGATTTTGGTCAACCCTGCTGGTTAGCTCCTCTGCGACGAATGATGCAAGACGAAGAATCTGGGTTGACCTGCCGCAGTGTGCGTTGTCCATGAGATCACGGGGACGAATAAGCTTGTCTGCAGCAAAATGTGAGAGCAAAAAGATGACTGGAGAACAACTATTTCTTCGCCCACCAACACTTGTCGTCCCCAAACGTTCCTCTCTCTCTCTCCAGATACATCCGAGTTATTTGCTATGTATCCCTACCGAATCCAGTTGTGACGTCTCCTGCCTACGGTTGCAGAGCGCATGCTCTGCTCTCCACGGCCACCGCACGAGAGTATTCATATTTGCATAGCACCATAGAGAGGACCATGAGCCATGCCTGCCAGTAAAACGCTGGGACTCTGTCAGACAAGCACTCTG
This sequence comes from Craspedostauros australis, assembly GCA_026770025.1. Lineage (NCBI taxonomy): Eukaryota > Bacillariophyta > Bacillariophyceae > Mastogloiales > Achnanthaceae > Craspedostauros > Craspedostauros australis. The sequence goes on from JAMXDE010000023.1 coordinate 34,522, forward strand.
TCGCTGTCTCTTGGGAGAGAGGAGCGTCTGCTCTGTGTGCTACAATAGTGCACAGTGCAAAGACTTGAACAATTGTATGCTGCGTGCAGCAAAGACCGTGCACATACCGTTTTCTCTGCATGCCTTTACTCTGTTTGCGCTTGTTCTCCAACGTCCTCTCGAGGATAGCAACAGTTGCAATACATGACTTGCACATACGCCACGAGCTATGATACAGGTACTTCCGCATGTGCGAGTAGAACAAGTCCCAAAAGAGATGTAGAGCGCAGACGACCTGTGGAGGGAAGAGATTGCGGTTCGGGTACGTGCACATACATCACTTCTCGCAAGGAAGAGCTGAGATGCTTATCGCATGTCGTTGGGAGCTTCTTCATCCATTCTGTGGCCATTTCTCCTGTCCCGAGATGCGAGGAAACGGTATTGTACTCCAAGCAGGGAGCCGAGGGGAGCCATAACTGGGGAAGTACACGCATTGGTCATGTTCAGTGGTCCCAATGTGCATTTTCATTTGGGTGTGTCGCTCATCGTGAAGAGTGCTTGTACGAGCTAGCTTATGGGTTGTTGGCTGTTGCCTTGCGGCGGTGGAAGGATCACGTGGATTGGAAACCGTTTGAGTCGAATCGGCAGGGGAGAGCGTGTGAGCGAGATGGGAGAGAACCAGGAGGTCGGGAGAGTACTGGGCCGAACTCAGCCCGCAACCGATCATTGGCAACCACGGCTTGTATGCAGGAAAGAGCTGCAACAAAAGGGAACGTACCAAGGTAGAGTGCAGAGAACGCAGGGCACGAGGACCCAATTGTCGCTCCATCATTGTGAAGAGTACGTGGCGGAGGCGACATCTCCCAGACAATGATGAGGAACGCAACCTTGACGCAGACTTCAAGTATGTAGATCGTAGGACCTATGGTACCATACATTGTAGCTGTTGGTCGTAAGATGGTATGGAACATATTACATCATAGATTATAATGTAATACAATAGAAAGAAAGGTGAAGTTCATCCGGATGTTCTGCATTATTCTGTATTCCACGGACGATCCCATCCATGGCAGAATCGAGTCAAGTCGATCCAAACCAGAGAGAGAGAGAGAGAGAGAGAGTAGTATCAATGCTCCGTTCTGGCGCCCAGACTAATAGAGTACTCGTGGAGCAGAGAGCATTCGCTCCACTCCGATGTTGGGCAAACACTCCCTGCCAGCACTTCATGGCCTTCCTTGCAGAATGTTCCGGAATGAATCGAACGGGAGGTGTGGACGCAAGCGATGAAGCGTCGCTACCGCGCGCGGCATGTTGTGGAAGTGGAAGCAATAGGAGCAAAGTGCTGGGGAACACGGTAATTTGTCCATACACGACTCATATGACTCGTGATTGAGATTCACCGAGTCGTGTTTTGTTTTCGTAGTTCCCGCTTTCCGTTGAGGTTGCGCGCCGGACGCGCCTGGTTCCCCCCTTTTGACAATTTGCGACTTCGTATGGTTGGTGGGAGGTTTGTTCGTATATAGTAGTATAGTACAAAATGTAACCGTTTCTTTGTCGTACATGACAAAAAAATATATACAATACAACATAGAATAGTATTTATTTAGATACTGTGACAAATTCTCACTTATAGTACCGATCCAAACAGATGTATCGTTCGCGTTTGGGTGCGTCATGATGTTGCGTCCTATGTACGTCTTGTGTAACACGTTTCGATTATGTCAATTACGTCTTGTCCACTGACGTGCGATTGTGTGTAGAAATCTACACGATATGAGTACCAAGTCTTACAGTGTTCGGGTTTATGCAAGGAAGACAGGAGGGGTACACAGGGGGGACACAGGGGGGACACAGAGGGTACACAGGGGGGACACAGGGGTACACAGGGGTACACAGGGGGGACACAGGGGGGACACAGGGGGGACACAGGGGGTACACAGGGGGGACACAGGGGGGACACAGGGGGGACACAGGGGGGACACAAGGGGTACACAGGGGGGACACAAGGGGTACACAGGGGGGACACAGGGGGGACACTTTCGCGAAGATCCGTCAACAGCTTTTCGTCTTGGTGTGTTGCTTGATTTTTGCCAAAGCATCACATCGTGACAATGTGTGCAGAATTGAACACACCAACAAACCACCTCCGCCACCTCCGCCACACACAACGCCAACAACAAGCGGACCCACATTCGCATCACCATCCATCGTCATCCATCATCATCATCATCATCATCATCATCACGGCAACGGCAAGCAGATCCACATTCGCATCACCGTCCATTGTCATCCATCGTCATCCATCATCATTGTCATCCATCATCATTGTCATCCATCATCATTGTCATCCATCATCATTGTCATCCATCATCATCGTCATCCATCATCATCGTCATCCATCATCATCGTCATCCATCACCATCCACCATCATCATCGTCACAACAACAGCAACACCGGCAAGCAGATCCACATTCGCATCACTGTCCATCGTCATCCATCATCATCATCACAACAACAGCAACAACAACAGCAACAACAACAGCAAGCAGATCCACATTCGCATCACCATCCATCGTCATCCATCATCATCGCCATCCATCACCATCGTCATCCATCACCATCCACCATCACCATCCACCATCATCATCATCACAACAACAGCAACACCGGCAAGCAGATCCACATTCGCATCACTGTCCATCGTCATCCATCACCATCGTCATCCATCACCATCATCAGCATCACAACAACAGCAACACCGGCAAGCATATCCACATTCGCATCACCATCCATCGTCATCCATCATCACCATCCATCATCATCACAACAACAGCAACACCGGCAAGCAGATCCGCATTCGCATCACCATCCATCAAGCAGCATCTACCTTTGCCTCTACAGCCACTGCCAAGACCACCATGGCATCCAACGAGCCAGACAATGCCACCTCCGTTGCAAATGAGGCAGATGCAGAGGTTCCATTCGATGGAGTCATCTTTTGCGATGATGAGGTCATGCTTCGTGGCTTGCGCCTCATTGGGTTCACGGAGCAGCAAATTGGCAGAGTGCGAACCAACGAGCCCAACCGTTTGCGCTTTGTTGGTATATATGGATGCACACCGCAAGTATGCAACAAGGTGTGGGAAGATCTTCAGTCCTTCCCCAACGCAAGGCATCGGATACCAAACAAGAAGCTCTCATTGGAACACATGCTGATGGCATTCCACTTTCTGAAACGCTATCCGACAGAGGTGGAACGAGAGTCACTCTTCAACCTCTCAAACAAGACAGCAAGACAGAAGATCTGGTTCTACCTGGAACACATCCAAGCCCTGAAAGGGATGAAGATCAGATGGCCAGAACACAACTATGGAAACGACACATGGGTGGTGTCAGTTGATGGAACCCACTGCTGGATTCAAGAGCCACAACATGAGCAATACCCACAAGACAAGGCCTACTACTCGCACAAGTTCAACAAGGCTGGCATCAACTATGAACTGGGCCTTGCCATATCCGAGTCCAAGCTCATCTGGATGAATGGGCCATTCAAGGCTGGGATGTCTGACAGGAAAATTTTCGTTGAATGTGGACTGAAAGCAAAATTGGAGGAATCAAACAAAATGGGAATTGCCGACAATGGCTATACTGGCTACCCACTGCTGCTAAGCACTCCCAATGCTCTAGATTCTTTTAATATTGCAATATTCAAAACAAGAGCAAGAATGAGACAGGAAGCTTTCAATCGAATGGTAAAGTCATTTGATGCAGTGTCCGGCCGGTTTCGACATGGCGAAAAAAAGATCAAGATTTGCTTCGAATCAATTTGCGTCATATGCCAATACAAGCTTGAGCTTGAAGCACCATTGTTCGATGTATACGTGTAACGCAAAGCACAAGATGATAACTAAATAATAACATGGCTGAGTGACTAATTTGTGGCAGTATCCTTATTTCTTTTGTCTGTGTGTGCTCGTCTCTTCTGTTTTTCAGAGACTGTCCAGATCGTCATCGCTGTCACCTTCGAAGGGTCGCTTAAATTGACCTGTTGGGTCATCCATGATGGCATCTTCTACAGCCTTGCGGTTGCTTGCAGCAGTGTTGGCGCTTGGTTCATGTGTTGGTACAAGTGGAGCCACGAATGGCACAGGGTCTGTGGGCAGGTCTGGGAAATTCAGTGCATCGCCTGCATTGCCATTATTGGAGGAGGCTCGGTTTGCCGTGTAGGCAGCATGCTCAGCTCTTTGGAGAATGCTCATGCCCATGCGGCGCGCGGTTTCTGCAGACGACTTGACAGTGTCTGGCATGCCTCCACCTCTGCCTCCGCCACGACCTGCATGTGGTGAATGAACTGAAAAAACAAGATAGAATGCAACGGCATTTGAGAAGGATTCATGACGGTGTGAGAAGTAGTTCAGCAATTGGCTCTTGTTCGTACAAGGCTGGTTCAGCATGCATTCCATGAGCAGTGAATTAAGTGGTACTGTCGCATGTTGCAAGTACACTCACTCATCAATACCCACCATCTTCATCGTCAGAATCATCAAACAAGAGCTTCTTCTTCTCCATCTGTTGGAATGCTCCCATTTTGTGGCATCCGTTGTCCACTCTGGCTACATCCCAGCACACAAAGCTGTCAACGCTATCCTTGCCCTTGCTGGTCGGCTTCACCTGCAGGCGAGTCTTCACAACCAACGGAAAGGGTGGGACGAGCGTCTCGTCTTGCCGGTCGAAGTCCTCATGAATGGCTTCAATCGACAGATTGTGTTCTTCAGGGAAAGAAAGGAGGATGTGACGAGAGAGGCCAGTGATGGAGTCCCCGCGGCTCATTTTGTTTTGCACCTCCAGGCGCATTTCGTCTGTGGCGACCATCGTGTCGTCGCCAAGAGCATGGAAGAGCTCGTCACGGTGTTTGAACGTGACAAAATCCCAACGTGGCACTTTGAGGAGAATCTCATTGGCTGAGACGATTCGTGCTTCGTAGTGGTCGATGTGTGGCAGGATTTTGATCCAGCGTCTGTCCGCCGCCAGGACAATCTTGTAGGCAGGCCAGTACTCATTCTTTCCGACTCCTTTGACTGACTGGATGTGACAGATGGTGAGCTCCCCGTTGTTGGTGGGGTTTTTGGTATCGACTTCGATGAAAGCTGCACATGCGCAAAAAAGGTGGATGTGAGTCAACATCGAACTGTCTGCGCCCAACAACATCAGCACACAAACAAAACAATCATGCAATTTGCCCATCAAGGTACTTACTGGTGGGAATGCCTGTGTTCTTGGCCATGGCCTTGGCTCTCTCGTACCCCATTGTTGATGTTGATGCAGTGACTTTGCACTTCTTTGCTGGTGTTGGTGTTGGTGCTGTTTCGGTGATAACAAACTCTGGTGGAACAAAAGAGGTCGTGTGTGCTGGTGCTGAGATGTTTGCGGTGCGGTTGCTGAACTTGGTTGCGACGTGTTGCTTGGCTTCAGCTTCTTGGAATTGAGCAAGATCAACCTGATAGACTCTTTCTGCAAATGATCGGAATTGCGCGTTGCTGAATTCTGAGCCCCACTTGGCTGCTCGTTTCTGGACTGCACGGCGAAGGTCGGTGCCTGGCGTTCCGTAGATCTCGGGACGACTGTCACAAATCTGCTTCAAAGCTGTAATTCCCAGCCGTTGCTTGTACCGTGCGATGCCTCCGTTCTGCAAGATGTCTTCTGCAAGCTGCTTGTATGTTGCGCGCCGTGGATCGGAGGAGCCAATACTGTCAGAGATGCTCACTGTATCTGATTGATACCCAACACTGAGAGGTGTGTAGGCCGGTGTGAGCGATCGAGTTGGAGTGAACCGTATGCCTCGTGGAGTTTTTGGTGGTGGGCTCAGTGGTGGAAGCCTGTTGGTGTTCATGCTTGGTTGATTTATGAACTGAGAGTGCACCTTATGATGATGAGAGATGTCCGGAAGGTTGTAGCAGTGCACACAGATACTCTCCCATCACACACATCACCAACAGACTATGCTCATCACAGCTGCACACACAAGAAAGACAGCGCAATTTCGCGAGCACAGATCACCATACCCGCAATGAGCATCAATTCTTGTCCACGAGCTGTTTCGCGATCCCACCAACCACAGGAAGAACTACAGAACCCACCATAGTGAACATTCGCAACCAATGCTGCCAGCATTTAAATTGGTTTGAGCATGTGTGTACAGTTCAAAGCTTGCCCATTCGAAGCCAGTTGACAAGGTCAGTATGATGAATAGCAAGGTAGGGTAACCCTCCGTCACTGCTACATTAAACAGATATTAATCGAAGTAGATGTATGAATTGATTCAAATAAGAGTAAGAACTATTGCTTAGGGTGTACTTGTGTGATCGTCGTGGTGTCTATATGTGCAATGCATCAAACTCCGCAAGGAGTCTGTCATCTGGTTGGTTGCCAGCTTGCTGAATTCCAGATTGGGCCGTTTGATTGTTTCTTGTGGTTCCTGTGCTTCTCTTGGTTCTTCTGCTCTCTCTTTGCTTGGCTTTTTCAACAAGGTATTGATTGAATTTTATTCTTCTCTCTTCCTGCTTGACATGGAGGTAGAATGTTCGATATGGAATGGTTTGATATGCTTGTCTTGAGCCAAACAATGCAGATAGGGGCATGGTCTTATGCTTGTTTGCAGCCATGTCCTCTTTCAAATCTTTTTGCATTTCTGATCGGAACCATTGTGGTTCACTTCGATGGTTCACAATCAATGGTTGATGGCTGGAGGTATAGTTTGCAAAAGCTGCTTCATCAATAGCTTTGCGATTGAGGGACTTTGCAACTTGCTTGCGGAGTCCACTCAGCCTTGAAGGAAAGTGATCGAAGTTATATTCACTGAGCTCTGGGATTGATAGGAAGATGTCTCTGTTTGATAAGTCTTTGGTTGGTTGGAGGGGGATGGTTCCATCAAGCAGTGCTTTCCTGAGTAGGTCTTTGGCCTTGCTGTCTCGCCATGGTACAGATGGCTCGTTGGGTGCCATGGTGGTCTTGGCAGTGGCTGTAGAGGCGGAGGTAGATGATGATGATGGATGGTGATGCGAATGTGGATCTATTTGCTGTTGGTGTGATGATGATGACGGTGGATGGTGATGGATGACGATGGTGATGGATGACGATGATGATGGATGGCGATGGTGATGGATGACGATGATGATGGATGGCGATGATGATGGATGACGATGGATGGTGATGCAAATGTGGATCTGCTTGCCATTGCTGCTGTTGCTGTTGTTGTGATGATGATGATGATGATGATGATGGATGACGATGGATGGTGATGCGAATGTGGATCTGCTTGCTGTTGTTGTTGCTGTTGTTGTGATGATGCCGATGGATGACGATGATGATGGATGACGATGGACGGTGATGTGAATGCGGATCTGCTTGCCGGTGTTGCTGTTGTTGTGATGATGCTGATGGTGGATGGTGATGGATGACGATGATGATGGATGACAATGATGATGGGTGACGATGATGATGGATGACAATGATGATGGATAACGATGGATGGTGATGCGAATGTGGATCTGCTTGCTGTTGTTGTTGCTGTTGTTGTTGCTGTTGTTGTGATGATGATGATGGATGACGATGGATGGTGATGCGAATGTGGGTCCGCTTGTTGTTGGCGTTGTGTGTGGCGGAGGTGGCGGAGGTGGTTTGTTGGTGTGTTCAATTCTGCACACATTGTCACGATGTGATGCTTTGGCAAAAATCAAGCAACACACCAAGACGAAAAGCTGTTGACGGATCTTCGCGAAAGTGTCCCCCCTGTGTCCCCCCTGTGTACCCCTTGTGTCCCCCCTGTGTCCCCCCTGTGTACCCCCTGTGTCCCCCCTGTGTACCCCCTGTGTCCCCCCTGTGTCCCCCCTGTGTCCCCCCTGTGTACCCCTGTGTACCCCTGTGTCCCCCCTGTGTACCCTCTGTGTCCCCCCTGTGTCCCCCCTGTGTACCCCTCCTGTCTTCCTTGCATAAACCCGAACACTGTAAGACTTGGTACTCATATCGTGTAGATTTCTACACACAATCGCACGTCAGTGGACAAGACGTAATTGACATAATCGAAACGTGTTACACAAGACGTACATAGGACGCAACATCATGACGCACCCAAACGCGAACGATACATCTGTTTGGATCGGTACTATAAGTGAGAATTTGTCACAGTATCTAAATAAATACTATTCTATGTTGTATTGTATATATTTTTTTGTCATGTACGACAAAGAAACGGTTACATTTTGTACTATACTACTATATACGAACAAACCTCCCACCAACCATACGAAGTCGCAAATTGTCAAAAGGGGGGAACCAGGCGCGTCCGGCGCGCAACCTCAACGGAAAGCGGGAACTACGAAAACAAAACACGACTCGGTGAATCTCAATCACGAGTCATATGAGTCGTGTATGGACAAATTACCGTGTTCCCCTGCCAGAGAGGGCTCCAGCAACTTCACTCCACAAGGGCGTTGTGCTTCGTTCCACCAAGGAAGCAACCCTGTTAACCACGAGAATCGCGCAAAACACTCGAAAGGTTTGGGCAGTTCTCCAGCAAGCACAGAACATGAGCGGGTGCACGTCATTCACCATGGGAAGCGCGGTAAATACGTTATAGGCGTCGTTTTCCTATGGGACTCCATCAGTAGTCCAAGTAGTCCGTGTCGGACACGTCGATTGTCTAGAAGGTACTACCATAGTCATCCCATCAGCATTGTTTGATCACGGCTATTCCATGTATTCGCTAAATGTGTTATTGTTGTTTGTGTGTGTTTTGGGGGTCATCTACTCGGTCTGTGTGCTTTCGTCTTCGTCTTCGTCGAAGTTCTCCTCTTCTTCGTATTCGTATTCGTCCTCGCTTTCGCTGTCGCTATCGCTAGCGGCGATCAGGTCAATCAATTCTGGAGCACGTCTGCGGCGTTTGGTTTTTGCGATTCGCGGTTGGCGGGCGCTGGAGGGAACAGCTGAGGGAACAGGTGCGGGAATCTGGAGAGAAGTCGGGATGGAAGGAACAGGACGTTCTGGAGCGCGACGAGCGCGTCCGCGAGAAACAGAACGGCGCGAAGCACGAGCAGCCGTCTTCGTCATATTCACAGCCACATGAATGGCTTTTTTGCGAGTGAGCTGTGCGGTGGAAAAGAAAACAGATGCGTGAGTCAAAATGATCGAGTCGTGAACAACAAACGATCTTGTTTTCGCACGGACTTGCTTACCTTTGGAGATCCTCCGAAACGGGTTCCTCGGCGAGCACGAGCAGGTGGTGCACGAGCAGTTGGCGCACGAGCACCAGAGGGGACCATCGACAACTCGTCCTCATCAAATGAGGAGAAGCCATCGTCGGTTTTCGCGACTCCTACGTTATGATTAATTGTTTGGTTGCGTCCGTAGCGTGCCAAGTTCTTTGCTGTGTGTGTGACAGGATTCGTGCTGTACACAGGAACCAAGCGAACAATGAGCAAGGGCACATCAGTGCGCACATCACTTTCGCGGTCATTGATGTTCAGTGTGGGGTTGAGAAAGTCAATACCATGCATGGCATTGTCGGGGGTCATCTCGAATCTGTCACTCACTTGAATGGGGAGGAGCTCCCTGTGTATGCGAACAGCATGTGAGCATCCGCGGCACATGTTGCGGATGACAAGTGCGTATGACTCGCTCCGCTCGCGTTGCCCGCGGAAAGAACGGACATGAGCAAGGGAGGGACGCGACTCATTCAGCAGGTCAACCAGCTCGTTGTCAATTGCCCTTGATGAGCCGAGTTCTTGATTCTGCCGGATTCTGATCTCCAGCACTCGCCCGCGCTCCTTGATCGCCACGTCAACGTCACCTGAGCATGTCCCTCCTGGGAGTTCGAAAGTGATTTCGAACACCTCCCCAAGCCCTTCAGGACAGTACGCATGACGCACTGCAAGCAAGAAAATCTCGCTGTTGCTCTTCATCCAAGCTGAAATCGCGTGCCCACAACTGGGACCCTCTTGCAAGGGTGTCCCAGTTTCAGTGTTCTGCAAGATCGTGCCACCTCCAACAGTGCCAGGAAGAGCAGCAGCAGGAGAGGTCACGGATGGCAAAGGCACATGAACAGACGAGGGATCCACTGCGCCGTACGCAGGTCTGGCGGTCGGTGGCGGATGGGTTGGGGCTGGGGACGAGACGTGCGCTGTGATTGGTGGGGCGGACGGACGGGCAGCTGTCACCATGGGGACTTGGTTGGCGGGTTCGGGTTGGTACGCCAGACGAGAGAAGGCGTTCATGGTCACCTTTGCTTCTTCGGGCTTCTGCTTTGCAACTTGAGCGATTGTTTCATCGAATTGATGTTTGAATTCGGCAGCGTTCGCAACGAGATCGGAAACGTTCGGAGAGTATTTTGTGTCCATGCGCACTGAGAAGGGTGAGTGACTGTTGATGATACTGCAAGGATTCACACAATGACATTGCGCGACATGATCGCGCCCAGTCACGTACCAGCTTCAGCGGCCTTTCTCGCTCGATTTCTCTCCACAGATTGGCGGAGCTTGCGGAGGTTGCGAGCAAAGTTTCGCCGAGACAAAAAGTGAAGATCAGCGTTCTCTTCCCAAACGACTCGCGGGGGCGTCGTCATTGGAATCGTGCCACTCTCAATTTTCGCCCGCAGGTCCTTGATCTGAGAATACAACGTCTCATTCCACTCCGCCCCATCGTTGCTGTGCTGCTTGGATACAGAAGCCTCCTTGCCATGATTAACTGTACTTACTCGCGGAAGATCGAATGGCGGTTGGCAGAGTGCTGGGGATGTTGCATCGATGACTTTTATGAAGCAATGATTGTCGAAGGGCTTCCTTTTGCCTTCGTCTCCAGCATGTGATGACCAACCAGTTTCTGACGCGCAGCATCCGTGGTTGGGAGGATTGAGGGAGTGATCAATCACCGTGTTGCAGCGTAATAGTACACGGCATGACGTGTAGTGCTACTCTCTTCCACTAGCGTTCAACGCATGGTAGACGCCTGTCTAGTACCACATTTTTGGTTGTATACTCCACTTATAATATAATGAATGTATATTGAATTAATATGTATATGTTTATTACGAGTATATATCTACAATGGTTGGTGTATAGTTGAAGCACACTAGACTCAACGCTCAACGTACGCTAAACACGGTTCCTGTGAGTCGACGATTGAGGATACACATGGTTCCTTGGCCTGCGTCACACACGCCTCCAACAATGCACGTGCACTCTGACGTGACGTGATGGCTCTTCACCAGGTGCGCCGTTTCGTCAGGGAATCGTTGAGCTCGCGTGCGACTCACCATGTGCCTCTATGTGGAGTGCGTTAGGATAGACACCCACACGACATGGGTGTGCGACACGCATGAGACAGGACAGGCATCGACAAGCAAACGAGGGGCGATCGACCAGCAAACGAGACACGATCGACCAGCAATCGACATGACATGAGCGCGACGTGAACGCGATATGAGCACGACTTTCGCAAGACACAGACACGCCATGCGTCGGATGCCAATGCAAGCCTGCCGTCCGTATTTGCATACTCATGACTGTAGGTCCATCATTGTTCATACTGCGCACAAGTCCCTTGCCGGAGTCCTCAGTGTGGGTGGCAACATCGCGCACGCAGGAGTTTGCCATCACAAAGGATGACCGGCGACTCCAAACATGTTCGCTCTGCCCTCCCCAGTGCTCTTGTCTTACAGTACAGGGACGAACGAAACAGCGCACACGTCATTCCAAGTGACCACCCACACAGAGTCGTGGATACACCGCAGGATGATGATGTTGTATTCGGCCATGAAGAAAAGAATACGACCTCGTCGTCCGTTGGATGCTGGTTTCTTTAGCACCCTTGCGCAATCGAGTGGCATCGCGGGGACAACAGTTCGCGTTTGTCGCAGGGCGTATCATGTGATCAGCTCCCCAAAGGCGAAAGGTGACAACAACTGTTCTACCACGAGACAAGCAGAGTTCTACGAGGGGAAACACTGTTTCGTTGTTGCCAAGTTGCAGTTCTTTCACGCACCATGCTGACAATGATGGCAGTTGCCTTGCTGACATTTGTGTTTTCGCTTCATTTTGACATTTCCCGACACACGAAGAGCTCACAATTCGCAACAGCACCAAAATGTTACTTCCTCACGGAACGTTCGCAACTGTTGGTTTTGGGCTGATTGGCTCTCGCCCAAGAGGCATGCTCACCAATGACCTTTCGAGGGAGTCATTGCGACAGTTTGCGTCTGTGTTCGGGACACATTCGGACATTGTACACATCTTGTGGATGTCGAAATGTGTGACATCAGTAATTCCCGATTGTACGGGACTGAACCAAAATAGAGTACAGAAACAACAAATACCCCCCCTATCGTCAACGTGGCAAGCGCATGATCAATCACTCCTGAGCGTTACAGGAGCACGTTACTTTTAGGACTACGGGGGATTTCGACATGGTAACGTAAACCTGTGGCTTACGCCCGGGAGAGCGAAATAGTTGACTGAGGAAGAATCAGACCGGACCAACTTCATGGGTTCGATACCACCGACACCTGATTTTCCGAAGCAAAAAGATGAACGACGATACAACGAGAGCAAAAAGTGCAGAGCAACCCGCAGGTGGAACATCGAGACCTGGGAGGGCGACCGCTTGCATCAGCGGTATACGAAAAAGGAACGTGACAACGGTTTCAAGCAGAGTGCGAGAGAGAAGCTGAAGGCCCAACGACCCCAGAAGAAGACACACAGAGACGGACAAGCACAACAACCAACCAACCAATCATCGAGTACAAATCGCGAATTAGGGAGGGTGTCGAAATGTGTGACATCAGTAATTCCCGATTGTACGGGACTGAACCAAAATAGAGTACAGAAACAACAAATACCCCCCCTATCGTCAACGTGGCAAGCGCATGATCGATCACTCCTGAGCGTTACAGGAGCACGTTACTTTTAGGACTACGGGGGACTTCGACATGTGGAACGAGCTCGCAGACGCTCGAGCTCTGCCACGCGCGGCCAAACCCAAACACCTCCTTTGGATGTGCGCGTTTCTCCGCATGTACGTGTCTGAAACTGCGTTGGCCGCTGTGTGCAAGTGTTCTGCAAAAACTCTTCGCAAATGGATGTGGCTCATGATGGCAGCCGTTGAAACCGTTAAAGATCGAATCGTAAGTACTAAATTAATCTCATACCCGAACTGCGACACGAAATTATGTTCACTTCATTCACTCACACACGGTTCTTTTTGTCGTGGTACCGCTTGCATTGACAGATTGTTTGGAACCGTCGTTTCGTTGGCGCAAGTCACAACGCAAAAGCTCTTGTGACGGTTGACGGAACTGACATGCGAATCATGGAACCGAAACCGTTTGACAAGAAGTGGTACTCGTTCAAATTTCGCGCTGCTGGTGTGCGTTACGAGTTGGCTGTTGCGATTTCCACTGGTGAGATCGTTTGGGCGAATGGGCCTTTCCCGTGTGGCCTGCTGAACGATCTCTCGATCTTCCGTCTGGGACTGAAGCCAAGATTGGCGCAACACGAAGTCGTAGTAGCAGATTCCGGATACCGCGGAGACCCTTGCGTATTTCCCCCAACTTTTCGTGCAGATGGGATCATGCGCTGCCGCCACGAAACGGTCAACAGGCGAATCAAGCACTGGCAATGCATGCACTTGAAGTGGCGGCACCACGTTGACAAGCATCGCCTGGCATTCAACGCGGTGGTCATCCTCACCCAAATTGAACTGAGCAACGGCTTCCCCTCGTTTGACGTTGTTGTCGCCATGCAAGAAGCACGTGAACGTGCCATCGCCCAAGCAGAAGCACAGCACACACACTAAATAGCCCGTCCCACTTAGTAGTAACAAATAGCCAAAATTGAACATGCAAACAATGTTAATCCTGGATGCTCTCCCTTGTCTGTTCTAGTGAGTTGGTGTCTGGTGTCCTGGTTTGAAAAAAGGCTAGCACATCATCGCACTGACTGGTTCATCGTGTAAGTGCTATGCTTTGCTGTGGGGAACACTGTTTGCCAACAATGTATCTCGGACCCACTGGAAAGCCGTGTGGAGAATGGGCAAGGAGCTTCGTCCACGTGGGGTGACATCCTTTCTGGATCACAAGAGGATGGACTAGGCAACCAGACACTGTTGCTTGCGCGAAACAATCCGAGTGTGTCCTAATGAAACGAACGAAAACAGCAGCGAAGCATCTGGACTGTGCAATCACACGCACGTTGAGCGGAGGGAGGATGTTCACAGCAACAGCCGACGATGAGAGCGACACGAGCAGGGGAGCGACACGAGCAGGGTTCATCACGCAATGACGCGTGCCTATCAGGACAGGAAAGGGAGGACATGATGCTGCCTACCCCCCTGCGAACGAACATGCTCACTTTCGTCACGGGTGTGGAGAGTGACGAGTGAAGAACCGAAGTACACTGGGCAAGAGTATGATGAGACGATGCATGTTTGTTGGAGTGCTGCGCAGCAATGAATTGTGGCGCGAAAAAAAAAACACCCCCACGCGTTCGAGAGTTGTTCCGGCACGAAGACACGCACCAGCACGAACAGCGAATGCGAAGCAAGGACCCTCTTGAAAAGCAAGGGGCGATTGAGCCGAAGGGCTGTCACGGCGGAAAGGAGGCAATGTGACGTCGCGTGTATGGGAATGGGGATGTCTTGGAGCAGACACGAGGGGATGGAAGGAGAGCAAAGCGGACGTCATTGGCACGTTCACATGGTGTTGGACAACGCACATCAATAAGCGCAACATCACGCCGACACGGGAAAGGCGTGCTCTAGTAGTCGCATGAGTCGATGATCCGAACGAACAAAGCACGGCACAACACGCTTCAAGCGTGAATAAAGTACAAATCGACACATGTGGTGTCTTTACCGCGCTTCCCATGGACGTATGCAAAGCAACAACGGTGTCACCGGCAACTCCAGAGAACGAAGATGACGACACCATTCAACTCGTGGGAGCAAAAGCTCGCAGAACACCAACGACTCTTGAGTTCTCACATCCGTCATCCAAGACGGTACCCACCGCCTTCTTTTCCTTGTTTTTGGCCAGTCATCGAGAAACCGACCTTGGCAGATGTCGTGATTGGAACGAATGCCGCATCTGTCGGGATTTCCTCCTTGTGGCACACCACATCCGAACAATGGAGTACGATCTGGAGGGCCCTCTACAACTACTATACTCCATTGAGACTGGCATACTCCACAAATACACACTGCGCCTGCCATGCCATAACATGCGATACCGCACACAGCGTCCTCCCTCCCTCCCTTCCTGAACAGTCTTCAGACTAGTACATGGACGAGCAGCGGAGGTTTCCTTGGAAAGGAAGGCAAAACCATGTCACCCACCACCATGTGGAATGCTGATACCTTCAATGTCATAGAAACCTCATGCTGGCAAGCCGAAACGAAACTATTTGATCCACGGCATCGGCGTCTCGTATTCCGCCATCCTCGACTTCTACCTCTGATTGTACGTACCTCCTCCTCTATACCTTCCCTACCGATCACTATTCCATAAAAGGAAACCTCTGCGAGCTGTGCCGAATATCGCGCTGTGCCATGGAGTGTGAGTCCTCAACTCTCCGCTACCCTCAACCAGTACACGTAGTCTGCGTTGTGGAGTACCAATAGATCGCACTTCATCAGCGCTGCTCGTTGGTCGTGCTGAAAGAACAAGGCGGAGAATACTCGACAAGCAACAGTTGAAGGTGCTGCTCGACCCCGGCTCGCCATGGCATGCCCATGCCAATACACGAACAGAAAACATCAGCATATGTCAAACCAGTGTCAGTACGACGCTTGTTCCACTCGAAAAAGTATCGTGGAGCTTCCTTCCTCTGCGAAATCACCATGTACTCTACTATTATACAGCCTATCGAAGTACTCTAAAGTAGTCTGCAGCAGCGTGCTTCTTCACCTTCAGCCGGAATGGTCCACGTGTTCAACAGCAGCGAATCTAGTCCAATTAGGGGCGCCTTGAACTTCATCAGCGCCGTCCATGTGGCCAAAGAGAGAAAGATCGACACAGAACGTGTTGTGCGACATCTGTTTCCGCCGACCAGGTCATTCGTGTGGCTCGCGCACAGGATGGAGAAGTATCGATTGTTACAGCTTCGCCGCCAAGTTCAACCACCGAAAATGCTTGAGACCACGATGTCCGCCTGCGCGAGCCCATCAACGCCACATTTTCGATGCTGCCGTGGATCGCTAAGTACATTACACTATTCACCGGTTCCACATCGCGCTACCTGAAACGTTTTAACCTCTGTTATACCCCAAGACATAATCTTGGTCCTCTGCTGCCCGAATAGATAATCGCATGGGGGCTTAACATGGTCGTCCTCTCCAGAACTCAACAAAGAACAAGGAAAGGGATGCGACAGAAGGTGACAAAACGGAACCCAAGCCCGAATCGAAAACGGAGTGAAGCAAAGAAGTTCGCTGCCAATCACGCTAAATTCGACTCCATCAACCCGCACAGGCTCAAGACTGGGCAAAACGACAGAGGACATTGCCAGCAGCTTTCCTTCGCGGCAGCACACGCACAGGCGCACACTCGCGTGTTTTGGCCCGTTGCGCTCAGTTGCAAACAAGAATCACGTGATACGCGCGTCCAACACGGCACCGCGCGGTTGCATTGTACGGATTCATCGTCATCATCTCTCTCTCTGACGCGGATTGCACACACCACTTTCACTCTCTGGCACCACGTTTCGCCACAATTCGTTCCTCCGCAGCAATTGCATCTCTTGACACTTTCAGCCCATAATTCATTTCTGTGGACTAATTCAAGCCACAAAGCAGACGAACCACAACGATCATTTACACCTCCACGTTGACACACCAACACAGACGCACACAAAGCAACCGCATTCACCTTCACCTTCATCAACCACCGTCACAGGAAGCACTCCGCGTCCATCTCGCATCAAGCGTCACCTCGCGCCTCATCGCATCACATCGCATCGCATCACATCGCATCACCACATCATATCACTTCGCAGCATCACAAAACAGAATCGGAAGGGAAGATGATAGCCATTCCAACATCCAACATTGTAGCACAGTCATCGCAACAACCGATCGACGACAGCGTCCAGTTCTTCCTCGCCTCTGCCGTCCAGCCCATGGACCGTCCGCAGCACGATCAGATCAGCATGGCCATCCCAACCCCACCGCCCATGGCGATGCTGCTCAAGCAGCAGAGGAGGATGTCGCTGACAGCTCCGACGCACATCGACGAGTCGGACGCAGAAGACGCCACGAGCAAGACATCATCCAGCACCGTCAGCAGCCTCAGCAGCAGAGGTAGCAGCATACGACGGAAGCCAAAGAGCAAGAAGTCGCACAGCAAGGGCCACAAGAGGGGCAAGACTCGCACCAGCAAGAGCGCTCGTTCACGCCCCGCCGGCCATGCGCCAACCAAGAAGCGCGTGCACTTCCCGGAAGACGAATCGTCCTGCTTCCAGGTTGTCGAGCTCGACGACGTCCCGCCGGCCTCCCAGATGTCCAGCGACGAAAAGCTCACCTTCTGGTGGAATCTGGATCAGGTGGAGAACTTTCGCAAGAACGCCAGTAAGGTCTCCAAGAAGTCGCTGCCGCAGTCGCACGGGCAGGTGCTCAACGATCTCATGAAGATGTGCGAGAGAAGCGAGGACGAGGACATCGACCTCTCCGACTTCCTCGAAGGCCAGCGGAGCCTCATCACGTGGGTCATCAAGAACTGCCGTGGCCTGGAGAAGCGCACTTCGCCCGAGCTCCGCGAAGACGCCCGCGACCGCAAGACGATGCTGGTCGACGCCATCAACGTCCTGCAGCTAACGGATGCTTTCGACGATGACACGAAGGCCGAGAAGATCAGGTTCTGCAGCGAACGATGTTCCGTGCCATCTCGCTTCTGGGCGCGGGCGATGGGCCTCGCCGACTTCCTCTCGCGGATACATGAGGACTGCGACGACAGCAGCAGCGTCGCCACCGGCAGCGTCTACACAGCCAGCTGCCATTAAGCACAGGCCTGCTGCTCACGCGCATGGGATGCGAGCACTCACGGACAGATCGATGAACGCAAGCTGGGACGAGCAAGTGCAAAGCGAACGAGCAAAGAATCAAATCAACAAACGAGGACGCCACGATGCCTTGGTACCAAGTGTACCATACAAGGCCGGCAGCAGAGACACCATCAGACTCATGTGGTGACCACAGCTCTACCCGCCACGTCCCACCAGCCTCTTCTGTACCCCTGGCCGTTGCCTTCTCATGCAGAAGCAATTCTCCCCATCAATGTATCCCCCGCATACGTGCACGGAAGACATCGATGGTGTGTGGCCCGAGAGCAGAAGTGATATGATCTTTCGTTGATCTTGGTCATGTCCGACCCAGCGTCGGACTCGTTACGCACCACCAACATCCCTATTCGTAGTCGCAACCACCCATTCAAGCTGTACCTTCAATTGTAAATAAATGTATATCAATCAATCAATCAATTCATCAACTGAACACTCTCCAGAGAGTCATTGCATGTGAAGGCAAGATCAGGAGGCCTTGGGGAGATGAAGAACAGATTGCCAAATCCAGCTTGCATGGCGCTGTGGCTATTATGCTCTGCTCTAATTCGCACCTCTCACTGGCGTGCGTCGACATCCGATGAAGGTTCCATCTCCCGGTCGGTGGAAGCGCCGACAGCGACAGGGAAGAAGACAAAGGCTATAAACACGGCGACTTCTACCAGTAGCGAACGAGCTATGGTCTCCGTGGTGTCATCCCAGAGTCCCGTTGCAGAGGGGAAGCCTCCCCCCATGTCCAGGGGTTGACCATACATATCTTCAAGACTCTTGGTGGGAGAAACAAGATCATGCCAGTCTTCGTATTCGCACGCGTGCGCGGATGAGCAGAGACACTATGCGGATGGCCATCGCATGGCACGAGTAGAACACGAGAATGAAATGGCGTGGCTTCGGTCCAATCGCAAACGAGATCCGCACCCATCCGCACCACGAGGAACCACACTCCGTGGGACAATCGGATAGAGTAGAGATGTAGTGCAGAAAGAGCTGACAAATTGGATCTGATCAACTCGATGCCAAAGCGCAAGAGCAGGAGCAATATCGAGAGCACCTCCAAGACCCTTCACTCGCATGGGTTCTGCTGGGATCGGCTTGGAAGTAATACAATAGCATCGATTATTCGTCTGGTGTTCGGGCAGACATACTACAGATTACCTGCGTTGCTCTCCTGAGGTAGCCCGCCTGCCTTCGATCGACTCGTACAAAAGTTGGAGTACGTACGTGTACCCATCACCAGATGGGATCGACGCAATGGAGTGAATCGAGTGATTGGGCAAATGCACTGGGAGGCTCCACGACTACTCTGCACTTGACGAAGACACGTGGAGCAGAACATGTCTCCATTCGGATGATGAGTACTCAGTAAGGTGATCCCCTCCTTGATGTTTGCCACAAGGCCGTCAGCGATCTCGACTTGTTTGCCACGCAGGTGCGCTTTTGGGTTCCACCCTACCGTGTCAATCACTTGCGAGCTACGCTTCTGGGAGGTAGACAGCCCAGAGGAGTACTCTACCTATGTCGCATACGTGCGCATTCTACTCGGATTCACTCTGCAGATCCTGCGTCGTGTACGAGGCAACGAGCTAGAATGTGCCATGGGATTTTGGCGACGAGTTTCCCATTGTGCCTCCGGCCACCATGGGACGTGCCCATGCTACTGCAAACCGTATGGTTTCATCCAGTGCATGGCACTCGATGAGGACGAGGGGAATGGCAACTTCCCTCAACAAGCACGGCATGAAACTCGGTTGTACCGCTGCGATCTGGTATCGCCAATCACCCCATCACACAGGAAACAAAGTACCGTACTAAAAGAGGAGAAGACAGTAGGGGATGGCAGAGCAGAGTACTCAAATGTCTTCTGCTGCCAGTTTATTGGGAAGGCATCGCCATACTTCTGCTTTCCAAGGGAGGGAGGTAACATGGGACAGAAATGTAACTGCACAGAGGAATACTCGCAAAGATGTTCGAACATGCGATTCCCTTTCGCTCTCTTGGCTTTTTGATGCAATGCCCATGACAAAGTATGTGCATAGAGCATAGCTGCTACCGCCTTCATCTACCCAGAAGGAGAGAGAGAGAGAGAGAGATAGACAGAATGGAGAGAGGCTACTGGTGGGCAGCCGTCCCTCTGTTCTATGTACCCGATACTATCACCAACAACCAAGCCCCCTCTTTCTGACCATCGGATTGTGTGTCGATCGTAGTCGTGCACAAGGTTGTGGCTTTGGTTCCGAGAATTCGACACGCTCATCAGAATGCGCGCTGACAACTTCGCCCGGAACCGCAACCATCAACCATCAGTCCACGAGGAAGCAATACTCGTGGAACACAAGGAACGAGTGCACGAAAGTTGGCAGGTATGGTTACAGCATGTATGCATCACGTAATAGTTCGCAACACACTGAAAACCAGAGTAACTGTGGTGGTGCTGCCGCAACCTAACCTGCACCGTTGTGGACGCGAACATTGCGAATGACCTGCAGAAGCGATGCCACTTCGCAACTTCGCAACTTCAAAGTGTGACAACACACCATCGGTGCGTTGTCACCTTCCGGAACCGGATCGAACACGACATCCATGGATCCATGATGGATGGCTCCACGCCCCAGCCGCTTGTGTCTTAATCTGTGCGTACCGAGGATGAACCCATTCGGGTGTCACGAACAAGAAAAACGATTTTGCAATCAGTTGCAATGCACGTCTAAAGCCTCACAAAACGCACAAAGGACTCTCACATGAATGAGAGGGGTGTGTGCAGAGTTGTCGCTGCCTTCGTCTCTGGTATGTTCGCAATCTCATCCAACTTCCAACATCGACCAACCAGGAGAGAGAAGTTATTCAAGATGTCTGTTTCGAGCGAGGTGACGTCGCCTGAACAGATCTTCGTTGCTGTCGCTATCCCAGAAAGTTTCATGTCGTGTGAGGATGACCACGGTGATGAAGAAAGTCACACAGAAAGCCACACTGCTATAATCGTCACAGTCGCCATCGCGCCATGGCACCATCATGTTGTCATTTTTCTTCCTGCGCGGCTTCCTTCCGCTTTCTTCCACACCCCGGTTTGAGGTTTGAAGATCGCGTCGCGCTTCTTTGAAGTTCGCTTTCTTGTATCTTGCACTTTCCGTTGCCGTCGAACAAGATTCTCGCGTTCGTTGATAATCGAACATATATTGACCGTTACTGATATCACGTTGGTGATCCGATGGTACATCTTTAAAAAGTACCTTTGAAGCGTTGTCGATATTTATCTATACTTGATGAATAGATTTCCATTTTCTGTTGCACGGACAGACGAGCATGTTTCGGCAACATTCCATCTCGATCTTTCCGAGTCGTTGGCGTGTGTGTGTGACTGTGTTGGTGGCATCTGCGCTCTCTCTCTCTCTCTGTTGTTCGCTGTTCCCTTCCGCAACTCGAACTGTTGGGATCACCACAATTCCAAAGATCAAACATCGTCTGCGAAGCACAGCCGATCGCAACACAGAGCAGTCAAGTAGACTCCAATACACACGACTATACGCACAAGTATAGCATCAGCATCAGTAGCAGCAGCAGCACTCATAAGAGGGAGGAAGTGAGAGAAGGAAAGAGGGATAGCAGCCACCAGACACAAAGCAAGCAGAAGCACGAAGCACGATGGCACCGAAAGATACAGAATCCGCGGTCCCTGTCGCGGCAGAGAGCGGAGAAGAGCCAAAGCAGAAGAAGGACGATGGCAAGAAGAAGACGAAGGCCGAAGAAGCCAAGGAAGATGCCCTGTCGGATGAAGACAAGGAGCTCAAGGAGCGCCTGGAGACCTGCGTCTCGACCGTTCTGAACGAGGAAAAGGAAGACAAGGTCACCACTGTCATCCGTCTCAATGCTCTGGATGTCATCGTGACCGAGCTGAGGACCGCCACATCTTCCATGACTTCCGTGCCAAAGCCGTTGAAGTTCCTGAGGCCGCACTTTGCCTCATTGACGGAGCTGTACAAGGTCTTGGAGACCAGCAAGGAGGATGGCATCGAAGAGCTCGAATTCCGCGCCCGATTGGCCGATGTCCTCGCTGTGTTGGCCATGACCATGGGAAAGCCAGGTACGTGAGAGTGTCCACAAATGCTGCATAGACAATGAGTATGCAGGTGTACGCACATGCACATGCACATATATGTGTAGGTTCATCTGCAACGCAATCGCATCAACAACAGCAGGTACGCACACAGTCCAACTCACATTCTCACGACATCCTTTGCTTCATCTTGCCGTCTTTGATTCTGTGCTTCTTCGGCTTGTTTCCTTCATTCACGACGAATCGGCTGTGGCGCCTCATCACATCACATGGCAACATCACATGCATGCTACATACCCACCCTCTGTGACAATTAACGGGCGTTTCTCGTCCTTCCCAATTCCCACCTCCAATGCATGCACATTGGGGCATTTCGGTCAATGATCCAACAATCCGTGCCACCACCCATGTCTCACCTAATCAATGGATGCGCACTTGCTGGTAACAACTGCACTGCAACAACTCTGATTGGACTTGCGGTGGTATTGGCAACTCTACCCATACGATTATGAAATCACGCATCACGATGACGTCTCGCACCATACTCGTACACACCTAATGGCGATACACTCGTGGTCTACGTTGATTCTTGGGAAATGCCGAATCGGTCAAATGATGCAACAACCCAATGATGAACGATCGACTGTCAAATACGTTCGAACATTGCCAATGTTTCCATACATTGCCAAATATTCCAATCATCAACAGAGGAGAGAGAAAGTTTGAAGTACAAGTTGGCCGGTGCCAAAGATTACGGCACATTGGAGACCAAGGGCGCTGCGTCAAAGAACGCTGATGACAACTTGGGGAGCTGGGGCCATGAATTCGTCCGGTCTCTCGCGGGTGAAATCGGCCAGGAGTACAACCAACGCGTCATCGATGGTGCCAATCCAGACACGGATGAGCCATTCCAAGACCTCCTGCAGATGGTCCACATCATCGTCCCATTCCATCTAACCCACAACGCCGAGGCTGAAGCAATCGACCTGCTCATCGAGGTTCAGCGACTGAAGTTCCTTCTCACATTGAAGAACATCGACGAAACCAACTTCAGCCGCATTTGTTTGTACCTGATGAAGACGGCAAGCTACATGTCCGATCCGGATGATCTTGTGGTACGTATGAGTATGCAGAATACGAATTGCCCCTCGCCTGCACACTCGATGCTGTCGTTGTTGCTGATGTTGTTTGATGTGTTCGCAGTGTTCGATTGCGCCCACGATCCCATCTCCGCATGTGCATGTGTACATCTTTACTGCAAACCGTCTCACATCCACCTTGGCTACCATTCAATGCAACCAAATCAAATTGACCACAACAGGAAATGTACGAGACGGCCTACGAGATCTACAAGAATCAAAACCAATACTTCGATACTCTCATCGTCGCACTTCGCATGAAACGGACGGAGGCAATCCCCGCCTTGCTGACCGAATGCGAGGATCCGCTGGTGAAGAAGCAGATGTGCCTGCTCCTTGGTCGGCACCGGATCAACTACACGGTGGAGGACGATGAAGATGAGGATGAGCTCAACGAACTCATCGGCAACGAAAAGCTGAGCGAGCAGTTCCTGAAGGTGGCGCAGGATTTGGATGTCATGGACGCCAAAACTCCGGAGGATATCTACAAGTCCCACCTCGCCGAAACCGGAGGCTTCAGCAGACGACGCGACCCAAGCGGCGCGCAGGTGGATAGCGCCCGGGCCAATCTCGCATCCACGTTTGTCAACGCATTCGTCAACGCGGGTTTCGGCCAGGACAAGCTGATGACGCCAGACAGCGAGTGGCTGTACAAAAATAAGGACCACGGAATGATGGCGGCAGCCGCGTCGCTGGGTACCATCCTCCTGTGGAACGTTGAAGAAGGATTGACACAGATCGACAAGTTCCTGTACAGCAATGAGGACTACGTCAAGGCCGGTGCTGCGCTGGCCGTTGGCATCGTCAGCAGCGGAGTTCGCAACGACGCAGATCCAGCGTTCGCCCTGCTGAGCGAGCACGTGGAGTCCGATGTGCACGTTATGAAGTGCGCCGCATGCACGGGGCTAGGAATCGCGTACGCTGGAACTGGACGCGAGGATGTGCTCGAGCTGCTGACGCCGGTCGTTGAGAACGCTGAGGGTGGACCCACTGGCATGGTCGAGGTCGCGATGGCAGGTCTCGCGATGGGCATGGTCTTCGTCGGACAGTGCAACGACGAAGTCGGCGGCACCATCATCGAGCGTCTCATGGAGGCCACCGAGGAAGAGCTGGACCATTCGCATGCCCGATACCTGTGCTTGGGTCTGGCGCTTCTTTTCCTCGGGCAGATGGAGAAGGCCGATGCCATGCTGGAGGCTCTGAAGACCATCGAGCACAAGATATCGAAGTACGCGCTCGTGATGGTGGAGACATGCGCCTACGCTGGCTCCGGAAACGTGCTGCGCGTGCAGGAGATGCTCCACCAGTGCGCAGAGCACCTCACGGAGGATGCGGAACATCAGGCTGCCGCTGTGCTCGGATTGGGCCTCATCACCATGGGAGAGGATGTGGGGTCGGAGATGATCCTCCGAACATTCGACCATCTGCTGCATTACTGCGAGCTGCCAATCAAGCGCGCCGTGCCGCTCGCATTGGCCGTGATGCACATATCGAAGCCCGACTTTGCGGTCATCGATCAGCTGTCGAGGCTTTCGCACGACCCAGATGCCGAGATCTCCCAAAACGCTATTATCGCTCTGGGCGTGGTGAGTGCTGGAACGAACAACTCGAGAGTCGCCGGTCTGCTGCGGCAGCTCAGCGAGTTTTACAGCCGTGAGGCCAGCCACGTGTTCTGCGTTCGCATCGCGCAAGGTTTGCTCCACATGGGCAAGGGCCTCATGACCATCAATCCGTACCACGCAGACAGAATGCTCCTGAACGGGCCATCGCTGGGCGCTGTCCTCGTGCTGCTGCACTCCTGCTTCGATCTGAAGAACACGATACTGGACAAGAGCCACTACCTGATGTACTACCTGACATCCGCCATGAACCCAAGAATGCTCATCACTGTCAACCAGGACATTGAGTGGCAGCCGACCACCGTCCGGGTGGGTCAAGCCGTGGAGACGGTCGGGCAGGCCGGAAAGCCGAAGCGAATCACTGGATTCCAAACGCACACGACGCCCGTCCTGCTTTCATCAACCGATCGGGCAGAGCTGGGAACCGAAGAGGTCGTCAGCGTCTGTGGCATACTCGAGGGAGTCGTCATCGTCAAGGACAATCCAGACTACGAACCTGAGGAGGGCAAATGAGCAAGCGTGCAAGTAAGGAAAGTGAGCGGACTCACCTTCGGCATCAGCAAACGCACCAACATCCATAGCAACTGCGGTGAAATGGCAGAGTACTACTATAACAGAAATCATCAATCAACAATCCTGGCATATATAGTTATACACGATATTTGCTGGTACCAGTAGAGGAGAGGCGTATCGTCGAGCCCAGTCGAGAGAAGGGGGTGACGCTCCATTTGTTTTATTCTCTTTCGGCATCTTTGAGATGTTCAGTACATGCCAAACCAGTTCCTTTGTTGCCATGCGAGGTTGAGGGACCACATCCAGATACGGCTGGATGGATGGATGCAAGACATGGCACGCGCGCACACGCACGGGACGAAGCCATCTTGGTGACCCTCACTGCACCTTCTTCGCTTGATCTGATGTTGTGTTTGGGCGATGGATGGTGAAGCAGGAAATGTCCAGGAGCTGGCACATCTCATGCAAGATGACGGACGTCTTCATGCAGTTGTAGGCGAAGATCGCAGACGCGTATGCCGTGATCCAAGTCTTCATCTGATCTTGCAATCCAACACCATCCTCGATGCCGTTGGCAATGAGACCGCTCGCCAACGCCAGCACAACGAGCGGTATCAGCTGCCATCTCCATGGATTGTAGTTCTGGTGTGCGATGTGGCACAACATCATCTCCGTCGACATGTCCACGAAAAGGACCGCGATCAGATGCATGCTCGTTCGAGGCTGATCCAACAAGACCTCCGGGGTCTGCAAACCAATCGCAACGAAGCATCCCAGGAGAGCCAGGAAGGGGAGCTGCTTCAGCATGCTGGAACCGCCATAAGTTTGGATGACATGATATGATTTGGAGCCGTATTCTTGCACGAATGCAACCATCGCGACGCCGACAAGCAGGTCGCAGTTCCTCAGGGTGTATGATTGGAGATTCTCTGCCATTCCCTGCGGACACACGCGCAGAATAGCTTCGAACCAGTTTTGCTCTTGCCAAAACATGGGCCCGATGAGAAAGGATGTGAGGCTGAGCATGGCACCGCCGAAGAGGCCGTCACTGGGACCGTTGACGATGGGCAGGATGAGTTCGCCCGTGTAGTACTCCTCCCAAGTGGCAATGAAGAATGTGAGGTACGGACCGAAGATGATGACGGCGCTGATGACGAGATCCCAGCGGCTCTGCAAGGGATTGAGGCCCATGCCGATGATCCAATTGGCGCTGCCGAAGATGGAGTTGATGGCATCGCAGCCATGGTCGAACAGGAGTCCCATGGGGCTGCTCGAGTTCGTCTTGCGCGCCTGCTTGCCGTCCATGTTGTCGAGGGTCTGGTACACGAGCATGGCGATGCAGTTGTAGAGGAAGATCCATCGCGGCGGTTCGTCGTTGGCATCGAATTCGAGAGATGGCACGAAGTGCCAGTAGATGACGTATGCGAGGATCATGAAGACGAGACCGATCGTCGTGATGGTGTTTGGTGCCAGCCATGTCGGCGTCAGGTTGTTGACGCAGAATGTCGCGAGCGGCGACAGGACGTGGATGTAGAGCAACGACAGGTCCTGCCCTTTGTACTGGTAATTGACTATGCTGTCCCTCGCCTCTCGTGATGACAAGTAGTAACAGTACCGAGACACGTCCACCTCATTCTGTTTGGAGCGACTTTCGCGGCTGTCATTGCCGGCACCAGCGGGAGACGGCCGATCGGCGTTTGGGCTCATGTTGATGGTTGATGGTTGATGGTTGATGGTTGCCTGTTGATGTTGGAGCAAGGCAGAATGTCTACCTCCTCGTCGGATGGATTGGATTCTAAAACGTGCGATCTACTATATGGCAGTGTGTCCGATAGTAGGTATGGCGCGATGGAAGAATCGATGCAAGCAAGATTCATAGTCGTGCCATGCATCACCATCCCATCCACAACAACCATGGGCCATGACGACGACGCATGGGGCGTTGGTGGCGGGAAGTGACAAACTTTGGCCAATCGCGGAATTGTGTTGCATCGGACAGAATCACCGTTCTGGCGAAACATATTCAATCGTGATTGAGTGTGATCGAATGGGTCATCAATATAACATGTGCTTTGGCAACTCGATTTTATATCATCCTCGGGAGTGAAGTTTTTCCAATAGGATCAACATCCAATTTAACGTTCTGTTACCAGTAAATACGTCGCATTCGACATTGCGATGATCGATCGAGTCGGGACCGGCGTTTCATTCGTGTATCGATCGGTTTCCTCGTGAGTTTTTTGCGCACAAAACCGTGTTTGTCCAGAACATGCGCGCGACAAAGGCGAAAAACCAAAGACGCCAGACACACACGGAGAGAGGGTGAAGAGAGAGACCCAACGAATGATGCTCGCGAGATGCCGCCAACGGTCTGAGTGATGGTTGTTGGATGGAGTTGTAGCTGTAGCTGTGGCTTGGGCTGTAACCGCAGCTGTACCTGTGCCTGCGACTGCAACTGCATTCTCCTCACTCTTCCTCAGGCAATTTGGCAAACGAACAAAGTCCATCAACAACCTCCTCTCCAAGATCTCTCGACCACGAGCAGCTCGTAACAAAGAGAGACGAACAACTGAAACAAGGACCATCAAGCGGGATCTTCCAGAGAGTGCGACTATTCATAGTAGTACTCGCATCTATTCTACCTACGAACTGCTGTGACAGTGCTGTGGCAGTGCTGGTACAGAGAGGAGGAAGCTGCTGGACTCTCTCCGGAGGAACACATTGGGGGAATGCTGTGATTGCTGCGTGCTTGCATGGAACAAGGTCCTCAAGGCAACAATACCGCACATCAGCACATATAATACTATACAAGTCGTAGTCGTACAACTCATCACAATCACAGACACAATCACAGACACAATCACAGACGCAGACGCAAACGAAGAACTGTGACCACTCGACTGTTACGACGGCTGCCGCCACTGCTCCTGCATTATCCATCAAAGCAACCCGATCGCATCATCTGCAAGTGCATACCAATACGAGTATCAATACGAGGACCAATACGAGGACCAATACGAGCACGATACCATCAATTCAACAATGAGGCCCAACAATGCGCGGCATAGATCGAATCCCAGAAGCACGGAACGCGGGCGGGAGGATACCAGGAACAGGAACTATGTGTGGGTGCGCACGGACATCGTGGAGGCTATTTGGAACAACAACGGGAGTCTGCCTGCGAATTGGAAGCCATCGAGGAAGCGAGGGCGCAACGAGGTCGGTGGCTGGGGATGGTGCCGCGCCTACGTCGTCGAGTCCACCGGGGCCAACGTGCAGTCCACGGATCCTTCAGACGCATCGAATCAGCAACAGGAGAATCCCTTCGCCTCGGTCAAGCTGCGAGCCTCGCCGGTGCCGACGAGACACAACAAGCCATCGTCAGCTGGGGGGAGGCATCGCAAGTCCGCGCATTCGGCGTCGTCGCAAGATGCATCACCGGGCAGGATCATACTCGTCACGTTGACGGTGGACGATGAAGAGTTCGCGCCACCCCACCTACAGCAGGCAACCGTCTCCCTCAGCTACGATGCGACGGATCACAATCTGGTTTGCAGCGCGAACACGTGGTGGAACACTCTGCATCATGCCTTGCCACCCAGCGACTTGACCACCCTGACGCATCTGCATGAACCGTCAGTCGTCTACTGTCTCTGGAAACGATACCAGGAGGATCAGATCTACACCTACACTGGCAAGATCCTGCTGGCGCTCAACCCATTCCAGCCCCTCCACCAGCTGTACGGAGACCACGTCATGGAGAAGTACTGGCAGAAAGATGAACTGGCGGGCATCGAGAGGCCGCCACCGCACATCTACGCAATCGCCCAGGACGCCTATCAGTGCATGAGCAATCACGGTGAGAACCAATCGATCCTGGTTTCTGGTGAGTCCGGTTCGGGAAAGACGGTCACCACCAAGATCATCATGGGTTATCTGGCGACCCTGTCCCAAAAGATCGCCACAGAAGCCACTCAATCATCGCCATCTGCTGCCAACACGAATGCAAATGCAGACGCGCACAGCGGTGTCGAGGCTCAAATCCTGCAATCCAACCCCATCCTGGAATCCTTTGGCAACGCCAGAACCGTGCGCAATGACAACAGCTCCAGATTCGGAAAGTTCATGGAGCTCCTCTTCTCGGCCAACGGCAGTCTAGTCTCTGCGTCCATCGAAACGTACCTGCTGGAGAAGGTCCGCCTCATCAGCCCGTCCTACGGCGAGCGTAACTATCACGTATTTTATGAACTGCTGGCAGGAGTCACCCAGCGCGAACGCCAAAGCCTGTGCATCGGCAACAAGACGCTGCGCGACTTTCGCATGACGGCATGCTCTGGGACGTTCGATAGACGCGACGGGATCAGTGACCGCGAGACGTACAACGATCTGCGCGAGGCGTTGGATACTGTCGGGTTTGCGCATGAAGAACAGCAGAGCATGTTCGCGGTCGCCAGCGCCTTGCTTCATGCATCCAATCTCACATTCGATCGTTCCAGTGAGGCGGGGGAGGATTCGTCCCAGCTGGTGCAATCCAACCCGTCCCTGCGCTCCGTCGTGCAGCTGCTTGGTGTACCTGCCGAAGCATTGAACAATGCGCTGTGCCTGTGTGAGATCAAGGCCAGAGGCGAGTCATTCTACAAGAATCTATCGGTGGAACAAGCAACGAAGGCTGTGGAAGCCTTCATCAAGGCAACCTACGGCGCGCTCTTCACTTACATCGTGCAACGCATCAACGATTCCATCGCTCTCGGCAGCAACAGCAGCAGCGGCAGCGGCAGTAGGAGCAGTCATGGTGCTGGCGCCATGCTCGACATCAACCCACCCATGCACAGCTTCGACGGAGCAGCGCCATCAACCAGAATCGGGGTGCTCGACATCTTTGGCTTCGAATCGTTCGCGTTCAATTCGTTCGAACAGCTCTGCATCAACTACTGCAACGAAGCGCTGCAGCAGCAATTCAATCGATTCGTTTTCAAGCTGGAGCAGGACGAATACCAACGCGAAGGCATCGAATGGTCGTTCATCACCTTCCCAGACAACCAGGAAATGCTGGATCTCATCGAGAAGAAGCGCGACGGCATTCTCTCCATTCTAGACGAACACTGCAGAATACCGAGAGGTTCGGACAAGTCGTTCGCGCAGGCCATGTACGAAAAGTGTCAGGATCATCCACGCTTCTCTGCCACCAACACACAGAAGGGACAGATGAACTTCGCCATCCACCATTACGCAGGCGTGGTGGTCTACGACGCCATCGACTTCCTCGAAAAGAACAAGGACGAACTTCCCAAGGAGACGACAGATCTGCTGATCTCATCTTCGGTGCCTTTCCTGGCAGGTCTGGGCGACATTCTTGAGCACGGCCCAATGCCGCTGACGGGATCGTCGTCATTGGAACACGGCGATTCGCAATCCTCAGGTCTGTACATGTCAAACGAACGCAACTCCCAACTATCCCCAGGCAGCAACCACAACAACAAGAGCCTTTCGCGAGGCTCCAGCTCCCTGATACGCGAAAGCTTGGGCGCGCAATTCAGCCGCCAGCTCAAGGATCTGCGGCGTCGTATCGACTGCACGACGCCGCACTACGTACGATGTCTCAAACCGAACGACGACCTGGTTCCGCGTCGATTCGAGGCTCACATCGTTGCGGATCAGCTCAGATGCGCAGGTGTCCTCGAAGCCATTCGAGTATCGCGCGTCGGTTTCCCTCACCGCTACTTGCATGAAGCCTTCCTGCAACGATACGAGGTTCTGGTGTTACCGAAAGAAGAGAACAACCGTGGGTACTACGACGCCGGTGATCGATGCTGCGATCTCATCGATGTTCTTTCGGAGCAAATTGCAGCGCTGTTAATAGATGTGTCCGGGGGGACCGTCGATGCCGATCAGGAACAGGAGCAGGGACTCGCAGAGCGAGAAATCGAGGAAGCTCGCAATGAACGAATCGACGAATTGATGCTCCAAGGTGTGCAAATTGGAAACACCAAGGTCTTCCTACAGAAGCAGCTGTACGATGCCTTGGAATTCCTACGGGCAAAGAAACTGACGCGGTCGGCCATCCTGATACAGACTCACGTCCGTCGCTTCCAAGCCGAATGCTACCGCTGGAATGTCACGCTCGCCGCCATCATAGTCCAGACCTACGCACGTCGCTTCTTTGCCATGAAACGGGCGCGGAGCATCAGGCAGGCACAGGCGGCCATCCGGATCCAGACCGCGTGGAGGATGCACCAAGCTGTGCAGTACTTCTACGCCGCGTACTGCATCTCAATGTTCGCGCAGAGGTACTGGCGAGGCAGGATATCGCGTCAGCTCTACCGAATGATCGCAGTGGATTATATGGCGCTCCGTATCCAACGGGTGTGGCGCCGGGCAATCCATCGATTCCCCTACGTGAAGCTCAGGCGATCGGCCATAATCCTGCAGAGTCTGTGGCGGCGAAAGGAGGGTATCAACGCGATGAGGAGTCTGCGTCGTGAAGCTCGAAATTTGGATTCCGTCGCAGCAGAACGGGATAGATTCCGACAGGAGGTGCTGAATTTGCGAAGAGAGCTTGAGGAGGTGAAACATATCAACGGCTCCAACGGCTCCAACGGCGTTGGCAGTGGGGGTGGCAGCCCTCAAGGGTACGGTGTCGACAACGGCGAGGTCGATCGTTTGAAACGCGAAGTGGAAAAGCTGCAGTGCGTCCTGGCGCAAAAGCAGACCACTCTTCGAACGGAGAAGCTTGAAAACGGGAGGTTACAAGGCAAGCTTGCTGAAAAGGACTCTGCTCTGCATCATGTGAAGGCATCATTGGGGATGAACTTATCAAACGACAATGGCCAGGACTATCGCAAGGATTATGTCAAAATGTATGGCGACGCCAACGTGAACGGCAACGGACACGTCAATGTCAATGCCAATGGTAACCGCATTGCCAACATGAGCAACGTCGTCAACACGAGTCTCAACACCATGCCCGCCATGAACGAGAGCGCCTCCACGGCCAGCTCTGGGCATCACAAGAAAAATGGATGGCTCGGGCGGATGTTTGGACGCAAAGACACGGACAGCCAGGTCTCTCTAGCCAGCTTCTCTCCGCTCCCTGTGCTGCAGCGAGCATGGTCCACTCCATCGAAGCAAAGCATGATGTCCGCCAATCAAGGCTCGTTTGATAGTCCCATGACGGAGCAGCAGGTCACGGCGCTGTACGCCAGTGCGACAGGAGGGGCCACAGTTTCCGGCAGTCCCAGCGTGGCCAACTCGAATATTTCGGTGAGCCTTCTCGACACGGAAGATCCCGCCGATGCAAGGCCATTGCAATCGGTGTCGGAGTCGCATGGCGCAATGTACAGCGGTGCTGGAGGTGACCACAGCCGATACTCGAACAACGATTGGCACGTCACTCGGAACCTCAACGACACATTCGGATCTCAAGATCCTGACAGGGCGTACCGAGGTGATGATCCTTCCCAAAAACTGAACGGCGCGCTTGCTGAATTGCATCATGCAGTGTTGTCAAGCGATGTCGCGAAGGTCAACAAGCTGTGTGAAAATAGTTCCGACATGCACGATCTCACCAACCAAGCCGGGCGAAGAGGTCGAACGGCACTGCACCTCTCGGTCACTGTTGACAATGTTCCCATCGCGCGGACGCTGATGAAAAGCGGTGCGATTGCGAATGCACAAGATGGCGAGGGTCAGACACCGTTGCACCTCGCAACCAGCGCACCGATGACGAAGCTCCTGCTGGACACGGGCAGAGCCAATGCTAACATCCCTGACATCGACGGCGTGTGTGCTCTGCATCGCGCTGTTGAGCGGCGTGATATTGGGTCAGTGCGATTGCTGTTGGATAGCGGCGCGCGCGTCAATGCGGCCGACAACGTCCGGTGGCTCAACGCGCTTCACACCGTCGCGTTGCCAGCCAAACTCACTGCCGGGAAGGAGTATGACGAGCAAGTTCTGATGAGAGCAAGGCCGCAAATCGCCAACCTCCTCTGCAGCGCGAGCGGTCCGTCTGCAACCGAATATTTGAACGAGCAGGACCGGGAAGGCAACGCCCCGATTCACCATGCCGCCCAGATCGATACGGCAGACGCATCCGACTTGATGAACGTGTTTTTGGAAAAAGGAGCCACCCCGAATGTGATGAATGGCAGGAAGCAACCTCCTATGCTTCTGCTTTGCCACAACGACTCGCTCCGAGCATTCGACAGCTTCCACGAGTGCCTGCACGACATGCTGTTCCACGATGCTGATCCCAACCTCCAATCGGCGACGGGATGCACGCCGCTGCATCTCAGCCTCTACCATCGTGATATCGACGGTGCGGTGCAGCTGGTGAACCGAGCCGCGGAACTGCATCTGATCTGGACCAAGCCGAAGCGATGGACGGCATTTTGGGACGACATGGGCACTGCAGAAGTGCTGCCGCTGGACATGGTGAAGGATGAGCATTCGTTGCACCGCATTCTGGCGGCCATTTCCCATCCGCCCAAGTGGGCACCGTCGCGCCCGTGGTGCATGAACTGCCGCACGGGTCTGGGAACGTTCGCGAGGGCGATATTTTGCCGTCACTGCGGACGCAACGTGTGCGGCGCTTGTGCGAGGACGACGCTTGGGCCGGAGTACTTTCCGAAGTCTTTTGAGATCTACGAGGCCTCTTGGGTCTGCGTGATCTGTGAAAAGATCCTGATGTCACGCAAGGAAGAGACCAGCAGCAGCACGCATCCCATCTCATCGATTGGCGACGGGGACTTTTAATCGTATCATCCAACTCTATGCCAGTATGAGGAGAGAACAGAAAAAAGATCGTGGACTCAAAAGCACTCTCTGGAGAGAGTAGAGTAGAGCAGATACATTATTTTCAGGATAGTGCAGTGTGTGTTGTGTTGCTGCGTGGGATTGGTGAACTTCTATTTGCATCATGAGCTAGATACTTATACGAGTCGCACGAAACAAACGATTAACTCCATCCGTTCCGTGTTGTGTTTTGCATGTTTGAGGCTGTGCATCGATTTGAGTTTGAGTTGAATTCGTTACTGTATTCGTTGCTTCGCTTGATTTGCTTCCATCCTGCTCAGGCAGCTCATGCAGTTCGTCCAGCTCATGACGACGATGGCACGCAGGATCACCAATTGAAGCCAGGATGCTTGGAGAATGTGCTCTTGCCGTACGTCAGGTGTCCGATATCACCGATCATTCTGCAGCTGACTGTTCCCGTGGGGCGGATTGTGAGGTAAGTGAGGGAGCAGTTGAAAGTGCTGAATCTCAACCATGCCTCCGGTGGCATCTGCAGGGCGCGGCACAAGAAGTAACGAATCACGTTGGCATGGCACACGATGATCTCAAATTCATGTTTCGGCTGTTCCTCCGCATCGACGTCGCCCTCTGATTCATCCTGCTCCTTGTTTTCATCAAACGGGGCTCGGTAGAAGTATTTCGCAAAGGCTCTTTCGATCCTTGGGTGAGTCTCGTCGGTCTTTTGAATGGTGGACGGGGACGCTCTACCACCTGGGATGTTGTGGCAGGGACGACCCTCGTTGAGATCGGGATCAGGTTCGGCTCTGGGGACGGCGGGCAAGTGCGCCGCGATGAGATCAGCGGTCTCCTTGGCCCGCGTCATGTCAGAAACTCGCACGACATTGATGTTGCACGGCCCAAATTCTTTGGAGACACCATCCAGCATCTCACGCAGGCGCTTTCCGGTGAGATCGGCCTGCTCCCTGCCCAACGGCGTGAGGATCTTCTTCGTCTCGTCCTTATGATCCTCTTCGTATTGTCCATGCCGGACCAAGATGATGTGGCGCGTCACTCCTTCTTTTCGGATCTTTCGCATCCGTTGTCGGTTCTGCTCCGAGTCACCCGTTAGCTCTGGCTTTTTGCCATCCCAGTTGTCGTCCCTGCGCATTGGATTCAATCCATTGATGTGGCGTGGTGTTGTATGATATAGTGTAATTTGGTGCGATGTAATACAATACAAAACAATGCAATGGGATGAGTTGGGGAAGCCTGTTCACGGAGCAGCAACATGGATAGATGGAGATCAAAAGGCACTCAACGAAGGGCAGTGTGTTCATTGATTGGTACTGGGGCACAGTCACAGAGCAACCAAGTTGATTTCAAATCAAATCAAGTCAAGTAGCGTGAACGCAACACACCACGCCACACCACACCACACCACGACGCATGATAAGACAACGAACTTCAGTTTCTCTGTGTGCACTCTCTTCTCCTCCACTTCATGTACTCAATACACTCAATGTACTCAATGCATGGTTATAAACCATGACGTACCACAGAGGATACTTGACCCTTGGCTGCCAAAGTTGGCGTTTCGGGAACAGTCTCCCGAAATCTCCCTTGGCATCGGGCATCATGCCAAAGCCTGCTGCGCTGCTGTCCTTGGGCTCGACCTTGAGCGAACCGGCCTCCGAGTTGGAGCTGGAGGTTGATCCTGAATCGCACATCGTCTCACCGTTTCTTTGATTGCTGAGAATGAAGCTTTGCGCCAACACAGCGCTCAAGGCCCCAGCGTGGCTCGCACGAGCGAAACGCATGAAATTAAACGACATGGTTGCGGACGGTCAGCGTGGATTCCTTCGTTTGTACTAGGATGGATGCGTGCTTGTGAAATCAGCGGCGTTTGCGAGATGTGCAATGATGAGGAGAAGGAGCAGGAAGTCTTCCACGATGTGTGCATGTGTGCTCTTCAGTTTCGATTGTGTCTCCCCTCTCGTGCGGTTGGCCGTCGTGTTGTGATCTGTGTTCGTCTGCGCGTGTGTTTTCGCGTAGTTGTGGTTGATGTCGGAAGCACAGCGAAAAAGTGGAAGGATTAAAATCTGGATATTTTAGTCAAGTTGGTCGAAGATCGATAGTTAGCTGCTCCACCAACAAAAATTGCTCCTAAAAATACCCTGAAATGAAGCCTGCGATTGAATGAGTTATCGACTATCATGAAATAGACCAGAAAGCTAATTCTGAGCCAAACTCATCGTTGTTGTCCACAAAAGAAGAGCGTGGTTCGAAGATCTTCGGCACCACCTCCGCCATCGAATCGGACGCGAACGAGTGCTCGTCGTTAGGCTCAAAGAGAAGGGAGAAAGAGAGGAAGCACGAACGCACTCGCACAGATCACTTCGATCGTATTCGCAGAACAGTCCTGAATGAAGTACCACAGTCGTGCAATCTGTTTCCTTGTGGCTGCATCTGCAAGATCTCTGTGCGGTGAAGCTCTGGCGACGAACGCTAACTTTGCAAGGAGCAGATCAGTCTTTGGAGCTGCTGCTGGTATCTCGCAGTCTCTGTCACCATCTACAAGTGCGATTGCGAGCACGAGCACAACAAGAGCAATAGGTGCATCTCGTTTGACATCCTCATTGTCGCTATCATCAAGCCCATCGAGCCCATCAGAAGGCAAAGATACTGTTGCCACCATGTCGGCATCCACCACATCCTGGCGATCATTGCTGGAAGTCTCCATCGCCAAGAGCCGCAAAATCCGCGGTTCCAACTACGTCCAGCTATCCACCGTTCAGGATGGCGAACCACGTTGCCGCACGGTGGTCTTTCGCGGATTCCAAAATCTGCCGGCCGACCACCCCGATTCCAACCTGTGCGATGACAAGACGTGTGTCCTCAAGATGTGCACGGATCTGCGTTCGCAAAAGGTCACGCAGAACACCAAGCAACCTATCGCCGAGATGGTCTGGTGGTTTCCCAAGACCAGCGAGCAGTATCGCATCCGCGGTGTTCTGCGGTTGTTGGATGGCAGCGGCGACAGTGACGCGGACAAGGCGTACACCGTCGCGAGGAAGGAGCTGTGGGGGAACATGGCCGATTCGAGTCGTGAGAGTTTCCTCAATGAGGCCCACCCTGGCGAGGATCTTGTCGATCCATCCACCTTGACACCACCACCGGCAGGTGGGCGAGATGAGGATGGCAAGGTCCTGCCGGTTCCCGAGCGCTTTCTTCTCATGCTGCTGGATCCGACGGACATTGACTACCTTTGCTTGACAGGCGACCAGTACCGTCAGATCGACACGAAGGATCCAGAGAAGGGTTGGGTAAGCAAGCGCGTCAATCCATAGGGCGACGATGCAGCTACAATGCTAAGCAATAGCTCTTAGGAAGAGCTTGTACGCTATTTTAGAAATATGGGTTGGACACTGCGCACTGGTACGACGACCTGCGAGCACATGCGTGTGAGAAAAGTGGTTCCTTCACCTTGAATTCATGTGATGGCATGGGTTGGTCTCTAGAGAAGCCGATCAACAAGTAGTATCATCAAAGAGCAGTATTCCAGAAATAGGAATCAGCTACTTAAACTAATCGAAGGACGTAGTGTGTGGTACTTCAGATCAAAGCATACCAGTAGTGTGCATTATTCTAAACCACACATCTACTCCTGTTTGTCGCTGTGTTGGTTGAATGCTCGTAGCATACGGGTACGTTGGCGCCATACTCGTAATATATTCAACGCTGCATCACGATAGCTGCCTGTTAACAGACGTTCGTGCATCATTGGAGCAAGTTGCATCGAGTACCGGTACTGTTCATCAAGATAGTACATCATACAGTGCTCTGTTCTGCTCGACTCGACTCGACTAGAGAGAGAGATCGATTCAAGGCGACACTGTCGCTCGATCCTGCATGGTTCGGTCCGACGAACACGAATTGTCAAGCGCTGTCGAAACACCAGGCGACTTCGTGGCCTCACCTGTCGCTTCGAACGTCGCGGCCTTCCAGACGGGCACCTTGTCCTGCCGCAGCATCTTTCGCCGCTTGCGCTCCTTCTTCCGCAAGCGCTCCATTCGCTCACGCCTCTCAATCTCGACAGGATCGTACTTCATGACGAAGTCATCGCGTTTGTTCATGGCCTTGGCGCGCTCAGCCAAGTCCGGGTACTTCGTCTCCAGCTGGCAGAGCCATTTCCACGCCATGCGCTTTCGACCCGTGCGCGTCTTCATCCAAACGGCATCGAAGTTGCGAGGCGAGCAGAAGTTCTGCGTGACCGCCACGCTGTGGTTGAGGTTGAGGACGGCGTGCCACCAGCCGTTGGGGACGAAGACCGTCTCGCCCGCCTTTTGCGTGAACTCGTAGCAACGAAAGTCGCGGTACTTGGGATCCGACCTCATCTTCTCCGCCTTGCGCTTGATGCGCGGGAGGATGTACATGAAGTAATGGATGGCCTCGTCATCCTCGTGCGACTCTACGAGGCCCTTGCCCTTCACAATGTCCTTCGAAAGGTGGGGCGGGAAGACGACCCAGCGCTTCTCTCCCTGGATGAGAGTGTTCCAAGCGCTGGTGGCCAAGGGGTCGATGTGCACGCAGGTTCCGGATCGCTCAGGTCCCAGCAACCACCACCGGTACGGCGGTCTCCGACTTTCGCTGACCAGACCGAAGAGGTCGTCGCCGAAGTACGATGGCACCCTGTAGTGATCCAGCAGCTGCTTCGAGTGCTCGTCCTCGTCGAAGGTGGAATCAAACACGTAGAGCGGCGAGTCGTCTTTGTTGTTGTGGGTGTACTCGATGAAGTGCTTGAGCTTGACCCTGATGTTCTTGCCGTCGTCATCTTCGCCGCACTTGAAGGTGTACTTCATGAGAGTGTCGTTGCCTGGCAGCGCGTCGAGCGTCCATTCCTTCTGCGCCTTCCATCTGTCACGGCGCTCGCCGCCGTCCCAGCCCGAGGGGACGTTCTGAATGACGCAGGGGATGGAGTTGAGCTCGTACTGGTAGAAGTCCTCCGGCCGCACGGACAAGCCATCCAGCACGGCTGGGATTTGGTGGAGCTGGTTGTGCCCATCCTGCCGGATCTGGTGGCTCGTGCTGCTGCCGCCGTTGCCGAGGATGAAGCGCTCGTAGTTGGGGCGTCTGGAAAGATCCTTGACGAAGGTCGGGAAGACCTCGCTGAGGCCATCCTGCTCCCAATTCTTCAGCGACGGCCGATGCAGCTTCCGCGCCTTTTCCATCTTCTTTCGCCAGCCCATCCTGCGTGTCTCTTCTGACAGTCTGGCTGTTGTTGTGGGCTATTGCTGCTGCTGCTGCTTCCACTGCTACTGCTGCTGCTATTGATGGTGTGGATGTTGATGGAGGGCTTCTGGTTTGTTGGCTGCGATCAATGGCACACACAAGGGCCCTCTCTTTCCGCTCACTTTGTGTGGTTGGCGGCCACCGTCTCACACCTCCTTGTGTGTGTTGTGCGCTGTGCGTGCACTGTCATTGTGCCGGATTGGGACTTTTCGGGTGTCGAGACGAGAGTTGGTGGTGGCAAACGGGTCTTCTTCGCTCAGCATCGCTTTTCTGCATCGGCAAATTGTGACTGACACTTTCTTTGAAGCACTTCAGCACGATCGCCTATTCGTGCACATGACTCAATCAATAGATAATAATATCTAAACAAGTACCCTTGTGCACGTGTGGCTGTCAGTAGTACAAGATGTGTCCGTAAGTCTGTTTGAAACTCGACGATGCTCAGCAACAACTCAATCAATGATGAAATGACAACGTGACTGAGAGTAGCTTCCAATCAAAGTACCATTCTCGAGTTGGGTGCTCGTACGAGGACAGATCGGGGTACTCCAAATCAAACAGTCACAACATGACAGAGTGACCGCGTATTGCGTTTCCTTCCAGAAGGACTTTGCTCACAACGCCGCCACCAGCTTCGTCTTCTTCATCATCTTCTTCTTCTTCTTCGCCGTATTGCGATCAAGCACGAGTCAGCCACTTCTCTCATCGTCCATCATCATGCATTGCTCCGAAAGATGGGGGTGACATCAAGCAGATCTGGCATCGGAATCAGCAAAACCAAATGGGATCGACGAGCGAACATTGGCATGGGACATCGGAAACCACTTCACCAAAATGCGCTCTCCAGATGGTTGGGAGCAACTTGGGCGGCGGTTGTCGTGATGCTGATGTTCGCGTTCTGGCTTCACGTCAGCGACTCGGATGGATCACCGGATCTATCAGGCATCCAATCGATGGAGCGACCTTTGCTGCACGTCAGCGAACTTGAAGGTCCTTCCGCAGGAGGTGCACGATCGCCACCCATAGCACGATCGGACTGTGGGAAATCGTGGGACTCCACTCGCCTGGCGACATTGCGAGATCGTGTCAGCGACAGTGGTGGCGTGCTCACGTGGTCGGTGACTGGCGGTGCCGAATACAGGAAGCATGCCATCGGCATATTGCAGCACTGGGAGAGAGCGCATATCTCGAACGTTCTCATCGTCACCTTGGATCAGGAGAGCGCAGACGTCATCTGCGACCATGGTTACGCGGCCGTGGTGTACGACCGGCCAAAGGCGTCGTACTCGATCGTCGCGGACGCCAAGTTTCAGGTTGCGAAGGATCTGGCAGCGGCTGGAATTGATGCCTTGTTCATGGAGATGGATATCTTCTGCCGTGCATCGCCACTCCCGGCAATGACAGAAGCCACGATTGATGCGCAGTCGCAGCGGCATGACGTGGTCGTTATTGGCCATGCGGATGTGCCGGAAATCCCCAACATCGGCATGTACTTTGTGCGGGCTTCCAACCGCACCGCGTTTTTCTTCCAGCGCCTCATCGAATTGCTGGCACCATCCAAGGGGAATCTCACCTACAAGGACGAACGGAGATGGACCATCACGTACTTCGATCAACGCTTCTTTTACCACTGTGCTTATCGCATAAACACTACCGTCCTCGGCGAAGAACCTCCGAATCCATGCCAGCATGTGAACATCACAACAACCGTCATGAAGAACAGAATCATTTCCTCCCATGAACCTCCTCTAATCACGGATTCCACCGTCTGCATACATCCGCTGCAGGCCAAGCCGATGATGCCATTTATCAACAAGGTCGTGACCGCAGCGTCGATGGGATTCGACATTCATCCGGAGGATCCGAACGAACGATTCTTGAAGACGGCCAGCGGCTTGCTGGACTACTGCGAGGTTCATACCCAGCACACGCTGCCATTCAAGAAATGGCCAGTGCCGAGCAGCAATCAAAAGGAACGTGTCGTATTCCATATTGCCGCGCTCGTGGCGCTTGCCAAAGTGTCGAATCGGACATTGGTGTTGCCGCGAGAGATGGTGACGAGGGAGACGCATTCCGTGCCGCTGTACGGCGTTGTGGACATTTCCACCATCAACGATCTGGTGTCGTGGCGTTGGGACATGCCAGATTCAATAGGAGAAAGCAATCGTGTGATGCCTGTTGAAAGCCGCAGGACACTCGTTTCCATCGAACCTGATGATGAAACGCAACATACGTTTGAATTTCTTCAAAGCCAGCTGCTGGCATTGCCAGACGGTGGCGGAGGCACACACAACGAGGAGCGCAGGGTGGTGGAAATTGATAATCTTCTGCTGCTGCGAGGCTTTCATCCACGATCGGGGTGGTCGTCAACATCGAAACTGAATGGTGCCATCGTTGAAGTTCTGAAGACGCTGAAATGGTGCTTGCAGAGGCAATTCAACTATCACGGCGGTCGACAGGGGTTATGCGATCATACGAAATCGACGGTTTTTTATTTGTCCTTCGAGAATGATTGATACTTCTAATATGTAGAGACGAGTACAGGTGAGGACATGGAACATGCAATCCTTTCAGAAACTGCAGTGCGAGTAGAGCATCGTATCGTCATTGGCATCACTGTTATAATGACATGTTGCACAGAGTACTACTGCAAGTGGTGGAACCGCTCCAACGGCTCGACAATTGCTGTGTCCTCCTGGTATTCACAGCATCACCCTCCACTCAGTCTCGGCCCACCGTCTTGGACATGTTCTCTTTCATTGCCTCCACGACTTCATCGGGACTTTCGGCTCGTAGCACGGCGCGGATGATGGCCACCCCATCAGCTCCGTACTTGGCGACAGGATCGTGGCAATTTGTGGCATCGATTCCACCGATACCGAGAACGAAGGGAGCTTTGACCGGCGAAGCCACGTGATCAGAATGGGATGAAGACGCATCGCGATCACGGCACACCTGCTCCAGCGCTCGCTTCACCTGCCCGGGTAGCGCCGGACCTTCCAATTCATCAGCCGACTTGTCCGGGTGTGTTTGGCTCAAGTAGCAGGTGCCGCAGAAGTAGTAGTCCGGATCGTACTTTGCAAACGATCTGGTTGCGGATTCAATGCTGTGGGTCGACATTCCGATGAGGGGAGGGTACGTGAAACTCGCCTTGATCTGCGGCAACCTCTCGAAATGCTTCTCCTTGACATGGATGCCATGGGCCTTGGCCTCCACCCCCACGTCCACCCAGTCGCTGGAGACAACCACGCGGCAATGCTTGTTGTTTCCTGACGCGGACACCAGCTCGATCATTTGCCGAGTGAGTGACACCGCCCGTTCCTTGAATGCGTCCATGCTTTGTTCCTTGTGGGAAGCAGTGCTGACCTCATGACCATCGCTCTGCGTCGGCAGCTGAAGCCGGACGGAAATCAAGTCCACCAATCCCGTGCTCAGCGCCGTGCGAATGGCAGTGATGGTCTGTTCCATGCGCTGTTCATTGTCGCATGCATCCGGTTCCGTGATGATTGCCAGAAAGGGAGCACGCGTGGTTGCGAAGCATCTAGCGGCATCACCAGCCACATCGAAGTCGACATCATCATCGAAATCACCGTCGACATCAACACCGAAATCTGCTATCTCGGAAATCGATAACCTTGCCGATGCGGCTCTTTGTCGGGCAATTGCTGTTGATGGTGCATTTGTTGATGCCGCTGCTTGGAAGCCATGTGCAGAGGAGAGGAGGAGGCACGAAAGCCAGGCCGAATGCCACATGATGCGATGGGTTGCTCCCGTTGCTTCTGTTTGCGTCTCTCAGTTGATACTTTGGTCGAGCAGCGCAGTTGCTTTGGTCGGCAGAACGAGATCGGACAATGAATGCAGAAAATCGGAGATTTGAGATGCGTGGCTGTGTGTGTCATCGTGTCGCTCCAGTCGTCATCA
The DNA here is from genome assembly GCA_026770025.1 of Craspedostauros australis. Classification (NCBI taxonomy): domain Eukaryota; phylum Bacillariophyta; class Bacillariophyceae; order Mastogloiales; family Achnanthaceae; genus Craspedostauros; species Craspedostauros australis. The sequence goes on from JAMXDE010000023.1 coordinate 77,859, forward strand.
TTGGAGTTTGTAAGTTACGGTAAATAAGTATTAAACCAGAAACGGCATATCATCAAGTGCCGATATAAATAGTGAGTTTATGTGAATTAACCGCAACTATCAAGCGCAGCTGAAAATGTTGCGGGGGCAAACGTGTCCAGAACCCACTCACTCTTGTGCGCTGGCATCAAACTAACTCTGCACACTGTGTCACATAGCACTACGAGTGGTACGACCCACGATAAAGTCTTACTCTATCACATAATATCATATTGTGCTCTAAAAGATCAACTTCTCCACGGTGTATCCCGAGATCTCGTCGTTGTCGCGCGACGTGATGACCTTCTGTCGCGGATATTTGAGTCTTCTTCGTTCCTCATCGTCCACCAGCTCCGTGCAGATAAGGACGTCATCCTGGAGCTTGATGATGGCCTCGGACTGCGTGATGAACATGCGTACGTACCGCTGCATGGCCGCGGCGAGCTCCGTGCTCTTGTTGGAATCGCCGCTCACGGCTGTCGCGCCGATGGCGCTGACCCATCCGACCGTCGCCGCCGATCGTATTTGGCATTGCCGTGTCCATCCGTCCTTGAGCTCCGGCATGGCGGGCATGGAGTAGGTGTGGACGAAGAGACGAGCCAGGAGGACCGCGACGGATTCATCCGAGATGATCTCTGCCACGGCGGCGTGTAGCATGGCGCTGTTGCACACGGAGTACGATGCGACCATGCCGACCAGCGTCTTGATGACCATGAGGACCACCTCGCTCTCGATAGCGTCATTCTGCTGCGTGCGGAGTTTGGACAACGCGACGCACTTTCTGGCGAGGTGGGTCTGCTCCGGGCTGAAGCGGTCCGTGGATTCGGACATGACGAAGGCGGCGTTGTCGTTAGCCGATGCCCGAGTGCAGACGGTGTTGAGCATGATGGCCATCTGAAATTCTGACACGTCGGCGCAGTTCTCGAGCATCAGGAAGATAATTCCAAGGGTTGTTGTGTTGGCGGGGCCATCGTTGCTCATCGCGCGACCATTGCTGCCGCCGCTGCCACCCAGCCGATGCTCAAGGAGCTTTTGGAATTCGTGCACGCCGGATTCGTCCCTGCCATTGAAACAGAACCGGGCCGACACCTGCTTCGTCTTCAACAGCTCGGCGATGATGCCAAAGGAAATGTCAACAAGTTTGCTGCTGCCTTCGCCGTCTCTCGCCGCCGCTGCTGCTGCGATAGATCGCTTCGCCATGATGACAGCGCCGTTGACAGCCGACCAGTTCAGCACGCCGAGCGCATCGGATGATTGCCTGTTGTACTCTGCCAGTTGCACTCGGATGTCTTGCGCTGTGGGTTCGATTTTGGCGGAGATGGTGTCGTTGATAGAGTTCGCCAATGCCGACGACACGATGTGTTGGTAGACCTCCAGAGCCTCGTCGGTGGAAGTGATCAAGCTGTCGTGCTGAACGCTGGGATGGAATGTCTCCTGTCGTCCTTGCACCAGGGTTTGCGGTATCGAGAGAGATGATCGAAGACGATCTGCCAGTGAAAAAGCGGTGGTTGGGAAGGCAGATTGCTCGCTGGTGACAGTCACGGTGGCGACGGCAACATGAACGGATCGCTGATCTTCGTGCAAAACCACGAGATTGCCAGTGTGCGGGTCAGCGCGCATCATGAGCACGTTGCTGCTAGCATGCATCATGGCCGTGTCGCCCACTGACGCCGTGGCAAGGATGGCACCCGAAATCAGATCGCACACCGAGAGGTTGGAGGATGATAGAGCAGCAACAGCACAGTGATGGATCATTCCCACATGCTGACATCCTGGTGGCGTCTGAATTGGCTTGCTGTTGAGCTGCGCTCTGTCGAGACAGATGGATGCCACGTGCGGACTCTGAGCTTTTCCGCTGTTGGATGCAGCAGCTATATTGTATGCGAGGAAAATGTTGGACGTCGCGTCAATTTCATCGTCGAGCAATCGCACAGAAGAGCGGTCCAGTGTTGGTTTGGCGCTGTCATCGTGACTTCTCGTCGCAAACAGCGGAATGTATTGCGCTGGCGTCGCCACCGAGGTGTAGCCGAATTCACCCGTCTGCGGATCCTTCTTGCGTTCCACGCGGTGCATGATCACGATGACGGATGTGTCGTTGGCATAAATCTGGTAAAATTGGGCATTCGGTTCTGGGGCAGCCGAGATGCTGGATCGTCGTTTGTTGTTTGCGCTGGACGTTCGCTTGTTTTTGGGAATTGCCCTCGCCACGGTGCCGATGTAGGATGCGTCGGCCGGCATTTTGGATGGAAAGTATTGTATCCTGCCGTTAGATGCTGATTTGGATCTCTCCTTGGCAGACACGGCCAACGAGAACAGACGCCCGTCCTGGCACGAGCCGTAGATTCGACCCTTGACGGATGCAAGCAGAGACACTGAGAGTGCTGGCGATTCGAGCTTGAATTTTTCGGCATTGGGATCATCCGGACCCGTGCAGGTGTTGGAGTCCCAGACGCAGAGATGCTGATTCGAGTTCTGCAGAGCGATCATGCAATCATGCTTGACATCGAGGATGCCCGGCAACGGCGGAAGGCTGCTTGCGTTCGCCTTGGATGATGCGGAATGGCCTCCGGGACCCTGTGGATGAGGATAGAAGCTCCTGTCACCTCCAGGGCGCGTCACAAATTGATGGTTGGGGCATTCCCTGGCCTTCTCCAGCAACCGTATCTGATTGCCATTCTGCACGCCGATGATTTCGAGCGGAGCCGAAAGTCCCGATGATGATGAGAGTCCGAATGACGATCGCCGTCTCTTGGAGTTGCCATCTCCAGGTTTTCGGAACGATCGAATGAAGGGGGTCAGCAGCACCTGATCTCCGCCGCCCTTGCTAGGCTTCTTGACGGATGTCTTGATGTTGCTCCATGGCGACACCTGAACCAACATGACTGGAGCACTCTGGAGCTTCTGTGGAGTACGAGGACTTCACGGATTCTTTCTTCCTGTATTCCTCAGATTGCAATGGGGATCAGTGTTGACGCCAACCTGCGGATCTCCGTTGTCAATTGAGCACAAGTGTTGCGACCACAAATCAATGTTGAAATGCCAATCAAGAAGGATGGCTGCGACTCTTGTTGGATGCAAGGGTCCATCGTCTCGTTGTCTTGCCTCTTGCGGTTCTCACGCAATGGCGTTGTTCGGTTGGAGTGGGTGTTTTGGGTGATGGCAGAAACGTCCATTTTTCGCTGGTTCGGAGGCTTGTTCTGTTGAAGGCCAGACAATTCACGGGATTCATTCAATCCATAGCCATCACCATTCCGCCACACACCAACAACAACAACGACGACCAGAGCTGCGGTTGTGTCTGATGCCTGGCGGCCGGTTCCTGATGCCCACACCACACCAGACAATGGACATACTAGTACTCGTAACCTCATGAGTATTTGTGAAGGAAAGGAGACGAACAAACAGACAAAGCGTACCATTCTATTACATTGTATAATATTCGATAGAGAGCAGAGCAGATGGTGGGATCGGATGAGATCATGCAGCACGTGGACCGCGTGGCATCCAGAGTCAGCCTGATGTGCGTGGCTGGGCTCGTGGCCGGTGCGACCGGGGCTGCCGTGGCGGGATACCCACGACGTGCAACGGCGTTGAAGGTCGCCATGTCCCTGGGGATGGTGTCGACATCCGTGTTGGTGCTGGAACGCATCGCGTACGTCGGGCTGGCGCCGATGATGCCCAACGAGGAGAAGCGACGGTTCCGGACGTCGCATGCCTTCGGCGGCGTGTTTGGCGGCGCCGTCAACGGATACCTCTACCAGAGACGGCCGATGCGAGGCATTGTGCTCTTCGCTCCGCTCATGCTCGCTGTTTCGCAAATGGAGATCATGTACGACGAACAGCGCAATCGAAGAATACAGCAGATCATTTCCGAACAGCAGCAGGAGCAGCAGCAGAATCGACAACACCAGGAACATGAAAGGCAGCAGGGGGATAGCGAAGAGGATGGCGAGGCACAGAAGCAGTAGGACAACATATCGTGGAACGGTGATGGCAGGTCCCATAGCGAGTGCTACCGTCCATTCGTTGTTCCAACTGCGGGAAACAAACGAACAAGAATGCAACATCGCGAGCTGCTTACAAAGCGTACTCGTGCATCTGTGCAAGGAGCTGAGCAAGCAAGTCGATTGATTATATTGCCGTAATGCTGATAAGGCCCTCTCCGTGTTGTGGAAATTCCTGGAACTACTCTTATTAGAGTACTCTACTGTGGAGGGAGAGAGATAGTGTGTGCATGTGTGTGTGTGCTCGACTGCAGCAGCTTGATGTAGACTGTGCAGCATGATGCGTCATGACATTCCGATGGTAACCTTGATTCTTGCAAAATGACCTCAATCGTGTTTGGCCTCCTGCTGTGCACCGCATTGCGCTATGATAAATTGTTCACAACCAACGCATGTGGCACCACAACGACATCGTCGCTGCAACTCTCCAATGGTTCCAATTCGTCATCCAATTCATCACCATTCAGGTCATAATGTATAACATCATCATCATCATCATCATCATAATCGCCGTGATGCCCCGACAGGCTGCTGAGATCAGTCTCGGCCGTGTCGCTGAGCTTCCATTCGATGGTGAGGTCTTCGATGTGCGATAATCTCCGTGGCCGGATGATGTGGGAGGCGCGCCTCCGTTTCTGAAGGATGTACGGGGACAGCTTGCCGCTCCGCCGCTGCCGGTAGTTGGAACTGTCGTCGTCCGATGATGAATCGTCGTCGGAAGAATCTGAAAGTCCCATCCGTCTCCATCGTCTGTACGTTGGTAGTTGCTGTTGGTCGTTGTCGTTGTTGTGATCATCATGCTGTTGCTGTTCCAACAGCTTGTGCTGCGGTTTTGTGTGCGTCGCTGAATTGCTGGCTTGCCGTTGTTGATGTTGCTGCGGCTGGAGAGGGAAACGTGCGTTGTGCTGATCACCGCCGCGATGCGAATGCATGGACCTGTTCATGTGCCACCACAACTCCGGCATGCTTGAGGATCGTCCGATATTGCAGTTCATTGCGTAATATGAGTTGTGGGAAGTCGGAAGTGGATGATGCATACGTGCAGGTACGGTATGTGTGTGGCGTAGTATGTGTGTGCTGTTTCCGCCTCCGCTTCTGTGTTCGCATCAATTCTCTGATGCTTTCGGTTGTTCGCGATGGAATGAGAAAGGAATGGGGTGTTGTTGTTGTCGTTGTTGTCGTTGTTGTCGTTGTTGGTGTTGTTGGTGGTGGTGTTCTCTTGCTGGTTCACAGCCAGTCGTGTTGCTGTGCGATCATCCAGAAGGACAAGAATCCTGTGTCAACCCCGAATCAACCAGCGTCATGAATCTCTTCGAAACTTCGGAAGGTGATGCACGAGAGACAGAGGAATCGTCAACAGCCATAAATCAAATCGTCGCTCTCCAAAGCAGCCACGCGGCCTGGGTCCTCTCTGACCCTAACGAAGACGTAGTCCAGCGACCCGACACCTCACCGGAGCATGTGCGAAATGACCATGATGCGTGATCAGCACCCCCACCACCTCGTCACCAAACCTGGTCCGAACCAAGCTCCTCCACCAGATAGCTGCGTCGCTCTCTGCACATCTTCATGTGGGTCCACGAGATTCGGCGCAGAGAAAACGAATTTTGTGGGGGTCGTTGTTGTTCCGACTCCATTCGAGAGATTCGATGTCTCTTCCGTGTCGTGTCAGACTTCTTCTTCCACGATCGCTCCGGTATCTTATGCGAAACATGAGTAAAACTGTTGCTGGCGAAGTCGGACGACTCGATACGGAATGCGGAATTCCATTGTCCACGCAAATGACAAGACTGATACGACAACCAGCCTGTTATGCATGACTTGATGTTTCTTCGTCGATGTCTGATTCGAATGAGTCATATTTCTACACACAAACCTTGATGAGCACACAGAGTTCAAGTTGAGATCTTTGGCGTGTCGGAATCGTGGACACGGCACCAACGTGGAGAGCGTGGAGGTTGAAGTTTCCTCCATCACACGCGATGCCAATCAAGAAGGGGCGCTGTCATCGTTGCTGTCATCGTCGTCATCGTCGTCTTTGTGGTCGCTGTCAAGTATCCTTTGCGTGATGCCGCGTTTCGCGTTTTGGTTGGATCGGATTGTGTGAGGAGGAAGGCGACAGCTGCGACACAGGGAGAGAGTGGGAGAAGAGGCGCCTCGGAAGTGTGTGAGTGCAACACTACGTGATAGAGAGGAGATACGCGAGCAAATTGAAGAGAGAAAGGCACGACACACACGAACCGAAGAGATCCTTCCCTCTCTCTTGGCATCAACCAGAACAGTGTGAGGAAGAGACAACGATCAGCCACGTTCAACACTTCGAGTTGCACCAACACGGCAATTGTACGCACAGCACAACACCCGTGCCCGTCCAAGTTGAACATTGACCAGCGTCTTGGAAGCAAAGCCCAGCACAGAAGCGACAACAACTCACCATTCACAAGCAACTGCCTACAATTACCAAACCAACCCATTATTACAACAAACGACGACACTTTCGGCAGGCGACATCATCTGAGGAACGAGATCGACAGTCGATCACATTCTTTCCTTCCATCCATCCATCCATCCATCCATCTTGACATTGCATCATTTTTCCTACATTGCAATAACTCAAACAACCGCTCAAGGAACCGCTCTGAAGCACTCACTCTGAAGCATCCATCCATCCATACATCCAAGAACAGCAACGTCGATCCCTCATTCTTCATTGTGCATTGCGAATTGCGAATTGTCCATTGTGTAGTCCAGAGATTGAATCGAAGCAACAGCAGAAGCAGCAACAACAGATACCACTCTAATATCATATATCCCACAAAAGAAAGATGGTGAAATTGAATCTCTCGCTCGCGCTGGTCTCAGCGTCCACACTGTCAATATTCGTCGCCGAGGGCTTTGCCCCAGCAACGCAACCATCGCGACGAATGACGGCCATCGCACAGTCCTCCAAGGCGGCGACGGACACCGAGACCGCCTCCTCCAGCATGGCATCGCCAAAGCGCGAGAAGATCCTCAAGGAACCAGCCTTGTGGGAGTACAACTTCGGACTGCAGGACCCAGAGCTCGCACTGCCCCACGGAATCGTGAGGGACGTCACTGCCCCGGAGAAGTACCAGCTCACCGAGGCGCAGATCCAGACGCTGGAGGAGGACGGCGTCGTCCACATCAAGGGCGTCTTCGACGAGGAATGGGTCGACTACCTAAGACAGGCCACGGCCCACCAGGTCGACGAACCCCACTTCTGGGCCTTCGCGGGCACCGCCTCGCGCCTCTATGACTACATCCAGCGCAACGTCTGGCAGACCAACAGCGCCTTTGCCAGGTTCTACTACCACTCTGCCATGGGCCACGTCCTCGCGCAGTGCGGACGCACGGACGAAATCAGAATCTCCACGGACCTCCTCATGGTCAACCCCAACAAGGGATTCAAGTGGCATCAGGACAACCAGAACGGGCCCATCAACTGGGATGAGGGCATCCGCTTCTGGATCACCATGGACGAGACCCCCAAGGACTACGGCGCCCCCGTCTACCTCAAGGGATCGCACAGAAACGACGTGGTGGACGACCAGGCCGTCTTCGTCGACATCGAGCAGGACGGTCTGGAGGACTACAAGGAGGACCTGCTGGAGTTCCGCACCATGCCAGGCGACATGCTCATATGGCATCCGCGAACCATCCACAAAGTTGACGGACCTTCCGACGGGATTTGGACCACCTACCGAAGGGTCCTGGGCGGCACCGCCGCCAAGGGCGGATCGGTCTACCACGACAAGCGCGGCAGCGGCGGCGTCCTCTCCGACCTCGGACGTCACGGCCTCAACGACGGCGACGACCTCGATTCCTCCTTCTTCCCCATGGTCTTCCCGCACTTCAAATCCGACGAGGCCGCCGAGCGCGATTCCGGCAAGGTCGGTCGCAACCCCGTCGACATTGTCTCCAAGATCGGCGGACTCGCCACGAAGGCATCCGGCGAGCGGTTCAGTTCATTCTTTCAGGTTCTCGGCAGCAAGAGCTCGTCGTCGTAGGTTCCAGCAGAACAAGGATTTCATCCATCCTTGTCCCTCTGGTCACACCGACCAGCGTCCTCGGTTCTCGTTGCGACCGAAGGCGTTCTCTCCGTACAGTACAGCATAGCACAACATAGCGCAGTACGCTACGCCATCACAACAACCACCAAGCCATTTCGCAACGCAACACACTGTAAATTCACATATAACCCTAATCTAGAGAAGATAACCTCCTTTGTCTTCGCACACACACACATGCACCGATTCTTTAATACACCATCACGACACACCATGATGATGGAAACGCGCTCTACGAAGACGGAGATTCGAAAGTGCGGAAGGAAACTACCGATGCACATTGGGCTGGCTCGGCATCACCTACATACCCTTTGCTATCCGTAAGACCCAATACCCAAGCCAGAGTGCACATCTCTCATTGTATCGTATCCAACAGCAGCATACAATCGGTCGTACTTGATGAGTTGGTACTTATCAATATTGGAACTAGTTTTACTACATTCCTGAATAAGGACAGTGTGGCATCCTTCTATACGATCAGCTATCGCTTCTTAGTTGCTGACGTTTGCTTCGGCAGCTGACTTCCACTCCGCGACGAGCGGTTTGCAGGCGTCGAGTCCCTCGACTGTCGTCCAAGTCAGCGTGCTCAGTTCGTTCGCACTCGGCGATGGTCCAGTCAACGCGTTCATCTCGATCAGCACGAGGATCACGTTGCGAAGATGCTCCAGTGCCAGTTCAGTCGCGGCCTTTGTCACCGCACCGTCAGTGCCTGCAGACGGCTGGCCGTCCTCTGCTCCTCCTGCGCTCGTGCCGGACAGAACCTGCTTCAGCACCGTCAGCACCGACTTCCACAACGCCAATAGCACCGAACTATCTTCGGCGATGACGGTCTTCATGTGGTGCCTCAACGGCTTGAAGATCAGACCCACGCACAGCTCAAGTTCGATCATGATCTCGTCGTACGAACCCGAGGACTGTGGGCTCTGCTTCATCTGCACGATCCTTCGGCCGGCAAGAGGTATGCACACCTCCACCAGCACGGTGCTGAGATGTTCCACCGGGATGGCGGCGCCGCGTTTGTCCAAGAACGAATCCGCGAGGATGGAGAGGGCATGCTGTCTCACACTCTGCGGAAGAAGCGCAGCATGTGGGTGGAGTGTACGGTTGTGTGCCAAAGGCAAACAAAAAAGGAAATCAAGAACACGCATTGTACCCAAAGGACAATGACGATAACAGCGTTGGCAACAGGACGGACAGGTGCGAAGAAGTGAGAAACACGATGGATTGTCAAGAAAGCATTGCACTCGTAGAGTAGCCTTGCTTGCTTTCAAGCAGCACAGCAGCATTTTCTGCCACGATCACAATCACCATCACAATGAACCACATTCGTGTGTACATGTATGCATGCATGCATCACTGCACGCACACTTACCGAGTATGAGTTGAGCTCTGCCGTCGTGGCCAGAGTCTCGACGACCGGCCTCCAGCAAGTCAGCCAGAGACTATCGTGTGCACTTCGCATCTCCTTGCCATTGTTGATGAACCCAACCTTCCCGTTCACGGCCTGGAGCAGATCGAGTGCTGCGATGGCGAGCTTCGGACAACGCCGTCTGTCACCGGCCATGATCAGAACACGGATACTGTTCACGACGGATGGTGGGACTTCCTCCTTAACTTCGGACACGTTCACGATGTAGTGGAGCGTCCTGTAGGCCTGCAAGGCCGGGTCATTCTCGGCAAGGCCCACGGAACGTCCGATGCCTGAATGGATCGGTTCCAGCAGGCTACCGCGGTAGGTGCACCACATGACGAGGCTGAGAAGTCCCTCCCATCCGTGGCTGGACAGCTTCGTGCCCTCGTCGATGTTCCTTGCGATCCTCCACAAGCCTTCGCCCAGGTGCCCATCCAGCGAGGCAAGGGCGTACATGGATGCACCGTCCACTTCCTTGGATGGGTCGAGGGCGGTGAAGACTGACAGGATATCGCTGCTCACGCCTTCACGTTGCACGGCACAGCAGCATATCCTCAGCAATCCGGTAATGCACTTCTCCAAGCCTGCATCCATCGGGAGCATCTTCGCTTTGTCTGCTTCAGGAACGAGCTTGCACAGCACCTCCAGCCGCGACACGTAGTGGCGTCGCAGATGCTGCTGCCACAGCAGCGTCAGTCGGTCGCGATTCCTCAACGCGATTTCGCAAATCAATACTTCCGCGAAGGCTTCCGATGCTGGAGACAAGGGGGTGGTGGCCGAAACGGGCATGGACGAACCAGCCGCCTGCTTGCCCCTGTTGCCTGACTTGCGCTGTGCGCACGCACCTTGTATCAAGGACACGAGGGCGTACAGCACGTTGCCAATGCCATCAACGTCCATGAACCGAGTATCCGAAACGATGCCCGAGAAGTTGCAAGCTCGAGCCACTCGCTTTCGCGAACGGGCTCTTGGCGACAGCATCATGCTCTGTGTCTCGTCCGCACGTTCGAGTCCAGTCACGGGGGTTTCACGTCGCTGATTAATCAGCATGTCCTCATGCACGAGCTGACTCTCGAACCTCGCGCCGACCGTCATGTGGCCGTTGCCACGCGTGAGGTACTCCGTTTCTTCGCCGTCTTCGCCTTCGTCCTCATCGTCGCTGGGGGACAGGTCGTCCCAGACGTACAGCTCCTCCTTGCCGTGTACGGTCTTTTCGGCAGGATCTCGGAAGACTGTCTCAGACGGATCAGTGGCCATCGGTTGCTCCGTGCTTCCGAACAGGGCACGTCCGACGGAACCAAAGATTGAGGAAACGCCCATGGAGGCCGAATCGTCCTGCATCGCGTCCTCTCTTCCACCCTTCAGAAGCTTCACAGTCCAGATCTTCCTGGCGTCTTCGCGCAGCAGGTCAGGATCGCTCTCCATCAGGATGCTTTTGGCGCGGGTCGCCACGCCACCTCCCAGCATCCTCAGATCGCGGAGTTCGAAGATCATGGACCACACCATCTTCCAGCCTTCCTGCCCAATCTCATCGCCAGCCTCGCGGGCAATCTTGAACGCCGCGAGGAAGGCGCTCTGGCATTCGACCGAGTTGGAGAAGGCCCATCCTCGTTGCGTGCCGTCCGATGTGTAATCGAGCAGGCCAGTGAAGTGGCACACGCATTTGAACATCTTGCGGAAGATGTCGTTTCTCGATAGCTTGCGCACACCCAGCAGCATCTCCAGGGCCATGTCCATGCCCAACCGTGCGCCTTGAGCGCCGAGCATACCGCTGACGTTGCCCTCGTTGCTTGGTGACAAAGGTTGGCCGAAGTCGATGGCCTTGTTCACGTTCCACAACGCGGCCACCGACGACATGATGGGCATCCAGACGTGTTCGAGCACGAGCTCGGAAAGGTCTTCCGCATCGTGCTCCGATGGCTGCATGTTCGATGTATTCTCGTCCTCCGTGGAACCCCGCATCACATCCTTCCAGCGCTCCACAGTCATGGAGCCATCCGCGCCTTCGCCCTCCGTGCGGATCTGCTCCAGGCGGATGCTGTCGTAGATGGCCTCGAGGTATTCGCGGGGGAATTCCTCACCCGGCTCCATGATGTCACGGCCGTAGTTGGTGTTATTGCGCACGAAGTCCTTCTTGCTCATCTTGCGATCCTCGCGGATGTTTTCGTTATGCTGATCGGTGTTGAGCATGATGATGCTGAACGACAGGAGATACGCTGCGTCGCTGGCTCTCTTGGGATCCGAAGAGAACAACCCCTGCTTGGTCTCTTCACAAGCGGTGACGCAAGATTCGGCAAAGTTCTGGAGGATGCGATCGATTTGTTGCGATTCGCCTGGCAGGCGGAATGACGCGAGGAACATTCGGAGGCCGTCCAGCAGCGACTGTCCTTCGAAGCGGAACAGCGAGCAGTACGCCTCCAGCGCTTCCTTGTGGAAAAAGTCGCGTTCCCAGGTTGGCGGAGATTTGCCGGATTGTGGCTTCTTGCCACTCTCGCCGAGGTAGGCGCCGACCGCTTCCTTGGCGAGGCCGACCACGATTCCGTTTCGGAGGAAGGAGGCCACGCTCCTGGGTGTGGGCGGATCGGCGATGAGGCCGGATGACACCAAGAAGGCGATGCCCTTGGTGGCCTTCTTGTTGAACAGTTGAGCCGCACGTCGCATCAATCGTTTCTGCGACTTGATGGCGCGCAGCTGGTGAGATCCTTGCGCCTTTTTCAGCATCTCGGTTTGCGACAAGGACGAGGGTGCCTCCTCCATGTGGTCGGGGAGGATGGATTGCCGTTGCATGCGCTCGATGCGCGTTTGCTCGCTGGGGTGATCGTCCTGGAACATGCACTTCATGCCGCCGATGATCGCCTCTGCGCACAGCTCCTTGAGGTGCGGCGGAACCTGACGGTGCTGCGATGCTGCTGCCCCATCCGGACCCGGCGGCAGATCGGTGTTCACGGTCGGTGGCGCCGAGGATGGTGTGCCTGATGGTGGCAACGACGCACCAACAGCGTTTGCCTTGTCTGCGGCTCCAGCAGCAGTCGGTGCCGGGTTGTTGCCATCACTTGCGACGCCTGCTGCGCCGGATTGCAAGGCTCTGACGACTGCCTTGTCTGCGTTGACGACGGCATCGCCATGGACGGACGGTTCGATCCGATCGCCTTCCTCGTCGACGCTGGATCCGGTGCAGCGGCACAGCTCCATGAAGAGGCCGACGGCCACATCGGATCGCTTCAAGTTGCAGTCGTAGGTGACGAAGAGGCGTTCGATGGCGCCTCCGTCACCCTCCGCGATGTTGTGCTTGTGATCATGCAGGGACAGGATGTCCACGAGGGATTCCAGGATGACCTCCATGCCAGCATCGAACACCATGTTGGCATGGAACGTGAGGGAGTCCTGCGGCACTGTGCGCCGCCGCAGCAAGACCAGGGCTCTCTGGTAAAAGCCGGTGAAGATGGTCTCAAACTGCGAGACCAGGTACTTACGCAGCGACGCTGTTGTCCAAAGGGTTGAGAGGGTGGAGCAGATCTCGGACAGGACCTCGAGGGAGATGAATCCTGGCGACATGCTGGGGTTGTCATGGTTCATCCAAATGGCCTGGCCCGTCATGAGGAGCGCCAAACAGAGATCGTCCTGGACGATCTGCAGCAAGCTGCGATCTTCGATGGACACCGCCGCGTCCTGGTCGGCGTTGGACTCCGTGCCGCCATCTGCATTTTGGACTGCGGCGACGGTCGTGGATGGCACGGGGGTTGCGGCTGCTGCTTCCAAGACGTCGTCATCGACATCGGTGAAGATGTGACGCAACGCGCATCGCGTGAGGCGCAGACAGAGAACGCGTGTTGCATCGTGCGCCAGCTGCGCGTCGCGTGACGCCTCATCGTCTCCGCTCAGCATGGGCGTGTGCAGGAGCTGGTTGACCAAGAATTCCAGGATGAGTCGTGCGGTGACGTCCCTCTGGCTCTTGTCGCGAATGTCGGCAAAGACGCTGACGACCATGCTGGTGAGGACGTCTTCGAAGTGGTAGCACAAGGCTGGGGAATGGACGAAGGTGTTACGAGTGATGAAGACCGTGTTGAAGGCATCCATCAAGGTCGTTGGCAGGATGGATCTGCGATCCAGCCGTACCAGCAGAGCGAGGAGGTCAGCGATCGCCATCTCCACGGCTTCGTCAGCACCGGCATCCGTCTGCTCGAATTTGCAGCTGAGGACGCCCTTTGCCAGAGCCTCCAGCTGGCAGGGGAAAGCAAGGGGTTTGGCCGAAGCCGTGGAGGATGTGCGTTTCAACAGCGGAGATGGCGACGGTGGCTGCAACGAGGGCGATGCAGACGGCGTGGAAGGTGGCATCGGCGGCATGACCCTGTTCGAAGGCTGCAAGGAAGAACGTTCCAGCAGCCTGTACAACGCACGCAGCGCCACAAGCGTGTGCGGACCAGCGGCTCTGGGGTCCATGATGACAGATAGGAAGGGTCTTGCGAATGGCCCCGCATCTTGCGGCGTTTGATGCGGTGCGTTCAAGTGGCTGGGCTGTCCATGTGAAGGCGATCCAGCCGGAGAGACGTAGTGATGTGGCAAGTGGACGGGATGTGGGCGCTGCGCATCTCCCACGCGCATGTCGTGCGCTGCCTGCTGTTGCAGATGCATCGCCTCGCGCTGTTGCACCAGCACTGCGCCATCCTCATCCAGCACCTCTTCGTCGTCCACCGTGGAGGGTGGCATTGTCTCGGAGTCCGTTGCGGTCGCCGTAGTTGTCGAAGCGACGGATGGTGCGGCGGTGGGTTGCGATGGATCGAAATGCGATTGGGGAGGCATGACATTCTGAGCTGTGTTGGCGTTCACCATGGTGGGTGGTGGTGCCGTGAGCAGCGATGGGTCCCCGAGGCAATGCTTGACGAGCTGGCGCAAGTCCATGAGATCCTGCGCCAGGTCTCCACGTGCCACGTTGGGCGGTCCTCCACGCAGCGAGGTGAGCACAACGCGGGCCTCCTGACACAGGTGCCGAGCCGCGGTCAATCCGCCATTGGGAGCCGCATCGCCCATGGCTCCAGATTGTCTGATTCCCTGCCCCCGCGAATGAGCACGAGGGTGGCCTTGTCCCACCGATCCAGATGCCGACGGTGCCGCAGATTGGTGCGAATCGATGGAAAGGCTCCCCATGGATCCAACCAGATGCGCCATGGCCTGTTCCGATGCTGTTCCGATGCTGTTCGTGCAGTATTATGATCTGAGAATGTGATCTGAGACGATCTTCACACAAGAATCGCCGCCAGCCGCCGTCTGACAGCAGATGAGCGTCTGACTTTGCCTCGTCTTGTGCTGTCCTGGTGAGACGTGGTTTCGCACAGCTTTGTGTGGCTCGGTCCTGTTCAATTCTGTCCAGACCCGGCGTGGATCGTGTCGAATGTGTTGAAAGTGTTGGACGTTGTTGCTGCTGCTGCTGCTGCTAATGTTATCTCTGTTGTCTCTGTTGCGTCTGCTGCCTTTGATGTTGTTGTACGCAATGGTTCTCACGTCTGCGATGCTTCGTTGATCGCTGCGTGACCACGTCTCAGCAATCAGTGGTCTCTCTGCGGAATGCGAAGGAATGGGTGGAGAGAAATGACCAAGGACGTGTTGGTTTGGTGCAGATGAGTGGAGTCCTCAACTCTCAACTCTCTCGCACTCTCCTCTCCTCTATTCTACAATGATGTGCTTTCTCTGATCCAACTTGTGTATCATCCAAGGCCACAATCAAACCACGCCTGAATCAAAGATTTGGAAATAGAGTGGAGTGGAGTAGAGTAGAGCAGAATAGATCGTGCAGTGTTCTCTTGTTCTTGCAGCTTCCAGAGCCTTGATCTGATGATCGTGTCGTTGCGGCTGAGGTTGCGATTGCGGTTGCGGTTGTTCTCCCACCAATGCCAGGCCTCTCGAATTGTGCGAGTCACTCTCTTGTGACTGTTGCTTCGTGAGTGGTTGTAGCCAACACGCCCTTTTGCTTTCCACACAAAATGGCAACGCCACAAAGTCCTTCACCAAAAAAGTGTCGCAGAGAGACGTTGGGTCATTATTGGAACTCCTGAATTAGAGCCTTAACAAGCACCTTAACTACAACGACAGTTTTTCAACCAATCGGAGTGGTCGTCTATCATTTTTGGCGCGAAATCTGTTGTGGTTGGTTTGTGTGGCGATGAACACGGTGTGAAGTTCTCGTTGTTTCTTTTCTTGTCGCTGTTGTGATAGTCGTTGCTGTTGGTGTTGCTCCTTGCCGTCTGTTTCTTGGTGCGCAGATCGTATTCTATTCTACAATACTTCTTGCTCAAACGAACCCCACCAAGTATTATAGTTCAGAGAAACCAAGAAGATCAGCATCATCACCATCTTTGGCGACCACCCTCCACAATATCATATTAGCAGCAGTGCGAAAGAGAGGTTGGCAACACATTCGACGTCCCCCTTCCTACGACAAGCTCACATTGGTACACCAGCAAAGAACAGCGATACATACCCGCTTGTTCACCTTGCTGCTGCGCCATCCGTCTCAGAGCGACAAGCCACCATGCCGGTGACGATCCTCGAACTCGAGAACTTCAAATCCTATGCAGGCATCCAGCGCATCGGTCCGTTCCGCTCCTTCACGTCCATCATAGGACCCAACGGGAGCGGCAAGTCCAACGTCATGGACGCGCTGTCCTTCGTGCTGGGTCTGCAGTCCAAGGATCTGCGCAGCACCCATCTCAAGGACCTCATCTTCCGTCCACCCAAGCTCAGCAAGGCGCAGCAAGACAAGCTCACGGCGTCGGCGGCGATCATCTACGAGCTGGATGAAGCCGACCAGAAGCGTCTGAAGCAGAGCAGGAAGAAGCAGAAGCGTCGGCAGTCCAAGCGGGCCAAGCGAGCTGAAGGGGTCAAGGCCGGTGATGTCGGTGGTGACAAGGAGGCTGGCGATGACACTCGTACCGAGCAAGAGGCCTACAGCGACAGCGATGATGACAGTGACAGTGATAGCGACGATGAAAGCGTTGAAAGCGACGACGACGAGGAAGGCGAGGAGGACGTGACGACCATCAAATTCCAGCGCACCATCTCTGCCAAGGGTGTGGCGCAGTACCTCGTCAACGGCAGCAAGATGACGCAGGCCCAGTACGTCCAGGAGCTGGCATCGATCGGCGTCCTCGTCAAGGCGCGCAACTTCCTCGTCTTTCAGGGCGACGTGGAGACCCTCGCACGCAAGTCGCCCACCGAGTTCGTGGACCTGCTCGAGAACGTGTCGGGATCGCGCGCGCTCAAGGACAACTACGACGAGGCGCTGCAAGCGAAGGAGCAGGCAGATGCCGCGAGACTGTTCTGCATCAAGAAGCAGAGCGGATTGAAGGGCGAACGGCGCTTGCTCAAGGAGCAGAAGGAGGAGGCGGATCGATTTCAGCGGTTGCAGCAGCAGCGTCAGCAGATTCAGACCGATCTCTACCTCTGGATGCTGTACCACATGGAGGCGGAGCGCAAGGACCGCGAGTCGCGTCTCGAGACCCTCGTCGAGGACCTCAATACGCATCAGGAGGCGGAGCAGGAGCATACCATCGCGTTGAACGAGGCCAAGACGCAGGCGCAGACCGCCAGACAAACCACGTTGGTGGCGGACAAGCGTCGGGCGGCGTTGGCCGAGGCGGTGGAACAGCTCGAGCCGTCCGTCATCGAGGCGGCGGAGCATGTCAAGACCTTGCAGAAGAAACTGGAGCAAGATCGGAATCTGCTGCGCAAGAGAGAGGACCAGAAGCGGGTGCATGGGGCGAAGGTCCAGGAGCTGGAGACGGAGATTGCCGATTCCAGACAGACTCTGCAGTTGCTGGAGGACAACTACGAGAAGGCCAAGCGGGAGGCAACGCCGAACCAGCCCACCCTCACCAGACAGCAGGAAGAGGAGTATGATCAGGTCAAGGAGGCGGCGGCCGCGGCAAGTGTGGAGCTGCGGCGCACGGTTGCCACGAAGGCCAAGCAGCTCGAGCAGGAACGTGGCAGAGCCGGAGATGTCAGCAGCGAGATTGATCGAAGGAAGAAGCAGAAGGAGACACTGGAACGCGAGATTCGCAACCTGCAGGAGCGCATCCAGAAGTTGGCCTCGGTACGTTCCAGCGCTTCATGCAGTGATTTGATTCGTGCTTTGTTCTATCTGTGGCAACAAGCTATGACTACGGCTGTGGTTGCATGTTGCTGGCGCTGCTGTTGCAACCTGCAGAGTACGTTGGACCTCAACCTCATTCTCATATTATCACCTTCCATTCATCGTGTTCGTCGATGAACATGCATCACGCATGCGTCGCCCATCATCCACAACACACACAATGCAACACCTCTGGACTCAATACTCAGAGCATGACGACAACGAGCGCGGAACGAGAACAAGCAGCGCAACAGCTCGCAGAGGCGGAGCAGCAATCCCAGACAGCTAATCAACAGAAGAGTCAACTGGAGGCGCAGATCGAAGAGATCGATGTCAAGTTGAGAGAAGTCCGAGAGGATCGGCGCAAGAACCGAGACGAAAAGAAGATGCTGCAGGCCATCCATTCGCTGAGACGTCACTTTCCGGGCGTTCTTGGACGTCTCGTGGACCTGTGTCGTCCCACACAGCGTCGGTTGAATCTCGCTGTCACCGTGGCAGCAGGCAAGGACATGGATTCCATCGTCGTGGATACGAAGCAAACGGCCATCGAATGCATCCGCTACCTCCGCGAACAGCGTGTGGGAACGGCCACCTTCCTGCCCCTGGACACCATCCAAACGCCAAGCCCCGAGTCGACGGAGAGAATCCGCTCGCGTCTCCCGCAAGGTGGACGATTCAGCCTTGCCGTTGACGTCATCACTTGCGATGACAGCATCAAGAAGGCTGTCAGCTACGCCGTCGGAAACACCGTGATTTGCGACACCCTCGATGCAGCGCGCGAACTGTGCTTCGGACGAGCGTCCGGTGGTGGGAGACCAACCGAGCAGGCCAGAGTGAAGGCGGTCACATGGGGCGGTGCGGTCATTTCCAGAGCCGGTACGATGACGGGTGGCGTCACGAGCGAAGACAGCCACAGGGCTGGTCGATTCGACGATCAAGTTCTGTCCCAGCTGCGAAGTCAACGGCAGGAGCTGGATCAGCAGCGCGCGAATCTTGATCGAGACACCACGGCAGGTGGTTCCGGCCGGCAGGCGGTGGGTCGATCCATGCGGTTGCAAGAGCTGCAGAACAGATACAATCACCTCAAAAACAAGGTGGAGTTCATCAAGAGCGACTCCGAGTTCACCAGACAGCAGCTGGCGGAGAAGCAGCAATTGCTGCGATCTACCACACAGCAGCTGACCCAGTCGGAACAGCGGTTGGTGGATGCCGAGCAGATGGTCACCAATCTGAACGCAGAGCTCACGCAAGCCGTCGACGACGTCAAGACCGCCGAAGACAGACACCTGGCGCCATTCCGCCAAGCAACCGGATTGCGCGATCTCCAAGCGTACGAACGCGCCATCGGCCAGCGTCGTGACGAATTCAACAAGAACAGACGCAACATGACAGAGCACATCATGCAACTGGAACAACGACGTGAATACGAAGTCAATCGTGACATGGAGAAACCGATCAACCGGTTGATCGACAGGATCAGCACGAATGAGGCCAATCTGACGCAGGCAACGGCCAACGACGAGGACCTCAAGAAGCAGTTCCAGAAAGCTGAAGAGGATGTTAGCAAGGCGGAGGCTGACGTTGGTGCCGCGGTCGCACACGAGAAGGACTTCGATGAGAAGGTTCAGGAATGCCAGAAGGTGTACGACGACGCCAAGGCAGAGCGCACTCGCGTGAGCAAGGCAGTCGCTGCAGAGGAGCATACATTGGAACGGCTGCGTGGCAAGCTCCATGAAACTCTTCAGAAGGCTCACGTCGAAGAGGTGGAACTACCGATGAAGGGCCGTGATCAAGGTGGATCTCGCCGGACGCGTTCTGGTCGCCAGATTGCCCGCAGTCAGGATGGCGACGATGATAACAATGACGACGATGATGACGACGGTGACCATCCAGAAGAATCGCAAACGCAGCAGAGCAGCAGCACGGATGTTGAGACTCCTGGAGAGAGTCTGGGCGCGACACAGTTCTCGCAACCCGACAATCCAAAGGTCGTGCGAGATCAGAGAGAGGCAGAACGAGTCGACTTCTCCAGCCTGCACAGAGATCTGACACAGAAGCTGACAGCGGCTGAGGAGACAAAGATCCGCAAGGACTTTGACGATCAACGTGTCAAGATCGATGCGGAGATCGAGAGTATCGCGCCGAACATGAAGGTAAGAGATGGATATTTGCGCCAGGGATGCACAATTGCTGCATCACCGTGGACGATGAGTTCGTGTCTCGCTCTCGCTCTCTCTGTGCTCCGAGTCCGTGCTTTCGTTCGGATTGAGAAAGCTGAACTTGCAAATGTCTCACTCCTTGACTACTTTTTCGGAATCACTTTGTCCAACACTCCTCTGCGCAAATGCATCCTTGCCATGCAGGCACATGAAGCATTCACGACAATCACGCAGCGTCTGAAAGACAGCGGCACGGACTTCGACAAGGCGAAGGCTGACGCCCACAAGGCCACTGCTGCATTCCAACGCGTGAAGGCGCGGCGTGCGAAGCGCTTCCTCACCGCCTTCAACCACATCGACAAGGCTCTGAAGGACATCTACCGTGACATGACGAAGAGCGACAAGCACCTCGCAGGCGGCACGGCGTACCTCAGTCTCGATGACATGGAGGAACCGTACCTCGCGGGCATGAAGTTCAACGCCATGCCTCCCACGAAGAGATTCCGGGACATCGAGCAGCTCAGCGGAGGAGAGAAGACTGTGGCGGCGTTGGCGTTGCTGTTCGCCTTGCATTCCTTCCATCCGGCGCCCTTCTTCGTCATGGATGAGGTCGACGCAGCGCTGGACAAGGACAACCTGCGCATGGTGTGCAACTACATCCAGCAGCGCAGCGAAAGCGACTTCCAGTGCATCGTCATCAGCCTGAAGGACATCTTCTACGAGGCCAGCGAGAGCCTGGTCGGCATCTGCCGTGACGTTGGCAGCGGGTCCAGCCGCACGATGACCCTGGATCTCACCAAGTACCCCAAGAAGGTCGAGAGAGGCGGCGAAGCATCAGGCTCACGACCCAAACGTCGAGCAGCCAGCGAAGGCGGAGAGCAGCTCGCGAAGCGCTTGCGGCAATCTCGAAACGAGGAAGAGGAAGCCGAACGCCGACGATCGCAACCATCCAGCCCCAAATCGGTGGCGACGCAGTGAGGATGGAGCGTGGACGGGGGAGTAAAGTACTCGTACTCGTATAATATAGTGCAATAGTATAACAGATGGAGACGTATGTTGACGAGTTCGAGGAATACGAATGCTGATAGTGTCGTACGGCGATGCTGTAGCGCGAGTGAGTACAAGCGCAGTCCTATTATATCATTTTACACCGCATGCGTGACTTGTTGATGCCAGCCAGCTATCTGAACCATGACACGATAGGCTGCTCCTGTCCCTTCCATCACTTCGAAACGGAAAAGAACACAGCCAAAATGTGCGGAACACGCAGATGATGAATGCATCAAGTGGCGAATACTGTTGCTTTGCTTCCTTCTGAGTCGACGGTGAGACTGAACTCCAACTGGACGCACAATGAATCCTCGGGCACACTTTCATGTCTATTCGTACTGAAGAAGCAATCGAGTAGAGCAGCGCATTCCCCTTGTGCCATGGCATCCAAGTTGGGCTTGCCTTTTGCGTTCCCATACCAGTAGATCTCATCAACGCCACGATCTCTCCTGATCACGTGCCTTCGGCTTGACTTCGCGTTCACCCCAGGATCCTGATCGGCGCGTCTCGCGTGATTCCAACGATTTCGGTTTCCACGCATGGGTGTTGCGGAAGGACGACTTGTCCTGGATGGAGGCCTGGTGCGGTTTGTACTCCAGCTTGGCATGCGCCGGGAGCTGCAGCACGCGCTTGATGGCGTCACGCAGCCGCTCCACCAACTCTCTGTCCAGCGCCGTTCGGTTCCAGATCCCCAGGATGTCCTCCGAGTAGCGAATGGATATGACGAGGCCGCAGATCTCGCCGTCGGGAACGCCCGGGAACTGACCGCCGATCAAGGCGAGGACGACCTCCTCCCAGTACCGGCTTGCCAGGCCCTTGGGCAACCGCACGATCCATTTTCCGCCCTTGGCGTTGTTGGGGTCCTCCCAGGTGGGCTTGATGCCCTCTCGGAAGAAGTGGTAGTCTGTTGTTGTCGGCAGATCGTTGGGTCTTCGCAGGTGGTTGTAGGTCGACCAGAAGCCTTCCACTGTCGTGACCGTGCTGATGGTTTTTATGGAGTTTTCGTAGGGATTGACCCCGGCAATCTTCTCTCCTGTGGCTCCATCCTCGCCTCCTGACGATGCTGGCTTCGATGACTTGCCACGGCGCATGAAGGAGAAGGTGTGTGGAACATGCAGTGGTGTGCCTGTCTGTGTGTGTTCAAAGCGTTCGTCGTATCCACAGCGTGTGTTGCGTCCGAGAGGGTCCATGTGGGTCGGCGCAATGTGAGGAGATGATGGAATGTTCAAGCACGTCCCGCCTGTGGTTGGAGGTGCGTGCGGATACGGAACCAGAAGCAACCAAGCATGCAAGATCACTGGCATCAACGCCATCACGATCGCGGGTATCAGTCAACCCGCCATGTGCAACGTCTAATGCCTAACGTCCAACACCCAAGACGCAATGATCTCTTACCGCTACTGCCGCCATGATGTCTACTCTATGTGTAATCGCTTGGAGCGTGTGAATGGTATGTAAATGGTATGTAAATGATGTGCTCGTCTTTTGGTGCTACAAGACAACTCTATGCAATCAACTCTTTCTTGCTCTGTGTTGCGGTTGTGGTGCAATGATGTGATGTGATGTGCTCTGTGATCGTTCTCTCCGTCCGTGCTGGCGCTGTCTCTCTTCTTGGTCTCTTGTTTCGCGTGCTTGTTGCTGTCATCGTGATTGGCGGCAACGATCAACAAGCAGCTGGCTTCGCTCTCGTTCTTTTTCGCACCCATTTTGTCCTTCGTGTTGTTTGGTGTTGTTCTCCTTGTCGCAGCACCACGAAGATCACGGGAGAAATTCGCAGATCTTATTTGACACCACTCCTCACTGTTGAAGGTCAGACGTCAGACTAGAATGCACTTGAGGATAGAGCGTGTGTGCAGACAGACGACACATCCACATCCATCAGAAAAAGTGATGGGATGCAGAAAACAAGAGGATCGAATCGGCAATTGCACAAACACTCATCGCCAGAACATCAACGCTGCACCATCAACGCAACCGTCCACAGGGAACAGCAACGGTGGGTCATCAAGGTGGACGCAGCCACCGAAACTCACCCACATTACTTCTGTACCAGCGCAACAACAACGAGACACCCTTGTGAGAATACGGCTACTCTCCTCGGCACCAATATCCACACGTGCGATCGCATCGATATCTGGGTCTCAAGTTACGAGTATAGAGGTACCTACTACTATAGAAGCACCACCATGAAACCAAACGGAGAAAGAGGCGAAGAAAGCAAGGCAAACCTCGACTTCCTGATCGAGACGTTGGCCAAACCAGAACAGCGCATCGCCTCGTTGCTGTATCCCAGCGCCGACGACAAGCAGCAGAATGATGCGACCATCGGTGCCCTGGTGGCCACGTGCCAGAACCTCTTCAAGGAGATCGAGGAGCTCGGCAACGTGCACCACGCGACGGGCAACAAACAGCGTGGCAAGGATCATCAGACTTCGTCTGCATCCTTGTCCGGCCTCGACCAGCTCTTTATCCCCGATGCCTCGACGCTCGATGTCGAAACGTTGTGGGGGCAAGTGGATTTGCAAAATGAACAGCTCATCAAGGTCATGAAGAAGTCAGTCAAGCGGCTGGTGGCGTCCAAGGATCACATCAAGCTGTTGGATTTGGATTTGGTAGTCAGCGATGATGATGCTGCTGTGAGCGATAGTGATGATGAGAGTGATAGAGAGAGTGGGAGTGACAACAGTGATAATGATGGCGATGATGGCAACGAAGCAAATGAATCGTCTGAAAGGATTGCGGCTCCTCGGAAAGCAGATGAAGATAGTGATGGTGACGACGACAACGACGACGACGATGATGAGGAAGTCGACGATGAAACACGCAAGATTCGGGAACGAATGGCACGAGCGATGGAGGACATGGAAGCCGAGAGCGATGGTGAGGATGACGACGACGATGCTGCTGCTTTTGGCAATAGCAAGTCCAAACAATCAGAAAAGGATAAAGAGGAGGAGGACGCTTACGATTCCATGAGAGAAGAGATGCGCGATGGATTCTTCGATCTGCATGAGATGGAAGACTTTGCAGATGAAGAGGAGGACTTTCTGCCAGAAGACATTTACGGTCAGTCGGAGGAGGAAGTCAACCAGAAGATGGCCTTCGGAGAACAAAAGTCATTCCATCAACGACAGCGCGAAGGCATCGACAACGAGGGTTCCGATGACGACGATGACGACAACGATGAAATGGAGGAAGAGTTCGAAGAATTCAAACCGACCAAGCGCAAGAAGTATCGTGCCAAAGAAGAAATCGACGCCTTGTTCACCCTCTACGAAACGACAAGGAAGGATTTCGGCGATGATGATGACGATGATAACGAAGATGATGCTATCATCAACATGACGGCAGCAGATTTCTTCGGCAGGCCGAACAAGAAGGTAGTCGACAGGTACGACAAGATGCATCCAAACAAGAATCAGCAGCAATCCAAGCAAAGGGGTGGCAAGCATGGCGATGATGATGACGATGACTCGTGGGGTGCGTACGACTTTGACAAGGAAGACGAAGCCGAAGGTTGGGGAATGAACACATCCGCTGTGGATGCCATGGATGAAGAGCAAGGCGATGACGGCGACCAGGATGGCGATGAGGAACAGGAATCGAGCGATGATGATGATGATGATAATGATAATGATGAAGGAGACGATGATTCTGAGATGGACCAAAACAAGCATCGCAACACAGACCATGCCAAGCGAGCTCGCAACTTGGATGCCCAAACGAAGGAGATGGAGCAGGATATGTTGGCGGAGAAGCCGTGGCAAATGACAGGAGAAGCCAAGGGAACCTCGCGTCCCGTCAACTCACTCCTCGAGGGCACGCCGGAGTTCCAATTTGCGCTCAAGATGGCACCAACCATCACGATTCAGCACACGGAGTCGCTGGAGGAGATCATCAAGAAACGCATCCTGGCAGAAGATTGGGACGACGTCGTTCCGAGGGAGCTTCCGGACGTTGGCTGGCACAAGAAGCGCGGTGAGCTTCCCGAGGTGAGCCAGGAAAAGTCGAAGCTTGGGCTGGGTGAGTTGTACGAAAGGGAGTACCTGAAGAAGGCGATGGGCTTCGACAAGGATGCCGCAGAGAAGGATACGAAGGAAGACAAGGCCAAGAACGAGATGAAGGCCCTCTTCGCCAGTCTATGTAGCAAGCTCGATGCGCTTTCCAACTACCACTTCGCACCGCGACCGGTCGCCAACGAAGCCGAGGTCCGCGCCGTCAACACTCCAGCGATCGCCATGGAAGAAGTGCTGCCGTTGCATGTCAGCGACGCACGTGGTGTTGCCCCGGAGGAGGTGTACGGTGCAAAGCGCGGTCGCGAAGGCGTCCTGCGTGGCGACACCGAGATGGACCAGACGGAACGCAAGCGCCTTCGCTCCGCCAAGAAGGCAGCGCGTCGCAAGGCACGCAAGGAGAAGCAGGCCGACGAGAGGCTCATCTCACGGTTGCAGCCGGGTCTTGGTCTCAACAATCCATACGAAAAGAGGAAGGCGCGCGAAGAACTGGCCATCGCGCGATCTCGCGGAAGGGTCGTGGCCGGAGAAGAAGATACGAATGCCAAGTACGGTTCCAGCGGCACCTTCTTCAAGCGTCTCCAACAGGAGGCGCAGGACACCATCCAGGGCGGCAGAGCGGACGAAAGCCAAGCGAAAGAGAAGAAATCGAAAGCCAAATCAAGCGCGTTCAAATTATAGTCACGAAATTCAATTCAACGAGTCGATTGACATCCTGCTGTTTTCCGTCGTCATCCGTTTACGTTTGATGCGACTATTGTGCCAGCCCTTGTACGAGCATCACACAACCATGAATGTCCAAAAGCGCATGAGTTACACCCTCTCACTATGTATGCTTGGCAATCACCTCGATGTGTTCCGGCGTGATGCCGCAACATCCTCCTATCAGTTTGAGCGAATTTTGCGACACCCAGGGATGAACGAAGTCCTTCCAGTACTGCATCTCATCCAAATCATTGCGAAACGGTTGCGCCGCATCGGAATCTGCCATGGTCCAGTTGGGATCCACCGGTGTCAAGCGGTTGGCGTAGGCGCCGAGTACTATGCCGCTGGAATGAAGACGAGAGCTGAGTTCCTCGTCTTTATTGATCTCATCCACCGCCTTGGTGATGGCTTCCGGTTCGGCGCAATTGAAGAGGATGCCGATGAGTTCAACACCTGTGCCTTTGGTTTTGGATCCATCCAGAAGACTTCGAATCGATGAAGGCGCCGACATCCCATCTCTGAGGTTGCCATCCGATCCCAACGTGAACGAAACCAGCAAAGGTCGAGGGGTAAATGTCACTTCGCTCTGCTCGCCGCCTTCATCGGTTGTCGCCAGATCATGCAACGCTTGGACCACCTGAAGGGCTTCTTTCGCGCAGGACATGGTTTCAGCAATGTACGCATCGACGTGCGGTCCGAGTGCACTGCCCAAGATCTGATACAAAGCGGCACCTTCATCGTGGGGTTTGATCAGATCAGCCCGATAGGATTCGACGAGAGGTCCCAGCGATCCCAGCACGTACAATGACTTCGCAGCATCGCTATCGCGTTGGTGTTCATGCACAGCCTGACGCGCGATGCGTCCCGCGAGAGTGGCAAGTCGAGACATCTCGTCCGGTCCAAACCCAACACCTGGCACCACTCCGTAGCTGTTGGTGGTGACGCAATGCGCACCGGCCTCGAGGAAGGAACGGTGGACCTGCTTCAACGTGTCGTGATGCTGTTCGTGCACCAAGGCCGTGGCGCTCCAGATTTGACGATCGTCCGGCACACCGCGTCGGAACAGTTCTTCACCGGTGCCACCATCGAGGACGAGAAAGCGGGGTTTCGAAGCAACATCAGTGGTTCGCAATCGCGCGATTGTCTCGGAGATGGATGGCTGCTCAACATTCATTGTCGACATTGCTGTCCCATGTGCGGTCGCGAATGCTCTTGTTTTGCGAAGAGAATAAAAAAGAAGAGTTGGTGTGAATGATGGCGACGATGACAATGATAATGGCGGCGGTGATGGCTTGCACAGTGCAGCAAACGTTGCAAATGTTGCCGCAGAACGATGCTTTGCCATCCACAACATTGGCTGTCTTAAGAGTAAATGGGATACGAGTAGAGTAGAGTAGAGTAGAGGAGAGTAGAGTATGGCATTCGTACTCGTCCTATTATTGCCTACTCGTACTTGTGCAGCAGTTGCTGTGTCGAGCAGTGGGCAGTACCACGAGATGGAATGGAGTGATTGATTTTGGTATCTTTTGTGATGTCTGTGTTCTCTCTCTCTCTCTCTAGCTTCCTTAGTCGTGCGTTGTCGAGCCGTGTTGCTTGAATGCGAGTGATGGTTGTGCTGTCAAATTCTCTCTACTCTGCAACTACGAACTATGCACACCGAAGCGAAAGTACTACTCGAGTACACAACCCATCATTGTACGTGCACCAAACGTATGATACGACTTAATTCCTCTCACACCTCTATCATATTTACATGATGAACTGGCTCCCCTCCCCTCCCGAAGCATGCCTTCAACCAACACAAGACAGATACCCATCAGAACCCGCAATCTAACAAGGCTTTCTTGTTCTCGTAGGTGATGCCACTGCGCGCGTTGCACTGATAGTTGAGATTCAACGAGACGATGAAGTGGAACCACGCCGTCGGAAGGTAGAGCGCATCGCCGGCCTGCAGCACGACCTCGTTGACCTTGGCCTGGGGGAAGTTGCCCGTTTGCCATTCATCCGGGTTGGACCAATCGATGGAGGAGTGCCGTCCCGATGGATGACCGCTGGGGTGCAGCATGAGGTTGCCGCATTGGTTGGGATGGGCCAAGATGTAACGCTTCTGACCCTTGAGGATGAAGATGAAGTTGCGCGACATGTCGTAGTGCGTGGCCGCGACGATGCCCTTCATCCCGAACCGGCAGTTAATGCCGCGCTCGTCGGACGGATCGACCATGAAAAACCCCGGCTGGGTGGGCACGAACATGGGGAGCTCGTCGTAGACGTAGTCGGTCGGGCTGTTGTAGGCAGCGTTGAGGCGGAAGTACCAATGCTCCTTGTCGATGATGGGCTTGGCATCACCGTTGTCAGGGTCGTACTGTTCCATGTCAATGGCCTTCTGGTACCAATCGGGAAAGCTGAGCTTGGTGATGTCGGTGGGCGGTTGCCAGCCAGGCGGCTTTTGCGAATTCTTGCGCAGCTTCCAGTACATCATCTGGTTGTTCTTGGAGTGCTCCGTCTTGTACTTCTTGTCCTGCCCCACGAGCTTGAGCATGTACTTGCGCGACGTCCAGCGTTCGGCCGTGCGCCAAATCTCATCGTGATTGCGAATGAGAAATGGAAGCTCGGCTTGACGGTACGTGAGCGCAGCATCGCGTTGCTTGGAATCCGACCAATCGAACCAGCACAGCCCCTGATAGATGCGATCAGGCACGCGCGTATCGTCAGCATTCCAATGCGACAGCACGTCGATGGCGCTCCACGCATACGGGTATCCCGGTGGCGGCGTCGCGGGACAATCGTGGATGTTGTAGGTCATGTCGCCGGCATCCATGGTGGGGATGGCATCGCCGAGGGCCCGTTCCTTGAGCACGTTATCGGTGGTTCGCTGTGGATCCACGCCGTGCGCCAGATCGAAGCTGTAGCGCAGGGATTCCTCGCGCGGGAACTCATCGGCAGGCCTGTGACGGTGCCGGTTGGGGAACTTGTAGTCCTCCATGGACAGCCAGCTGTCGAACTCGTGCGCGTCTTCCTCGCCGGCCTTGCCGGGTCCGTTGCCAAAGTAGTTGCGATGATCTGGTGCTGCAACCGATCCGGTCTGATTGGCAGTGTCTTCCATGAGATAGTAGAACAGAATCATGCCAGCCAGAGCACCACCCAGCACGAGGCTTGGCCTGTCCTGGATCATGGACAGAAGTAAGAGGCCGTTGTTGCGCCGTCCCAGCTTCACGCGCTTTCTTGTCATGGACACCATGGCTGCTATCGGATGGTGCTGTTGTTTTTGCTTTCAGTGATGCGATCAGCCCTTCAAGCGGATGCGGATCTGGGATGCTCTCTGCGGATCCTATGGTCGGTCTCTGTGTTGATTACCCTGAACGACGACTTTGGTTCGGTCGAAGTCTCTCTCACCCTTGGATGGTTGATGGGTTGCTTCGATCTCGCTTCACTCTCTGTCGCTATGTTGCGACAGATTGGATTGTGAGATGCGCGTCCTCGTATGGTCGTGTGGAAGTATCGCAGAGGATCCGTGACGGAGACAGAGTGGCTGGCAATCAGTCTCTGTATGTTGATTGTATTGCGGGAGTACGAGTGTGGCCAGGTGACTTGCGGTCGGTCAGTCAGTCATTCATTCAATCTCATTCATTCAACGGACGATGCGCGATCATCGCAGTGTGCTTCTCTGGCGGACAGCAGTATTGTACAGTGCATCGATTGCCACGCAATGGATTGGCGGTTGAGACTCCTGAATTGTGACCTGATGGGTGCACCTTCGCGCCTCTGTCTGTGACCTGCAAGGACGTGTTTGCCACAGCAAAACAAGACGTGGTTGCTTCCTTGGTTGTTGTTGTGATTCTGGCGGGAAGTCGTCCAGACGTTTCAAAACCGTTATATCTGAGAAAGCGGCAATCGAGTGGATCGCATTGCTTCAATTCTCAGTTGACTAATGCGATCTACTGTCGCGCAATGACCTTCGTCATTTTTTCCTTTTTTTCTCAACGCGGATACCAACCCACACACGAAACACGGAATGAGATCATCGGCACTCATCCTGGGATGCAAGAGAGGACACACACAACAGAACATTGGATGAAGCACACGAGTGCTCGTTCAGAGAAGGCGAGAGGAATCAACGCAGCAAGCAAGCACAATAGAGAGAGACAGAGCTCGAAACGATGGCGACCATGGCATCCATCTCGATAGACTCGTTGCTGAAACGATTTCCCACATCCAACCACAGACGGTTGCCCTTCCTATCCAATGCCATTTACGAGCCCACCCTTTGGACAACGGCGGCATTGCATTACATCACCGAGCCGCTGGGGATCGAGCCGGAGGTTTCCATGCTCATCAACGGTGCATTCTTCGTCATGCTCATCCTGCCGGTCCTTCTGGGATACACATCGCTGCAGCTTCTGCAGACATTCCTGCAGATTCCACAGCTCACCTCGTTGGTGATGCAGTACGTGGTGCTTCCCATGTCCGTGCTCTACATCGTCCTCATTCTCATCCTGGACAAATCGCATCTGCAAGTGAAGCATGCCAACGCGCGACGACCACAAACGCCAATGGGAGCCGCATCGTACAAGTTCTTTTCGGCCTGCTTGGACTACTTTCCCACCACGATCGTGCCGTGGAAGGAGGACGCCAAGCTGCCCACAGAGGACGGTCAGCAATACATCTTCGGCGTGCACCCGCATGGCATCCATTGCCTCGCCCTGGCTCCGCTGGGAGGCTTGGGAACGTTGTTTTCGGATCGATTCCCCGGTTTGCTGGATTCCAAATTGACCGGTTTGGCGGCCACCGTCATGTTCAAGATCCCTCTGGTGCGAGAGCTCTTTCTCAATATGAGCTACATCGACGCGTCACGAAAGATCGCCAGCGCTAGTCTGAAAGAAGGACGTTCCCTCTTCGTCTGTACGGGCGGCGAAGAGGAGAGCATGTACACCGAAATGGGCAAAGATATTGTCGTGTTGAAGAACAGGAAAGGCTTCATCCGATTGGCGCTGTCGTACGGTGCCGATCTGGTCCCTGTCTTCGGTGCGGGGATTACCGACTTTTACAGGGTGAGGAAGTTGCTCGCAGTGTGCATCTGATGCTGCATCTGATGCTGCTGCTGTGTAGTATTGGTGCCCCAGCTGCTTCCCGCATTGCAGAGGGAAAAGCGAATTTCTTCAAAGCAAACGATGTTGCCGCATAAACACAAACACATTGTGTCTCACTCATCATATCCCGTCAATTCTACAATTCACTGCCAACGTGGATAACACACTTTCGCCGCGGGAATGTACATTTTTCAGACGTACGGATTCATGAGCAAACAAAGGATGTGGCTGCAAAAGAACTTTGGAGTTGCATTGCCGATCTTTCATGGGCGGTGGTTCACCCCGCTACCGTACAGGGTCCCAATGAACATCCTGATTGGGGAACCGATCAAGGTGCCAAAACCAGCCGAGATTGGCGCGAAGCCAGACCCCAAGCTTGTCGATGAGTACCATGCGAAGTACATGGAGGCATTGAAACTTCTCCACAGTAAGCACGTAAAGGATCGCGTGCTGGAGATTCGCTAGAATGTCGTGAAAGGAATAGCATGACTAGCACAATCTAGAAAAGCTTTGGTTGCGGGTGTTGCAGTTGAATAACAGCACAGCGCTCGCTTCCCAGGTGTGGTCTGAGCTCCGCCATCTGTTTCTCTTGAAAGCACCAAGTTTTCGATTTTGCACAATCATTGTTCAGTTCTCCAGTGTTCCAAATGGTATCTTTTTGACCATCTGAAGATTCGCAGCAAAAGATCGCGACAACGGCCAAATACAAACAAGAGAGAGACATCGGAGAGAAATCACAGACTCACGTTACGCACACGTTCGGCGATAAAGATGAAGATGATGCTATCGATTTCCAACCGAAGCAAGCGTTGCAGGCCAGCACGGGTGCTGTCCTTGCTGGCCTGTTGCCGATCCGTGCGTGGATTGCACGTTGCCGTGATCACCGGCAACAGCCGAACATCGGGACCTCCCCGACCGATTCTGGGACCACGAGTGACGTCGTACATCCAAGGCGAGCTCGCACAGAGAGGACATGAAGTCTCCGTCATCGATCCGTTGCAATGGAAGCTACCTCTGCTGGAAAAGCCGCACTTTTGCTACGCCAAGGGCCGGGCACCACCTGAGCTGGAAGAAATCTACGGCATTCTGGACGATGCCGATGCCTACGTTTGCATCACCCCGGAATACAACCACGCACCATCTCCAGCGTTGCTCAACGTGCTCAATCACTTCGGCTCGTCGACGTTCTCGTTCAAACCAAGCGCGATCGTTTCGTACTCTGCTGGACAGTGGGGCGGAACGAGGGCGGCGCTGGCACTGCGTCCAGTCCTGTCGGAGCTCGGATGCCTGCCAGTTTCTGCGATGATCCATATTCCAAAGGCACAGGAGATTTTGGAAGAAGGTGGCACATTGGCCAAGCCCGACGATGCTGAAGAATGGTCGGGGTATTGCGGTCGCACCATCTCACAGTTGGAATGGTGGGGACAAGCAGCAAAAAGTCACAAGGAGACATCGGACCCGTTCGATGCATCACCATCCTTCCAGAAAACAGCCTCGCAAAGGAATGCACCGAAATGAATATGCAAAGAGAGCATCTGTAGAGTCGTATGGTATTCCTTTGACAGTGCAATTGTTACTCAATTATTAACGAGAAGCTTTGATTGCTTGTGCAATCCTTCTTTCTTATGCTCGTATTTGCCTCTTGGCATAGGTCTCTGAGAACGCCTCCTCGTATCAGTACGCATCCCTCATTCCGTCTCATGCGTATTTTACCCAAGGAGAGGTTGGCTGTGGATCAAAGATCAGCCAATTCCTTCGCCGTCGTCGCCGTCGTCGTCGTTGTTGCATTTGTTATTGCGTGCATCAGGTCACTGTGAAGAGTGTGGCAACGATCACGATGCATGCGTCACCCTGCTCTCTTTAAATCTCAAAATTCTGGACCGCACCATCCTTGTGGGAGATCTTCCAGGTCTTCACAGTCTTGCCACCCACCTTGATGTTCCAGACATGACCTTCGAACGTGTTCAGTCGTCTGTTTGTTTCCTCAAATCCAAGATCAGCCCAGAATTTGTCGCCGTAGTACAGTTTCGCAAATTTCATCAAGGGGTCCTTCTTGGTATTGGTGAAAGATGCAATGAGCTTGGATGTTGCGGTGACTTTTGTGGCTGCTGTATTTTTATTGTTCTTGGACTTGTCGCGCTGCGGCGCATCCGGGTATCCTTGGCGAGGACCTGCCAAGTCAAATTATGTTCACGGGATGTGCAATTGTGTGTGCGTATCAGCAGATTATGTTGGAACCGGCAATGGATAAGAAAGCACGAAGGTGAGTAGGGAGGATTAGGATACAAAAGCGACACCATTGAACGGCTGGCCTTCGACTGCGCAGGCAAACAAACAAAAATGGAGCGAACACACTGCCACTTCGTCCACCAAAGATGTGAGCTCAGCGCGACAGGGCTCAGCCATTTCGTGTTGCCATACAGTGGCCATGGTCGTGAGCGCAGGGCAAATGGTTGCCATCGATTTCGTTGCATTCATCAGTGCAATCGTCACAACTAACCATACGGCGCAACTCACCATTCCAAACTGTGAGGCAAGAACGTTGTGATGCATTGGGTGGTAATGAAATGATGTGGTGAAATGCATTAGGTTGCAGAAACATGGAGACACAGAGGTGGAGTCGGAGCATTCAATGTGAGAATACGAAACGCAAGGTATACACAGGGCTGCAATAAACGACCATTTTCATCAAAACTTGGAGATGCATCAGTCCAATGCAGTATGAGTACTCACCCCACAGATTCGCCGCATACTTGTCACCCGCGAGAATTGGGCATGCCCCATGCAAGGATGAGTCATCGAGCTGTCCATTGGGATGCTGCGAGTAGAAGAGGACTGCACGCGACGAATGAGGTCGGATAGACAGCTTTGTTCGGCACGTCACAGTCTGCAAAGACGAAGTTGTATGTCGCGATTGGAGCATTGGATAGAGGTGGAGCGCGAGTGTACGTATGTCAGCGCATGAATGAGTGGATGAGCAAGCGGGTGGATGAGCGAACACGGTTGCCTCTTCTCGATCACAGTGGTTGGCGTCTTGCATTGTGCGAATCAGCGAACAGCCCAGGAATTCATCACCCGAATGCGCTCCTGTCTTCACAGCAGTTGTTGCTTCACAAACGGTGGATCGCAGAGCCTGTGAGCATTCCATCTCCCCGGCTTCTCTTCCTTCCATTTGGCACACACAAAACGTACCAGGTCTTCTTCCCACGAACCTCGTCGAAGAACGGCGCCCTTCTCAGATGATCTCAGTTGTGCCAGAGCCTGCAACAATGAGCATAAATAGAGATGGAAGGGATGTGAGTTGTTTTGATGTACTCTATCGATCGTAGCATAGATCGGAGGATGATTGCATCGACTGGCGGGCACTGTGGACTTCTAGCGCCGGAGCACAGTGTACAACAGTGATGCGCAGGACACATGATGCTCTATCGACTTGCAAATCAATGCGCAGCAATATCATGCAAAAACAACGAAAGGTGAGCCACTTCTATCCATGGACTCTGAAAACTCACCTCTGCTCTGTTCAATGGTGCATCGACATCGATGGAATCTGCGTTTGTAAAGACAGTCTCTCCGCCATCATTCTCGCCAAGGTCGGTCATGTACAGAAGGATAGTTGCAAAGCGGTTGGATCCCTTTCCGGAAGAATCGAAATCGTGATCCAATTGAAAGTCCTGTGGAACGAAGTTATTTTCGAATGAGACGAACGTAAATCAAGAAAGTGAGTACGTACAAGTCGGCATGATGTATTACAGTACGCATGCACGCACCTGGCTCAGGCACAGCCATCCATTGCAATACCAATGCACTCACCTTATCCTCCATGTAATCCAGGTGGGAATTGTACGCTTTAGTCTTGTTGTATCTGAGGATCTGCAATCCATCCGCGTGGCTCGCGATGTACGAATCATACCCCAGAGCCGAGAAACAGCGTCTGAGAGTGGAATGAGGTGCCCATAAAGCAAAGTATCAGTGAATGAATGAATGAATGAATGGGCGGGCGCATGTGATGATGTGTGTACGAGAGTGCAAACAGTGGGCAAACGAGAGCCAACACGCACAATTGCTGTGACGTATGGCATCACACCACACGATGCAATCTCTAATCCGGTGTATTTCAAGATATCATAACGACAGTGATGATCATCATGATCATTTTGAATGCGCTGAAACGTACCTCTTGACTTTCATCGACGTGACTCCGTCAGTATCGTATCCACTCTCCGATGTGCGCTTTGAGTTGAGATTGTACCCTGACGCGCCGGTAGAACTTCTCTTGATGCGATGGCTCTCCTTGGTTTCTGCTATGGCCTGCTGGACCAGATCCGAACTCTCGTCTCTGGAAAAGAAGTTGAAGACATCGAACAGGCGCGGCTCAAGGCTGAGGACCTTGAGGTAGATATTCTTGCCCTCCGATCCTTCCACGTGATTGAGATTGAATATTTCTCCCACGAACTTTGGAGCGTACATGAACGGACGGCCAGCAGGCACTGCGTAGAAATGCGCAGCCGGGAGCAGATTGGGCTCCTGCTGGAAGGTCCTCATGATCTCCTGAAAGTTGCTCATCCTCTTGCCCTCTCTCCTGTGGAAGTGGCACGGCAAGAATTTCACATTATCGTCGTTGGGGTCAACGTTCGGAACGAGGTAATCATGATCGAAGAGGACTGTCGTTTTGTCCGGTCCCATGTCGCAGTATCCAAGGAAGCCGTTCTGCACAACGCCATCGGTCTCAACAGAGGAGCAGGTCAAAACGGCCCTGTGCACCATCAGCGTGACCATGGCATCGGTTTGGAACTTGTCCATGACCGTTGGGCATCCGATGCGCTGGGACAGCGTCCAGTAGGCCTCCCACAAGGCATCGATCACATCAACGTCGGCTGTGCCGCAGGGATCGGGATCTCCGTTGCGATGGATGTGGATGGTGAGCTCCTTGCTGAAAGTTGCCACGTCGATCCCGATCGACCTGAACTGCGCGTCGAAGCGGGATCTGCAAGTCGCCTCGTTGGGTCCGACGGTGATGCGGTTTTTCTCCTCCAGCTTTCGATCTCCAGCGACGGCGGCTTTAGCGGAAGGGCTGCTCTGCTGCTGAGATCGCGGCGTGTTCTGTCCGAAGATCATGCCCTTGAAGGACGGGACAGACAGAGCCGCGATTGCCAGCAAGCATGGGACTGCCACCCACATAACCATGAAGCCCATGGGAGTCTTCGGCTCCGGCTTGGTTTCCTCATTGCTGCTGCGCTTCGGCTTGGTCTTCTTGCTCTTCTTGTTGGACGCCATGGTGGTGTGTTTGAGGACGGCGTGAGCAATGCCAGTACGGATACTCGTATGTGCCACACTCTTGGAAATGGATCTTCTGCAGGTGGGCACGGGTTATTGCTGGATGGGGCGATGCCAACAACTCGACACTCGACACTCGCAGTTGTATTCTCGCTGGAGCACTTCCACCTCCTGTTTCGGGTCGATGTGCACAACGTGTGCCACTGGATTGGTCATCTTCTCCAAGTGCGAAAACGTGGAGTTTCCAAGAGAGAGGCGAACTTCGCTTGTTGTGTTCGCACTTTCGCTGTTCTCCAACCGTTCCCACGACTCAATACCTCACAGACGAGGTCATTCACGAATACTGTTCGATGTGCTGGAAACGTCGATGGAGGTTGAAAGACGTTATTATTACGCTCCCCAATCCACAACCACAAAACAAATCCATCCTGTTCGCCATCTCTTCAACAAGAGACGATTCTCAATCTCATCACCCAAAACGCACAATTGTCCACGCTGCAAGTACTCGCACCATACACCGCACGTCCGAAGGAGGCAACACAGGGATGCGAGTATCAAGTGGCGCCTTCATGGCTGCATTCGCAGTATGCATCTTGCATGCCAATGGATTCACGGCGCCTGCGACAAGGGCCGTTCATGCCATGGGGATTGGAGCTGCCGGCCACGCCTCGCCCGCTCGATCTGGAACCGCGCTGGGCGTCTTCGACTTCATCAAGCGATTGACGGGAGAAGACGATGAGGTCATCAATGTGGACGATGCCACGGGTGTGCCATCCAGCATCCCGAAGTCTCCCAACGATCGCGACAGCCAAGCCATCCGATCCATCCAGGCTGCGATCGCCGACCCCAAAACCCCATCGTACCCGTTGATCGAGTGCGAATTCCCTCCGCTGGAGGCACTCAACAAGCTGGGCGACGGCAGCCTGCGCTCAGCCAACATGGTCGACGACGCCAACCTGGCGTTCTGCAAGAAGCTTGCGCAAGCGCTTTCGCCCATGGCAAGTCTCAAGGGGCCGCAGGTGCGTGTTCTGATCAGCGGATCCGCATCGTCCTCGCTTCTTGACAAGGCGGGAAAGCAGCTGAGGAGCGCCTCTGTGACGAGCCTCCGCAATGGAATCCCCGAAGATGTGAATGATAAGGACGTGTGCATCCTTCTGGCCCCGTCCTCTCGCAAAGACTATCTGGCGGCGCAGCAGCTCGCCTCGGACGGCAAGGTCGTTGTCCTCATCAACGGCTTCGCGAAGGACCAAAAGTCAGTCAGCAGCCGCGCCACCTTCGGGTACTTCCTGAAACCACTGACGTACAACTCGCAGGTGGTGGGATATCTCGTGCGGACGTACCCCAACGACTGGTCCGTGGTGGACGTCGTGTCGAAGGAGACCCTCAAGATGACCGGCGATTCTCAGATCCTGTACCGCAACACCAACACTCCGGATCTGCGCGAACCCGGCAAGCTTATTCAGAAGTCGGTCGATGAGCGGGCCATTCAGGCGCGCAAGAACAGCAATAGATGATGTTGAATCTATTGGAAGAGAATAGAATGGTGCAAAGCTTGGGTTGCTGTTCCATCATGTAATGCGTTGCAGATTTGGATTGGTACGTACGTTCATGAAAGTGCGTACTTGAGTCCCGTGTGCTTCTAGTCGTGTTTGACAATGACGGAATCAAGATACTCGTTTTGTCCTGTGCGAGCGTGACGGATTGGCTCTGTGCCACTTCGCATCACATCAGATTGGCAGTTCGGCTCTCCTCCATCCACACATTGACAGCACCCAGAGCAAAGGCAACAGCAACTGCATGGTCCAGAATGGAGATCGACGGAGACGAGGACGCTGCAGGACGCCGCCGCGGAGCAGATAACGAAGGACAGTTCGATGGTCCCAAGAAGCGATCCCGCACATCAATGGATGGGGGTATCGATTCAGCTGCAACGATGTCCACGATGGGAGCGTCGGCTGGGGCGCATAGTCATAGCAATAGCAATAGCAACAATGACCACAGCATCGGTATGGATATGAATATGGCTATGGGTACTGGGCCCAGTGCGAGTACTAGCACTGATATGCTGGACGATGTGAGGCGAGGACATGTGAATGATGCAACAAAGCTGTCATGGTTGACTGGGAACTTCAGCAACCGACAATGGGACGCGACGAACAACGATGGTCGTCAGCACCGAAATCAACAAGATCAACAACCGCAAGACCAGGAGACTCCATCCAGCGCGTTAAAGTCGCTGGAGCAGCAGCTGGTGCAAGTGAAGCGAAGGTTGTGGCCTGCTGCGGTCGCCTGCGTGGAGGCTCCCAATGGTGCGACCGGCACGAATGCGAGTGCGGTCTTCGCCGAGGCACGGCGTCGGTGCAACCCGTTGGAGATCCTGGGCGAGGGACGCGGAGGTGGGTTGAATCAGATGTTCATGAACCGCTCAGCGATCAAGCTTGCCAACGTCGACGCCCTGCTGGGATTCACGTTGCTCAGCCACTGCGTGCAGCATCAGGATCCGCAGCACAGTATCCCTGCATTCCTATTTGTAGATTTGTGTGGTGCTCCGGGAGGGTTCAGTGAGTACATCATGAGACGATTCCTATCGCGTCCCATGCATTCCTCGGCCGGGACCCGCATGCTGGCATGCCGCGGGTACGGCATGTCCCTCCTCGGACGCAACGAGCATGGAAACGGTCTGCAATGGAAGCTCCATGACACCAACGAGATCATTCATGGCTACCACACCAGGTATCATGTTTGCGATGGCCACGACGGCACGGGTGACATCTACAGGTGGGACAACGTGGAGCGCTTGCGTGCCGACATTCGAGACGACCTGAAGCAGTGCGGACTGCCACACTCTGACGACGGTGTGCACCTGGTCGTGGCAGACGGCGGTTTTGATGCGCAACGAAATTCCGAAATCCAAGAACAGATCTCCCAGAAGCTCGTCCTGTGCGAGGTCGCCGCGGCCATGTCGTTGCTGCGCAAGGGCGGCACGATGGTGGTGAAGATGTCCGGCTTCCAAACGGATTTGGTCAAGTTCATGATGATGCACCTCAAGCACATGTTTGGTGAGATCGTCGTGCTGAAGCCCGTGACTTCTCGGCCGGCCTCGGCAGAACGTTACGTGGCTTGTCGCGACTTTCACGGCGTTGCGAACAACTGGAATGGCCAGGATTGGTTGAACCAGATGTTCTCGGGAGGTTTGCAAGGACAGATCATCCCCGATCCCATGCTGGAGACCTTCGATCGGGACCTGCTGACGTTGAATCTGAAGGCATGCTTTTCGATACTGTCCATAATGGAGAACAGGAAGAACGCGCAACAGAATGCGCAGCAGAACACGATGGAAGCGTCCGATGCCGTGGAGGGACATCAGATCGACTTTACGGAGGAACTACCCACAGTGAATACGAACCTCTACGCCCGTGCGTTGGGATTGATATGATCTTCGTGAGCATCGTTGTCGTTTGTCGGCTGATGCATTTCAATAGCAACGCAACGGATGAATGCGTAGAATCTGTAACACTGCAGAGTACGTCCGTGAACAATACTACGTGCAACAGTACGTGCTACTCGCACACTAGTGTTAATTGATAGCTTAGCAGTCGTGCGTTGCAGCACTTGACGTGCTCGCCTCTTCCACATGCGTGTCCAGCCCAGTGTCCGACGTCGCACCCTCCTGATGCAGAAGCTCCTGCGAACGAGCGTGGGCATGGTCGTGGTACTTCTGCGAGATCTCGCGCTCCGCGCACTGCCGAACCTGCTGCTTCGTGTTGCCCATGACCAGCAGGCAGTACGCATCCATGCTGAGATGGTTGGTCCTGTCCTGTTGGAACGGACTCTCCACCTCCTGTGCTGCGCCCTCCAATCCGAACAGGGCAAACCCAGTGAGGCACGTGATGGGGATGGTCGCATATCCCAACGTACCCACCCACACGTAGGGCATGGCCAGGATGAAGCAGATCAGAAATGTCCTCATGTGCGACACATACACGAGAGGCAACGGCGTTGCACGGATGCGCTCCAACGCACCCATCTGCAGAATGAGACCATTCAGCAACTCATCGTGCGTTTGCAGATGCTGCATGCGTTCGTGCGCGATGGGCAACGGCGTGTTGGCATCCACCAGGAAGGCCAGCTTGAGCAGCCACCGGAGTTTGTCCGCCGCGTACAATCCCGGGTGAGACGCGTTGCTCAACTCTTGCACATCACCTTCATTCAAGATGCCGATGAGCATGTCGGGATGGATCGATGGCTTCGATCGGATGAATTGCATCGTCGCCACGGAGAATGCGATGATCCAGCGCACGATGTCGTCGCGGACGATCGTATCGTGTGCGCCATGTACCAGAATGTCGCTGATCATGCTTCGGGAGTACGCGACGATGGCACCCCAGCTCGCCCTGGCATCCCAGAACCGTTCCGCCGACCGGTTCAAACGAAACACCAGCAAGAATGCCAATGACGAGTTCAGCACCAGCGAAAAGAAGGTCTCGTAGCTGGAGAGATCCACTTGGGATGTGTCCGAGAATACCTCTTCCGTCAGAACGGTCCAAATGATGGCATTCACTGTCGTGATCATCCACGGCACGATGAATCGATCCAGCGCCCTGCCTTCCCACACGAGGAGGGTTTGGAACCAGCCGTCATTGCTCTTGCGGTAGAATATCTGCTTCTTGCCGTTCTCTTCCAACATGGCCGTCCGCGTGGATTCATGCCGCATCATGCCCAGAAGCAACGGGTAGTCATGATACCGGACCTCCAGCTGCGCTGCTTCCGCGCTGTTTTGAGCGGAACCTCCCGCCGTCGAAACCGACTTCCACCCTCCTCGGATCATGGCGTGGGAGGACCGCCTTGACATGGACGAAAGTGCTTGCCTTTCCATGTCGGTCGGTGTCGTCAAGCCACTGCCATCGCCATTGCTCCTGTGGACGGCATGGGTGGGAGCCGTACTGTTGCTGCCATGGTTCATGTTCCTTCTGATGTGAGGCTGACTCTGCATTCTCTTGTGTTCCTTCGTGTGATTCTTCGATCTTGCCGCTATCGTCGTCGTCTCTCTTGGCGCGGGTGCTTTGTGCAGATGAAATGTCACAATTGATTGATTGATTGATTGATTGATCGATCGATTGATTGGTTGGTTGGTTGATGGGCGTGTTTGCGCATTGATGGATGGATGGATGGATGCAGCGCTTGGTACGGATGCCATGCGATCCAGACGAGCATGCGAGGGATGGGGCAAGATGAGTGATGGGGACACGATTGGTGACAGAAAATGATGATTTCTGGCGCGAGAATGTCTGAAGGGACAAAAAAGGAGGACTGAGTTGGAGTCCATTTGATCGGGGAATCATCATGACTCGACATGATTTGAGTCATGATTTGAAATGAACACATTGAACAACAAAGATACGCCACGACGATCATCTCCGACGCCGCGGTGATGGAAGGACCGCAAAGCGGAAACACGCGCAACCGACCAACAGAGAGAGCAAGAAGCGAAAACAACACTGACGAAAAGCAACGCCATGACTCCGTGACTCGCGATTGGAGAGAAGGGTGACCGCAGCGGCAGTGCGAAGCGTGGGTGATGACGACGGTTTCCGCCAGCGTCTCCGTTCGTCGTCTTGTTTGCTCGTTTCGTTTGTGGTTGTTTGCCTCCTTCGCGGTGCGTGCCTTGTCTGCTCTGGCTGTCTGGATCGTCGCCTGTCTCCAGCAGTCCTCGCAGCCCAGCCCAGCTCGACCCATCTCAACCCATCTCAACACAACACAAACCCCACCAATCAGCCCAGCCACCATGAAGACCGCCGCCTCCGCCACCGCTTTCGCCCTGATGGCCTCCAGCGCCATGGCCTTCGTGCCATCCTCCACCGAGTCCACCGGCTCCGCCTTGAAGGCCGGCATGCCAGACCGCATGTGGGACAAGATGGTCGACAAGACCGAGCGCTCCGCCGCCATCCCGTTCCTGCCACGCCCAGCCAACCTCGATGGCTCCATGGCCGGCGACGTCGGCTTCGACCCATTCTACCTCTCCTCCATCCCAAAGAACTTCGCCGGATTCATCCAGCCACCGCAGTGGGAGGAGACCGAGGGCATCCCAACCCTCTACTGGATGCGCGAGGCCGAGCTCAAGCACTCCCGCGTCGCCATGCTGGCCTGGTTCGGATGGCTCGCGACCGACGGCGCCTTCGGAATCACCCTGCGATTCCCAGGCAGCATCTACTCCACCGACGCCATCCCAAATGCCTACAACGCCCACAACATCCTCACCGAGCAGGGCTCCATGGGATTCCTTCTCCTCGCCGTCGCATTCGTCGAGTTCTGCTCCAGCGCAGCCCTCGTCCAGGTCTCCAAGGGAGAGCTCGACCGCGAGGCCGGAGACTTCAACCTCGACCCGCTCATGTTCCTCAAGGACAAGAGCCCAGAGGAGAAGAAGCGCATGCAGACACGTGAATTGCTGAATGGACGTCTCGCCATGCTTGCCTTCAGCGCCGTCGCCACCCAGACCGCCCTCAACGACGGTGCCTACCAGAACTTCCCATACTTCTAATTCCGCCCTGGTCCCAGATGGCCTTTTGCCACCCTCTTCCTTCCCTCCTTTCCTTTCTCTCACGTGCCGTTCCAATTCGGGGCATCACATGTCTCGGCTTGACCTGACCGGCACACGGGGTCCATCCAGTGCGTGCATTGGGCCTCGGAGATGTGTCACATCATCATTAGCAGCAGCAGCAGAAGTATTAGCAACGAGAGGCGGGCGTTCGGCAACTGAGAATGTGTTCCAGACCGGATGAATGAAGACCAACGTGTGTGATGGAACCAAGCAGAGCATGTAGAGTACAGCATAGGAATACCACACTTCCACAATACGTACGTACCCTGCACTGCTTGGCTTCAGAAATGCACAAATGTCCCAGCAAGTCTGCATGCAAAGCAATAGCGGCGCACGAAGACATGAAGGGGCAGGTGAATGCCTGGGTCACATTTTAATACTCTACACCACAGATACTATAATAAGATCAAACAGTTCATTTCACCAATCCGCATGTCTACCTATAATACATCGATCATCATCCATTCGATCGCCAATGCTCAGGTATCCTCCGGAGAGCACATTCTGTGGACAGCGCTCACTGAGAGAGGAAACACCAATGACTGGCGCCACCGTTGATGGGCTCACTCAATGGGGAGGTGAAGCATGTCTCCCAGCACAACATTCTAATCCAGCATATAATCCCATGCTTGCACTCTCATGTTAGACCACCATGGAGGAGAGTCGATGATGGAACACCTAACACATTCAAAATCTGGCGGTACTCTAATAGTATGTGCGTACTCTACATCATCTCAACCTCCATAGAGGGTCTATCTGCAAGCATGGCGTTCTACATACGACTACGATTACCCACAGATAACCAGACCTCGATCTTTGCTCTTTCGCATCACGCATCACGTATCTGAACGGTTCTTTGTGTTCGCTTGGTTCCGAATCACGGATAGCAATCCATTCACGGATTCGTTTTGATGGATGATGTCACCAGGTCAGAGAAACACGGATTGGCCAATCAGAACGGTGTATTCCGAAAGGCACCCGGAAGTTGTAGGTATTGGATCGCGTGATTGATGTGCTGAACAGGCAAATCTTGAGGTCCTCGCTGATGTTGGTTCGATGTTGTCAAGTCGTCCTTTTTTCTGTTTTCTCGTGACACCATCGTCTGCACCACCACCGACATCAACGATGTTCAACGGGAGAGACATCGTGTCTGTCTTGCCGCAGTGTTGCACGTTGCGGTACAAGCCAACCCGAACGCGATGAGAGGAAAGCGATCGCAGCGACAGC
Organism: Craspedostauros australis; assembly: GCA_026770025.1. Lineage (NCBI taxonomy): Eukaryota > Bacillariophyta > Bacillariophyceae > Mastogloiales > Achnanthaceae > Craspedostauros > Craspedostauros australis. The sequence goes on from JAMXDE010000023.1 coordinate 121,621, forward strand.
AGCAACGTCAAGATCGGCAAACGACCCCATCAGTATCACAACTCGTCACGAAGTCCAGCACCAACCGCACCACCGACAACCTCCCACCCCAACTATCACCATGAAGACCTTCCAGCTCGTTACCCTCTTCGCCTTGATCGGCGCCTCCATGGCCTTCGCGCCAAACCAGGCCGCCACCCAGAGTGAGTCTTCCTCCTTGCGAACCAAACGGGCGCCTTTTGCGATGCATTGCGCAGCGCTGATGGGCGTTGCCATCAGCAGGATGTGTTACCAGCAGCAGCCGTTGGCACCATCCGCACGAACAATGAATGAGCGGTCGATCAACATCCATGAGACTCGTCGCACGATCATTCGACGAAGATGTGGCGGTGGTTTGGACGCAGCATTGACACCATGATGTCCAGCACGTGTGATGGGTGACCGTCCAGTTGCGCTTGGTGTCAGTGCCAATTCGCGTATCTTTTTCATCGCTTGAATGTGCCGCGAATGGTGCACACAACTGTATCATGCGCTGTACCCATCCTATCCGGCTCAGCAATGAACTCACACACGCCCGCCATCATTCACTATCCTCGCTTCATGATTGGTGACATCCACACAACCAATCCAACCGTTGTCCATCAACTTTGCAACATGACGTGCAGTGACCAAGGCCGCCTTCGCCGCTGCCCCAGCCGCCTTCGTTGCCGCCCCAGCCTTCGCTGTTGACTCCATCGTCGAGGCCCTCCCAACCACCTCCCTCGCCCTCGAGGTCCAGTTCGGTGCCTACTTGGCCGTCCTTTTGGGAACCTTCCTCCCATGCCTCTTCCTCATCAACCTTTTCATCTCCACCGAGACCCGAAAAGCCGGAGCCGAGGATGCCCTCAAGGACGACTTCTAAATATTTCCTTTTTGAAACCAATTGAAACATTCCGGCCTTTCCGCCAAGGCACCGGCCGGCTGCATATGCATTTGTAGAGGGATTATGGAACACCAAGCAACAACAACACCAAGACACAGCGAGGTTGCCGGTGCCGGCAAACGACCAAGTCCAGCACCGACAGCGCCACCAACCGTTTCATCGCGTCCGATCCAACCAGGTTTCCCACACCATCTTCGTGATATGCGGGTGCAAGATTACTGACCTGGATGGAGCCAGCGGACGGATGGACGCAACAGCCTGAACGTAGTTCATGTCACGCACTACTTACGAGTACATCACCTTGTAATCTATCATAGTAATCGAGACAAGGCTTTTGCGACAAACCGTTGGACTCTATTCAGTTCGTTCCAGTATGAATGATTGTGTAGTTTGGTAGTGAACGGATCAGAGCGCGAATGCTCCAGGAGCTGTCTCATGATGTGGAATGAATGGTGCCGGCAATGGCTTACTTGCTTAAATGGGTGTGGCATTCCTATTGCTTACTCGTGTCATACCTACTTCCTGCCAACTCCTCGTCTTCGCTTGTTGCCCCATTTCGACTTCGTCGACTTGCGCACAGCCTTGGCTCCTGTGTACCGCGCGCCGACATCCAGCACGTCGAAGGGCATCAACGGCGGTCGCACCGCGACTCCAATGCCCTTCGGGACAGACACGCGGATGTTCGCCATACCGGCACCCGTCACCGCAACCCACCCGAGCCCGGTCAGCGAGATGTCGGCCGCCGCCTCCTTCCATCCCCGCCCTTCGATCTCGATGTCGTGATTCACGAACTCTCCGATCTCCTCCATCCTCTTTTCGCCATCTCCGAGAGGAGGCGTCAGCATCGTCCCGGCGTGGTTCTGCAGCACGTTGTCGACCTTGTCGGACGCGGTCGGATGGAGCTTGATGTCGTTGGCGACGAAGAACGTCAGAAGGAATGGCTTGCAATCGCCGAACACCTCCACTCTGGCGAGGCCTCCGATCATGATGCACTTGCCGGATGACACGCGGAACGTTATTGGTTCCACTTGCCTGTCGTCGTCGTCGTCGTCGACGACGCCACCATCGTTGTTGTCGTTGTTTCAGAGAGTTGTTCATGAAAGTCGTTGAAATGCGTTAGAGCAGAGCAGAGTGTCGTTTTGGCTCAATGATGCCACGGGATCCTCACCATGCGCATTCCATACCGGTCGTACAAAGACGAGAAGGCGTACGGACTGCTCCAAACAATGTCCAAAGCATCTCAAGGCCCTGCTAACACCTCGCTTGATACAGCATCAACGTGCAGAGCGCTCTCCTTGCGTACGAGTAGAATAGAGTCGCGTATCACAACTCCAATGCACACAGAACGCAACGAACTTACTTCTTGGGACAGACCACCTTCAGTTCCTCGCCCGTCAACAACTGCGTGATGGTGCCGGGCACCAACAGACCAGGAGTATCGTACAGCGTCCGGCCATCTCCCAGATCGATCTTGATGAACTTGAGCGTCGTTCCTGGAAGGGGACTTGCCGTGACGGCGGTCTTGAGGGAGTTGCGGTTGCCGGCGCGGATCTTCTTCTTGTCGTCGGATGCCGACGCCTTGCCGCGTGGCTCGCGCAATATCTGGTTGATGAACGTGCTCTTGCCTGCGTTGGCCGCGCCCACGATGTAAATATCGCAATCCATGTCGGTTGCTATGCTTGAGGCTTTCGTAAGCATCTCGCTGATGCCCTTGCCTGTCTTGCAGCTCACGAGCCGCACGGCGCCACCCACGTTGGCGATGCTGCCGACTCCGATGTACTCGAGCTCCCGTCTCACCCAGCTTTCAACGCGGAGGTTTCCCATCTTGGGTGGCAGCAGATCGACCTTGTTCGCCGCGATGATGACAGGATTCTCGCCTGCGATGTCGTCCAGCTCCCGCAGGAAGGCCCCGTTGAAGTCGAAGAGGTCGATCAGCGCGATGATGACGGCCGGTTTCTCACCGATGGGGCGTAGCAATTCGCGGAACTGCTCCTGCGATATGGTCGGCTCGTCGCTCCATCCCGGACGCAGGGCATCTTCGACTTTGCCGAAGTTCTGAAGGCCGTGGCATCGCTTGCAGATGACCTTCTTGGTGGAGGCCTCCAGGAGGTCGATGCCGAGCTCGTCTGCCAAACTACCCACGTCGAGGTCGCTGAGCATGTCGGGGTTTTCGATCTCCGAAGTTGCAGTCTCCTCCTTGGACGTGGTTTGGAGGAGGAAGTCAATCTCATCGTCCACGGACCATTCGTCGGAATCGGCCTTCTCCTGCAGCCTCTGCACTTCTTCGACTTGCGCCAGCTTCTGCTGGTACTCGAACTTCTCCGGTGGCAAGTACCCTGGCTTCGACTCGTCCTTGCATTGGAAGTCGGAACCGCAGGCGGAGCACGATTTGGCGTTGCTCAGAAGCTTGAAAATGTCCTTGCGAGTTGTCTCATCATCACCGAAAGGATTGGCTTCCTTGCGGTAGCCCAAACGGCTGAGATTGGCATCATCGAAGCTCTGCGAGAAGGCGTCCAGATCGTCATTCACGCTGACCCGTCCCGTTGCAAGATCGTTCTGAGCGGCACGAATTCGTGCTGCCATGTCGTTTTGCGCAGTGCTTGGTTCGTTGAACACGATGTCATCAGCGCTATCATCGAAACTGGCATCGGCACTGTCGACAGCATCGCCGCCGCCAAGCTCGTCGTCGACGGTGTCAGCATCAAAATCGTTGATGTTGAAGGTGCTGGGATCAAGCAACCCATCCAGGCTCATCTTTTCGAGTTCGGTCGGACTGTCATCATCATCATCATCGTCGTCGTCGTCCTCGTCCAAAAACATGCCATCGTCATCAGGATCGAACTCAAAATCATCCTCGAAGGTTGCGTCATCCGCCCAGTGCGATGAATCAACGTCGAATCCTTCCTTCCTCGCCATCTCATCAAAGGCGGCAGCAAGCCTGTCGGCTGCTTCATTCGGATCGATGTCTTCGTTCACCTTCCATTTGAGCTTCTTCTTTTTGAATGGCTTGGATCTCTGCTTTGGCTTGTCGACCTCGTCATCACCGCCGCCGCTGCTGTCCTGGTCGTTGTCTCCTCCTGCTGCAGCCGCAAGTAATCGGATGTTGCCCACGCCATGATGCCTCGTCAATGGACGCAGCACTTCATCACTGCCGAATTGTTGATGATGACGCTGATGATTTGGCAATACGATAGATGAGAATGCTCGAACAAATGCAGCAGCATGCCGACCATTTCGAACAGACAATCCAATCGACACCAACAACATCGTCGAACGGATGAAGCAAATTGATTTCATCAGAACGGTGCTGTATAGTGTGGTGCAGTGGAGTGGAGCTGAGCAGTGCTTTCGACCGTTCCGAATAGGGGTGCTCTTGGGAGTTTCAATCGAGTTGGCCTTGTGGCTCCTCCACGTAGAACAGAGAAAATCGTTCAGTCCGCGCTTGTGATGATGGCTTTCCACGATGAGTGCTACCCGTACGATGTTGTTCGTTGCAACCCAGTGAGCTGCGCTGCCAACACGATTGTGATGGAGTTGGGATGATGCTTGTGGTTGTAGGTCGTATCAGTGCCAGTCAAGTGGCGCCTGTTTGGAATGGCAATCTCTGCAGAGGGTTGCGCTTAGCTGGGCCTGACAGCTGTGCTCTTCCAGTAGATCGTGCTGTGTCGCGTGTATCCGCATCATGTTCTATTTTTTGTTTCTGTGGTGGTTGTTTTGATTGATGTTGGCCATCATGGAATGGTTGGTTTTGTGGAGATGCACCAGTCGTCTCGATCGATACTGAGTCATGCGAAGCAAGTGCTCGTGTCCCTGATTCGTGACTTGGTCAAACGCTTTGTTTGTACACACACTCGTTGGTGAGGGACTTCGTCATCTTCGCGAAGAGATTGGCTCCAGCTCACACAACTCACAGAAATATGTATAGTCGGAATAATACCATCCCATGAAAGCGCATGATTGACAGAGTTGCGTTTGGGACATCTCATGTTTCTACTTCTTGTGCTGTTCGCATTACCTACGTTTGATCTCGATCGGCCGGTTGGCATTCCGACTGTCCTATCTGCTGGATGTCGCAATGTCTTCGTTCACAGAGTCCACCACCGTCACCACACATTAATGGTCTCTTGCAAGTGCTGCGGAATGGTTGCCGACTCTGCTGGCTGCGTTTCAAGCGTGACTTTCTCTCTCACAGGATATTGGTTGACTTCTTCGACGGTTGGGGTTGTTCCTTCGATTGGTTCGCTTGCTCGCGTGCCTCGTTCACATGTGGTTGATTGATTCGGTTGAGCCGTGCTCTGTCGTGACTGTAGGAGGCATCCAAGCACAATCACAGTTGCACACATCTTCGCGTGGATTTCATGCTTGCGTGCAGGTATTCGTGGCGCGTTCGCAGTGCGGTATGAGTTGCACAAAGACCGCGTCCCTCCATATGAGCATGCATGTGTATGTGTATGCGCGTGTGTCCATGCATGCCTCGGTGTATGTCTGGAAATGCCTGGACGTGTCATGCCATGCCATGTTCGTGGACTGACACCATGATCGACTGGCTCAATAGTTAACTTCTCATCAATCAATCAGTCAATCAGTCAGTCAGCCAATCAATCAACCAACCAATGGGACTGCTCGTTATCCACTCTTGAACAACATGATCGCCACCTGTCCCAGATAAAAATAGATGAAGTGCTTCGTCTCATGAGTTACGTAGCTTCCGAAGTTCCTTCCAACGATTACGTGCCTGTGACGCCACATCAGAACGATGAAGAGTGAGAAATGGGAGATGAATCGATTGCAATGAGAAAGAGCGCATAATTGTGAGACTCTTTCCGTTTCATGTTTCATTGGCGCAAAGATCAAATGACATGTTGCGGCTTCATATCTTCCAATTGGAGGAGGCATTGTGCAGTTGGCGAGTGCGCACACAAACACAAAAGCACGAAGCACTGCTTACCAAGTTGGGTTGTACTTCTTGTCAAACTCCTTCTTGATGAAGGCAGCAACATCCTGCGGAAGATCAAAAGGATGGAAATAGGACATGTGGACCAACAGTATGACCGATGATTCGATTTCCAAAACGAAAAAAGCCAAACGTGTGAGTGCCGTGTGTTGGTGAATGTGCCTCAGACGGTCATGATCTTGATCCTGATCCCATCAGCATGTTGCGCGACTGGTGGTACTTGAGGAATGCACCCGTGCATCCATCCATCATGAACCGATGGCTTTGTTGGGAGCAGGCAGGAGATGCCACACAGCGAGTCCTTCCATCCCATCCTGTCCTCGCTGCTTTTGCCTTGAGGCATGCACACGTTTGCTCGATGACCCAAGCGAAGCCAAGTCACGCCCAACGTGAAGCAACAGAGGAGGAGGAGGGTGCACGCGAGACCGAAAGGAAGGCCCATCTGCCATGGACCATCCACCGCACACCCAAACCATCACGTACCTTCTCAATGTTGTACTTCGACAGAGCCATGGAGGCAACATCTACAGCATCCTGCTGCATGGCCTCCGACATGTCGGCATTCTTGATCACGGCTTTTCTCTGCTCCGTCATTGTCGCGGTCTCTGTCGTGCTCCTGCAGGTCTTCCTTCTTGGTCGACGCTCCTCTCTGTGATGCGATGCTGGTTGCGCTGCTGGTTGCGATGCTTCCAGTGTCTCTATCCTCTTATCTCAAGACGGTGGTGTGCTGGTACCGTTGGGCGGAGTAGTTCGTAGAGTGCAGAGCGTTCTTCGTTCAGTACGGATCCTCGTACAGCCCTACCTTTCCGATTTCCCACACTTCCCTCCTTCGACGATTCCAACCAACGCTGGTAACGCTCCTGTTCGTGCTTCTTCTCGTTTTTGCGCTGTCTTTGGTTCTTTTGTCGTGTCTGCCTTGCTGCGTGTTGCCGTGCGGCTTCGTGTTGTGTGCGCGCGCCCGTTGGGAGTCACAGGCAGGTCTCGAAACTAATTTAATCGCACAACACGGAAGCAAGAATAACGTCATGATAACGTTAATACGTGCCTACTTCGTCGAAACTAGATAATGTTGTCGATAGCAACGAAAGAGCAACATCTCCTGTTTGGCCAACTTTTGTTGTATAATATGATACAATTCCACCACATAACCGTTCTTCTCTCGCGCTCTTAATCCACAAGAGTCACCCTTCCCTTCTCGGCACAAAGACCAACGGCTCGATCTTTTGGACAGAATCGATCAGGATTGAGACTCGCGTCTTGGCGTCGTCGATTGGACATGGAATGAAACCTCTTTGCACAGCTCGCAAGGCAGCATCCGGTACGCGTTGCATGATTCGTTCGCAGATCACCGTCTGCAATAGACAGCCACCGTCTGCTGGCTTCATCAAACGATTGCCGTAGATTCCAATTCGGAGCCGTTCGTCTGATGATACTATGAGCGGATGCGCGACCCCATCCAACCAAACCCTTGCGTTGTCGTCTTCGAGGATCTGACGCATCGCAGCGTACTTCTTTGACACGGCATCGTTGATCGTGACGGGGCTCAGCGTCATCTTGGCCTCCCACATTTCCAGGATGCGAACACCACCGTCGCATTTCTGAAGAACGAGTGTATCGAATTCGTTCGTCATCTTTGTGGGCAGCGTCTTTGATGAGAGTTCAATGCAATTTGTTTTGGGCGGTCTGTGGCGTCGCGGGGCAACGTACACAGTATCAGCCACCACCAAGTCATCCCGATTCTCGCCTGCATCTGTCTGCGTTGTCGATGTTGCTGTCGCTATGGTTGCAGCGAGGGCCTTGGCCATTTCGGAGACGCGTTCCTCCAAGAACTCCTTCAACCCTCTCTCTCCGAGCTGCCCTCTTGTCTTGCCGTCGATCTTGCGTCGATCGGTCCCGTTTGGCAACTTCGCCACCATAAAGTCTTGCAGCAGCATCTTTGCCTCGTCGTCTTGAATCCGCTTGTCAATGAACGTCAGCAACAGTTCCTTGTCCGTCGGCTCCCTCACGCATTCCTCGAACGACGGCAACAGATCCGGATCGAGATCTTCCAGCAACCGAATGAACTGACCTTGATATTCACGGCCTCTGGCGAGGAAGGAGAAGAATTTGGTCGGCCTGTCTCGGAACGTCTCCATCGTGGCTAATCCCTGCGTCAATTGCGGCGCCTTCTGCATGATCTCCGACGGAAAAGTGTGTGGAAGGGATAACATATGCTCGGAGCAAAACTCAACGGTGTTATTCCATAGTCGTTCCGACTGCAACTCACGCAGCTGTTTGCTGAACTCCACCTTGGGCAATCCGCTGGCACCTCGCACCAGACTCTTGCGATGCTGTTCGGTGATCGTGAGGGTGAATTCTGGATCGAGGCTCTCGGACACCTCATGGAGATACTCTTCTGCACATACAGACGCTGTGCTGAATGCCAACTCCGACGTCGTACCAGTAGATGGAGATGCCATCGAGGATGATGCCATCTTCTGCAGCGTCATCAGTGACACTCTCGATAATGATTGCACCAGTAAAAACCGTCGCGATGAGAATGCCAAGCGTCGCGTGTATCGTCTCGTGTATCGTTGTGGCCGTCTTCGTGGCCGTGCAAAGGTCAATGTGTTGCTTCTAGCATGTACTGCTCGTTGTATGGACATGGACCATCCGAGGGCAAAGTATGAGTACATGCAGAGGCCAAATCGTTTAATCATTTGTGCAGCTGTCTCATGGATGCTATCGCACGAGGAGGGAGATGGTGCTGCCGACGGTATTGATCCACCGGCCGAAGAGTACGACCTATGGATGATGGGAAGTCTTCGCAGTTCTCCTGCTTGCGTTGTCGAGGCAAGGCTCAGCAGCAATCAACGCACCAACACAGAGGAGCGATGATCAGAGGATGCCGTCCACGAAACCTGTGGATCTCAGACGTGTTCTCTGGAGCGGATCGATGTCTCTCCGCTGTAGACACTCATGCATGTACTCCAAAGCAGCATCTCATCACAGCGTGCGAGGATCGCCGAGGAATGGCGCCGCACGTCGACAGCAATCGAACAGGGAGGAGATGAGCACAGTCAACATCAGCACCAGCGCCAACACCGTCATCACTTGGCCGAACCTCACCCATCACTTCATCTCCAGTCGTGCACGTTGGAAAACAGAATCTTCCAGACGTGCCGAGCCGAATCGACTCTGTCGAACCCAGCTGCGCGTGGCCTCGCGTGCCTGTGCTATTTCAAGCCATTGCTCCGACTCGACTCGACTCGCGCTCTCCCTCTCTAGAGCGAAGGATAAAGCCAGTACAAATACTGAGACTAAGTACATACCGGTGTTACCTGAGAGTATCTATTTACTGGAAGAAGTACGTCGCTCGTTTGACCTCCTCGAGATCGAGATCGCCATACTCGGGCACTTCTGGAAATTCAACGCCGGGGTATCGGTAGGTCCAGAAAGTTCTCAGATCCTCCAGCAATGGCTTCGAGTACAGATCCACGAAACAATCGCGCAATACACTGTTCATCTCGTCGATGTCGCAGGCATGGGTCCAGAAGGAGTCATGGACGGCCGAGAAGAACAAACCTCTCTTGTCCATCTCCATGGCCGTCAGCAGCATGTGCGATGAATCCAACGAGTGCACGAAGTTGGGTGGGAATGCCGTGACCTGCCGGCGCTTGTTGATCGGCAGATCATCGCTGTCGTTGACGATGGCGATGGTGCGCATCATGGTGATGATGGTGTTGGTCTTGGTCTGTCGGTATGGCTGCACGACCGGAACGCCGATCGGCGACATCCAGACCACCGGCTGTTCGAACTGCGACATGATCCTTGCGCAGTTGGTGAGCCAGGTCTGGGTCTTCCTGGCGCCCTGGAAGAGGTCGCCCATCACCTCCATCGTTATCGTTGCCAGGTACCCAGAGGCAGCACGCGTCTCCTTGCTGATCTCGTCAATGTCGTGGCCATTCTGTTCCAGCTTCTCCTCGATCTTCTCCAGGATCTGGTCACGGGCGCCGATGTACGTCACACCGTACACGCTGGTCATGACGGTACGCTTCACCACACTACGATCGATCAATCCGTTCACCAGCTTGGCAGCTCTGTTGAATTTGGCGGCCCTCTGCTCGTCTTTGCTCAACGAAGCTATGTCGGTGTCGGCAGCAATGTCGATGTCTCTCTCTGCCTCTTCTGCAACACGTCGGATCACCTCGTGCATGACCCCGATGTACACATCCTGGGGACCGTCACTTTCCAGCAAGTTCACGGCCTTGCCTCCCACTGTGTCTCTTCCCAGCGCTGCGTAGTGCTGCAACCCGTTGCAACTTCCATCCATGTGAACTGGAAGGGAGCACTCGTAAGATTCTGGGTCTCCGGAATCAATGGCCTGGATGATTTCGTAGCACGTGGCGAGTCCCTGGAATGGATCTTCGAGCGTCATCCACCAGGGATCCTTGGAGAATGGCAGATCGACGGATGCCCGGACGTTCTCGATGTTGTCATCCACGAACTTGGCGCGATCATCGAACGACATCTTGTCCTTGCCTGCGAAGTTCGCAAGATGGACCTTCAGCCAGTACAGGCCCTTCTTGCCGAGCGGTTTGGCGTCTGCGAACTTGAGCAACCCACGGCTGAGATCTGAACCCACGTTTGAGAGATGCGGTGGAATGGGGTATGCCCTCCCGCGAAAGTCAAGGTTGTGCGGGAAGTAGATGCGCTCAAAGTCCTGGAACTTCTCGGCTTGCTTCATCTTGAGCTGCACCGAGCATCGCAACGAGTTCAGGTCCATGTTCTTCTGGATGGTCCGGCGGCGCTTCAGCAGGTCTGCATTGTACTGTCGGATGGCACGGATCGCCCTCTCTCGATCCGGGTGCTCCTTGTCGGCCCACACCTCCGGGTCCACGTGATCCAGTTCGTGGGGCTCCGGAGGCACATCGAAGTCTGTCCTCGTGGGTATGTCACCGATGGCAATGTCGTTCTCCCAGCAGTGCTGTGCCACTCGCAGAATTTCCTTGCTGATGTTCCACGGGGTGCGATTGAGCACGTTGAGACTTTGGAAGACAGAGTCGAGGTTGGCTCGTGACAGGGCATCTCGCTGCGTGTTGCAGCCACGGTGCCGCATGATCTCGCTTCTTAACCATTTGTAACCACCCCTGTTCGGATGCTCCCAGTCGTTGGGCGGGACGATCATCGGCTCGTAGCGGCTCGCGGAAGCGGAAAGGGGCCGCAGTTGGTCTTCCAGGAACTGCTTCTTGAGCGACTCGTCGATCTCAACGACCCTTCGGGCCTTGAGCCTGGATTCCCACCGCGTGCCTATCTTGAAGGCCGGTTCGCCGTTCTCCATCTTCGCATGATCCAACAGAATCGAAACCAGGGCAGCTCCGACATGGATCTGTTCGTTCGTGCTCCATGCCACATCTTGATTCATGGCGCGTTTGGTCCGGCGGATGGCACGCTGGATGCGCAACTTGTTCTTCTTGAATTTGGGATCCCTGCGGCTGATTTCGTTCATGAACTTCTCAAGGTGGCCTGCCGTGAAGGACCATGTGTCGACCGCGAGTGGAATGGGTTCTGGTGGCTCGCTTGCTTTAGTGGATTTGGTGCTCTTGTCTTTCTGCGTCTCGAGATCGTCTTCGTCGGCGCTGTCGCCGTCGTCCTCCATTTCTGCCTTGTCCTGACGGTCCTCCAGAAATCGCTCGCGCAGCCGCTGTTGGATGAGCACCTCCGTCTCCACCGCCTTGCCGATGCTCGTGGCCAGGGTCGAGAGAGGAATGGAATCCATGAGGACCGTTTGCTTGTACGTGAGGGAGGCCATGATCGCCTCGTGCGCAACGATGACGGCGAGCTTCTTGGGTGGCAAGCTGCAAAGCAGCGGACCGTAGCGCTTGTGTCCCGTGCGCTTGTCTTGACCTGACAGGTACGCCGTCTGCCTTGCGTCAATGACGTCCTTCAAATCGTCAAACCAACGGATGATCGTCTTCTGCATGATCCCCAAGGAATCGAAACCCTTCCGATCTCTCGCCTTTTCGACGATGTTCTGGTATCGCATAACTGCCTCCTGATGCGCCGCACATTCGAGCCACAGCTGCATGTCTTCGGGATCGTCGCTTTCAATGGGCTTGAGGGCGTCGAACGTCTCCATGATGTGATCGACTTTCTCTGCTATCGTCATCTTGGGCTTGTTTTGTTCGTGCCTGCCGAACGGGTCGACGAATGAGCCACCGATGACGCTTGTCACAGTGTCAGCTTCTGCACCCACGTCGTCATCCATTTCACCACCGAAGTCGTCACCACCGAAGTCGTCACCAACGAGATCAGATTCCATCGCATGATCGGAGCTAAGGTCAGTGGGGAGCTCCTTGGCAGCAGCATGAGCAACAGCAGCAGCAGTAGCACTAGGTTCTGCGTCGCCTTGGACTTCAGTATCAACGCCGTGAAGAAAGTCATCATCGTTGTACAAATCATCACCGTAGAGATCATCGTCGATCCAGCTGTCTTGTCCAGTCCCTGCTTTGACATTTGCAGCCCCATCCTCTTCATCCCCAATCTCATCAAGAAGAGTCGTTGTCGCAGAGAACGAAGGAGACGAAGGCGGAGGTGGCGTTGTGGATGATGGTGACGATGAGAAGGTCCTCCGTGAATATCCATGAGAGAAGCGTCGATAGAATGATCTATTTCGCCCCTGAGGCCACACAACCTGCAGAAGAACATGCTGCTGTTCCTGCTGAAATGGTTTGCTGTCGCCTTCCAGCACAGCCAACGAAGATCTCCATCGCCTGTTGATGTGAGGCTGCCTTTGAGGATGCAGCAGCCGACTCGTCGTGACTCTCAAGTGCCTCTGCCTGCCTTTGAATAGCGCAAGTCGCGAGTGCATGATTCTTGCTTCGTGTGTGTATGTCTATGCGAAAATGTGTGTGTCATACGCTGGGGCTTACTTTCGCGCTCTCGATCTTCTGTTCTCGCTGTCTCTCTCTCTCTCTCTTTCTCTCTGTGTGTGTCCAGTGATTGCGTTGATTTGTCGTTGTCTATCCTTCCCACTTACAAATGATTTGGCTATCGTCCACTTTGATGGCTATGATGCCTCTTCCACTCCATTCGCCGGAGTGCTGTGTTTGCAAGTGCCTCCTTCTTGGATCCATCGCGAGGAGATCCGAAGGGTTTCGGTTCTTGGCGTGTTGGTTGGAAACCATCACGAAGCAAAAATTTCGTGGTGGGAAAACGATCGCTTTCGTGACTCCAACACGTTCACAAGACTTGGGTTGGATACCCCACGGTCTGTACAACGTGCGTGGTAGGTCGTTGCTGACTAGTTGAGTCGGAACCTCCGGCTTAGATCCATCCGTGTGCACAGCGTGAGCATGTGTCGGTGCAGAATGACTCGCAGGCTCGGTGGTATGGCCATAACTTGGGGACGCACACCTCAAGAGAACAACAAGTGGAAGTAATCATCTGGAGAGTCGCCACCTGTGTGCCTCTTCCATCTTCACCAAGTGAGCTGGCGGAAATCATTCTTCTGTACTATGCATGACTCGGAACTTCCACTCTTTGACGAAACAGATCAAATCAAATGAACCCAACCAGTTCAGTTCCAACTCATGCTCCGCAGACGGGTCAGAGACAACCGAGTTGCTCCACGTACTCGTACTCGTGCAATCATCGCATCGTGTTATTGCTTCGGTGCTAATCCCCATCGTAATATTCTACGGCTGCTTCACTTTTGTTCAAATCAAATGGCCGCCCAAGGGAACGACACCATCGTACAGAATGCCAGAGGTGCCGCACACCTTGACGGGGTTTGGTTGCACCGTCTTTCCGCCACCGTCGATCGTGCAGCTGATCCCTTCAGCAGGAGTGACATCCATGCGACAATCTGACTCGGGGTCTTCCAACGTCGCAGGATCCACGCGCTTGAGACGGATGTAGCCCTTCTCTCCCCACGTCGGACCGTAGCTGTTGCGCACCAGCCAGTAGTCCAAGCCGCTGTCCTCATCCGTCCCGTATCCTTCCAACACGACAACGTGGTTGATGTCGCGGTTCGTCACCTGCTCATCATCAAAGACACCGCCCGAGTACAAGGACCATCCTGCCGCGGCGACGTTGACAACGACCGGTCCGATGTGTGCCACTACCGCCATCAGCGAATCGTAGCTATTGCCCGGCAAATTCGCAAAACTTTCAATGGAAGCAACGGCATTGTCCACGAATGTGCGATTGCTTGGATCGTTGCTGATGTTGCTAGTGCGATCGCCCACAAGATGGCGTCGGCGCGCTGCGGAGCTGCCGCGATGCACACGGACGGGTGACCTGTTCACTTCAGTACTCAATTCCTCCGCGCTGTTTGCAACATGATGCTCATCAGCATCGCCCAGTTTGGGACGATCCAGAATGCTGCATTGAACCGCCGCGCCCTGCCCGGAGGCGTAGCCGAAGGACCATTCCTCGGTGATACCATGCTGGATCGCGAAGGAGAACGCCAGCTCGGCCGTGGATCCGGCGCATCCTCCCGTTCCTCCGCAATGGTGGGGATTGGGAGCGCACGATACAAATTCCTGCACGCTGAGAGTGAACAGCACGCCCGTCTTGATGGCGATGTGCGACTCCAAGGCGGCCGTGGAAGCAAAGGCCCAGCAGGAACCGCAGGCACCCTGATTCTTTACCGGACCCGTCACGCCAGGATGCGTGCGCCAGTCCACCGATGGTGGCAGCGGTTGTTGCATCTGCCTCACGATATCGTCGGGAAGGTCCATCCGAAAGGATGATGTGATATCCGCAGGTGCTGGCTTCGTCTCGCCAAGGCTAGAAGCTGCGCCCAACAAGTGACTCTCCGGGCTGCTGCGGATGCTGCGACGATATTTATAGCTCTGCGACTTGTCATATCCAGTCGGCAACTCCGAATCTGTCATGTCCGCAAAGGCGTTGACGCCCAACGTGAAATGACGATTGGGTTGAGCATTGTGGTGCAGAATGGTATCGAGGTTGGCGTAGAAAATGGCCGAACGACGTTCGTACTCTTCATTTGTTGCGTACGATTTTCTGTGATCATTCGCAAACTGGTCGAACGAGTACGCCTTCAGCCTGCTGCGTTCGTCGTCGGCTGATGCAGAGATCTTGATGTCGTGAAAGACGCTGTTCACACCAGCAGCAGCTTGATGATTCCAGATCGCATGGATGGATGTGCTTGTCCAGTGAATGAGCGTGATGGAGATCACGCACGCAAGCAATGCTTTGCCAACACGAAGCATGATTGTGGGAGGATGAGCGCAGATGGAGCGTGTTGCCTCGTTCGGTGTTGCGTGTATTAGGCACTAGTGTGACGAGAACGTTCAGTATTGTGTGGATGTGTTCCTTCTTGTCTGTTGTCTTGGTGAAGACGATGGTGATCGAAGGCGACAACGTGGTTCGTTCTTTGAGGGAGACAACGAAACAAGAAATCGAAAAGAAAGATACGCTTTTGGTCCCGCAGCTGCGATCTTTTGTTTTCTTCGAACAATTCGTAACGGCTCAGCGAATTGGCCGTTAACCTGTGACATGCAACAAGCCATTTGAATTCCAAGCGATCCGCGTAATTGCATTCCTGCGACTGTGTTGTGCCTCCGGTACTTTTGATCCCACAAACCATGACACCAACCAAACGCAATTCGATCCGTTGCTAAGTTCAGGAGAGAGTAGATTCGAACCACTCGGAGTATCCGCGTGTTGTTCGGCGCACAGAAGTGTTCTGCAAGGCAGAGAGACAATCGAACCACCGTGGGAGACGTCATTGCAACACAGCCCAGGCGATAGTCGTCTCGCGGTCTTGTTCTCTGCTCCATCAAGTGTCACCGACGCAGAAAGTCGCAAGAACATGGTCAATCAACATGCGCTTTGTCCACATTCGTTGCTTTGGGAAGGGTTCTTGGAGACACTCATCGGCTGACATTTCCTTCACATTCCTTTCATCAATGCTCTGCCTTCCCCCTTCACATCGACCACGTTTCGCCACTTCACTCTCTCTCTCTCTCTCCTCGGACATCCACGTTGGTAATTCCCTCCCGTGAACTTTCTCATTGCCATCACGACAACTTCAGACCGTGGGGAAACGATACGATAGGAGCGGCGATTTGCCCAACCAGGACACCGCATTCCACCATACTCTGCATTTATCGGAACAGACGACGTTCAGCATGGATTCCAACAGCACGAATCTTGCCACCAACAAGAGCAACCGCTGTGGCATCAGCCAGCGGCGATCACCCGCGGTGTCCAACATCCGAACGGATGAACGATTCCATCGCACAGTCTCAATTTGTCAGGACGGCACACCCGAAGCAACGCACAAAGGAGCCGGCATGCTTTCATTCGGTCGCATCAAGCTCAACGAAGACTTCCGCGAGAAGGAGTTCAATTCCGCGCGATGCTCCCTTGGGCTGTATCGCAACCATCCGTTGGCCAACTCCATCCTCGCCAATTCCTGCATACGGTACGTGGCGCCCATATGATATGAATACGATTTTGTGAGGCCCCACTTCATCGCATCGTATTGCGCTTGCTTGCCGTTCAGCACCATGGAGACACGGCCTCGCCGCTTGGCAACAGCAATCCTTCTTTCCCTGGAAGTCTCGGGCGTGACAGCATCGTGTTCTATTCATCTACTCCAATACCGTTGCTCACATCCCGAGCGCTTCATTTCCTCTATTGCCCCTGAACGCTGCCGTTTACTTTCACAATCAACAGCGAGAAGTCACTGAAGCAGAGCGGGAGCAAGCAGCTCAATCATGTGCGAGGCACAGATGGGTGGTGGCGATCCATGCTGGTGCTGGAGGTAGGTTCGGACATGTTCACAAAACACTAAGTCCACCATGTCGAAACGAAGCAACGGTACAGGTGCAGCGGCATCATCTTGTTTTCGACTCTCGGTCTTCGATCCGGCACCACAACTCACCTTCCAAATCCAAATCTGTCTTATCTATTGTATTATATTCTACATAACACTTCATGTGCATGCAACATGCGGCTTCTCGATTGATTCTCCCAGGTCCGAGCAATCGACAAGTACTTCAACGCCTGGTGCGTCATCGTGTTCAACGCCTTCATCGCGACCGTGCTGCACGAGACGTTCGGAATCAGCATGTTGCACGACACCGTCGAGCAATGGGACGCAGTGTACTCGTTGGTTCTCAAAACGAGTTTGGCATTCCTGCTGGTCTTCCGGCTCAATCGCAACGCCATGCGTTTTTGGGAGACACGCACGATGTGGGGCAACATCACTCACAACACTCGAAATCTGGTGGCCGGCATCCTGAACTATGGCCGCCATCAACCGACCTACCGAGACGAGGCGGTCAAATGGGCCAGCGCGTACTGCGTGGCCACCATGCACTTCATCCGAAGCGAGTACACCATCCCGAAGGAAGAGCTGGCAGGCTTTCTATCGCGACAGGAATTGGACAAGATGCAGGATGCCAACCACCAGCCGCTGTACGCCGCCACCATGGTTCGGTACTACCTCCGCAAGATCTTCCAAGTGAACAAGTCGACCCCTCCTGCGTTGGCATATGCGTACGCCACCCAACAGAACAACCTTGAGCAGCTCATCCAGAGCCTGGTGACGCAGACGTCCGGGATGGAGCGCGTTCGGTCCACACCCCTCCCCATCGTGTACGTTAGCCATCTGCGCACCTTCCTCTTTGCGTACTGCGCCTTCCTCCCCTACATATGGGTGACGGAATGGCACTGGCTAACGGTCCCGCTGGTGGCATTCACCGCGTTTGCCTTGCTCGGTATCGAAGGAAGCTCCAGCGAATGCGAGATTCCTTTTGATAGGAACAGGCCAAACCATCTCGCGATGGACGGGTACTGTCTCGTGATTCTGGACGCCGTGCAAGGTCTGGTCGTCCACGACGCCAACTTGGACATGCAGGAATGCCTCCATGAAGATTATGAAAGCACTATCGAAGAAGGCAACGAGGAAGAAGTGAACGCCGTGTACGGGAACTATGACGAGTGTGGCGACGAAGCAACCATTGAAGTCTAGAGAGAGAGCGCCACGCATTAGACTACGGAACGAAACAATAAATAGAGAATGCGTATTAGAGTGTATACCACACGATCAGTGCATGCGATGATAGGTCGGGATGATGGCAGCGAAGGAAATATGTTGCGGGTCCATACTGGTGGAGTGATAGAGTACGTAATTCAAGGCCAATGAATGATACTCAAAAGATGGAGAAAGAGATGCTTCGTGCCGTTTGTGGGAGTTCCAACTACATCATTTCTGCCAATGTGACGTCACATGAATTGATGTGTCGCTCCGATACAGAATGACGCCTCACGCTGATGCCAACGTGGCCATCGGCAATCATGTACGATGACTGTCTCATCAACACAACACGATCGCAGCCACCCATCCACACAACCCCCGTGGGAAAGCAGTTGCTTGTTGGCATTGGCAGATCTTTCCGCAAAAGGAAGAAACGCACAAAGGAGACAGAACATGCTGTCCCGAAACGGAACAACAACATCAACAACAACAACCCAACCCAAACCCAACTACTCGACGACCACTACGCTCTTGAACAATACGAGTACCACTCTATTGCAACCCATCGACGTCGATTGAAAGAGAAGCGTATTTTAGAATACATGCGGAGCATTGATCAGCGCCGCGGTTCTATCACCGGCTTGTTGTTGTCGTTGCTGCTGCTCGTCGTCATGTCAGCGCAGCCCACGGACTCGCTGTTGCCGATGGCATCATCGATTCGCAAGCCAACAGCATCGAGTCCAGCACTGTTGTCCACGGGCCATCTACACGCAAACGGCAACGACTATCGATCGATATCCGTAGATACCGATGGCAGCCCGCGGCTACACGCGTCTTCATCGTCGGCGCTGTTGCTCAAGCCGAATGACCAAGACGGAAGGATAAGATATGACGAGCAAAAATCAACCGGCACGAAGATACTGGAACTAGCGGTGCCCGCGTTAGGTGCATTATTGATCGATCCGTTGCTGACTCTGGCTGACACCGCGTTCGTTGGGAGATTCAGCACATCAGCCAACGAGTTGGCGGGCATGGGTTCGGCGGCTGCGCTTCTCACGTTCTCGCTCTACCTCTTCAACTTCCTATGCACGGCGACGACGCCGTTGGTGGCATCGAAACGTGGAGCCGGGCAGGAGGAACAGGCTCGGGCAGTCGGTGGGCAGGCGCTGTCATTTGCCATCGCGCTTGGCGCCACGTTGACGACCACTCTGCTCGTCTTCCAAGCGCCGTTGCTGGAGGTCATGGGAACGGGCGTCTCGGGCGCCGAGGCCAACGCTTATGCCATCGACTTTCTTTCCGTTCGTGCGTTCGCGGCACCGGCCGTGTTCATCATCTCTGCATCAACCGGAATTCTTCGAGGATACCTCGACACCAAGACGCCGATCTACATTTTGGCGCTCGCCAACATCGTCAATCTAGCCCTCGACATCGTGCTCATCGCGCACCTCGGAATGGGCCCGGCAGGAGCTGGGATTGCAACGACTGCAGCGGAATGGATCAGCGCCCTCCTTTTCTTGGCGGTCCTAGCGGGCAAGCTGCCGTCTGCAAGCGGCGAGCTTGGTAGAAAGCAGAAACCCGACGAGAATGGGAAGATCGTATCAACATCAGCAGCAGCAGCAGCTACAGCGGCAAGTGAAACGCAACAGGTGGCGATTGTGCCATCTCTCGCAATTCCTGCGTACGCAGACGTGAAGCCGTTGCTCGTGGCATCATCATCCGTCTTCCTCAGATCCTTGTGCTTGCAGCTTTCGCTGTCGGCGGCAGCGGCATTTGCCGCACGCGGCGGAGAGACCTTGCCTGGAGGAGCCTCTGCCAGCATTGCGGCGCATCAGATCGGCATTCAACTGTGGTTGCTTTGCAGCTTCGCTGCCGATGCCCTCGCAGCCGCGTCCCAGGGCTTGGTCGCCGATGCGCTCGGGCGTGATGACCTCGACGATGCCAGAGATGTCTCCACCACCGTATTTCTGTATTCCAGCGTTTTCGGGGTCATTTTGGCGGCCATGCTGCAACTGGGATACTCCACTGGCTTCCTGCTTAGTCTCTTCACGTCCGATGCGGGAACCCAGACAGCGTTGGCGAGCATTCTCGGTCTCATCATCCTGGCCCAGCCGCTGAACTCGCTCGTGTTTGCTGCCGATGGCGTTCTGCAGGGAGCGTCGGAGTTCACATTCCAAGCCAAGAGCGTCGCTTTCAGCAGCGCTGGAGCAGCCGTAACTTTCTTTCTGCTGCAGCAGGCTGGATCAAGCGACACGCTGATCCATGTTTGGGAGGCTCTCATCATGCTTCAAGTGCTGCGAGGCCTTACCGCGCTGGTGAAGATCGTCGATCAGGACGGGCCAATTCGCTTGACTGTATTCAAGTGATGGCCGCCGATGGGGGAATGCAACGGAAGCACAGCTATGTAGCACACGTGCGGTACGCGCAACATACCAGTGCTGATCTGCAGCATGTACAATCTACCAGTACCAATCATGTCTCAACACATTTCCGCACGTTACCACACAAGTGAATAGAGCGCGTACGAGTATTGATGCATTCCTCACTTTGTTTGGCTCGATGGAAAGAGGACGTCCAAGTCTTGCCGGTACCGTTCGTGTAGCAAATTGGAGGTGGTGTCATCGAAGTCGGCAACGCCAAGATCCGTACTGTTTCGTGCTGCATTCATGCGATGTGAAGCCATCATCGATTGGATGCCATGTACCGCCATGAGCTTGTCGTAGTGCTGCTTGAGCTCATCCATCGGAATGACGTAGTCCACCATGCGAATGTCAAAGTTGGCGACCAGAAAGCTGTACTGCGGCGTGAAGTGCCCATTCTCGTCGAAGTAGGGCTGGGCCGCCGTTAAGGTGCTGTTGACGGAGAGCATCTTGCGCTGGATCCAGTCGTTCATGTACTGGGCATCATGCATTCTGGTCGGGTCGCAGTCAAACCTGTCAGCATGCTTCGTTCGCTTCCTTTTGCAGATGTAGTAGAACTCGCTCAGCAACCTCTCGGCCGGCGGTCGGATGACGGCGAACAGGTCGTTGGACTCGTAGGGATTGACCCCCATCAAGGGGAACAGCTGCGGCGGCAGATGCCAGTACCCGATCTTCGTCGGCCATTCGAACTGACCCGGTGGATACGCGCAAACGTTGCCTCTCCTCTTGGGTCTGTGGTTGAAACGGCAGCTCCCCCATGACATTTTGGGAACCGTGCTGACGCCGCCCACCTGCTCGACGCTTGATCCCGCTGCCTTGGGGATGTGCAGGAACGTCAGGTCCCTTCTCGTGCTCTTGATCGAGTCAACGTATTCGACGCTCGCTGCGTATTCAGCCTCAAAGTCGATCTTGGGAACTGCGTTGGGATGGCCGACGTTCGTCCCGAACTCAGAATAACCGGCTTCTCCCTGCGGCGTGAAGAAGGAATTCGAATTTGCCTGCTGATTGTGAGCAACGAGGCTGACCATGAACTGCTGCCATGCGTAAAAGAGGACAAATACGATGGCTAGCCACGAGATGTTTGCCCTGCTTTTGCGTCTCATCTCGATGCGATTGACAGCCTCCCGCGGAGGGAAGAGTCGAAGAGAGATCGACTGATCAATGGCTCGATTCGCAGCTGTTCAATGCACTCCCGCACATAGATCGGTCCCTGAAGGCGGAGGTTGTCTCTACCACAGCCGTAGGTATGGTGCTTGTACTCGTACTCGTACCCGTACCCGCACCCGCACCCGCACCCGCACCCGCACCCGTACCCGTAGTCGTATCACGCTTTACCATCCTGAGAGGCACAAACGGCAACCAGTCGGGAATGGGTGCCATGGTCGAGACCTTTTCCCAGTACGACAGGCATTCTCGTCGCGACGCTCTGTTTTATCCACGATTGAGACATGTAGTCTGTCTAGTCACGTCTGATTTGTTGTTGTTGCGCAGGATGTCAGACTTTATATTAACTTTTTAGTTGAGTTCCATACTGACGCCATCCAGACTGAAAAGAGACACTAAATGAATCATCCCAATCAATTGAGTCAATCTGGTCAACTTCGATCGTTTGTTCTGATGATTCGGAGATCTCTGAAAATTACAACAGAGGATTTTGCGTTGAATACGGCAATTCATCGTCTGTGAATACGGCATTTGGGCAGTATGCCGCACAACGAAACAGGATGGATCACCACCACCTCCGACAACCACAAACGCAATCACAAGCGCCATCGATCAAAGTCGATCGCAAAACCAAGGTCACATTTTGTCTTCATTCCGCTCCTTTTTCGCGAGGAATGTCGTCCAAGGCACCAGCGCCATCGCAACCGTCGATGTCGCCCGGCCACGGGGCAGTCTTGGCGTTCATTTCGTTTCTGCGATGCGAGGCCAAGCTTGCCGAAGATCGCGCGAAGAAGCTGCGCGCAACGGCAGCCGCCATTGAGGCCAACACGGTCGCATCCAGTCATGGTGAGTTGGTATGTGGGATGGGCATTCTCTACTAGCCGCTCATCCACATGCGTCTTCACTCACAACCACACTCACGTTCACATGCTCCGTTCCTACTCTTACCTGCACTCACCTCCTTCTTCGTTCACTTCGTCACTTCTCCCTTGCTGGTGTTGGCTCGTGTTTGCTCGTGTTTGGTCGATGCACATCATACATCCAGGCACGAAAAAGCGCAAACGATCAACTGCACGAAGCCAGGTTGTGGCCACTAATCCCACAACCATGACCGCCATCTCCACCCAGAATGCTAATCTTAGCAACGCCAGCAATACCCCCACGAACGCTGCCAGCATCAGCGATACTATAGCCACAGCCACAGCCGACGAGGGCGGCGCGTACATTCCCACAGAATCATTGACAGCCTCCTCTCTATTCATTTACGGTGAGTTCCTTTCTCCAGAGAGTGTCTACCTCGCCGCTTTTATGACAGCTTGATGCCTGCGCAGTGTGGGCAGTGCTGGCGTCATTGCATCCACTCCCGCAATGGCTCACAGCACTTTGGCTCTTCCCTCTTCTTTCAAAAATTGAATCGCTCTCTGCGGCAACGTGAACTGATTCGCGCACAGAGAGTCTCCAAAGTACGCGAAAGGCCCAAGGCATGGAGATCGAGATCGAGGTCGCCAAGGAGACTATGTCTATGTTGGCCAAGCAGTGGACCGAAACAAGCATCGAGGAGAAGAACCAATGGAAATGCCGAGCGGACCAGCTCAATCACTCCAGCCAAGCACAGAGCGCGGAGCTCCAGACGTTTCTGGCTTCCAATCGGGAAAAGCTCCATTACTTCGACGCTGCGGAACCGCCATCAATGGATGAGAACACGAGCAAACGACAGTTCGAGACGATGCCGCCAGTTGAATTGTAGAGGTTGAAGAGGCGAGGAAACGAATTGAGAAGAGCATGCGTTGTTTTTGTTTCGAATATATTCTATTTATGTGCTGTACTGTTGTCGCTAACTGTTCATTACGCTACTCTACTATACATGACCACCACATTACTCACTGTCATCATCGTCCGTATCTCTCGACGTGGTTGAGAACCTCGTGCAGTGCGTTGATCCATACATGGAATCTGAAAAGTGCTTTGTCGCTTCTGCAGCCGCTTCTGCCAAGCCGAGGCACTCGTTGTGGGTTTCGCTGAAGAGCGAAATCCGCTTTTCCTTGATCTTCTCGTCCCGTGCATCCAGCGCTGGACACACCATGAGAAGCATGTAGAGGACGATGAAGATCACATGCAAGGCCTCCCAGCTCTGGTTGGCATGGGCGAAATTGACCAGCGTTGCCTGGAGTAGCTGCGTGACACCAGCCAAGGTGAACCCGACTCCCAGCAGCATGCCGAAGTACTTGAATCCCAGCCTGTCGGTCAGCGATGCGATGAAGACGGGGTAGAGGAACTGCCGGAAGAGGCTGTACATGTAGAAGCTCGTCTTCATGATGAGTGGATGGTGTCCGGCGAACAGCATGGAGAGCATCTGCGCCTGGCCGATGAATAGCGTCACGTAGGTTGCCGAAACGA
Organism: Craspedostauros australis; assembly: GCA_026770025.1. Lineage (NCBI taxonomy): Eukaryota > Bacillariophyta > Bacillariophyceae > Mastogloiales > Achnanthaceae > Craspedostauros > Craspedostauros australis. The sequence goes on from JAMXDE010000023.1 coordinate 145,449, forward strand.
CCCCGAACCTATCGATGTAGGCTCCAGAGATGATGGACGCAAACGTTCCGAGGGACATCGCGACCGTGAAGTCCACGACCAGATCGTGCTGGACGTCTTGTGGGAATTCATGTCTATCATCGAGCTCCGTATTGAGCGATGCGACTGTGAAGGCTGTCGAGAAGGCGGGGACGATGAAGACCAGAAGCGCACGCCCGAACGCCCAGCTGAACAGCTGATCCTTGAAGGGATGATCCTTCAGGCTGATCGCTTGGGAGTTGAGGTTTGGTTCGTCACCCTCGAGGGCAAACTCGGACATGAGGAACGAGTCCGAACGGAGGAGCATCTTCTCGTCGTCTCGCAAGTACGAATCCAAAGGTGCCGTCATTATCAGCGATGCGCGCTGCGCTCGCGTGGTGTCCACTCCGTACATGTCGGCCTTCTCGTGCCAGAGTTTGGGCTCGGCGTAGATGCTGATCCGACTGCGACGCGCGCAGCGCGGTCGTGGGCTGCCCATGTCGTCCATCTCGTCCGCGTCGGGCTTCTCGTGCCAGAGCTTGGGCACCGCGTACGTGCTGATGCGACTGCGACGGGCGCGCAGCGGGGTGATTTCTTCCTGGAGATCCATGTCGTCGATGCCGAGCTTCTCGTGCCAGAGCTTGGGCACTGCGTACGTGCTGATGCGACTGTGGCGGGCGCGCAGCGGGGTGAGCTCTTCCTCGATATCCTCCTCATCCATTTCTACATCGTCGATGACGCAAACTGCTGGGTCCTCGCGTTCGTAGGGCGTGTCTGGGTAGACCTTGGCCGCGATGACGCCGATGAGCACCACCACGAAGAAATAGTACTGGAAGATAGTTTCGTACGTGATGTGGTCGTAAGTTGCCCAGGCGAAATCGAAAACGGCGAAGACGGAAAAGCTCATGGCGACGGATCCGCTGAGGATGCTCATCATGAGGTATTCATTTCGCGGGAAGAGGTTTGAGATGTGGATGATGCAAGACGTGACGCCGGGACCTCCAAAGGCCAGGATGCTCATCCCGATCATGATGGAATGGTAGGATTCCGACTGCGCCACCACCTGCGACCCGAGAGCGACGAGAGCGGAGGACACGATGGAGCACATTCTGGGACCGAAGCAATCCAGCACGCTTCCGAGAAGGAGAGACGAGATCATCGCCAAGCTGGATGCCACGGTGAAGATGGCGGTGGTCTGAGCAGGCGTCAACGCAGCGCCGCCTTCCTCCTTGCTGGCGGCCAGCACGGATCGATCGATGCTGGCCCAGCCGAAGATGATCCCTCCCATCAGCCCATTGTGGACGATGGCGAAACCAAACTTGGCCATGCGGGAGGCTGTCGACATTGGTGCCGGCTTGCTCATCTCGTGGTCCTGCATCTTCGCGCTGTTTCGTGGTGTCGTGGTTATATTGATGCTTGGAGAATTATAGTGCTTTCGTTGTCTTGCTCATTGATTGTTCGATTGCTTGTCTAAGGAAGAGTAGGTCGTAGGTAGTCAAGCTCGTGAAGAGTGTGGAGTTATGAGCACTGTTGGAGTATGCTGCGGATGCCACTCGTGGAAGCGCGGTGTGAGCGAGGTTGCCGTGGGGCAGTACTGGTGCCACGATTTGATGTGTAGGGACGTGATATCAGACCATGTTATGCACCGTTTTGGGTTCGATGCCAGCACAGAGTGTGCGAGCGTAACTTTCTATTCCTCTCCACCAACCACGGGATATTTTCGGCCACGCTCGATAGGCGAAAAGCTCGAAATGGAGGGACGTTTCGAGTCTTTGGAGACAACACCGGGGCTTGGCACGCGTGATCTCCGTCTTCTTGTCCGTCTGCTTTGGCGTGATGCTTCGTGAAGTGGTGGCTGGTGGCTCTTGGAGACGCGGGCTGGTCCTTTCTTTTGGTGGTCCAAACTTGATTGGATAAGCCCTCAATCGAGGGGCTCGATGGTCACCACGTGCGAAAGCGAAGCCGCGCACGAGTCACGCGGTTGTTAATTATTGCACGATCGTGCCGCACAATCGTCGTATCAATGCGGTGTTACGGGTAGTCACAAACGGGGGCCCGATGACTCTTGCAAATTCTTCCTGGTTGCCACGAACCATACTCGCAGAGCACGACCACGAACTACGCGCGTTCAGTTTTTCGGAAGGTTGCGGCAAATTATTTAATTGTCGAAACTTTAGTGCACACCCGTCTGGATTGTTCCTCATGTTTCGCACAGAACATGCGCACAATAGTTGTGAGTAACAACAATTCAACCGTCAGAATGTCTTCAATTAATGACAAGGAGAAGAGCGGAAGAAGAGTCTGGCCGAAGTGACACATCAATCCCGTGACATTGTCAAAGTCCCCATTCAACACAAATGAGAACATCACATCATCGACAAAGCTTCGATTCTTGGTCAAAAGACGCAGCAAGGAAAAGCAAGAAACAGAACACGACACCACCAACCAGTGAGCGGACTTGTGTGTTGACTGCATGCAACCCACCACAACACCCCTTCCGATTTGCTCGGCGTGCCAAAACTGCTTTCAAACCGTTCTGCGAACATCACCTCTCTGTGATGCAATCGAAGCCTTCTTCACACAAGAGTGACTCGCGATCAACCGTTCCGCTGGTCCAAAGATCCAACTCCAACCATGAGCGCCGTGATTGTCACCATGTCACCATGTCACCTCCACTTTGATCAACTGCGCCCAGCAGCAACAGCGACAGCGACGGCAGTAGCAACAACGACAACGACAACGACAACATCTCCATTGACAGATCGTACCCCACCAAACAAAAGCGGCAACAGCATAAAATACTATTCTATAACCCAGCAACCAAGCAAGCCACCGAACCACACTGCATGCAACAACGAAAAGAGGCAAGGCCGACACAAGCACGAGTGTGCCCACAGCAACACAATCGAAATCAAAAACAGAAACGGCGTGAACCAGAGCAACAGGCAGTAGCAACAGTGGCAACGATAGCAGTGGCAACAGTATCAGCGGCAACGGTAGATCGTAACTGCTCATCTCAACAAGAAAGAGAAGGAAGATGACATCGCTGTCCGCCGGCAACGATGCCAAGCCCGCGGTGGGGGACAAGGCTGCAATCCACATGTACAAATCGCACGAGGGCGAGCATCCTGGGGATTTCAGCGACCACAGCATGAAGATAACGCGATCGACCTACATCTTCGCGATGTGCGCTGCCATCAACTCGTGCAACCTCGGCTATGACATCGGGGTGAATACCAATGCAGGACCGTTGATCCAGAGAGACCTCGGTCTGTCGAGACAGGAGAGAGAGATCTTCATCGGCGCCCTCAACTTCTGGTCCATGTTCGGCTCCCTCGTTGCGCAGTGGATCTCGGATCGGTACGGCCGGAGACGTTCGTTCATGGTGGCGGCCGTCTCCTTTCTCTTTGGGATCGTCATCATGGCCATTGCTCAATCCTACACAGTGCTGATGATTGGGCGAGTATTCGTCGGTCTCGCGATTGGATTCGGCCTTGCGGTAAGCTGAGTTGTGACGTGCATGGCGCGATGGCATTGCATGCGGAGTTGCGCCATGGATTCGGATGACTACTTTACTTCATGACGCCCTGTGCGACTCGGCGTGGTCAACGCTCCGCCCGTGCAAGCATCACAGAAGTCACCGATACAAAGAGTTCTCATCCTGTTGTCGCTGCATTGGTCACCACCATACGCGTTCTCAGTATTATGCATTCGTTCGCATTTCTTCATGCGGATCATCTGCGCCCCCTTTCTTTCTCACCCATCCACTTGCAATAAACGCATGCATTACACATCCAATTGCCGCACTCGTTCGTTCGGTTACAATCACGCACAACCAATGCACGGTCGATGCACATGACCATGCGTCACACATACCAATACATACCAATACATACCAACACACTCTCTAGGTTGATCCCCTGTACATCGCAGAAATATCACCCGCCTCCCATCGCGGTGAATTGGTGACATGGAGCGAGATCGCCACAAACGTGGGCATCGTCTTGGGCTTTGCCTCCGGTTTGGTGTTCTACTCGCTCGATGATGACATGGAATGGAGGGTGCTATTCCTCATGGGCGGAATCTTGCCAATCGTCATGATCATCCTCGTGTCCACCGTGATGCCGGAATCGCCGCGCTGGCTTGTCGCTCAAGGGCGCGAATCGGAGGCAAAGGATGTGCTGCGCCAGATCTACCCCAACGATTTCAATATCGACCCCATCGTGCAAGGTATCACGGAGGCCATCGAAAGAGAGGAGCTGGCGGAGCACGCGGTGGGATGGAACATCATCTTCTTCCCCACACCCGCCGTGCGTCGGATGTTGATGGTCGGCGTGGGAACGGCCATCGCACAGCAAGCGGTCGGAATCGATGCCATCCAGAACTATCTCATCGACGTGCTGGAAAAGGCCGGCATCGAATCCGGCCGGGGGCAGCTCTGGCTTCTCATCCTCCTCGGCGTCATCAAGCTTGTCTTCATCGTCCTGGGCGGAAAGCTATTTGATCGGCGCGGCCGCAAGCCTCTCCTTTTGTTGTCGCTCGGAGGTACGTCGTGGTTTGCGAAATGATAGTGCTGTATGCATCGTTTCCGGTGCTTGGTGCGGTTGAGAATATTCTTTGTTTCTGCACTGTGCAATGCTGGCCGATTCGGCTTGTGTTCAGTCTGGATGCCGCGTTGGGATTTGGGGGAGCGCCTGTCAGGGCACCTGATTGGTCTCTCACACCACCCCACGCCACATCACACACGTCACAACAACTCACAACGTTCTCTTGGCTTGCTTCATCCACTACGGTCGCACCTCATCCGCTCATGATACACGTCAGGTATGATGGTGTCGCTGATCGTGGTCAGCATCACCTTTGTGGACGATGTCAACACATCCGAGGCATCGATCGCCGTTGTTGGGCTGGGCTTCTATCTCGCATTCTTCAGCATCGGCATGGGCCCGGGTGCCTGGTTGATCCCTTCGGAAGTCTTTCCAAGCAGCGTCCGCACCAAGGCGATGAGCGTCGCGACCTTCTTCAACCGCTTGACGGGGACCTTGATGTCCTCCACCTTCCTTTCCACTGCATCGGCGATGAGTTGGACGGGGGCCTTCCTGCTGCTTGCCGCCGTCTGCACAATATCGGCGCTCTTCATCTTCTTCTATCTGCCAGAAACGAAAGGCAGGTCGTTGGAGGATATGTCCATGTACTTTGCCGAAATCACCGGCGATCAAAGCTTGCTGGAGGCGGAAGACAAGGCCGTGGAGAAGCGACGATCTACCGCAGCGGCAGAGATCGAGGCAGTCACACTCAGCTAGTGGCAGCAGCCGAAGTATCTGAGGGCCATCCCATTTCGCGTTGACCCCTGCTTCTCAGTTGCGTCTTCATCTTTCATATCTCGTATCTCGTGTACGTGCAACAAATCATCCAACTCATCCAACTCACCCAGGACAACTTCGCTCGTCTGCTCAATGGTCTTGGAGGTCAAAGGTGCAACTTCGTGAACCAAATCAATGCGGGTATATCTGCTACAGCATACGCTGCGATTGGGACAACTAGGATCAGCATGAAGGTCAACATGGGGCAGACCAGCAGCCCATCGCACATTGGAGTAAGAGTAGGATACCCACACTACGTACGTATCATCCTCAAAAGGCTAATAATCGTCGTCATCAGATTCGTTGCTGCCCTCCGCGCTTGACATTTCCTTGTTGTCTGTGCTCGCATTACTCCACCATGCAGACACTTGCAGAACACTGCTCGTTGCCACGAGGACATACTCTCCAGAGTGCATCACGCTGGAATAGTATGATGGACCCAGGTGCTTGATTCGCAGCCCTCTATCTCGACTTACTCCCACGTTGTTCATCCATGAGTGTCCCTACATCTGTGCCACTCAGAACAACCATTGACGCAGAAGCGTCACTTCGTACTTGACATCAGCTGCAGTTCTGCCCCGCTCTCGTTCACGTGAGCTTCTCCAAATAGGTGACAACTCCGTAATACAAGAATCCTTCGCGCCGAACGCACTCGAGTGGAGTCTTCCCATCGTCGTTGCGAGCATTGAGATCAGCTCCACACGACTCCATCAGATACTTCACAACCTTCAAATACTCGCCATGAAGGCTAGTTGAACATACTGAGTGGAGCAAGGTGTTTCCATGTGCATCTCGGGTGCTGATATCCGCCCTACGTGACACCAGCCACCTCATGGCATCCAAATTGCCGAATCTGCATGCTCTCTGGAGTGCCGTTTCTCCATTTCCCCCTCGAATGTGGATATCCGCTCCGCATGACTCCACCAGATACGTCACTGTACTTATTTCGAAGAAAAGAATCGCCATGTGAAACGCGGTATCTCCTCTGTCATCCTGGACATTGACATCCACCCCACATGACCCTGCCAGATACTTCGCGACTTCAAAATGACCGTGCATGAGTGCCGTGCAAAATGCCAAGCGCCAATTATTCTCCTGTATGTTGACATCTGCTTGGCATGACTCTACGAGATACTGCACAATATTCAAGTGACCATTTTCGCACGTCTCACAAAGTGCCCTTTCCAGCTCATAACGGCCAAGGCCTCCATCCATCGTCAGAAACTTCATCAAATACTTCGCAACTTCCAGATGACCATTGAAGAACGCATGATCCAACGCAGATCCGCGATAGCTGGCTCTGATGGTGATATCTGGCGTGCAGGACTCCACAAGATATTTCACAACATTCAAATGTCCGTTGGAGGATGCAACGTGAAGGGGCGTCTGTTCGTGCTTGTTTTGAAGATTGATATTGGCTCTGCGTGATGTCATGATGCATTTCACGATGTCCAGATGCCCGTTGGAGCATGCAACATGAAGCGCTGCATCTTTGCTGTCTCCGTGTTGGATATTGAGATTCACCTTCAAGGATTTCGCCAAGCACTTGACGACGTCCGAATTGGTACTGAAACATGCCTGTCGCAGCACAGTATTGCCATCATTGTTTTGGAGATTGGCATCCAGCGTATCTGACCCCAATAAATACTTCATCACATCGACGTGACCCTTCAAACACGCATTGTGCAGTGCGGTGTTGCCGTAGTTATCCTGGATGTTGACTTTGGCTTCACATGGCCCGACCAGGTATTCCACAACATCCAGATGACCCTGAAGACATGCACCATGGAGTACTGTTCCGCCTGCGACGTCTTGGCTGGTCACATCTGCACCGAAGGATTCTACCAAGGTTCTTCCGACATCCACATGACCTTCAAAGCAGGCGTCGTGGAGGGCAGTCTTGCCTTGCGTATCTTGGAGATCGACATCGATGCTCGGCAAGTCTGCCAGGTATGACACCACATCCAAGTTGCCTTGAGCACATGCGTAATGGAGTGCGGCCTCGCCATCGTCAGATTGGACGCTGGGATCGGCTTCGCAGGATTCCACCAAGTGCAACACCATGTCAAGCTGCCCGCTGATGCATGCATGATGAAGCAGAGTCCTCTCAGCGCTGTCCTTGACTGTGTCGATGGAGGTCTGTGGGAAGCGGCGTTTCCATGCATCGATCAAGTCCACATTGCCTTGTTGTGCGGCACGTATCAAGTCTAGGTTGCTGATGCTGATGCTGTCGCTGTTACCGGCGGCGGCAGCCGAGAGAGAGTCTTTCATGTTTGTATTGTGGTGTGCGGTGGTGAGGCCATCGTTGAGGATATTGCTCGTGCGTATTGGCAACACGAACAAGAAGCCAAGTGACAGCAGATTGAATACCATGAGACAGTTTCAAAAGCGAACGTGGGTGATAGATGGGATGAAGTGAGGTGTGGAGTGCAATGCAGTGCACCAGAGTATCTTGAGACAGAATAGAGCAGTCAGGAAGGTGGTTGCTCGGAGGCGTGAATGGGCAATGTCTTGGCCCAGTACTTGATAATAGTTGCCACTTGCTACTTGCTCATTTGGTACCTCGATACCAACAGTTCGGTGGCTCGTTTGGTTCGTCTGGAGATGTTTGAAGTTATGCCGCGTTTCCACATTTTATGGTAGGATGTCATGAAGGGTGACTTTTTATGTCGCTTGCTTCTGATTGTTTGGGTTGATCAAGAGCGTTGTTGCTAGTGGCGGTATCAGTGTGGATAGGGGTGTATTGACTCGACTGTGTGCCGTGCTTTATACTGTTGGCATCCATGAGCGTGGACGGAAATGCAACTATCACCGTGGATGTCAGCGTGGACACACACGCACGTGTGTGTAATAGTCGTGATGTTGGCTTTCGTGTACATGCATGGTATGGTATGGCACCATGGAGTATTCACAGCCTGAAAGCGTCGATCGGATCGTGTGGGACTGTTCCTGCTGCCTTGCAGAGTGGAGTGAGCTTCTTCGTCCGTTCACGTGTCGGCCGTTGAACGCCATCATCTCCTTCCCGCGCGGTAGACGGATAATAGGATACGCGTGCAGCACAGATGTGATGCGGATCAATAACACTCGTGCTCGCAGAGTGATGGTATTTGTTTGATCGTGGAGACAAGATTCGCAACGGTGGTCCTTGGCTTATCGAACCTCGCGGAGTACACCTTGCTTCAGCGTCATCTCATGGTCGGTCGGAGTTTGTTGCGTTGGACGGCATCTGCTGCCAGGAGCGGGATGGTGTCGGCACTCATCAACTGTTTCCACTGGCTCGTTCGTTGCACGAGTAGCTCGTATAATACCACACAAGACTACTCAACTCTCCTTGTGTGCTACGTGAGTGCCACACTACTTCTCCGTTGGAACAGTGATTGGTAGAGTATGGGACAAGTACTATGTGCGTACTCGTATGCATCATTATTATGGTCGTCTCCTACTCATCATCCACATCGGCCTCACCTGTCGCCATCTTCCTGGCGTCGGGACCGTTCATGATGTGCTTGGTTGTGGTTGGGAATTGACTCGTCGGATTCAACAATGATACCAGTCCTACGAGACAAGTAGAAATGAAACTACCGTTTGGTCGTAGTCTATGTTAGGAGAAATACACCTATGCCAAATATGTTAGAGTGCTACGAGCTAGACATACCAGTACTTGCATGCATGTCACAGAATAAATTGCTTCTTGTTGCAGGAGTAGAGCATGGTGTACGCTATCCTCTATGCCTCATGCTTTGGACGCGTGGTGACTTTATTGTTGCTTCGCTGCTGGCATTGTTGTGGTGCGTGGTGGTGTTTCAACAAACGCAAGGACAGGACGCCTGAACAATGCACTTGCTCGACTCTTGCTAATTCATCATGCGCGACACCATGTTGACCTTGGGTGGCTTGGAGAACCAGATGTAATCCGACACCTTCGCCTGGTACTTCAGTGTTTTGGAACCTGTGCCAATCTCCAGTCGCATGTACCGGCTCTTCGACAGTGTGGTTTCCGCCGTTGGGTTCAGCAGGATGGTCGTCACAGCGTCTTCCGTCACCTTGGTCGACGCCTTGCCGCCCTGCTGCTGGCGCAGATAGGAGTAGACGCGCGGGATGCGACCGTTCATGCCCTGCAGGTATCGCACATCGGCGATGGGGGCCACGAGGAAGACCAACGAATCCGGACGCGAAACGGAATACGCGGCAGCGACCGTCGCGGCGGTCTCATGCACCAATATTCGTTCCGCGAAGAAATTACCGGGCGCATCCTGCGGTGCCTGCGGCTGGAAGTCCTTGAGCAGGGATCGATCCGTGTAGAGGCGGAATTTGGGGTCGCCGGATAGAGCGATGAACCCCTCGGTGTCGGCGACGTAGCTGCTGCGTCGTGCGGGGTCCACATTCTGCAATCCCTGCTGGCGCGCTGTGACGACATCCTCGAATTCGGGCGCTGCCGCGAGCAGCCGGATGGACCTCTTCTTGGCGTTGATCAGCAGTGGCATGTACGTCACCAGCATGGGTTCCGACACACCCTTGCTCACCAAGGCGTTCTGAAGCGTGGCGCTATCACCCGTTGCGGCGAAGGCATCCAGATCGGACTGCGAGCTCAGCGGAACGAATGGCAATGCCATCGCCGTTTGCCCCTTGCGCTTGGACATGATGCCGTCCACGAGGCCGCTCGCCAGCTCCACGTCCTCCGATGTCACGGTCGGTGGCATGCCGAAGCAAACGAAGGACGCGAAGCCTTCTCCTTGGCGCTTTTCCTTGGTCTCGGTGAGACCGAACGTGGTCTGCACGGCATCGATGGTACCGAACACGAGCTTGTTGAGTATGTTGTTGAGGTTGATGGTGTCAGCCTTGACGGCCACCTTGTCCGTGCCGGAACCCTTCCCCAGCTTCTTCAGCATATCCAGTTGTTTGGGAGCCGTCGCGAAGGGTATCATGGTCGGTGGCTGCGTGCTGTCCACGAAGAACATGGTGGGACGCTTGGCCGGTGTGAAGGTATCGTCCGCTGCGATGGCATCCTGGAGGTAGGTGCCGCCTCCCATCATGCCGCCGGCCGAAAGCATGAAACCGCGTGCGATGGTGGATTTGAACGCATCACGTCGCGACATCTCGTCATCGCCCATCCAGCTGGGCAATGCCGTACGAGCATCATTCTGCCTGTCTCCTTCGCTTTCCTCCCCAACATGTTGTCTCAGGCCTTCACGCCGTTGATGCCGATGGCTCGCAAGGTGGATGGTTGGAAGGTACGCCTCGCAGGTGGCGAGAGTGACCAGAAGCGCTGCCGCCACGCGAAATGAGGACGATCGCGGCATGGTTCTTTCTGTTCCTATATCGCGTCTGCTCTATGACGCAATATCGCCGATTGCTGCTTGCTGATTGCTTGCGTGGATTCTGTGGTACGAACGTCTGCGATGGTGGGATAGTTGGTCTGTGGACCTTCACTGCAAGTCTGTGGACCTTCACTGCAAGTCTGTGGGTGGTGTTTGTGTGGAGCAGCTCGGAGGTGTCCAGAATGGCTGTCGGCATTTGCTCTGTGTCGAGTGGTTCTCGATGATGTTTCAGCCAGCGCTTGCGTGCAAGGGCCGGAGGTGGTTGAAGTGTTTGGTTTTGTGTTCTCTGTGGTGTCTGACTGATCGGATTGTTTTGGCTTTTGTGATGTGATGTTCTTGGATCTTGGGATCCGAAGTGCGTCACGAACAAAGAAAGATGTCATGGTACCACGGATGTCACCTGGATCGAGCATAGTATATCTAATGATACTATTTTGAGAACACAACGATTTAAGCTTTTATGGTACCTGTTCTTTGTAGTACTGTTGAATATCTTGCAGTACTCATTCCATCAAGAGTCGTGAAATCGCAAAACTCGAATCGTCGCAAGTTGTCTCTTTCGGCCGACCAAAGATCGCACGACCACCCGTTGGCACTCATCACCACTGTCATCACTGCCACCAATAACTGCAACAACAGCAGAAGGACGTGACAACGGTGTCAAGCAGGTGATATCTTGTGAATGATGAGTAGATTTACAAGCCAGGAGTCGAATTTACGAGTACAATTACTCTATGTGTTGTTGGATGCAGGGTCGACTGATTTCTGCCGCTTGTTCGGCCTTGGATTCGTGCCCGTAATGTCAGCGCTGGAGCTTTCGTCCGACCGCGCTTTCGTCTTCGTTGTTATCGTTGCTGCTTTTGCAGAGGATGCAGTGACTTCGGCTTTCTGTGTCGATTTGGCAGCGTCAGGAGCACCGCCGGCATGCGCTTTTGTAGCCATTTTTTGTGCTGTTGGAGTCGCTCGTCGTGTTGATCCCGTTGGTTCGGCTGCTGCTGCTGCTGATGATGGACCTGCTGAAGATGATGCATCGGAGACTGCCGCATGCGCATTTGGTTGTGTTGCACTTGCATCTTTTGCACCGTTGCGATGAGATTGTGGAACAGCAGAATCCGATGCCTTCCGTGACGTTGACGCTGTTGCAAGTGCATGGTTGACCTCGGTGTCCGTCAAGGCCGCGTGGCTGCGCGAGAACCAACGGGAGCTGGCAGGTATTCTGCGTCCCGACACGTTCGTCCCCATGAAGCCCTGCGATGTGGAACCGCCGTTGTTCATGTCCTTGGCATCCACGATGGTGTCCCACCCCCTATAGATGTTCCCATGTCCCGACGATTCTTCGTGATAAAGCTCCTCCCCACGTATGAGCTGCGTCTGGATGTTGGCAATGGCCGACACAGCCGTTCGGATTCTATGCTCCAGATCAGCGCGTGTGAAGATCCGATTCCTGGCGTTGTCATCGTCCTCGCCAGCATCATTGGGATGGCCCCTAGTGCTTGTGCATTTATTGTCATCTGCATCTGCATCTGCATGCTCATCTGTATCTGCTCCAGTGGTAAGAAGTTGCGCTTGTTCCCGTGATAGACTCGCGCGAGGATCGGAAGTAGGATTGGTTTTGTCAGCAGAAGACGTCTTTGGAGGCTCAGCGTCCGTGTCAACATCGCCGCCTCCCTGCTTTGAATGCGTGGAGGTAACGGATGACTTCGCGGCTGCGTCTTTAGGCTTGACGCCAAGTTCTTCTTTCGTTGTGACACTCTGCTGCGCTTTTGCATGCGATTGCGATTGATCGTGCTTGTCGTTGCTGGGCTCGCGGCCGTTCTTGGAAGCACCAGCACCGTTGTTGTCGTCGATGCTTTTGTTGGCTTGCTTTGGATCCGCCACAGCAGGTCGCAGGATGAGAGGCAGCACAACGCCAGAAGGACGGAATTTGAATCGACTGTGCATCGTCATCGCGCGGGAGTATGGATGTGTGTGTGTGTCTGCGTTGGCGAGAATGGAGAAGCGCGGTTGGATCTCTTCACTTCTGGCTTGGACGTGTCGGTGGTTGTGAATTGTCACAAGTCTCTTCTCTCCTCTTCTTTTCTCTGCGTACGATTACTCGTAGTTATAGTACTCGTATGACGGGCGTGGGAGATTGTTGGAGCACCACTGCTGCTCTACATACATGCAATTGCTATCTCTCGCACACTTCTAATGGGTGTGATACAAGTATCATACCATACAAGTGCTCTGTGGCATGCCGCATCCGCAAATGCTCTGATGAGAGTACGAGCAGCGTCGCTCCATTTCTGCTTCAACTTCCCAGAATCACCATGGTCGCCAGATCGCCATCGCGCATTTTGTGCGTACCACAAACAACGGTACCGAACACGCGTTGGATGTACCGCGTTGGTGGTGGCAACAAGGGATATTTTTCCGCCACACGTGTTCGCTGCGCTTGTTGTGTTGTCGTGGCGACTGTACGTGTTGTGCCCACCGCGCCGTGAAGCACGGAATCGTGCGCCAGATTTTTTTGCATTCCCATCTGCGCCAACCGTCGTGTTGGCGTCAAAATCCACCTGCTCGTGGTACATGCTGTACGTGCAGCGCTACATACAGCAACGCCGCTGTAGCGTTGTGTACGCGGTGTTGTGTCTGTGCCGTTCTGGCTGATGCGCGAATTTCTTCCTCACTGGCCGTGACTTGCGCGCTGGTGTTCATGTGCGAAGAATTTATCGCGTGCAATCGCTGGTTGTTGGGACTCCTGTCAAACAACGATGCAACACGGCCCAAACAGAAGCGCGCTACAGCTGCAAACAACAGGCACCACGCAGCAGCCGCAGTGGGTGTACTACCACGCAGTACGCAACACGACAGTCGCCGTAGCACACCGTACACTGCGCTACAGTAGATCAACGCGCCGTACAGCCCAGCGTACAACGTACGCCGCACGAGTACAACGCGCAGCCACCCATGACGCCCCAATACACAAACAGCCTCGCCAAACGCAGTTTTACCGCGCAAACGCTGAGCAACACGAGGAATCGTCGCTGATCACCGCTCTTTTACCGTATTGCACACAAGTCATTATCAGACTGAACAAGCAAAGATAAGGCAAAGCAGCGTCGATTGCAACACACACCACCACCAAGTGGAACAGAAGTCAACAGATTAACAACAGTCAAGATGGCGTACGAATACGATTCAGTCGACGAGGTCGAGGAGGACGAGATTGAGGAAGAAGAGGAGGAGGAAGTCGTGATCGCCCCCAAGAAGCGACGCGGAAAGAAGTGGAAGGTGTGTACCCCTTTGAGAAAGGAGAAGGATATCCTCTGACCCTGCGGCAGCGTTGTGCTGTTGTTTGCATGCGCCACTCCATGCTGGTGCGATTGAAGCGAAGACGTCTGTGCCCGTTCGTGCAGGATGCCGCAACCGCCTTGGGTGTAAATGTTGATGCGGGGAAGGGTTGCCGCAATGCCACATGGTGCCATGACTTTCATGTCCTGTTCGGAATGGTGGGACGCCATGCCTGGAGTTGTCTACCGTCAGCATTCTTTGGATCTTGTCCATGTTCTTGCGCACCACCTCACTAACATCGTCAATTGCATCTTGTATTGCCCGCATCACTTCGTCTGCGCCAAAATACCCCACCGTGTTGATACAGGATCCAAACAAGCCCAAGAGAGCCATGTCTGCCTTCTTCCTCTATTCCCAGGCATACCGTGCCCAGGTGAAGGCGCAGAACCCAGAGGCCAGTTTCGGCGATGTGGTAAGTTCATTGTGAAAGTGATGGTCGTTGTGATGCCTGTGGGTGCAAAAGCGGTAAAGTGCTCATTGTGGTGTGAAAGCCTTGTTGGTGGAATTTTTTTGATGGGACTTTGGTTTTATGTGCGGTTGGTTGGTTCGATGATGTGGACCGAATAAATTGTGCGTGTTTTGTGATGCACAGGTGGTAAGAGCGTGGGGTCGGTGTGTGTTGTGCACAACGTGCGATGTGGTTGGTGTGTGGTGTGCGTGAGGGTGTTGCTGGCGACACTGTTGCACATCGTTGCAACGTTGCTCCACAAGCCATCACGCAGCACGTTCACAGCCGCACTCAAACCCCCGCTCAGCCTCACGCACAGCGACGCTGACAGGCAAAACACCGCGAGCCGCGAAATCAACGGTGTCGGCCGCCATCGCGGTGCCATCGCGACGCGATGCTTCGTGGTGCTGGTGTTGCAAACGCAAACACCGTGTCACGACCGCACCACGCTCTCAATCCACAAACAACAGCATCTCGTCAGCCTTCTCGTTGCCTCTGGTACTTTCTCTACGATCGAGAAATTTACATAGGGCACCATCGAGAAAAGAATTTTTCAAGTACCTTCTTCGGACGAAACATTTTAACGGACAATCCAGGACTCACCCATCCACAACTCCCACACCACCTCTGCTTCTAACTCCTTCCTGTAACCATCCAATCTTTTGGCGCGCACTACCATACATCCATAGGCCCGCCTGCTGTCGCAGCAGTACCGTGCCATGACCGACAAGGAGATGAAGAAGTGGACCAAGAAGGCCGAGGCCGACAAGATCCGCTACCAGGAGGAGATGAAGCACTACACACCAGCTGAAGAGCCAGGTGGCAAGAGAAAGAAGGCGAAGAAGGACCCCAACGCACCCAAGCGCAACATGAGCGCCTACTTCCTCTACTCGGTGCACATCCGACCTCAAATAAAAGATGAGAATCCGGAGGCGAGCTTCGGTGACATCGCCCGCATCATCTCCGCTCGCTTCAAGGAGCTCACTGACAAGGAGCGCAAGCGCTGGGACAAGAGAGCCGCTGAGGACAAGGAGAGATACCAGCGCGAGATGGCCGTGTACAACTCCGGTGGTTAAGCAGCAGCAGCAGCAACCACCATGGTGCATAGGGACATACCACACATTGTCGGTCACCATGTCAGCGACATGCTAGCGACGATGTCGTCTTCACCAGAAACGGGAAATACACGAGCAGAGCCGAGACGGAGGTGTTCTCGCACGACCTCGCGCATCAGTCGTATGGAACCGCAGCTCGTGACAGGTGTTGAAGCTCAAGCATCGAGCATGCGCATGCGCATGCACATTCCACGAAGTTGGCGAATCCAGTCGCCTGATGCGTTTGTGAAACAGTAGTGATTGTATAACTTGAGAAACACACAGCAAGATCAAACTAAAATAAGACAAATCAGAAACACCGACAAGCCGTGGAGTGAGCGTTACTTTTGTGAGAGTTTGGTGTTGCTGAGCATTGATACTGACGGAAAGTTACTGCTACTCCACTATTACTCCGACCCATTCGCAGACGCACGTATTGTGTGTGGACGGCTCCAGTTCCGCTCGAACAGAACTGGTGCAGAACGGCATGATACTAATACGCAGTCGTACTTTCCGATGATTCAACACCGCTCATGCTCATGCTAACGCTCGAGCCTGCTCTCAGTCATTGATCTCACGCAGACCTTGGCTGAGGGAGCCGAGCTGGTAGGTGAAGAAGCCGATGATGGACGGTATCTCCAGCAATCCGTAGACGCGGAACTTGCCGACCAAGATGAAAAGCATGATGAGGAATGCAAACCGCGCCTGGCCGACTCCCGATCCCTTCACTGTGTCAACATCGTCGATCGATCCGCCGATCGTCTCCACGAACTTGCCCAATCCGTAGGTGTACGCCAGCCCGAAGGAAGCACCGAACACGTACGAAAAGGCGAAGAATGGATCGTCGAACAGCACCCAGCAGAAGGCGAAGATGATCGCGCTGAAGAACGCCGTGTCCACGAGCAGCGCGGTTCGTCGCGCCGCGAACTTGTTGTTCTCCTCCTCGCGGACGCTCTTCGTCTCGTTGTCCTCGATCTCCTGCGCGATCTGCTTCTGCTGCTCCCAGAAATCGTCATTCGAGCTTGCCATCAGCATCTGCGATGGATGTCTGACGTGTGGATTGGTGGCAGCAGCGCTGATTGCAGCTGAGCTTGATGACGCCGGGCGTGCTGCGCCGCATCGCACGGATGCACCTTGCGGTGTGCGCAGCGCGGATGGCATCTGGAACGCATGGATCGTACTTGAAGTAGAACTGACAATTGCTGATGTCACCATGATGGCAGCGACCATCTGCGCGGAAAGCCCGGTTGGGTGTCTCAACATCATGATCGTGGTTGGTTTGACTTGAAGCAGCGGCGAGTAGCAACGTGCCAGCGTCCTGAGTGTGGGGTGGCTGCCAGTACGATCACGATGCCAATGAGGATACTGCGATGCTTGGCTCGATGTGCGGTGTGGACTCTTGGGTGTCGAGGGGCCACTCTCCTCGTACTCGTCTTGGTGTTGATGTTGATGTTGTTGATGTGTCTTCTCTCTTGTGTTGATGGATTTGACAACAAACATCCGGCGGCATCGGCGAATCCATTCGTGGTGAAAGATCAATCACGAACACACCGAAACAAGACGAGGAAAGCGTGTGGTGTCCGATTGGCACCAATCGCCACAGCACAACGCCAACACCACTCGTTTGGACTAGCACAACAACAGCGGATTGGAAGCATCATCCCAAACATCGCGTGGGACGCAGACGAACAGATAAAGAGACGAATGGAGGCATTGATGAAGAGATAAGTACAGAGTCCAATGCGAGCTAGATTTCCTGCAGTAAGAATACCCGTAGATTGCCCTACTCTGAGATGATCTCTAGCACCAATACACACAATAGCTTTGAGTCGAAAAAAAGCTGCTGTTGCGATTGCCGAGTATCTTTACAGGTAGGGCAGCTTCTTGAAGTCCAAAGCAAGCTCCGCGTTGGCCTCGAAGATGTACTTGTTGTAGGCGTTGCCTCCGGCGACGTACAGATCACGCATCTTCTTCGCGAGCTCGCCAGGCGATGGCTTCTTCGCGCCGAGTCCAAACAACCCACCGCCTGCGCTCTCTTCTCCAAGGGCGATCTTGGCTGTCTGCTGCATCTCGGTGATGATCGTCCGCATCTCGTCAACGTGCACCTTCATCTTCCTCGTCTTCGTGCTGATGGAGCTGTCCGAAAAGGCCGCGGCGTACAGATCGCATGCCACCAGCACCCGAGAATCGGAGAATCCTCCCGCCTGCGCCGCGCGATCGGCGATGCCACCGTCGGCCTTGGCACGATCCTCCTTCGTCTTCTTCGGCGGTTCCGCCAGGGCCAGTTTGATCCCGTTCCAATCGCTCTTCTCCACCAAAGCACGCAGGTCTCGCTTGAAGAACTCGCCGCCGGCCGTGATCCTTGGAGAGTACCGATCGTAGGCCTGATCTAGAGTCGCTCTGCCGCGGGCGAAGGCGCGTTGTGGGAAGCCACCGAGGGCCACCCCCATCCCGACCGCAGGAACGGCGGATGCCACAGCCGCGATGAAGTTCTTCCTGTCGATAGCGGCGCGCGCTTCGGGAATCTGGCTGCCCTTCTTCGTGCCGTGCCCGATGCTTTGCAGCGCGACGGCGGAAGAAGCCAGCAGCAGGAGTAACGACCACACCTCACGACGACCCATCATGTTTCAGAATGTTTGCAGTAGAGTACGAGAACGGTATGTTTCGGTATGATACGGCTTCAGTTGGCTCTCGAGAGATCTTTCAGTTGCATTTGTGCGCCGTCGCACAAGGCAGGACAAGGAGGCAGCAGAAGATTCTCGATCCTCATGGTCTCTCAGCACAGACCCTTACGTCTCTCGTTCTCTTTGACGGTAGACATCAACGTCAGGCCCACAAGAGTGGTGGTGGCAGTACGACTACTGATGTCGATGTTGACATGCCGATGGATGCGCACATCGTTTCGCGATCTTGTGTTTGACACCAATCACGACGAATCATCCAATCAATGTCGCTCTTGATGGGAATCAACACTATCCACGACTTGTTTGAATCAGGCTATTAGATAGAAACTAGGATAATAACTACATGCGCATGTCACGTGAGAAGGAAGCGATCATTGACGACGCCTGGTATCTTCCACCAGCAACAGTGACGCTCATTAGCGCTGCGTCATGAGCAGACTGAGCTTCGACTTTGGATCCTTCAGCAGCTTCGATGGTTTGCCAGTCTCTGCTATCGTGCCATCCTCCAACACCGCAACGCTGTCTGCAAGTTCCAAGGTCCTGGTGTTGTGCGTGATGACGACCAAGGCGGTCTTGCGCGTCCTGCAGGTGCCGATGGCATCAACCACGGTCGACGCGCCTTCCAGATCCAGTGCGGACGACGGTTCATCCATCACGAGCACGGCAGGATTGGCCAGGAAGGCACGGGCCAACTCGATCCGTTGACGCTGACCACCCGACAATCTGCAACCGTTGCGCCCGACCACAAAGTCCATACCTCCTTCGATGTTGGCGATGAAGTTGTCGCAATCGGCGCATTTCAAGGCGTCGGAAATCTCCGCGTCAGTGGCGGTGGGGTTGCCGTACGTGATGTTGTCGCGGATAGAGATGTTGAAAAGGGCAGGTTGCTGCTGCACCACCTTGACGATGTTGGACGATGACTTGGCGTCCTCCATGCAATCTGCAAGCGATATCGACTCTCCTTTCACCTTCAATTCGACACTTCCTGTGGTGGGCTGGTATAGGCCCGCCAGGATGTAAGCCATGGTGGACTTGCCCGATCCGTTCTTTCCCACCAATGCAACGACTTCGCCACGCTTTGCTTCCAGCGAGACATTCCGCAGAACTGTCTTCTGCGCATTGTTCTGGTAGTGGAATCCAACGTTGGAAAGCGACATGCTCTCGACATCCGTCGCAACGACTGTTTTGTTTTTGGCAGCTGCTTCCGAAGTTTTGTTTATGCCGTCATCCACATCATCCGGTTGGTTGGTATCGACATCGACCTCATCATCTTCCATCAATCGACACAGTCGCACGGCAGAGTCCAGACCTCTGGAATAGTCACCAATCGCCTTCACGACGCCGGCAGTGCCCAAAGCCAACAGGAAGGAGTACGTTCCGAAGCTGACCAAGTCACCGTGACGCATCTTGCCATCCTTGACGGACCTGCCACCAGAGTAGAGAATGCCGCACAGCGCCATGGAGGACAGAGAGAACATGGTGCCCATGGAGATGCCGTTGGCCAGCGACGACTTTTTGCCCAACCCCACGACCACGTCCTGGATTGCTGTGTACGTCTGCGTCTCATCCGATTCTCTACCGCAGGCCTTGACGAGCGCCAGATGTTCCAGGCGTTCCTCCACGAATGTGGCGGCCTTGATCGCTGCCTCCTCCTCGAGGGCCATCACTTTCTTGACGTACTTTCTCGTGACCAACACGATGGTTCCCACCACGGGTGCGAGTCCCAGCGAAAGCACGACGAGGGAAGGATTGAGCATGAGCATGTGGTAGGTGCCGAAGGCGCACGAGCTCGACGACCTTATGAGGCTCGCGAGCGTGCCCGTGACCGTCTTGGCGACCATGCCGACGTCCTCCTTCAGCACGTACCCGATTGCTGTCGGCGATAGTCCCGCCGATGGTGTCTCGATCGCTGTCTGTTCCTCCTTGGCGTCTTTGCTACCCGTTGCCGCTGTGGTGTTGCCATTCATGTTGCTGTGGAATGTTTTGGCGCCGACGACAGCCTCCTGCGATGCTCCGGAGACCAAAGAATGATCGCTCTGCGTTTGGAACCATTCAAAGCTCTTGCCCGTGATGAGCTTGGAGAAGATCTGGATTTTGAGTCTGGATGCGATGCCACCTTCGGCGCGGTTGAGCATCATGGTTCGGATCAAGCTGCACGTCCCACCGGTCAGGCTGATGATGAAGATGCTTTCCACCAGCGATGATGGCGGTGATGACGACAGCGATGTCGTTGATGGTTTGGATTGATCCATCAACCTCCCGAGAAGCCGTGGGACGGCTGCAAATGGTCGTGATGGTTGCGATGGACACAGAGATATAGAAGAAGCAGAGATATGGCAGAAGCAGACAGATAAAGTGTGAGCATATGGTGTCCTTGCTGACTGTGCTGTCAATGCATTACGTGCAATTGTGTAACCATCAGCAGAGCCCTGCCCCAGCCCAGCATGGCTTATCAACACATCGTACGATCGTGTAATGCGTACCTTGATTGCAGTACGATGATCCGATCATTGCCGCAGAGCCAACCAGCAACGTCGTCCCTTCAATCCATGCCTGCTGCGACAACATCTTTCGTGCCCTCTTGCGGATTTCAGCATTGGCCTTGCCATCCTTCTTTTTCTTATCTGCCTTGCTGGACACCATCTTGATAATGCTTGCTTGCTTCCTTTCTTCGTTGATTTTGCCAAGCTGCGTCACGCCGTCTTCAAGAGAGTTCGTTCAACAGCCCCCTTTCGTCGATGGCTCTGGCATCCGCAGGATGTGATGCGGGATGGTTCGAGTTTGAGTCTGAGTTCGAATCTGAGCTTGTTGGTGATGATGGAGCAAAAGAAAGAACCCTTTGGTTTCAGCGCACGTGTTTTGGTGGAGGAGAATTGGCGGTCGTCGCGTCATTAAAGTGGATACTACATATAGATTGCCGCACCTCCTAAAACACGTCACGATGAAGAGATGTGGTACACGAATGAGAAAAGGGACTATTGAAGTGCCACGCAGGGCGCCGGTTGTGAAGAAATGGGCCTGAACCAAAGTGTGGAACGAAACGAACACAAAGAATCCTCGGCGTTGCTTCCTTGTTGTGTTGTGTGCTGTTGTGGGAGACGCTTGATCCAAACCTGCACGGAATTCTCATGACAAAGAAGGATCGCTTCATCACAAAAGAAGGAAAGGAACAAACAGAAAACCGTGATGGGTGTGAGCAGTAGCGACTGATTGTGGTTGTGATTGTGGTTGTGATTGAGGATCCATCGCGCAGCAACAGAAGAAGTCTGCACAGAGAGAACTCCGCTACGCATCTGCGCTTTGATCCATTTCTCGTGTCCCCAGAGAGACTTTCTCTTGTGTGGCGAGAACACAAGATCAGGAACAGGAACAGGAACAGTAGCAGGAAAGCGAGAAGGGGAAGAAGTCCATTGCATCGAAGGCAGCAGTGTTGCAGCGAAGGAATTGATTGCTGAGAGACTGCCGGAGATTGCAAGACGCCGGAGTCACTCTACCTGCACTCTGTTCTCCCGCAGTTGCAACTGGGTTTGCACCTCATTCGAAGGGTGGAGGCGAAAGGTACGATCTGCGAGATGGCTTTGGGAGAACTGTTTCTCCATGGTCTGGCTTCCCCAACACCCGACCCGACACCATCCACCAGGAGAAGATCTGAAGCAATAGCAAAGGACGATTGCTTGTTCTCCTCTGGACTGAATCCTTTCGGAGACGAATCAGCATGTCTGAGTGTGCCGCAGCCTGACACAGAGTGGCGGGAACTGATTCCTACCATAGATCGTACCACTCGCAGTGCAGGCCATGTGACTTCCATGCGGCTTCCATGTGACTTGTATTAATACCATCGCAACACAACGCGACAGAACACAACGCAATGCTCCAGATGGATTCTCAATTCCTCTGCTGCTCCTGCCCTTCATCACATCTCTCGATGACGTGTCTTTGACGACGTCCGTTTGATCGTCGTGGTGATTGAGTGCAATACCAATACGGTCTCATCGCACCACATCTACCATACCGCCACCATTCAACACTCCACAGTCGGCACTCGACAATCGACACCTGCAGAGGACCATGGGAAGGAGGAACAGATCATCGTCGCATTCTGCGTCGGAGTTGCTCAACTTCCACTTCAGCAAAAGCGTGCCACCTCAAACACCGAATCCATCCGGCAGCTCCAACTCGCAGCGTCACGATCATGGCCGCAACAACAACTCGCGAGGCCAACGCAAGAACAAGCGTCATCAGCAGCAGCGCTATCAGAGGTCAGCCCAGGATCGGGCCTCCGCAAGACGAACCGCCAAGAATGGGATGTTCTACCTCCATTCCTCGGCCGACCATGCCTTCATCCTCACAAGGCAACGGCCTGACAAGACCGGCCATCACACGTACTCTTTCTCCGGCTGCGACGATCCCGTCTCATGGGACAGCGTCCGGGCGGTCACGCAGATAGTCCAAGTCAAGCCAGCGAAGGCCGCTGCCAGCGCCGCTGCGTCCGAGGATCACACCTCGTGTCCAATCTGCCTGGACGACTTCACTTGCCCCAGAATCACCAAATGTGGCCACGCCTTCTGCCTGCCTTGCATTCTGCGCCACAACCAATCCTCGTACGAGATCAACCCTTACACCCACGTCAAGTGTCCGTGCTGCGGCATCCCCCTCATCACCAACGATCTCAAACCTGTCACGTTCCGCACCGTCGATACCAAAGTCGTTGGAAGCCATATACGGCTCAAGAAGCTTCACAGACACCGGGAATGCCCCGCCCCGTACCTGCCATTGCCAGACGCGAAGGCGCACGGCAACCCGCACACCGCGCCCTGCACGACAGATGGCGATTCCATATATTCCAGATTCAACTACGTCGACCCGCACAGCCACCAGCAGCGCCTGTCCGACGAACACAGCGATCTGACCGCCGCAGCCACGGAACTGTCCAGAAACAACTGCTCCTACGCTGCGGTGGAATTGACATTCGTTGCTCTTGCCTTGGAGATCGTCGATTTAGAACGCGCCCGCGCGGCTTCCGAATGCGACGCCGAGATCCGCGACATGAATCGTTTCAAGCAGCCGACGTCCGGCATGTACTTGAAGCAATCGCCCGCTTTGGTGCCCAATATTGTGGAAGCCGACGCGGCGTCGGAACCCAACGAGGTTTGCAAGGTGGACATGGATGAAGTGCGCAATGCGCTGGCCGAAATTGACGAAGCAAAAGCAAAGGAGGAAGTGAGCTTGAATGCCAGCTTCTCGCAAAGCGCGGGAGCCGGTTCCGTTTCTGAATCTGCATGCGACGACACTTCCGATGTCAAGGAGAGAGAGTCGAAACCACGCAACAGCAAAAACACTGCCCCGTCATCCATGTACCTCTCGCCCGACTCCGTTCTATTTTACCAATCCGAAGATGGACAGCTCGTCTTTCTGAATGGATTCAATGTAACATGTTTGCTTGCGGAATTCACAAAACTGCCACCGCAGGACAGCTGCAGCGGTGACGATGCGCATGACACCGAATCGATGGCAGCGTCTAAGCCATCGGCGAAGAAGACAGCGCAGGCTCCGCCGCTGCCCGACTACATCGAGGGCAACATCGTGGAAGTCGAAACGATCCATCTAACCCCCGAGGCTCGACGGCGGCTGTCCTTCCTCTCTCACTTGCCGCTATACACGGACGTGACGATGGTCGAGCTTGATCTCGGTCGTGTCCTGAGCAATGTCACGAAGAAAAAGTTCAGCGCCGAATTCGCAAAACGCAAGAAAAAACGGAACATGAAGAAGGACGCCGAAAAGAAGGCAGATCGAGAGGCCAAGGAAAGGGAAGCCAAGCTAGTGGAGGAGCGCAAGGCGAGGATCCAGACCATCGATCCCAACGACACCTTCTTCCGGCATGCCGCGGCTGCGTCGATGGAGGATATGGGCGATTTCAATGCCCTCTTCCCGACCAACGACGTGGCAGAATATCACCAGGCAAGCAGCGGCAACAGCGCAACCGCAGCTGCTGGTGGTGCCAATCATCTGCACAATCATCCTGGATCCCATGATCTGCTCAACTTCTCCCAGGCCGCAAGAGGGGTGGTCGTTACGCAAAGCGTCGATGACTTTCCAACGCTGGGAACCTCGTCGGCTGCCCCTGCGACACAACCAAGGACTTCGGGATGGGGCGCTCCCGCATCGGCAGCAGCCACACGGCCAGCACCAGTGAAGGCGCCAGGCGGAGGACGCAAAGGCAAGGGCAAGAAGAAGAAAGGTGGGCAAAAGATGGTTCTATTCAGTACCGGCGGACAACGAGGATCAGGTTGAGGCGGGTTAGACCACTGCCGTCGCGGAGTTGAGTGGACACGCTCTGATGGAGGTGCGTGGTTGGCCTTTGGTGGCGAATCCTCGGTGGTATTCCATTCGGCGCTGTTCTGACCAACCTACCTGCTTCCCAACACTTTTTATTCATGACGAAGTTAACACATAATACAACAATAGCAATAACACAACAACAACAACAACAACAACAACAAATAAATAAACATGAACTTGGCATGACATACCGTTGTGCGCCTACAAGTACGTGTGGAGAGGAGGGTGATGTGACGCTCCAGTCCTCATTGTTCGTACATGTCCTGCCACAAATCCTCGTACACACGTCGAAACAGCCGAAGAACCACAAAATCCAAAAAGATCCAAAGATCGCTTCTTGAACCAATCCTCCACAAAATCACAGAGTCAGCTTCGTCATATCTGCAGTACGACTCATACATACTGACAAACCACAAGAGGACGATGGATCAGCGAGAGGCTCCGTCGGCGATGGCTGCGACAACAAAGACGACACACAACGATCACTCGCTGCCGTCGTATCTTTGCTTGGTGCCACGGGGATTGCAACACGTGGTGTCTTCGGTTGTGCACGAACGACTGTCGCCAGCGTATCAGGTCCATGTGGACTTGCTGGGTGAGAGCGATGAGAGAAACGACGCCGTCCTCTCCGCCACAACCCAGAAGATAAATGCGAAACGGGATAAGCGCGTGCGCAAGATGAAGATGAAGCAGGCAAAGGCATCCGCGAAGGCGCCGGATTCTGCTGCAGTTTCCAACGATGCGAACAACACGTTCTGCGACCGTCCTGTTGGTTCCATCATGATGAAGTCTTCCGAGCTGGATTGCCAGAAGGCTGGTTGCGAATCAGCAAAGGCCCGCGAGACGGACAAAGATGATTCGATGGAAGTTGAAATGCATGTGGACGCTGTGCCCACGCAGAATCCGACGGCAACGTCAGCACAGACAGGATCCAAGCAACCCACTGTGCATGATGAAGAAGTGCATGTCGGGATTGGTTATCATCGCGATGGACGACACATTTGGAGCCAGGCAGGACAGCTCAATGGATCTGTCTGGTACAAGCTGCAGACGGACGCACCTGTCAAGGTCGTCGCCAAACTGCGCTGCTTCGGTCCATTGCTGGCTCTTGTATCGGCCACTTCGGCGCAGGCAATGAGGCTAGGACCGCACGCGAACCTCGAAGATGCTTGCACGGACCTGGTCGGTTGGATACAGCAGCAGCAGCAGCAGCAGCAGCAGCAGGATGATCAGTACACGGCGAATTTCGAATCCGCAGTGCGTCTGTGGGCGCAGCACGCAACCCAGACATGGAATAGGCACGACCTGCGTTCACAATCAAGGGAAGGGGCGGACATCAAGGATGACAATACCGAGATGGATGATGCGAAGGATTTCATCGACTACAAGAAGCGCCATGAAGCAGGCTCCGTAGCGTATCGATTGTCATGCTTGCGATCCGGATCGAGCGGCAGAAGCAGTCGGAGCGCGAACAAGTACCGCTACACAAGGCAAGAGTTGCTGACGAGGATGCTGGACAATGGCCTCGTCCCGCAATCCTATCAATCCAAGTGGAAGGTGGACCTGACGCAGTACGACGTGGAGGTGCTGCTCCTGATCCTCAACCGCAGCATGGTCGCGGTGGCGCTGAGTCTGAGACCCTACCAGCTGCGTAGCGCAACGTCGTTTTCCAACGGCTCGCTGCCTCCGGATTTGACAGATCCGTACATTGGCGGTGACATTCTGTCTGGTCTGGTTCGGCTGCGGCCCACCACCGCGCATCTGCTATTGAAACTTGCCAACGTCCAACCAGGCGATATCGTTCTGGATCCGTGTGCAGGAATCGGAACGATACCGCTCGAGATAGACCATCACTACTTCGATGGCGCGCGAAGGGCCATCGGTCTTGGCGGTGATCTTGTGCTTGGGAGCGGCACAACGATCGATCATGCGGCCATGCAGCTGCTGGCTGCATCGAAGAGGGGCAACAACGCAGCAGCAATGGGAAGGGAACACGTCGACAACCTCGTTGGCTGGGATGCTTCATTGCTGCCCATCCGCACCGGAAGCGTGGATGTGGTCGTCACGGATCTGCCATTCGGGCAGTCATGCCTTTCTGCCGTGGCCCTGACCAACTTCCTTCCCCTCGTCTTCCTGGAGATGGCGAGGGTGTTGGCACCATCGGCTGCGTCGGCTTCGTCGTTGCCATCGCGGGCGGTGTTGCTGTGCGGATCGAATCACGAGGTCGTCATGGAAGCGCTGGCCGCCAGTCAGCGACATTGGAAGCTGCCCTACGCATCCATTCTCCCTGTCAATATTACTGGCATCCTCACTTGGGTGTTTGTGATCGAACGCAATGGAGTGGAATTCGAACCGTCCATTACCAACCATGTCGAACGCGTCCGGAAGATGACGAAGAAGAGAGCCACAAAAGCGCAGCATGAGAAGAGTGCAAGTCACGGCCATGCGAAGAGCAATAATAACAAGGGTAAGAAGGATGTGAGGAGAGGGAAGGATGGTACGGAGGGTGCAAGCGATCTCCGGGGGAATCAACTAAAAAAGAAGAAGCGGATCCAGCATTGATCGCTGGACATGACAGTCTACGAGTTATTGAATGTAGTTTTAGCGCTCTCTCTCTCTCTCTCTCTGGAATGTTGTGATGTTGTTGGATAGAACACAGCGTACCTGGGTGGTGGCGTGGCATGAATACAACAATCCCTGTCATATAACAGGTAGAAGCACTCAAGACTGCTGCTCCCTGCCCATGCCCTGATCGACGACAGCAGCCTGTTTCGTCCGGTGCACTCCAACTCTGGTGTGCCAAACCGCACGTAGTTTCGGTTTATTCACCTCGTCACGGAGGCTATTTGTGTGATGTTCGCGCTCGCCCACCCCTTTGGAAATTTAGCGATTGTGATGCCGCGCTGGTGGCGCCAAATTCGAGGTTTCGCGTCGCATTTTCTGATTCTTCGTTTCGCTCCAGAGTTTTGGCAAACGAATGACGATAACAGGAAGTATTAGTTTGGACACATCCGCTCCGCCACTTTCACACACAGAGAGCAACATCATCCGCGACAACAACACACTCATTGCATTCTGATTGAAGGCGTCACTTTTTGTGATCCATTGCATTGCATGTTGCTGGCTACTCCATCATCTGCTCCACAGAGTCAAGAAGGAAGGAAGAAAGGAAGGAGAGTGCTCTGCAGGGACATCCATCCCATGAGCAGCAACATCCAATCGGTGACCGTTGAGGCGGACGGTTCGATTTCAGTGCAAGAATCTGACGAACACAGCAGCCTCGATAGTTCCAACAACTCCATCGCCGATGGTCGTGTCAGTAGTGCCAATACTCGTACAGCGTTGCAACATCCAACCGCAGGCGCCAATACTGACAGCGACACTGCGATCCCCACCGACCTGCGTGACAAGATCAAGCGAATTGCCGTGGTGACGACGGCTTCCTTGCCATGGAGAACCGGGACGGCAGTCAATCCGCTTGCGAGAGCGTTGCATCTATCGAGAGGGCGCAAGGCAGGCCATGTCACGCTCGCTATTCCGTGGCTGGCCACGCCGCAAGAGCAGGCCAAAGTGTACGGCAGCGGCACATCGATGCCCTTCTTCGAAACTCAGGCGGATCAGATAGAATGGATACGTGAATACTGTTCCGAACGGATGGGTTGCGCAGGTGAGTGGCCGTATTTGCGTGGAGTATAGTACTCTTCTGACTCTACCAAAATTCATATTCAAACCTATAACATGTCCATGCTCACATTCACATTCCATGTTGCTCTCCTCGAATCGACTCAACTCGACCCCAAACTATTTCATTTCCATTGGCTCCAACAGATGAAGCAAAGGACATAGAATTCCTGTTCTATGAAGCAACCTTCAACGACTCCTTCGGTTCCATCTTCGCGACGGAGGACATCTGCTCGTTGATTTCCACGGAGAGTGCCGACGTCGTCATCCTCGAGGAGCCTGAGCATCTCAATTGGTTCCGCGTGCCACCCACCATGGAAGCGGAGAAAGGCGAGGACACACCAGGGCCAGTCAAATCGCAATCGCATCTGGGTTGGACGGCGAAGTTTCCCTACGTCATTGGCATCCTTCACACGAACTACGCGGCCTACGTCAACCAGTATGGCTACAGCACCGTCATTGCGTCGGCCGCGGTCGACGTCTTCAGCAAGTTGGTGGTGCAGGCCTACTGCCATCGGTTGATCCGTCTCAGCGCCACGCTGCCCTGCTTCGATCCCGCCAAGGAGGTGACGTCCAACGTTCATGGCGTGCGAGATGAATTCCTGCAGTCGGAATCGACCGAGGCAAACAGACAGCCCAACACCGCCGTCAGCACCAACGTGATGAGCAATAAAAGCAATAATGGCAACAGCGGCGGCACTGCTGATACAGGCGACAGCAACGACAACGACAACAGTACGACCAACGGAGACAGCAATGGCAGCAACAGTCTGTACCCAATCTACTTCATTGGCAAGATCATCTGGGCAAAGGGCTTTGGACAGTTGCTGCACCTCCAGGAGAGTTACCGCGCTCGGACTGGCGAGTACTTCGGGATGGATGTGTACGGGTCCGGCAAGGATGAGAATGCAATTCGCAGGGCATTCTTTGGACGTGTCGGTCGTCGGCGCAAGGCGAAGGTCCACAAGGATTGCAACAGCATCATCAGTAACGGCAGCGGCGACGCAGAAAGTGGCGACGGCAGTTCGGACAACAGCAGTGACGGTTACGACGGCAAGCGAGCCAGCAGATCGATGACATCCAAGCAGGATCAAGCAGCAGCTGCCGTGTTCGAGGCACCATCGATCCGACAGAAGATAAACAGCCACCCGCTGCACGATGACACCCCTTTGCTGATACCTGCGATGGACACCTCCACAGCGACAACCGCCACGATGACTACAACGACGACGACAAGCCAGAATCAGGCGTCGATGGAAGGCAGTACCGCAGACCACGATCTGGATCCTCAACCACTCCTCGTGGTGAGCGAATCATGGAACGAGTCCGTCCAGTGCGCTTCCGTCGCCACCGATGCCATCAAGCAAATAGCAACCGACGTCGTCACGGTGGGGATGAAGATTGGATTCCGTGAGGGCGAATCGAAGGAACCGACAGTGTCCAAAACGGATCTCCTGTTCGATCCCCCTGCATCACGCTTCGAACTGCGATACGTGGCGTTGCCGGCGAAATTCCACGGCGTCAAGGATCATGCGATGTTGCGTGAAATGCGCCAGCACAAGATCTTCCTCAACATGTCTGAGACGGAAGTGCTTTGCACCACGACAGCCGAGGCACTCGCGATGGGCAAATTCGTCATCATCCCCAACCACAAATCCAACACCTTCTTTGAACAATTCTCCAACTGCCTGACCTTCTCGTCGCATGACGAGGCGATCGATTGCATCGAATGGGCGTTGCAGAATGAGCCAAAGCCTCTCTCGGTGAACGAGACGAGGTGTTTGTCGTGGGAAGGTGCGATGGAGAGGCTGTACGACGTGTCCACGCTGACGACTGCGCAATACGACCAGATCACCGAGACCGACCACAAGTTGGTGAACTTCCACATGGAAACGATGAAGAACGGGCTCATGTTACAGAATCTGTTTTGCGCTGGCGACTGAGGACTACACATACGAGCACAAGGACGTACAAGTACGAGTATCCGTGGGAGCATGCAACCAAGTCAACACAGATTAGAGCACTAGGCTGTACGCATGCTTCCAATCACATCATCGAATCGAATGCTGGATGGAATGATGCTTGGGCCATTCTTCCCAACGATTGAGGATGTTCGTCTCCAGCTTCCAGCGTTGAGAAGACCTACTTATATGTATAACCTGTATGTTCGAAACAGATTGCGTTGAAGCAGGACCTACAAGGGCACGGCACCAGGAGTGTGCCGAACTCGCGCTGGAGAGTGCGGTACATGGACTACCCTACTCTATTTGTACGTTCAGCGCACTTAATATCTTATTATACTGATGCTGTGACTCGTTCGTGTCGTTATTCGTTGTGGTGCCGCTAGTCGGGTTGCTGCTCTGGATATTGGAGCTTTTCGCATCCATCGACTCGCATTCGCACTCGTACCAGTACTGTCCCATGGCGAGCGGTGTAGGTCTGCCGATTTCCGCAACATCACTCGATTCGTGGTGCCATCGGGATTGGAGTTACACATCATCGAGTTCCAGGCATACGTTCAACACTCTACACTGTGGGGAAGTTTTGATACATGACAACATGGGTCATCAAGGTCAACACACCGACCTTGGAATACGCCTGGGCTGCCTTGCGATACCCAGTTCCGTAGATGTCGTTGTCGTCGGTCTCGATGGAGAAGCGAAAATACTGTCTCAGCTTTTCATCGGATGGACCAGTGCCGTCGTTGTTCTTCAGGGGAGGCGCAGGGTCCAGCCCGTCGTTCAGAAACAGCAGGGCGATCAGCTGCGCACAACCCTCTTCCACCTGCGGCGGGATGGGGTTCCGCATGTCGTACTTCGGATGCAGCTTGATCCAAGCATGCGTCGCCTCGTGCGCCAGGACGCTGGCCACCAGATCCTTGGGCAGACCTGAAAGACAGAGAATCGCCGTGACGCTGGAATCTGGGTTAACCTTGTCCGCGTCCGGGACTTGGAAGTAGGTGAAGCCTCTGGCCTCCTTGTCGACAGCGCGGAGGCTCATGTTGTTCTTATCGAACTTCATCCTGTTCATTTTGAACCTCTTCCCCGCCTCGTGCTCCGTCAGGCACAGGCCACGGGTCATGATCTGCAGTGCGCCTCCATGCACGTTTTGCGAGGCGCTCATCTGGTGGTTGAGAGCGTTGTACCCAACGATCAGGATGGGGACCTCGCGAAAGTCTCTCCAGATGGGCAATTCCAGCTTGGTTTCGAAGAACTCGACGACCTTGTCCCAAAGAGGCTTGGCTTCGGCGCTGTCCAGGATGACGTTCCTGCAGCATGCCGGACAAACCTTACGGCCAGAGTCGTTGAGGTCGAGGAAGGGAGCGTTCTCCGGCTCGAATC
This sequence comes from Craspedostauros australis, assembly GCA_026770025.1. Classification (NCBI taxonomy): domain Eukaryota; phylum Bacillariophyta; class Bacillariophyceae; order Mastogloiales; family Achnanthaceae; genus Craspedostauros; species Craspedostauros australis. Next base: position 177,047 of record JAMXDE010000023.1, read on the forward strand.
TGTGACATCCCGTGCACCGAGGTGGGAGGTTCGCAGCATGGTGCGGACACATTTGCTCGGTGTCAAAGAAGGGATGCTTCACGAAGGAAATCCTTCCATCCTGACCTGCGGGGATCGTATTGGCGCACACTGTGCACTTGATGCCGTACAGCTCGGCGTAGCACTTGCGATGAAGCGGTTGCTTCTTCCCTTGCTTCTCAATGTAAGCAAATGTACCTGCGGCGTCGATGGGCTCCTGGCACTTCAAGCACCGGAAGCATTCCTTGTGGAATTTGCTGTTCAGGGCCGCGATGTGCTGCGAGGGCAAACTACGCACGCACAAGGCGCAGGATCCGGCTGAGCGGAGTGAAAGGTGCGGACGGCGCGCTGCCGTGGCCTCTGGTATGACAGGAGCGTCCGCACTGATCGAATATGAATAATGCATGGGCCCGGCAGGTGCACCGACAGTGTCCTTCGGGCGGGCGACCGGTTGCGGCAGCGGATAGGCAACTCGCTTTTGTTCGTTGTTGCCGTCCGCAGTATCAGTTGCTTCGCCGGACATCGATCGTTGATTCTCCATTATCGGTGGTCGGTTCGGCAACTCCTTTTGCTGTTGCTGAGACGAGGACGACGATGAGCCATTTCCTCGGTCCTTCCTGCCCCGGGCACCGAAATTGAAGAGACCGCGCTTCTTCTTGTCCTTCTTCTTTCCTCCCGCCACGGGTTGGGTCGAAGGCGCTGAATCGTCGGGGATGAGATCGATTTTTGGTGAATTCCGCTGCGCAACCTGTTGCCACACGGGGTTCTCGGGCGTTGGCGTTGAAGCGCCCGAACGCCTATGCGACGAATCAATGGCGCTTTCACTGTTGCCTCTCGATGATTGCGTCTGGAGTTGCTGCGGGTTCTGCTGCTGCGATGAGAGGCTGCCGCGTTCAGCTTCTTGCGATGAAGCTGAGCGCTGCACTGTGATTGGACGTTGGGGGCTGCCTCCTTGGCTTGGGATTGGAGAGCTCCGACTCGCGGCACTTCCCGGCCCTTGGTGCTGCGGATACTCTTGGCCTTCCGTGACCGGCAAACAGAACTGCGGGATGTTTGGACTGGGTTGGTTGTCATAGGATCGACGGTCCTGCATTGACAAAGCCTGCAGTGAGGTTGCGGGCATGCCATAGTCGTCGACTCCTTGGTTGTTATGCATCATGGTGCCCTGAGATTGCGATCCGTACGAACCATCAAGCTGTGACCGTGGCGGAGTTGACGTCTGGGGCTGTGTGTTTCTGGGACTGTGCTGGCTGCCGTTCGGCGGCAAGGTCTGGATATTCCGCAAGCTGGTGCCTGTCTCCGCCATCATCCTCGCCAGCCGAGCATCCTCCTCTTCTTGTTGTTCTCTGGATTTGCTCGGGCGAGTTGAAAATGAGGAGGAGCCCGTGGTGCTAGTCGTAGCTGTGTGGATGGAATCCTGCCCAGCCGACGGCCGTTCCGAAAAAGCGATGCTGTTCATGTCGCCAAGTCCCATGGCCTCGAGCTGTTGCAAGCGCTTTGCAATTTCCATGTCCGAATCTTCACTGTTGGAAGGCGGTGCATTTGTGAATGCACGCGCCTCCATTCCATGAGCCGGCCCTTGATTATGGGCGTTGTACGGCTCATGGGGGTACTGGTTTGAGTTGGGCATGCGCTGCACCGGCCTGCCAGATGGATCGTACTCCGCGTTCATGTCGATAGGCCTCATCTGTTGCTGGCCCGGATAAGAACGATAGTCTTGCATGCTTTGTGGTGGATGAGAATTGTTGCGCATCATCTCGGGTTGGTAGTGGTCGCGGGGGTCCATTGGACTGCGACGATCGCGTGGCATGTATTCCTGTTGGCCGGGGTAGCCGTTCGGCTGTCCCCGCATGGGGCCTGGTCGATTGTTGTGATAGGTAGACGGATGTGTTTCCATCCCTTGGCGTTGGAAGTGCTGCTGCTGCTGCCGTGGCTGCTGCTGATGGTGGTACTGCGCTTGGCGGTCGTCGGGCATGTATCGCTGGTCGTAGCCTCCATCGCGGAGTTGATGGGAGTCATAAGGGACGGTGTGGTCTCGAGGCATCAGATTGCGGTGGCCCATGCCTTGCTGCATCCCCTGACCCATGTTCTGGCCCATCCCCTGGTGCATGCCTTGACGCATGCCTTGATGCATTCCCTGATGCCTATCGTTCTGCTGCATGTATTCCCTCGGATCCGGGCGATAGTCAGAGGGGGGAGGCATGTGGCTGTTTCCGTAGTTCGGTACCGTGTTGTCGTACTGCGACCGCGAATGTTGCTGTTGATATGATTGTTGCTGTTGCTGTTGCTGCTGTTGATATGATTGCTGCTGTTGCTGTTGCTGCTGTTGCCGCTGTCGTTGCTCGTTGAGGCGCTCCTCCTCCAGAAGCTGCTGCTGCAGCTGCCGGGCGAACGCTTCGTCATCTATCTCCGACATCTTACTATTCGTAGAGCACTCTATTTCCTTCAAGTCTTTCGCACAGCTACCCTCCGAGAGCAGATGTTTGGACTACTCGTCGAGTCTCGGCACACTCACTTTCGGATAGAGATGCAGACACGACTATGGGTCAGTCGCAAGCAACTCAGCGGCGGATTGTCGCACGTCTCTAACGTCGTTTGTTCTGCGCTGCGATGCGCTGCTGTCTCTGGGTGCTGATGCTCCAGTGCAATCTTGTTCGTTCGCCTGGCCACAACACCCACGGCACAGACATAAAGACTCCTCCGTACTGCTCGTACTTATACTCGTACTTATACTCGTACTTATACTCGTGATAATACTCGTGATAATACTCGTGTGACAACGTAGTGTGCTCTCCTGACGCCTTCACTCTCTGCAATCGCAAGGCCAAATGCTTGCCTGCTTCCGCCTCTTGGTGCTTCGATCCTTCGATCCTGCCTCTCTCTAGATTTGTGGGTGCGGTTGACACCCGTATCTCCCCTCTCTCTTGACGAGCAAGCACCGAGGCCTTTTTTGTGCAGAATCAAGGAGAGGTGTGAGGCGAAGCCCCAAACCACTGAAGGAAGGAACCACCCAAGCACCACCAACAGAGAGCGCCAGCGATCACAAACGCCACACAGAACAACCAGCAACCAACAACCAACAACAACCAACAACAACCGCGATGCCGTAGCCAAGAAAGACATCAAACCAGCGAGAAGAGAACAAAGGATACGATTTCCGCCAACTCAAGACACATTTGCCTCCCTGCTCATGACCGATGTGGTCACGTTGGTCACAAATGGTCACAACGGCCGGCTTGGTCGACGCGTTCGAAGAACATCGATGAAAGCGACTGGAATACCTCAGATAGAGTACGCTGAACATAAGATACCACTTGTCAAGTCTCGTATCCTCCTCCAAACCACGACACTTCAGGATCGCGAACCCTGACAACGCACCAAACACATCATCACCACAACACTCCACAACTTCAAGCTACAAGCAACAGGTACGACCACGATCGATCCAACGAACACCAGCACTCTGCCGCTTCCCTTCGGTTGTGCATCTGTACCACCTACGACGACGAGCACACCCTCCATGATCACATGCAACAACGGACATCGCCATCGTCATAATCGAAGGAAGGGCGGTACTCGTATGTATTTTACCATACTATTATATCATTTCAAGTGCAATCAGAACAAGAGAGCACGGAGCGGCGCATAAACCGAAGCAAGCAATGACGAAATCGAACAGTTCCAATCGCACGGCCATGAGTTGGCTGCTGTGCACGGCCGTGCTGCTCGGTTGCGCGCAGCAAACGTTCGGTTTCTCAGCCGAAGCCCCGAAGGTGTGGACGCCCAAGATCCCCACGGTGGAAGAGAGGAGGCACCTGCGCGGTCTGGAGCATGGCACGGAGACCATCGGATCGCTGGGCTTCCATCACATCGAATTCTATTGCAGCGACGCCAAGAGCGCCACGACGCAGTTCGCCCTGTCGCTGGGCATGAAATTGACGGGCATGTCCGGCCAAAGCACGGGCAACGACCAGTGCTGCAGCTACGGTCTCGAGAGCGGGGATTTCCGCGTCCTCCTCACGGCGCCCTACTCAACCGCCATGGCGGCACAGGGCAGGGCATCGGACACCGCGGCTCAGGATGCGCCAGAATTCGATGCACCATTGCCGCTTCCAGGGTACCTGCCGGAAGAGGCGCACGACTTCTTTCGCAAGCACGGTCTGGCGGCCAGAGCCATCGGCCTGCATGTGCGCGATGCCAAGGGAGCCTTCGAACGGGCCGTGGCCAATGGCGCGAGGCCCGTCTTGCAGCCGACTTTTGTCGAGACATGCAAAGGGCAGCGTGATGCTCGCGCTGGTCGGGGCGATTGCCACATGGCCGAGGTCGAGCTGTACGGAGATGTTGTGTTGAGGCTCGTGAGCTTCGATGACAACGATTCTGCTGCTGCTGGTGATGAGGCGTCCACATCGTCTGCCGCAGATTCGTCGTCGACCGCAATCCCTTTCATGCCGCATCTCGCGCCAGCAAAGGGACCTCTTGCTGAGAAGGAGACCTTTGGAATTCACAAGATTGACCATGCCGTGGGCAATGTACACAATTTGGCGGAGGCCTTGGAATACGTTGCCACATTCACTGGATTCCACGAATTTGCCGAATTCACGGCCGAGGATGTGGGCACCGTGGATTCGGGGCTCAATTCGGTCGTCTTGGCGAGCGATTCGGAGGATGTTCTGATCCCATTGAACGAGCCAACGCCGGGAAGGTACGTACCGCAGTCGAGTGTGTTTGATTGTGTGTTGTGCTTGTTCTTGTGATTGTGACGCCAATTGAATATCCATGCAGTTCCATCTCTCATACCATACGGCGATCATTTCTCTCATCCATGCATGCTCATGACTCTGTTCTACGTCACACCACACCATACCACTCTACCAACGAACGAACCAACCAACCAACCAACCAATCGCAGGAGAAAGTCACAAATCCAGACCTACCTCGAACAGAATGAGGGACCGGGATTGCAGCACATCGCATTGAAGACGAACGATATATTTGATACCATCCGGCGCATGCGGAAAATGAGTGAAACGTTGTGCGGTTTCGAATTGATGGCAAAGCCAAGTGATCTGTACTACGAGGAGCTACCGGGCCGGTTGGGCGATCAGCTCACGGTGAGTGCCTACTGTCTTGTTCCGTCTTCGGCACCTCCAATACTACGAGTAGAATTCATGACGCATTTTTATCCATCGGTGGATCAAACAACTCTTCTGAGAGCCTGCCCATGGGCTACTGTTATGGTTCTCCATCCAACGCGTTCTCCCTTCAGGTACTCGCTCTCTGGAAAATACGAGTACGCCTGTCGCCACACCTCACCATGCGTCCTGTCTGTGTCTTTTCCCTGTCTCTGCCTTTCTCGAACAAACTTCTTGACGATCTTCTTGGCAATCGCACCAACAAACCTAAATCATGCTCGTATTGGTATCCACAGCCGGACCAGTACCGAATGTTGGAAGAGGAGGGCATCCTAGCAGATGCTGACGATGAAGGCGTGCTGCTTCAGGTATTCACTCGACCAATCGGAGACAGACCAACACTGTTTCTTGAAATCATCCAGCGGGTTGGATGTGTCGTCGATTCCCCGGACGGCGATGATACTGATCAATACGAACGCCCGGGATGCGGCGGATTCGGCAAGGGGAATTTCCGTGAGCTCTTCCGGAGCATCGAGGTAAGCTTGAATTTGTGTGCTGCTTCGCCGCAGTGTGGTGCCTCTAGAAATTACTTTGCACTTGCGACTCGGAATTTTGGAATACGAAGACTGCAGAGCGAGAGAGAGAGAGAGCTGGTGCCCTTGTTTGCGCAAGGATGGGCGCGCGGGCGTAGGTGTGGTGGTATCTTTGACGATGACAAACCTTCGCTGCTGATGTCTCCTTCAAACTCCTCATGCCCATGTTCATTTCGATTCTCATGCTCATGCTCATACACATCTGCATTCCCATGATTACACACACCATCGACGCAACCTTCGCGATGAACTTGACCACTGTTCTCGAACACTATCATGTTCCAACATTCGCGCCGTCCGACACATACAGGATCTGGAGAAGACCCTCAAGGTCTAGAGAGGTTGCTCTCATGCAAGTCCGATTCAAAACACTGCTACAGGGCTATACTGTTACATACGTTTACGTGCAAAGCATATTGCCCCGTTCCAAATGAAGCTACAACCGATGCCATCGACAAGGTCGTTACTGAGAATCAACGCCACAACGCAGTTGGAAAGTGTTGGACGGGCGTCTCCTCCAGCGTACCATTCGTTGTATTAGTACAATACAGAAACAAGGCCATGGTCGAGGTGAACGGTTGCAAGCGAAACAGGTAGAGAACGTCATTGGCACTTAGACTCTACTTTAATCTGAATGCCTTCCCCCTTCAAACATTGTCTTCACACAAGCATCGAACGCGCGCGTTGTTGTTGTTGTTGTTGTTGGCACTGCTGCTGTTGCTTCTGCCCGATTGTTGCTGTTAACATCCTTTCAAAGGCAGGTAGCTTCAATTATGCACTCACATGTCTTCGTACGCACGCACGCACGTGCCGTACGAGTATGATGGCGGTCGTCTGTACTCTGTATGGATATGATACGGATATGATACACATATATATGGATCGCTGTCGTCATCATCGTCATGGTCATCATCATCACGAATCGTCATGGAATGCGACGGCGTCTGGACTTATCCCCAAAAGTCATCTTCCTCGTTGTCGCTGAACCAGTCTTCGTTGGATGAGGATGCATGTCCAGGCGCGACGGGGAATGATGCATCGAATGTGGTCTTTTGCTTGAGTTCGTGGATCTCGTCGCGCGCCTCATCCAAATCGTACTCGAGGGCCGCAATCTTCTCCATCTTCGTCGCCAAATCCCTCTTGAGCTTCATGACATCCTCCACGCTGGCGCCGGACTCGGTGCTCTTCAGGCTCTTCGAACTCGGCACCCTCTGCGGCTTCCCCCTCATCTTGTGGAGCTGATCCTTGAGGCTGGTGATGTTCTGATTGCTCTCCGCGAGCTTCTTGTTCTGCGCTTCGTTCTTGCTATCCTCCGTGGCCAGCTTGAGCTCGAGCTCCGCGACTCTGGCCCGCAGCATGCTGACGTCGTCGTTTCCTGGCGCCGTGAACTTTTCGTAGGCTTTCTTCAACGACTTGACCTCCTCCTTGAGCAGGGACAGGATGTTGTCGCGCTGTTCGATCTCTTTCCTCCGCTGGTGGGCCTTGGTGCGCAGCGTCTTGAGGCTCATCTCCTGCTTGACGGCCACGCGCTTCAACGCACGCACGGCCTCCTTGAGCTTTTCGTTGCCGTCATTGGCATCTGACAGCCCCAAATCCCGAATGGAGCTACTGCCACCGTCTGACGCATCCCCCGATTTCGCCTTCTGCTTGCTGAGATCCTTCTTGAGCCGTCGGTTTTCTTCCTTCGAAAGCTTCAACGCGGTTTCCAGCTCATAGATCTTCTCCAGCTTCGTCTTTCGCTTCTTCTTGCCGTCCGCACCTTCAGACGACATGATGTGTGCTGTCTGCCGCGCGTGTGCTCACGCAAAATCCCAGTCCCACTGCAGCGGCCGTGTTCTGCGTCTGCGGTGTTGTCGCTGTGAACAATAACGAGAGTAGGTTGATCGCTTCTCTCAACCTCTATGTTCGGTGCTCGATCTCGCAAGCCGCCTTCGTCGTCTCTGTTTCTATCTTCCGCCTTTTCAATGTCGACGCTGATGATGTATCATCCACTGTTCGCCAGCTGTTCTGGTCTCCTTCTTCTTCTTCTTCTTCTTCTTCTCTGTTCAATGATGCATACAGCGCAGCAGCGCAACGCGGAGTATCTGTGGTGGCTTGGCTAGCAGTCGTATTGTATTATTGATGCAGTAAGAATGGTGCCGGTTCAGTGTCGAGAGAAGCCCTCTCCCAATCCCTCTTTTGCTCTTGGTGCTGTGCACTAATACGAGTGCAAAGCTTCCTCTTGTATTATTCTATGAGCTATTGTAGGTATGTTTGGTTGCGCAAGGCAACTATTGGAGCGAAACCAGTCACGAGGACTCGGCTGAGTCACGAGCAGCAGCAAACGACAACAGCCACAGAAAAGGCACAGAAGGTGCAACGCAAAGAAAAGGAAAAAGAAACAAACCGGACACAATCCGCAAATCAACACACTAAGATACGACTTTATACCTACCACCGTCTCCGTTTCAATAGTTTATCAGGCTTTCCGCTCCGTCGCTTTTGCTTTGGACATACAACCCCGTCGCTTGGTACACAGCGCGACCCGTTGGCCGTTTTCCCGTTGAGCAGGTTTGCGTTGAGGGAGCGAGGCCGTGAGCGTCGACACAGCTGCCGGTTGAGGGTTTTCCATCGCATCCGTCGTCGGTTCACGGGGGGTTTCCTGGTGCTGCTGCTGAAAGCGAGCAAGGATGAGCCGAGCGTCGGATGATGTGTCGCTGAGCGGGTTGCTGGATTCACCAATCCGGCTCCCAGCCGAACCACCTCCAGTCACCGTCGATGTGTTGGATTACCTCACAAAGACCCTTGGATTTTCTGAGGCGTTCGTGACTCTCGTACCGCTCTTCGAACAGAGCGAACTGGATGAAGGACTCAACAAAGACCGCATCATGATCATGTTGCTCTTCCATGCTGGACGACCACTGACGTCCGTCCTCGCAGAACTCCACTACCCTGTGGCCACCATCGCACTACGCATGGATTTCAAACGACTGTTTGCACTCCACGAAGTCAACAAGGTCCGCAAGTTCCTGACGACAGACGATGGCGTAACTACCGTCAACTACACGCTACTGGATGCAACCGAGCTGCGCGCTGCAACCATGCAGTACGAGTACCCCACCAAGATCAACCCTGGCAAGGTGTTTCGCGAGACAACCGCCAACAATGTGACGGTCGCCAAGCAGGCGTACAAACGCCCCCTACAGTCCCTATCTGAGTGGGTAGACTATGTCATGCGCCGAACACCGGAAGCCAGCGTGGCAACATCGGCAAGCGGTACGTCTGAAGGAAGAGACGTGTCATCTGATCGTCCACGAGGAGGATCTGCCGCTGGCACACCACCGATACCGCTCCCAACCAGTGGACTTCCCATGTCCGAGCTCACCGTACCCATCAAGGAAGGCACAGCGAAGGCGCGAACAAAGGTCACTTTCCAACCACGTGTACCACCAACAGATGCACACCATCCTGCCACAATGGCAGCAAGTGGGCAGACATCGGTCGACACGGCACAGGCTGACAGCCTCAGCCGCACCACCGAACACAAACGAGTGAAGCGACCTAACACGTTCCCCGAGCGGTACAAGCTGGGTGACACCATGCGTTTCACCGAGTTCCGACGTGACATGGAATTCTTCCTGTCGCCGTACGGCATGGGGTACCTCATGAACACGGAGTTCGCCACACTCTACGCGATGCACGGGAAGCGCGTACTCGAGATGTACGTGGACGACCACTACGAGTCGCACCTCCCATTCGATTCCGTTCAGCTCAAGTCCGATGTCAGCCTGTTTGCGCGGTTTCTCCGCGAGGCCATCAGCAACACCAGCATGTCGTACCTACTCCGTGGCCCACAGGGCACTGATGGTGTACACATCTGGCAGCAACTGGTGTTGGAATGCGACAACGTCCAACAACGGCGTGAACGTGCCGCGCTGTTGAAGGCCAGGCTTACACAACGACTCCGTGCCAACGACGACCTCGTAAAATACATCGACGAGTTCCGTGACAATGTGCTTGCATACAACGATGCTGCAGCACGAGAACGCGACCGCTACGACGACACAACCATGTGCGAGATGATGTCACAGCAAGTGATTGATTCTGGGAATGCGCAGTACATCAACTGGATGCATCTGGTGCGGTCCGGCCGCAAGCACCTCTCCTTCCCAGATTTCTGTCACAAGCTGCAACATTATGCGCGTGAGGTCGAGACATCGCGACGACTGCATCACCAACGCCGTGCACGTCCACGTGATCGCGCCGTCGCCAGCGCCCGTACACAAGGAGGGCAACCGCCTGCATCCTCGACGCCGTACGATGAGGCCTCCGACGACGCTCGGTACATTGCGGTGGAACTCCAGTGCGGCATCGCCAATGCTGAGGCTCTGGTCTACTCTGCCCAGCCACACGTCGAGACTGCCAACAACGACCCGGACTACATTGACAGTGCCACATTCTCCAAGCTGCCGCAGCAGGTGCGCAAGGTGATCCGACGTCTCCGCGAGCGTGCTCGAGGGTACCGCCGCAACCGTGGCAACCGGCGTGACCAGGTCCCTGAATGGCCGGCAGCCGCGGATCCCGGGGGGGTTCGTTCGCCTCCAACGCTAGGCACACCAGCCAACGCAACAGCAACAGCCCACAACGCGACAATCCCCATGCAGTACAATGTCAACAGGACGCACAGCTACCGTGAACGCATGGACAGTGGAAGTACCACAGACAGGGGCGACAACACAGATGGATACAGCAACGAGGACAGCTCATGGTCAGAAGCGACTGATGAAGACTACGATGTGATGGACAGTGCCAACCGAATCAGGAATATGCGCATGTACATGGCACAAATGCACCACACGGATGCCGAACTGGAGCCAACCGAGAGCAGAGAACACAACCCCACAACGGAATCGATGTACATCGACCTACAAGCCAACGCAACAACCACGGAGGGCGAGTCGTATGCTATATGCGATAGCGGTGCTCAATGCTCCATCCTGGGAAGTCTTGGTGATGTATGGCAGGTGGAGACCGTGCATATGGGGCGCGTCATCAACGTCATTGGCGCAATACCATCGACAATGAAGAAGAATGGACTTCGTGTGGTGTCAGCATGGACGAAGGCAACCCTCGATGATGGCCAGAAGGTCATACTCAAGGCGCACGAGTGCGCACTCAACCCCATGAGTCGAGTCACATTACTGTCCGAGTACCAGCTCAGGTCTAATGGATGCGTGGTCGACTCTGTATCAAAGAAACACTACAGGTCTCTTGAGCCACCAAGGAAGGGCACACAATCATTCATCCCAGCAAAAGGGGCACGCATCGCACTCCAGGCACGAGATGGCTTGATGGCGTTCGACATCGAACCGCCAACACACGAAGACCTCCAGCAACTCCCCATCTATGAGATCACCAAAGATGAACCATGGAACCCACATGTGGCTGAGGATTCCAAAGATGACATGCAACCATTCCTGAATCAAGTGGCATCCATGAAGCATCCAACCGAAGGCGGAACAGAAGTGACCACCACGACATTCAAGGGCCTGGACCACCCGGTTCTGTCCGTGAACACAAGCATGCTTGAACAGGATGACAGCATGGAGTATGATGGAGAAGACGAGGCAACTGACTGTGTGGAGCTTGATCCGGTTGATCAATTCCTCAACTCACTGGAGTACGATGGGCTCGTTGGGCAGGACATGCCGTTCGCGTTCAACCCAGCAGTGTATGCTGCACACGTATCGCGCACAGTGAGAGGCGGAGGCGCACTACGCGAACTGGTGGAGGATATGGTGCCGACTGGCGGACAAGAGACATGGGAAGACATGGAGGCGTTTCGGGTGCACAACAAAGAGTTGTGGCACATCCACCCACCAGGTGCCACCGATGACGAAGACACCACCGTACCCACCGCCAACGTCTACAAGAAGGGTGATGCACATGGCGATGACGTCTCTGCATACGATGATCTCTCTGACGCGATGCACAAGATGCACCAACAGCGCATCGACAACAACAACGAACCCGCCGCTACCCATGCGCACGATGTCGGTTTCCGGGTGCGGGCACGTCACAAGGTGGACAATCCAGAGAAGATCCGACCTTACCTTGGATGGCGCAACCTACGCATCGTGAAGGAGACAATCAAGCGCACAACGCAGGACTGCAAGGCGGTGGTTCGGTGGCCCATGGTTCGGCATCTGCGATCCCGTTTTGCATGGATGCGACGGCCAAGAATCAAGGAGGTGGTGGCAACGGACACTTTCTTTGCAAATGTGCCGTCGTTTGGCGAGAACTACACATGTGCCCAGGTGTTTTTCGGCACTGCATCACATGTGATCAACATCGTTGGACTACGCACGAAGCAAATGGTCCATGATGCCATCAACCTGTTCATCCGTGAGGAAGGCGCACCATGGGCGTTTCGCATGGACAACGCTGGTGAGCAGGTTGGTGAGCAGGTCGACCGGATCCTTCGCGAGCTACACATTGGTGTTGAACTCACGGAGCCTGGCAACCAGCAACAGAACCCTGCAGAACTACGTGCTGTGAAGTGGATCAAGAACCACGTCCATGTGCTGTTGGACAGAACCAGGGCACCACCACGGGCGTGGTTCCATGCTGCCAAATACATCGCTGACATCCACAACGTGACTGCGGATCAATCGCTCCGGTACAACATACCGCTCACCGTCCGGCATGGCGAGACCATCGATATATCGCCGTTCCTCACGTTTCGGTTCTATGAAAAGGTATACTACCTTGACCCGCAGAGCTCGTTTCCGGACCCCAAGGAACAGAATGGTTACTGGCTTGGCGTTGCTGACTCGTGTGGAGACGCACTCACGTACTTCGTACTCACTGATGATAAGCAGCGCATACTCGTCCGCAGCGTTGTGCGACCGTTCCGCACCAACATGGAAAACAAGCGGCTGCCGTTTGGCAAGGAGCTTGACCCGAACGCAGAACGCGATGCACCGGATGCCCTGCTGGCATTGGATTCATCCCCACTGCCCATGAATCAGCGGCTGAGGAAGCATCGGCGACCACCGCGCAAGGCACGACGCCACGTCCAGGGGCGTGCAACCACACCCACAACCACGCAACCTCACCAGCGTCCGCTAGCTGCCAAAGACGGCGTACCTGCTCATCGTTCACCGAGGCGTCATGGCGTTGCCAAGACACCGGCGAAAGGGGGGACTCTTGCGCGCGATGGAAACAGTGGTACAGCGAAGAACGATACCGAAGAGGCGAAGACGCAGGGGCGACGTTCCCAACGCATCCGCGATAGGGGCGGTGGTCGCTCGTGGAAGCCAGAAGACGGACGAAAGTCCATCGTCCGCACACTGATGGCGGCCATTGGGGCAGACCAACCCATTGCTACATCACCACATACCGTGCTCGGGCACCACAGTCAAGCACAGGTTGGTATTCTCAATCATGAACACTTCTACCCCATGGATGTGTCACCACCAACAAGGGAACACTTCGATGACATGGAACCAAGAACAATCGTGGCAGGGCTGACACGGGCCGAGATCAAGCAACTCAACTACGTCATCCATGCGGACTTCTGCGAAGACCTGATCGAGGAGATGGCTGAGGGACAGGACATGCAAAACAGAGCGGCGTGTATCATCCGACACAAACTTCGCTTCAAAGGATCCACCAACGAACACTGGAAGGTCAATGTGGGATGGATGGACGGATCCAACTCGTGGCACAGAGTGGACGACATGCGGCTCCAGGACCCCTACATCATCAGCAAGTATGTGGAGGACCAATCATTGCACGACCACCCAGCATTCAAGTGGGTCACACATGTCATCGAGGACAACGATGAGATCCGACGCACGATGGTGAACATGGTCAAGAAGAAGCAAGCAACCAAGAAAGGTGTTCGATACAAGTTTGGTGTCCAGGTACCCAACAGCGTTCGACACGCTATGTACCTCGACAGACTCAATGGAGACACGCTGTGGCTACAGGCACTCCAAAAGGAGCTCCAGCAGATCAGCAACTATGGTACCTTTCGGCTTCCAACGGCTGCAGATGACCTATCCACCTACCAATGCATCCCGTATCACATCATCTTTGACGTGAAGTTTGATCTACGACGCAAAGCACGACTCGTGGCGAATGGGAACAAGTCTGATCCATCCGTGGAAGATGTCTACTCGGGCGTGGTTGCATTCAAGACCATCCGCATCGCCTTCGTTGTCTCTGCCATGAACGGACTCCAGGTGTGCGCAGGCGACGTTGGGAATGCATTTTTGTACGCCAAGACTCGTGAACGATGCTACGTCATGGCAGGGTCTGAATTTGGGGCACTGGAAGGCAAGCCGATGATCATCCACAAAGGCTTGTACGGGCTGCGAACTTCCAGTGCAAGATTCCATGAGCACCTGGCATCCACATTCCGCAAACTCGGCTTCCAACCAACACAGTACGACAATGACCTGTGGATCAGAGAACATGAAGATCACTATGAAATGATTGCTTCATATGTCGACGACGTCCTTGTATTCAGCAGATCACCCATGGACATCATGAAGGTGTTGCAGGAGAAATACGTCATGAAAGGAGTCGGAGTACCCATGTACTATCTCGGAGGCAACATTGCACAACTGGATGACGTCTGGCAGAAGGAAGGTGTGTTCACGGCGCTGTCGGCAAAGACGTATATCGGAAGCGCATGTGAGAAGATTGAGACACTACTGGGGAAATCTCTACCAAAGGTGGCAACCCCGATGGCGGAAGCATACCATCCAGAGACCGACGACACAGATCTCCTGGATCCAGCAGAAGCAAGCAAATTCAGGACGCTCATTGGCAGTGCGAATTGGATCATCACTCTGGGTCGCTATGACGTGCAGTTCGCGACGATGGCACTGTCGCGTTTCTCGATGACTCCGCGTATTGGCCACCTGAAAGCCATGACCCGAGTCTTTGGCTACCTCAAGACCCACCGGAACGGGATGCTGCTGTGTGATCCAACCCTACCACAACACCCAGAAGCAGATCCGGATGAACACAACAAGTGGATCGAGTTCTATCCACAAGCAACTGAGGAGATGCCACACAATCAACCAAGGCCAAAAGGGAAACCAGCCAGAATCACCGTGTACGTGGATGCTGATCATGCACACGACGTTGTGACACGCAGATCCGTCACAGGCATTGTGGCAAAGATCAACGGCATGGTGGTGCGTACGTTCTGCAAGCGGCAGAAGACGGTGGAGTCGTCTACGTATGGTTCCGAGCTGGTGGCCGTGCGCATCGCAGTGGATATGATCGTCGAGCTGAGAACAGCGCTCCGTGTCATGGGCGTTCCCATCGATGGACCTGCGCTACTCTTGGGTGACAACAAATCCGTGGTCATCAACACGACCATACCCACCAGCGTGCTCAAGAAGAAGCATTGTGGCATCGCATACCACCGCATCCGTGAGGCAATCGCTGCCAAGGCTGTGCAGTTCGTGCACATTGCGTCAGAGGACAACGAAGCCGACTTGCTGACGAAACCCGTGGCAAAGCACACGTTCTACCGCCTCATCCGCATGTCACTATTCCGTCTACCAAAGCCACTTTCCAAAGCAAAGCGCGACACGACGAAACCAGATCAGGCTGGACATGGCAACCGCAAGCAGACCAAGACACTCGTGAAGGTGGTTAGGACCTCGCAGGTCTTCATCCCTGACACGTCCAAAAGGGGCGTATTGGAGCGAAACCAGTCACGAGGACTCGGCTGAGTCACGAGCAGCAGCAAACGACAACAGCCACAGAAAAGGCACAGAAGGTGCAACGCAAAGAAAAGGAAAAAGAAACAAACCGGACACAATCCGCAAATCAACACACTAAGATACGACTTTATACCTACCACCGTCTCCGTTTCAATAGCAACTGCCGAAATGGAGACTTGAAGAACCAATCGTGTTGGTTCTGAGCGAAAACGGTGCGGTGGCGTTCGTTGCGCTGCGGTTTCGTTTGTGCACATCGACACCAACCTTCGCCATTGTGGACAACAAAAATGGCGGTGTCCGTTGTCTCTTGTGACGAGAGTTGTTTTTGTTCGCGCCAGTCCTGTCCGTTTCTCACAATGTACTCGTTCATTCGTTGTATTGTCCGAATATCGTACCCTGTTCGCAATGAGAACCCCAATTTGGATATGCGGCAAAAAAGAGAAATTATCACTTTGTTTTTCCCAAGTTGTCTCCCCACGAAGATGCGAACAGCGATCGTGACAACCTCAACAACTGCAACTGGTTTGCCGTTTGGCGCAGAACACACAACGACCACCAATCAACCATCACGATCGCTATCACAACTTCTCCGCGCTCTGCCATACTTACGACTACAGCATAACTCGTGCTGCAAGGGCACTCGATTGCAAACAAACAGATTATTCCAGCCAACGTCCGATCCTCGACCATGAAGTTGTGCAAGTGCCAGATGCCGGCGATGGTCATTCTCGCATCCTTCCTCGGAATGCTGCTTCACCAACCACAATGCGCGGTATCGGCATTTCAGTTTCGACCATCTCAATGGGATCTATCGGGGCGTCAGAATGAGCGGCAATCCATGGACAAAGGCAAGGGCAATGGTGGCTCCAATCGTCCTGCAGATATCGAGAGGACTCAGATCGACACCGTCGACGGCATTTCGGCTGAAGTCCTCTTCATCATCCCCAAGCCAACATCTTTCGTGAGCAACATCATGGTCGGCAAGAAGGCAGGCAAGCCACCGCTCGTCTTCCTCCATGGTTCGTTCCATGCAGCGTGGTGCTGGGCAGAGAAGTTCTTCCCGTACTTTGCGGACTTGGGATATCCCGTCGTCGCGTTGAGCTGGAGGGGAACGAACGGCACCTTCGCGGGCGAGGGCGTCAAGAAGGTGAAGGCCGCCGAGCACTGTCAGGATCTCGATGCATTTCTGTCGCAGCTTCCGGACATCCTTGGATCGAAGCTTGCCGGCGACGCTTCAGCGCCGAAACCTGTGGTCATCGGCCACTCCTTCGGTGGCATCATCATCATGAAGTACCTGGAGAAATGCGGTAAGAAGCCATCGGATGTGTTTGGTGGCATCGTCATGATGTGCTCCGTGCCACCATCCGGCAACGGAAAGATGACGTCCAGGTTCCTTCGTAGATCCCTCGTGCAGAGCTGGAAGATCACTGCAGGACTTGCGTTGAAGAAGTGCATCGGCGACCGGGCACTGTGCAGAGATCTATTCTTTGGTGGTCAGCCAGTCGAAGCGGCGGATGGATCCGTCGACGATCTCGGTGTTAGCGATGAGGATCTGGTGCGATACCAAGGCTGCTTCGAGCGCGATACGGCTGCCACCATCGATCTTTTGAACCTGGGAAGGAACCTCCCCAGCAAGGCCACGGATGGGGAAGGACGGGCGCCCTTCGCTGCAGACTTACCACCGTGCATGGTTTTGGGAGCGTCGGATGATTTCATTGTCGATCAGGAAGGCAACGAGGAAACGGCTCGGTACCTCGGTCTCGATGCGCCCGTCGTTGTCGATTCGCCGCATGACGTGATGCTGGGTGCCAAATGGAAGAACGCCGCAGCGACATTGAGAGACTTTGTGGAAAGGCTGTGAGCGTGAATGGCGGGGTAAGGTGCGAGTGCGTACGCTGGTAGAGTGTTACGTACACATATGAATAGAGGCGCAGAAACATGTAATATACACTATAACGAGCCGCATCGCAAGTTCCCAATAAACTGGCAACAGTATCACTACAAGTAGGGCAGGCTAGAGTACAGAATAGAAAAGGTCGTGTTCCATCACGATCTTGGACGAATTTCTGCTGTTGGTGGTATGTTTAATCAAAGGAATCAAAGATCGTGATGGCTCACTGACGTTGGCTTTCACCGCATACCACCTCAACCAAGAGAGATACGAAGAAACGCTGGTTGCCAATCAACATCTGCTCCCATGAACGAGAACCCCGCATCAGATCGGATTTCGACGTCCTCCTGTCATCTTGAAGTGACACACCAACGTATCCGTATCACCACAGAAGCGCTGCAGACAGAACCAGCACATCACATCGTATCACATCGTATCACATTGTGTCGCATCCAGCCACACACATACACATACTCGTGCAATCGCATACTCCACAATTGGGCATCGCAGTATCGCAGCCCAACGAAACGAAAGGAAACGAAACGGAACAGAGACAACTTGAAACGGACCAACCATGTTGCGAATTGGCATCGTGTCAATCTTGATTGCGGTGCAGGCCGCGCATCCTGCCTTTGCGTTCGCTCCGTCCCAACTTGCACGTGGCAGCATCGTCAACGCGGATGTCAAGACGATGGCCCCGCTGCGCTCCATGACGGAAGAAGAAGCCAAGACGGAGGCATCGAAGGCGGACGCAGAAAAGCCCGCCATCGACCCGGACGCCGAGGGATTGCCATGGTGGTGGGAGCTCGTGTGGAAGCTCGACATCATGAAGAAAGGCACCGAAGGCGAGGATGTCATCTTCGGTGATTCCGCCAACGTGCTGCGAACGAACATCGAGCAGATCTACGGCGGCTATCCCAGTCTGGACGGTTGCCCGCTGGCGGAGGGAGAGATCAACGACATCGCCGACGGCACCATGTTCGTCGGCCTTCAGCGGTACTTTGAGGACTACGGCAGCCCGTACAAGCTGTGCTTTGGGCCCAAATCCTTCCTCGTCATCTCGGATCCCGTGCAAACCAAGCAGATCCTCACCGAAGGCAACGTCAACTACGACAAGGTGAGCCATGATTTTCATGTCAATTGATTGTCGATTTCGGAATGCAATCCGAAGCAATTCGCTGTTTTGATTGCGAGGTTGGATCGCTTTGCTTCATGTTGTATAACATCATCAAGTGCCAGTACGACAGATGCTTGCATTGGCGCAGATCATGGTGGAGGTAATGTCGATGGCGATGTCGATGTCGACATTGCAAGCTGTTGGTCGTCCAATACTCCATTCTACAAGACGAGCACGACAGACAACAATATGCGCCAGCCCTTTCATGCGCGTACACGCATCATGATGGGCCTGCGTCGAATGGTTACATGGATGTTTATTCGTATCTGCGAGCATTGCAATTATATGCTGACAGTTTCCTCCTCTACGTTCTTGTCTGTTCAAATTATGATTACGATCATGCCTGCATACACACGCACACGAACGCGAACGCGCATGTTGGTCGGTGAATGCACGAGTAGGGAATTCTGGCGGAAATCTTGGAGCCGATCATGGGCAAGGGTCTCATTCCTGCCGATCCAGAAACTTGGAAGGTGCGACGCAGGCAGATCGTGCCGGCCTTCCACAAGGCGTGGCTCGAGCACATGGTCGGTCTGTTCGGATACTGCAATGAACCTCTCATCGAGGCGCTTAACGCCAAGGCCGACGGTGATGGCAAGGTGGAGATGGAGGAGAAGTTCTGCTCCGTCGCATTGGATATCATCGGCCTCTCCGTCTTCAACTACAAGTTCGGTTCTGTTACCAGCGAGAGCCCGGTGGTGAAGGCGGTGTATTCGGCGCTCGTGGAGGCTGAACATCGCTCCATGACCCCGGCCCCGTACTGGGATCTGCCTCTCGCCAACCAGGTCGTCCCTCGTCTGCGCAAGTTCAATTCCGACCTCAAGATCCTCAATGACGTCCTCGATGATCTCATTTCGCGTGCCAAGAACAGTCGCACCGTTTCCGACATCGAGGAGCTCGAGAACCGCAATTACGCCGAAGTTGAAGATCCCTCCATGCTCCGATTCCTCGTCGACATGCGGGGTGCGGACATTGACAACAAGCAGCTGCGCGACGACCTCATGACTATGCTCGTTGCTGGTCACGAGACCACGGCAGCGGTGCTTACGTGGGCGCTGTTCGAGCTGACCAAGCAACCAGAATGCATGAAGAAAATCCAAGAGGAAATTGACGAAGTCGTGGGTGACCGAACGCCGACCCTGGCCGACGTCAAGAAGCTGAAGTATACGCGCCTCGTGATTGCGGAGACCTTGCGAATGTACCCAGAACCACCGTTGCTGATCAGGCGCTGCCGAACAGAAAACGATCTGCCAAAGGGCGGCGGACGCAGCGCCACCGTCATCCGAGGCATGGATCTCTTCATCGCCATCTACAACATCCACAGGGACGAACGCTTCTGGCCAAACCCCGATACCTTCGATCCAATGCGATTCACCAGACCGTACAAGAACCCCGACGTGCCTGAGTGGAACGGCATGGATCCATCGAAGTGGGAGAACAAGCTGTACCCCAACGAGATGGCTGCGGACTTCGCCTACCTTCCGTTCGGAGGCGGCGCCAGAAAATGCGTCGGCGATGAGTTCGCCTTGATGGAGGCCACGGTGACGTTGGCGATGGTTCTGCGCAGATTCGACTTCGAATTCGACCCCGCCAAAGCGACATCCGTGGACATCAACGAAAAGCCACAGAACTTGGAGCACCCAGTCGGTATGAGGACAGGTGCCACGATCCACACGCGCCAAGGTCTCCACATGCTCGTCAAGAAGCGTCAGCACAACTAGAGAGAGCAGAGCAGAGTGCTCTCTGGAGAGAGTGCTCTGCAATGAGGCGTTCTGCTCCGCTACTATTAGTGAGTCTGTTCTCGTGATCCACAATCATCCGTTGTTGGTGTCCGTGCTTGCGCCTTCGACGGCGTACCGTAGCTCGCATCTTTGGCAGTGTGAAGGCCGCGAGATGTTCCACAATTACGAGTAGATTTGATCCTGAACCGTTGCGGTGCGAGTAACGTGCGGAATAAATGCCCCACTGTGTTTGGTTGTGGTACGGCACGGCACTTTGCGAGTCCATGTGTCAAGACATAGAGTACCGCAGTCGCCCTCCGACCCATCATTCGTCTTCATTCAGCGCGGTCCGCTCAAAGTCGTCCTCGCTGAGGATGCCGCCGCGTTCCACGTAGGCTCGATACTCCGCCATGCGCCGTTTGAAGAGTGGCGCATCGGTGCCGCGTCCGTTGGCATGGCTCTCCATGCGTATTCCCGAGTAGGGATTCTGCGGGATCTGCGGCAGCTCTTTTCGCAGGAGCAGGTGGAGGTCCAGCGCATTGAGCAGTTCTTTGGACGGTCCCTCGATTTTCACCGGGCCCGACTGGTCAGCTTCACGCGCGTCCTCCTTGTGACCGCCCATGCGCCCCTTGCGGCCAAACCGTCTGTAGTTCTTATTGGGGAGATGCAGGATGGTGAATTCACCGAACTTGTCGACCGGGATCAGCTGCTGGACGCCGCAGTGACTTTTCCCGTACAGCTGCTGAGACGACATCCAAACGCGCTGCGTCCCCTCCGCGGGCTGCGACGGCCGATCCTTCAATCCCGGCCGGAACTTCCTCCGATCAAATTCGCATCCCGGCTTGTCGCGCCATGCCTTCAGCAGATCCCTCGTCGCGAGGTACATGCCCTGGTGGTGATTCTGCATATGCACGTACTTGCGTGGCAGCTTGGCGTTGGCTGGGATTTCGCTGACCGAATTCGGAATCGTCGGATGCCACGAGTGCTCCCAGTACACGCGCGTGACGTTCTGCGTGGCGTGCCTCGTCCTGTCGTCGATGACGATGTCGGGCGGGTAGTTGTATTCGTACCGTGCGACGCCGACGTTGTAGTTTGTGGACTCTTCAGGTCCGAGCAATCGCTGGATCTCCATCGTCTCGGACATGTACGCCGCGACCGTCTTGGGGGAGACCCTGATGTCGTCCTCGGAATAGATGAACAGATCGTAGTCATCGATTTTTTCGTAAAACAGCGGTCTGTGAAAGTCCACGAGCCGAAGGCGGACGGATGAATCCTTGAGGTGTATCGTGATCGTGAAGCCTGCGCGCGGCGATGGATTCGTGCACACGAACCTCGTGTTGAGCATGTCGATGAGGGTGACGGGCCACGGGATGGTGGCGAACACGACCACATCCACGTTCGATCCCGCAGCGCAGAGATCGAAGTACGCGTCCAGCACTTCCTCAAGATGGGGCATCTGGCTGAAATCGTACGCGGCGAGCGCCACGAGGACCTTCAGCCCGTCCAGCTGCGACGGAACTGGGATGGCGGCATTTCGATGGCCGTCATCTTCTGCGTGGAGGCTGCGTTCCGCGATCGGCAAGGCGGGTGCCTTGCTCTTGGGAAGCAGCGTGCTCTGCCTGTGATCCTGCTCCGCCATTCGCAGGAAGCCGTAGTTGATGAAGAACGTCGTCGCGCACATGCATCCCATCAAGAAGGGCAGAATGAGGCTGACTGCGGAAGACTTTCCTCCTGCCTTGCGATCCGTCCGAACACGCTTCGTCGACGAGACCTTCACCATGGTGGAACTGGGGCGTATATTATTATGCAAGTGGCTGCAGCAGTCCTGGTGGTAGCATCGACTCGTACAATTACCGGTGGAAGGGTGGGTCCATGGGAGAAAGCTGTTGTGTGCAATGGGCCTGGCTTTGGACGGTTGCTCGTTGCGGTTGTGATTGCCACCTATTGTGATTGCCACCTATTGTTGTTGTTGTTGTTTCGCTATTTTTGTGACCGTTGGAGGAGTCGTACACGGCTGTGGTACTCGTACTCGTACTCGTACGGACACGGAAATCGACACAAAACTGGAACCAGAAACGTTGCCGTCGTTTTCAGAGAGGTCACAAGTGAGGATCGTGTGACCAAGGAGGGCGAAAGAAGCAGCACTTCCCTTCCCAACGATCAGGGCATCTGGACACAACAACCTTTGTGTATCAAACAATCATATTAATAGAATATAATACATGGAGTAAAGTCCCCCACTGGATGATACGACAACACGATATGGCACAGAAAGTATTGCGTCTCGATTCTAACAGGCCCATTGTTCTATACTATCTCGTTGAGAATCCAACACCGATCTAATCATCGAGCGACTTGCCGGCAATTTCGTACTCGTTGTCCATCGAGTTCAGACCAAGGTGCACATCAAACATAATCTCCTTCACATCGTAGTGCTGGCTCTCGAAGCGTTTCTGCTTGGTCGTTTGCATCCACATTTCGTGGTGGAGCACCACAGTCCGTCCATTGCATTACATGAGTTCCGTAACATGTTCGCCATCATTTCATCAATCCATTTCGCAGAGCAGCATGCCGCAGAGACATCATTTGTCGCCGTTGCCATCATCATCATGTTCATTCCAACCGATGTTGCACATATGAAGCGGGTGGTAAGCAAAAAAGGTCAGATGGATATGGGAAGAAAGCGCACAGCCCAGCACAAGCAGTGCCGCATACCATCGAACGAGGTTTCGCAAGAAATCAAGTCGCGACGAAGAGCAGGGAGGTTCCACAGTCCATGTGACGACCAATCCAACCTTTCGTCGCGGAGTCATGGCTCCGAGTCGATAAATCCTTACCTGAGTATCGTCCACAAATGTGAACACCACAGTTGGCTCATCGGGAGTATTCAGAACCTTCGCGTTGACCTTGAGATTTGGATTTTCTTTCTGAAATCTCGTGGCCTGCATCTGTCGCCAGAGCTCTCGTGCGGATCTTGTTCGAGCATCAAAGGCTGTCGTGAGATGGATGCAGTGCCCGTGCGAGAGACACGATGGAGAGAGAGAGAGAGACAGGGCAGGTCAAAAGTGAGCGATACGGTGAAGCTGCGCAATCGAACGGTGGAAGCATAATGATCGCTCATTGCAGTACTCACGGTTGAATGATATGTCCACCTGCTTCACGTAACGAAACAAACGCGCCGAGACGTCCTTTCCAAATTTGATCGGCATCCTGTGATCCTACTGCGGGTATATGCACTCGTTTTGACGACGATGGCTGGGGCGGATCCAATCGCTTCTTGTGTTCGACTTGGTTGTGGTTGATCGCTGGTCGTCGCGGACGTCAAAACCACAGTGTTGCAAGTCTGTTGCTGGTGCTGTCTGTGCGGAAGAGGATGTTCTTCGCTTCGTATTGGTATGGTAGATTGCGAGTATAGTGACAGCTTTCACTGTACTTCTTACCTCTTTACTAATCGTATTAATCAAATACTGGTCGGAGATTGTCCTCGGACAACTCACAATAAAACAACAAGAGCTCCGACCAGGGCACGCAACAACGGGCCAATCAGTCTCAGTAGTTACTTGCACGTTTGACAGATTAAGAGTCGTGATATCACCAACAAGCTTATCACTATACCACCACTTCCACCATGACGAGAATGATCAACAACAAGGCAGTAGCAGGATACATCAAGGAGCTTGTCGGGCTGAACGAGCAGCAGATGTCCTTCATCACGAGCACTCTTGGACGCATCGACAATGCCATCCGCCTCACCGACCAAGAAATCGTGGACTCTTTGGTTCATTCCCCATCTCTCAATGCCGTCAACATCGGTAACGTCATGCGCATCTTCGAATACGCACGTCACAACGCCGTCGACGACACAACGAACTGGGAAGCCATCCATGACTTCAACGAAGGTCGCAACTACAAGCTGCCAACCATCGACTCATCAGTGGCGATCTCGACGACCAAACTTCGTCTCGAGATGGACATGAAGACAGCGGCCGCAGCCGTGCAAACCAACGAGATGGTTGTGCGCTCGCCGCAACGCGGAGGCGCAAGCATGCGCTCTCCATCAACACCTACCAACTGGCGCTATGACAAGGTTTCCATCCCCGATCCTCTCCCTTTCTCCGGTCTGAACGAAGACTGGCGCGATTGGAAGATATCGTTCGAGCGGTCCATGGTGACCACTCGATTCTCCAAGTACATGGACCAGGAGCGTCCAGCTGGATACGAACAGCACGTTGACCGGCAGTTCCATTCGGTCATCAACGCACTGACCTATCAGGGAGACGCCGATTTCCTCGTCTCCGCCAACCGCAACAGCGGACATGATGCCTGGCAAGCATTAATCCAGCTCTACGAATCTGAGGAGAACCAGGCGCAAACAGTTGCCGAGCAAGAGGTCTACGTGACTCAACTCTCCTTCGACGGATCAGAGCCATTCACCAAGTACGTCAACGCGTTCTCCAAGTCTATTCAAGTCATGAAGGACAACGGCAAGGACATGACGGAAGAGCACATCATTGCGCAATTCTTCCGCAATATACGCGATGAACGATACATGAGCGAGGTGTCGCGTCTCCGAAAGCAGAAGCTCACCTTCGCAGAGATCCGCAAGGAACTCATGGAACATGATCGTGTGCTGACCAACATCGAGGCACATCAATCTCCTCGGCGCAACCGCCGATTCCAAACCAAGCAGGGCGGACGCAACGACCGCAAGCGACCACATGATGGCCAATCCGGCGACCGCAAATCCGCGCCCGCATTTCAGCTGTCGGACAGCGTATTCAGACGCCTCCCAGCCTGCCAACAGGCGCTCCTTGTGGAGGCCACGAGGCACTACCGCAAGAACGGGAAGAACATCGACGATGAGACCCTCAAGAAACTCAAGCCAGCGGAGTTCGCACAGAATCTCCAGCTGCCGCTCACACGCAGAGCAGCCAAGCGCGACCGGCCCCACGGGACCCCGACTCGCGACGGCAAGAAACGCGGATCATTCGGCGACAGCTCTTGACAACCAACGGCGGGCACACTTCGCCGTCAGTCTGAGGTTGCCATCCGTATCAAGCCCCGCGACTGTAGGGGGGAGACGCGTACAGCTGCAGAGGGACGGCCCAAGCGTGCACGCATTGTGGAACCCCGAGTGCCGCCGTCGAGCATAACCCACCCGCATGTCGAGCACTGTCTTCGCAGGGCAAGAGTGATGGACGGTAGCCAGGGCTACATCATATTGGACTCAGGGGCGGACGGCGACATCGTGCATGAATCCGGATGGGTGGTGACCCGACAACACAAGCAGACTTTCCAAGCCCGCGGGGCGACAATGGAATCACACATCGAGACCTTCCAGATGGTCGACGCGGTGGCAGCATATGAATCACCCACAGGGGATGTGGTTCTGATCAAGGCAAACTACGTGGCGCTCGACGAGCACCCAAGGCAGACAGAATCGTTGATGAATACTCATCATATGCGCGCGTCCGGACTGAACGTCTACGATTGCCTAATTCAACACCAAGGGCAACAGCGCATCGCGTCAGGGGGGATCAGTATACCACTGGCCAATCATGACGGCAACACTCTGCGCATACCCATACGAAAACCGACGGCTCATGAGCTCGATAACATTACTAAGCATATCACGATATGCGACAGACACCAACGACTTCGACGTAACAACCAACGGGTTGACTTCGGCGAAGTGTTCAAGCATCTCCCACAGCAGGTGGTTGAGAAGACCATGGCGGCATCAACCCAGCTGGCGGACCGACCGATCGAGGCCGAGTCACGACTCATCCCACGGCAGTACCGTACGCAGCGCGCAGGGGTATTGCAGCCACACCGGCTACACGGAAGAGTTGACACCGATCCATTCTTTTCCACCATCCAGTCGATCTGACACTACAAATGCTTCCAGCTGTTCATACACAGCGAATCCAAGCTGATTTGGACCAAGCCACTCCGACGGGAGGCGATGGCGCCAGGGGCGCTGACCGACTTCATCCTCAACGTTGGAGCACCAGACCTACTCGTTTCCGACAATTCACAAGTGCAATCGGGCAAGGCATGGAAGGCGGTAACATCCAAGCACATGATCAAGCATTCGTTCACAACGCCAATGAACCAGAATCAGAACCGAGCGGAACGCGCTATCGGAGACATCAAGCGGCATGCGTATCAACTCATTTGGGCGGCATCTGCGCCACTCGAATTCTGGTGCTACGCTGTTCAGCACGCTGTCGACGTTTGGAACTTCACGGCCAAGGCCAGCATCCAATGGAAGACGCCGATCGAACTTGCTCGGGGCAATACACCTGACATCTCTATGTTTCGTTTCACTTTCTTCCAGCCGGTGTGGTTCTTCGAACCGATGACGAAGTTCCCGGCTCATCCCTTCAAGCCAGGATATTTCCTGGGAATCGCATGGGATCATGGCGATCCATTTACATACCACATCTGGTCGCCGAAGGCCGACGACATCAAGAAAGGCACAGCACTCGTCCGGAATATCGTGAAACCGCGAATTTTGGAGAATGCAGAGGTGCCACGGATCACTGACGAGGAAATACAACGGATCGCTCGACTCGACCTCATACACTACAAGACCAGGGGCGCTTCGGGGGACAGGGCGCGCACCAAGACGATGCCAGCTGAGCTCGCTCGACAGGTCCGCGAGGCCATCGACGCGATTGCTGTGCGGTCAGGGGCGGCGGCTTGCATTCCGGAACCTGGACCCGAACGGGTCAGGGGCGTCGAGGTCGACGCAAATACTACTCCATCGGAGGATCAATGGTTTGGGCGGCCGAACATCGTACCAGACGACGATGGCATGCGCGGACAGAACGCCGCTGGCATGATATCGGATGACGACGACGACGGCGACGACATTCCAGACGATGACATCTCAGTGGAGTCCGACGGCTCGGCGGCGGAACCTATGCCGGATCCACCGGAGCAGCGGGCTCAGGGGCGTCAAAGCTCTCTTGCAGAGCGCGAACACGATGAAATGTTCCAGAATCAGGTCGACAAGGTCGATCCAAATGAACCAGACATCACCAGCATCATCGGACACAGCTTCCGAGACGGACATCTACACCTCCACGCGAGGTGGGCAAGCGATGACACACAATGGTTTCGATATGATATCCTACGGGCGGATCATCCAGAGCTCGTGGCTCGCTACATTGTCGCGAACAAGCCTACTCGACACGGACGGCACAATCGTCAATCGCAAACGATGTTGAAATGGGCAACCCATGCACTACGAGCGATCAGACGGCGCATCCAACGAATAGAGCGCACGCATCAATTCTCGATCGACGGCAACGACAACGTGACAATCATACGACGGGTCCGGCCAGGAAAGAAGAAGCAGAAGAAAGACTTCTTCGCAACTGTATTTCAATACGGAGTCGAGGTTCCACGCAACATGAAACACGCTTTGCAACTCGATCAGGCCAACAACAACGACATGTGGAAGGCAGCAGCCAAGAAGGAGATCGATGCACTCATCGACCTCGACTGCTTCGAATTCCATCCGTCAACACATCGACCATCATCCGAATACCAGAGCACAAAGCTCAGACTCATCTTCGCAGTCAAGCAGGACCTGAGACGCAAGGCACGACTCGTGGCGGGAGGACACCTCATCGAGCTGGCAGATAACATTCGTGTCTACTCATCGACAGTCAAGTCGACCAGCGTGAGAATACTCGACGTCATTGCCGACGCGAACAAACTGGACCAGCTCTGCGGCGATGTCGGCAACGCATTCGTCAACGCATATACCAACGAGAAGATATACGCAACAGCAGGCAAGGAATTCGATCACCGGGAAGGCCAGACAATTGTGCTCAAGAAAGCATTGTACGGGCTCAGATCCAGTGCACAACGATTCCACGCACACTTTGCGAACACACTATCCTCGATGGGATTCAAGCCATCACGACATGACCAGGACGTCTGGATCAGACTTCGCGACGAGTCCGGATATGACTACATCTGCACACATGTGGACGACTTCAAGATCGTGGCAAAGGACCCACAGAAATATATGAAGTCCATTCAGCAGGTATACACGATCAAGGACATCGGACCTCCCAAGTACTACCTTGGGAACGACTATTCCAGGAATGCCAAGGGCAAATGGAGCGTTGGATGTGACAAGTACATTGCCAACGCACTGGACAAAGTCGAGCGCCAACACGGGCAGCTACACAACCAGCACGTTCCTATGCGGAACAAGGATCATCCAGAGACGGACGATACCGAACTACTAACACCTGACGAGCAACAGCAGTTCCAGCAGCTCATCGGCATGCTGAACTGGGTCGTTCAGCTCGGACGTTTCGACGTCGCATTTGCAACTTCTTCACTTTCACGTTTCACTGCATCACCACGCAAGGGACACCTCGTGCGAGCGCTCAAGATATGGGGCTATCTCAAGCACAAGGCCACTCTCCGCACACAGATCGACTCCAAGCCAATGATATTCGACAACTTCCCATCGACTCCATCCAATCCGAAATTGGTGGCGCAAATGAAGGAGGAATACCCAGAAGCTATGGAGGACCTCGACAGCGGTGCTCCAGCGGCAATCTACCCGGAACTACCAATGTATGCATTCGTGGACGCGGACCATGCTCATGATCTGGTCACGCGACGATCCAACACCGGCATCATTCTTTTCCTTGGCAGAACGCCTGTCTACTTCTCCAGCAAGCGGCAGACATCGGTTACCACATCGACATACGGCGCGGAATTCAATGCACTGCGCTCGGTGACTGAAGAGATTATTGCACTCAGATATGCTCTCCGATCGCTGGGAGTTCATGTCAAGTCTCCAACCATCACATTCTGCGACAATAAGGCTGTGATCTCGAACACGACGATCGCGGACAGCCTGCTACAAAAGAAACACGTGGCCATATCGTTCCACAGAGTGCGCGAGTCCGTTGGAGCCGGGATATTGGTCCCAATATACGTTCCTTCGAAGCTCAACTTCGCGGATATGCTCACAAAGGCACTGGCACGGCCAGATCTAACCACTTTTGTCACAGCTCTGTTCTACGGAGGTCATCCTCAAGATCAAGGGGCGTGACAGCTTTCACTGTACTTCTTACCTCTTTACTAATCGTATTAATCAAATACTGGTCGGAGATTGTCCTCGGACAACTCACAATAAAACAACAAGAGCTCCGACCAGGGCACGCAACAACGGGCCAATCAGTCTCAGTAGTTACTTGCACGTTTGACATATAGTATGTGCATCAGGCAACGAGTACCAGAGAGAGCACGGATGATGTGTGTTGTGGTTGATTGATGTGGATGATGTCCCCGAAAGGCACGGAAACAGCTTCCAACGTGACGACGAACGGACGGTGGACGGACGGACGAAAGATGAGCGCGGATGCGCAACTAAACACCAACAAATAAACACTGTCCCACTACCACTGATGCCACCGCTATGCACATGCGCACGCAACAAGACGCATGGCTACCATACGCAGAGACATAGCATACAACTATATCATATCATACAACAGTAGAAGCGCAGATCCGTGTTGCATTGCATTAGAGTGCATGCTATTTTGCTTGAGCGTATGGAGCACCAGATCGAAGTCGACGAAGCGAATATTTTGCGAATGACCTGAATAGAACGTACCAATCCACTCTGCTCGTATCGTGCGATACATACGAGTACATGCTCCACGCCAGTCCCTTCGATGTTTCTGCTATGTCACAGGTCGGCATCCAGGAGATGTTGCTGTGCATTCGCTTTAAATTTGAAATTTAGAGTTCGTCGCTCGTGGTGCCGAAGGCGATGGAACTTTCCGCCAAGTTGGTGTAGAGCACGCCGATGAAGACGCCGCATATGACGACGTACATGTCGGATCGGAGATGGGTGAAGGCGCTGTACATGGCCACGAGCGTGGGGAAGGTGCTCGACATGAAGTTGGTGACTCCCGATTTGACCATGGCCACCGGATCGATGCCGGTGTCCTTCTTCTTCTTCTTTTCCCCGTCTTCCGACGCGGGGATCTCGGCACCGAGGATGACGTTGCCGACCAGCTGACGCAAGATCAAGGCGACGCCGCAGAGGATGGGAGGGGTGTCCATGAGGGCTTGGGGCAGGGACATGAGCGTGAGGAAGAAGTTGATCGGCATGTAGTAGAAAATCCGGAGGTTGAGTCTGTGCAACCAGATCGCGGCTTTCGCGATGGTGTTGAGCAGGGTGGGTTCCTTCGTCAAATCGTCCAGATCAACGCCGAAGAGAGGATCGATGTTGGGTCCTTGGTCTTCGTCGTCGTCCACGCCGAATTCGTCTTCGTCCGAAGGTGGAACGATGGCATCTCCGACATGATCCGCGGCATCCAATGCGTCCTGGGCGGCCCCCTTGCTCTGCTTGTCGGCGAAGAGGTCGCGGTGGAGGATGGGAACGCCGTGCTGCGACGCTGCGTTCTGGGTGTGGATCGTGATGTCGTCGCGGTACACCTGCACGCCGACGTCGATGCCGGCGAAGAGCAGGAGGAAGACCGTGAGGATGTGCATGTAGATCGCGGTTTGGTGCGCCTTGGGGAGCGGGTTCGTTTGGTTGTATTGGCTGATCGTCTTTGCCTGGTCCTCCGTGACCTCCGGCGCCACATCGCTCTTGCTCTTCTTCTTTGCAAGCATCTTCTTGCGACGCATCTTTGCCACGCCAAGGTACTTCTTCTTGTCGGCTGCCGCGGCATCGTCGTCGGTTGGTGCTGCGCCGGTGCTCGACTTCGCGCTGACCCGCGCCTCTGGTTCCGCGGTGGTCTCCTTTGCAGCTGTGGCAGTTCCGGCTGTCTTGACGGAATCTTCCGTCGTTGTTGCTCTTGTTGTTGTTGTTGTTGTTGCAGTCGTTGTGGTGGCTGCGCCCGACGTCGCATCCGGCTGAGTCTGCTCGTCATTGGACGCAGCCTTTCGATTTCGGTAACGGCGGTTCCTTGCGGCACGGATGCGGGCGGCGTTGCTCTTGGAGGCATCCTTGTCCTCATCCGCGAGAGCCCCTTCACCGCTCACGAGATTCATGCGCTTGTTGGCCCTCTCCATGATGCGCTTGCGTCTGGCTTCTGCCTGTGCGCGCGCAGCCTCTGCCGCAGCGACATCATCGGTCTCCGCCATGCTTGCTTCGCGTTGCTTTGGGTTCCTCAGTCGGATTGGAGTATGCACTATATGCTGGTCCGATCTGCTTGTTTGGTTGCTTGTTGTGGTGCAATAGATCGCAATGGATCGTATTATATTGTGGAATAGAATGCAGGTGTGTGGAGTGTTGGTGCAATGATGATGGCCACGAGTATAGCCGTGCTCGTCGCAACTCCTGTCTCTTTGTGCGGTTTGTTGCCATCGCGTTGTCTGGGTTGGTGTGAATTGGTGTGATTCGGTTGCCCACACTCTGTCCACATCCACACGTGTTGATTTGCGGGATTGACAAACCCCACGAGTCCCAAAACAATCCCATTTGGCGACAACTCGTTTTCATTCACGAACAAATTCAAATCACAATGTGCGAAGTGTTGCGAAAAATGGCGCCAAAGTGGCAACGACAACAATCGCCGAGTGTTTGTGACTCGTACTCGTCACAACACCAGAGAGACGCCAGCACCGAACACAAACAACTGCGCGATAGCAAGCTGGAAACGAAGGCACCTACTCGTACCGTACGAGCCGATTACAGATATTCGCAGTCGCAACTGCGAATACGAACAGCTAGTCGAGCAAGCAAACGCGGGACAATGTCTGTTGCCGGAGATCAAGAGCCTGCGGACGAGCCTGCGGACGAAATCGCAGACACCAATGATCCGTCCACGTTGGCGGACGATGCCGCAAATGGATCCGCTAGTGTGCGTGGGAACGACAACGAAG
Source organism: Craspedostauros australis (assembly GCA_026770025.1). Lineage (NCBI taxonomy): Eukaryota > Bacillariophyta > Bacillariophyceae > Mastogloiales > Achnanthaceae > Craspedostauros > Craspedostauros australis. Next base: position 209,187 of record JAMXDE010000023.1, read on the forward strand.
AGGAGCAGGCGGGCGGAACTCTTGGAATGGCACCGCCTCAATCTCCACCATCGTCATCCGATCACGGTGAAATGCCACAACAGGATTCTCCCTTGCAAATGAGCGGCGTGGAAGCAACGCGAGCAGATGATGACCCACCGGCAGACGACGACGACGACAGCAGCAACAACAACAATAATGATGCCGACGGCGACGTCGACGTCGATGAGATGGAAGAGGTGGTGGAAGACGCATCGTTGGACGATGGAATCACGGGACATGAGGATGAGGAGATGGAAGGCGTCACGATGGCCAGAGGCACCGATGTTAACGTGCGAATTGCAGCCGCCACATTCCAGAACTTCCTCCTGGAGTTTCGCCCTCAGGGTCGAAACGAGAATTCGGACGATGCATCAGAGACCAGCACGGGCGAAGGCATGGGCGCGGATCAACCATTCTACGTTGCAAAGTTACGATCGTTGCTGAACAAGACGACGCAGTCCAGCCTGGAGGTCGATGCCATGCATCTCTACCGTCATAATGTGGCGTGCAAAAAGTTCTACCAGCAGCTCGTCAGCTACCCCATGGAGATCATTCCACTCATGGACCTTGTCATCCAGCGAGAGCTACGCAAGATCGCATCAACCTCCGAGCAGTACAGAGACCTGCATCCGAACGAAATACCGGTGCCACCGATCCAGGTTAGGCCGTTCAATCTCAAGCACGTGTCCAACCTCAGATGTCTCGATCCTGTGTCAATGGATTCGCTGGTGTGCATCAAGGGGATGATTGTCAGATGCTCGCCCATCATCCCAGATCTCAAGGTCGCCTACTTCCAGTGCGTCATCTGCGGCGACGCGCTGCAGGTCTCCATCGACCGTGGCCGCGTTCAGGAGCCGCACCAATGCCCAGGATGCAAGATGAAGAACGCCTTCCAGCTCAGCCACAACCGTTGCCTCTTCGCCGACAAGCAGCTCGTCCGGCTGCAGGAGACACCGGACCAAGTTCCCGCAGGTCAAACGCCGGCCTCCGTCGTCACGTTCTGCTTCGACGATTTGGTGGACACCTGCCAGCCCGGCGACAAGGTCGAGGTCACCGGGGTCCTTAGAGCGCAGCCGATCAGGGTCAACCCCAAGATCTCCAAGCTCAAGAGCATCTACAAAACATACATCGACGTCATTCACTTCAGGGCGGTCACGGGGATGGAACGTCACGAATCCTCATCATCGACGACCCTGTCCGACGATCGCATCGCTCAACTGCGCTCGCTGTCGCGGCGACATGATGTCTACGAGCAATTGGCGAACTCCCTCGCACCGTCCATCTGGGGTCATGATGATGTCAAAAAGGGTGTGCTTTGCATGCTCTTTGGGGGGAACCAAAGCCGCGTCCGGTCGAGGCCAGCAGCAGGAGGAGCGTCAGGAGCTGGCGCTGAAGAAGATCTGGGCGGGGACGACGATACCGACTCGCCGGATGCACATGCCTCAAAGGACGGAAAATTGAACAAGAGGGGGGACATCAACATCCTTCTCTGCGGGGATCCGGGGACGTCAAAGTCGCAGCTGCTCAGCTATGTTCACAAGCTGAGCTCACGCGGGGTGTACACATCTGGCAAGGGAAGCAGTGCAGTCGGGCTCACCGCGTCAGTTGTACGAGATCCCGAAACGAAGGATCTCGTGCTAGAAAGTGGCGCCTTGGTGCTTTCGGACCGCGGCATCTGCTGCATCGGTACGTGACATGCAAGCGGCCAGGTTTGGGCTCCGTCTTCATGTCCATTAGCGTCTTCAATCTTGTGAATTGAGGTAGCGCGATGCGTTTTTACCATGGCGTATTGTGAAGTCAAGCAATGTGATGATCGGTTGCGCACATGCGCACGTGCACAAAACAGAACAACGGCGCCGTGCAGGCTGCAACTGCAAAATCTTGCGGCCTTTCAATGCGTCCTACGGTGATGCATTCCATAGCAGCGTGCCATACCATACCGTACTACTAGCATGTTCCACAATTTCTGGAGTCATCAAATCGCTGCTCACAAAGCTCATCTCTCTCTCTATGTTCCACAAAACGTTGCAATTTGATCGACCTGCTGCAACATTCCATTTTGCCGCCTCACATGTCGCTGTCCACCTTGCTGTCATTATTGACGATGGTAAACACTGAATACTGGTGCTGGTGGCACTTCTTCGTGACTTGCGTTGAGACAGACGAATTTGATAAAATGTCAGACGCGGTAAGAAAGCAGAGAGGATGGATACCTGGGAGTGTACCGCGCTTCTCGTCATTCATGGTCGATACGGGTTGCTCCTCTCATATTGTATAATACTACAACCACCTGGACTGTGATCCTGTCCGCTCTTGTGCTTGCGGTTGTGACCATGACCATGACCATGATCACATCCATACTCACACTCATGGTCCCGTCCATGTACCATTGTCTTGTGGCATTTCGTTTTTTGAACCAACACACGCATGCACGCGCGTGCACGCACCTGCTCGATTCTTCAGACTCGATCGATTCTGCACGAAGCAATGGAGCAGCAGACAGTGAGCATCGCGAAGGCTGGCATCATCGCCTCGCTGAACGCAAGGACGTCCATCTTGGCATCTGCCAACCCGGTGGAATCGAGGTACAATCCCAACCTCAGCGTCGTCGAGAACGTGAAGCTCCCTCCCACGCTTCTGAGCCGATTCGACCTCATATACCTCATCCTGGACTCACCCAACGCGGATCATGATCGGCATCTCGCGCAGCACCTGGTTGGTCTGTACTATGAAATGCCGCGCGTCGCTGATCCAGAAATGGACGGTGAGCTGCTGAGAGACTACATTGCCTACGCGAGGGAGAATGCTCGGCCATCTCTCAGCGATGCGGCCGCGGACGAGCTGCTGACGAGTTACTTGGAGCTGAGGAATCCCTCCACGGGCACGGTGACCAACAACGGCACTCGAACTATATCAGCAACACCAAGGCAGTTGGAGTCGCTGGTGCGCCTGAGCGAGTCCCTGGCTAAGATGAGGCTGTCGGATGTTGTTCGGAGAGAAGATGCAAAGGAGGCGCTGCGCTTGATGAAGGTCGCAACGCAGGCGGCAGCGACGGATCCAAGGACAGGAAAGATCGACATGGATATGATTGCAACTGGACGGAGCACAGTGGATCGACAGTCGGAGGAGCAGCTGTATGACGCCGTGAAGGAATTACTGAAAGAGGTGAGACAACAGTGTCACTTTGTGTTTCAAGGTTGCCAGACCGCTGTATCATGCCTTGGTGGCTTCCACGTCCCGTCCATCACATGCCAGGATCTCGCAACGATTTGTTCGTTTTGAGTGCGCAAATGCTCGCGTACGATGGTGACTTTGCTTCAAAGCGATAACGGACCTCACAGTATGGCGGCGCACGTTTTCCTGGTTTCTTATTGTTGTCTCCTGCGACGATCGTGGACAAATCTCATGCAACGACACTGATGCCTGCAATGGCAATACATCCCATCTACAAAAAACGATGATCGTCCCGCCTGAAATTTGATGCATCTCTGGAACCCTGCCATCTGTTCCACTCTTGGGTGCTCATGGCAATATTAACGATTATGTTGACGATGATCATACACTACGGCGCGACACTCGGGGAAACGATCGTTGGTGGACCTTGTCGAGCGAAGAGGCGAGGCAGTCGTCTCCAGGTCCGCGAGATCGTTCGACAAATCTCGGAGGTTTCGGACGCAGAGATCAGCCAGGACGACATCATCTCCACCCTGCGAAGGATGGACGCCGATGGCATCGTTCAATTCAAGGAGCGGTCTCAGACGATCTTCATTCGGCCGACGATAATGTAAGCACGGGGTGTGTACTTGTAGCTCGAGTACCGGGATGTCGGGACATTCCAAATATCCACCAGAGAATAACGATTTGGAGTGGTGCGAGTAATGCTAGAATACGAACCCTCTTCATTGTATTAGGCTGCAAACACCAGTACATGCCACTGAAGTGCCGCAGGCGTCGAGCCTGTGCCTTGCACCGCGTTGACTCGCCGACCGCATTATCCTTCGCTGTTCCCGTTTTCGATATTCCTCGTGGCTATGCGAGTACACGTAAGTTAGAGGCAAGAACGATGAGACACGGAACCGCTGTTGTTGCTGTCGCTGTTCCTGTCGCTGTTCCTGTCGCTGATGTCGACGTGGAGCTAGCAGCCTCAATTTCGCGTTCGCATTGCTCGTGACCGGTGGCTTGCGGCAAGCCGTCTACTTCTACTTCGGAGAGCTGGTCTACTTTTGTACGGCCATGTTGACGATGTTGCCAAGGTTGGAGTCAAACTCCTGCATGTTGAGATCGTTCTCGTCGTTGACCTGCTTCTTGATGCTTGCCACGGTGTCTTCGGGGAAGAAGGAAAGGAATTCGTCGAGTTTCGCCTGTGCCGCATCCAATCCCTTGAGGACCAAAGCTTCCTTGCCAGCGATGCTGTTCTCTCCGACCTAAGCATCCGATGGAGATGGTGCCGGCCATGACGAGATGTAGCATTTTTTGTTTTCGGTGTCACACGAATGCCAATATTCATATCGAGCAGAGTCGAATGGAGTGGAGTGGAGTAGAGTGGTTTGCATGTGTGCATGTGTGCATGTGTGCAGTGGCAGAAGACAAGTGTATGAGCGTATTTGCGCAATTGTATTCGTTCCCCAAATGGGAGCCTGAAGGCAAGGGGGAAACTGCCCCATCATAAAACGGCACACTTTGCAGTGCACAGCGTTCGTGTCCTCGGTTCCCATCCGGTCACCATGCTGCCTTGTCGTCGTGTCGTCTCGTTGCCATTGCGCACTCACCTTGATGTTCTGAACGTCAGCAGAATCGAAGTATTCGAGGATGGTTTGGAGGTTCTGCACTGCGGTTTGCCCAACATCAATGGCCTTGATTTGTTTGTCGTTGCCCGGCAGGTATGCGCTGGCACCAACCACAGAGTCCGCCAATCTGTAGTTCTGGATCATGAATTTGACCGCCAGCTTGACGTTAGCTCGTTGGACGTCCTTGAATTTCCCAGATTTGATGAGCCTCTTCTCTTGCTGGGTCGCCTCTCGTACCCTCACGACTTTGTACAGGTAACCATCCAAAGTCGGCTTCTCGGCCAGGGCAAGGCCTGGGGCAATCAGGGTGGTTGCGAAACCTGTCGCAATCGCCCCCATAAAGTCCCGGCGCTGTATGGAACCGTGCGGAGTGCAGCTGTCGTTCTGCTGCTGCGATCGCTGCTGCATCAAGATGCCGCGGAAAGATTCGCTTCGCATGCGGCGTAGGTTGAAGGCAGATGCATGCTGGATGTATGCCAGAACGATCAACACACTGGAGAGGATGGATTCGGTCTTCATGGTTGTACGTGCTTATTGTGACTGGGCGAATGGCTTGTGTTGTGATGCGTGTGCTTGGCCAGCCGGTTGGCATTTGGGTGGATCAGGTGATGACTCGGTTTCGAACCTTTTGGGTCAGCTTGCCTCTTTTCTCTCACGGCTCTCTGATCCTTCTACTTGTGTACTTCTACGAGTATGAGTACTGATGTGATGAGGTGGGAGATATTCCTGTATGGCATGCGATGTGGATGAGAGTGGAACGGTGAGGAGGAGTCCCCGTATGGGTTTTCGACTCTGGAGAGTAGCGATGTGTGTCAATTATTATGGGTGTCGGTTCATCTTCCTCTGTGTGGATCGCGATCTTTTTTGTTGTGGTTGGCTTCTCTCTCTCTGCCTGTTCTGTGGTGCGGTGGTAGTGCGGTGGTAGTGCGGTGGTAGTGCGGTGGTAGTGCGCCGATTGACGTCAGCCAACACATCAACAGCATCGACAACGATAAGGACTATGCAAGCACCTCGCAGAATGGACGAACATTCTCTCTGCGCTCGACACTTCTTCTGGAAGCTTCCCTCAGGCACCATCCCTGGGTACAACTATGAGCTAGTCTGTGTAGGTAGTACTCATTCCCTGTTTCTCACAGTGTTGGAAGAAGAGCACTCCACTCCATTCTCAAGAGAGTACTCTCACCTGCCCATGCAGACCCCCCGCGCTTGTGTAGTACATGCCTGGGTGTGTATGCTCGTCAGAAGTGCATCCGCAAGCATTCAGGTGGACACATGCGCAAGTACATGTCGCTCTGTCGATGCGTCTTTCCTCCTTGTGTTGCAGCATGCGTACCATAATCGCAGTTGCCTTGAGCTGATCCGATGGATACGATGTGCAAACAGGTGGAGCAAGAAAAGAAGACGGTTGTTGTTTTACATGTGCTGCTCTCTTCGCTAATTTATAGATGCTATCAAATCATTCCATGGCAATACTCGGGCCAGGGTTTGATCTGATCTACTCGAAAGAAGAGGTCGTGGGACAGCACATGACCATTCGCGGTTTAGACTCCAATGTGGACATGGGCAAGACGACACAGCCTCTTGTGCAGACGGCTGTAATCCTTTTTCCTTTCAGACTTTCATGCGGTTGATACCGGTAGGCAGACACTTCGTCGCCGGTCGTCTCCGTGCACAAGATACGTCGCCTCTATGGACGTCAGGAACGGACTCGCTCCCAAATACAATGGGGGGAGGGAGCGAGGGGGGTTTGCGAGATGGATCACTGTTCATTTTTCTGGGGTTTTCTGGTTGCTTTGTGTTGGTTCGGTTGTGGGGCGTGTTGGTATGATCGGGGGAATAAAGTTGATGTGAATGTGAGCGCGAGCATGGAAAGCCCATGCGTGCATCGACGCCAAGCCAAGGTCAAGTGCATTCTGGATACGCCGCCATCGCAGTCCTCTCAACAAGTGAGGATCGGCGGTGGCAGAAGCAGGCAGAGCATTGACTTGTTGTTGCAGCGTTGATGCGCGAGCGCTCGGCAGTGAAGAGGAATGCGCTTAGTCGGAGCAAGCCTTCGGATAGGGCGGTGTGCAGTCCTCGGATGCGTCGTCGATGGTGTAGGTCTGGCCACCGGCGCCTAGGCACATGTCAGTCTTCACACAGTTTTGGCAACTGTTGGCTGGCACACATCTTCCGGGGTTAATGACGAGGTCATCGATGGCCATGGGGTGCATGGCAACGCCATTACAACTGTTGTTGGACATGCATGCGTTCTCTCCAATGTCAATGCTTCCTGCGGTCTTGGTGAGGTCGGCGTGGACATTGGTGCATGAGCTCGGTCCCTGGCAGGCCCTCTCCTGGATGAGGATGTCAACGACAACAGGTGTCACAATTCCAGCGGTTTGGGGGGCCTTTTGTCCGAGGCCCGTGCAGCTGTTCGCGCCGTTGCAGGCCGCGTTCTCGATGCGAATATTGCCGTATACGTCCGTTCCAAGGTTGTTGCAGTTGGAATTGCCCGTGCACGCTGATGGGCCCACAATCGTGTATCCGGTGACGGCGTCGTTCGAAGGTTCGTTCGTGATCGCTCCAAGATTCTCGCAAGAGTTGTCGGAAAGGCAGCTTCCAACGATGATGGACGACTCCTTAATTCCTGCGCAAGAATCCGTGCCTGCGCAGGAGTCTGGCGTAATGGTGATCACCTTGGGGGCGGTGCCTGATGGCGTGCAATCAGCGGCGGTCGGACAGCAGTCCTTCCCACTGCATGCAGTGAATAGATCAGCACCGCTGCCAGTGAGGAGGACGCCGTCTCCCATCAGGGCGTTTTCGATCAAAGCGCGGGCGTCGGGATCATTCTTGATGCGATCGAAGCGCGCCTGGGCTTCCTCAGCGGTCGTGAGGGACATGGTGTCGGTGTCGCATCCGAAGATGCTCTTCACGAGCCTGTCCTTGTTGTCGGGGAGGTCCTCGATTCGGTTCACGAAGTCGGTGCACGCACCCACGTCATCATCGCAGAACACCATCACAGCATCGCCAGTGTTTGTTTCGATTGTTGGTGTTGCTGTCGGCGCGAATGATTTAGTAGGGGCGCTTGTGTCGGTTGGTACGATAGAGGGCACATCCGAGGGCTGTGCGGACGGAAGGTCTGAGGGCACATCCGAGGGCTGTGCGGACGGAAGGTCTGAGGGAATATCCGAGGGCAGATCTGAGGGCAGATCTGAGGGCACATCCGAGGGCACATCCGAGGGTGCCACAGATTCCGTTGGAGCGGCAGACCCTGTTGGAGCATCAGTGACCGGCACGATAACTTGGAGCTCTCTTCCCTCTTCTCCGTATGACACAGTCTCCTGAAGACGCCTCCTGTTCATAACAAACGGAGAGTTGACGTTTCCTGGCTCGCTGAGGCACAGGGTCTGCAGTGCGGTCTTCTTGACTGTTGGGGCTGCCGTTGGAGTGCTGGTAGGTCCAACGGATGGGAGGATGCTTGGGACGTTGGATGGACTGATGGAGGGGAGGCGTGTTGGCCCGTCGGTTGGGCCTGCTGACGGTGACATGGTTGGTCCCATGGACGGCATTTCTGATGGCAGAACGGATGGGATATCGCTCGTGAGCGGGGTGGGGGCGAAGGTGGGGCACTCGGTTGGACGGTCGGCTTTGGCGACGCAGAAGTCCTCGTCGATTTCGCCGTTTCGGTTTCCCATGCTGTCCGGGCCGCAGAGGAAAGGTCCGTTGATGATTACGTAAACCTGATTGAAGGGGCAGTTCTCCAGGGCGCATCCCATGCAGGTCTCAAATCCTTTGCAGTCGCCTTCCTCAACAACGACATCGGTTTCCATGAAATCACTGTTGGCCAAGCCTTCGCAGGCACTGGTGCCATCGCAGGCTCCGTCCTCAATGCTGAGGCTTCCTCTGTTCTTGGATCCTCCATTCGCTCCCGCGTCAGTGGAGGAGTGCGCGTCCAAGCACGAATTGGTTTGGGAGCAGGCTTGCGCGCCGATGCTGATGTCGGACACGACTCGTCCTGCTGTCGTCTGCATGGCACGGCGGCCGGCGTTTGTGCAAGAGTTGGAACCGTTGCATGATCCGTTCTGGATGGTCACGTCACCGTACGAGAACTGTCCGACGTTTTTGCATGACTCTGCGGGAGTGCAGGCTGATTCACCGACGAAGGTGACTCCGCGTTGGACTGTGTTGGGGTCGTCGTTTTGGTTGAGGTTTTCGCACGCATAGTCCCCGGTGCATGAAGTGGCGAGGATGAGGGCATTCAGACCCACGTTGTTGCATGAACCCATTCCGGTGCAAGCGTTGAGTGCCACGGTCATGAATCCGAAATTCGAGGATGAGGAACAGCCGTCCGTGCGCTGGCAGCAGGGGCTGCCGTTCGCGTTGGAGCAGGCCGTCTTCATGTCTTTTGGCAGTGCAGTGACAAACTCAGTTCCAGCCGAGTCGACCATTTCGAGCTGCTGGGCCAGACCTGGATTGGATGCGTACGTGTTGAATCCGATGCGTGCTTCATTCTCACCCAGATTTCCGTAGCAGCCGAAGAACGTTTTGAGGTCAGAGTTGTCGCGGACTGCGCGGATGGCCTGACGGCACGTATCCTTGTCCTTGTTGCAGCTGATAGTCTTCGTGTTGAACAGTTCAGGTGGGAGCGAAGGGCTGCTTGGAATAACATCTGGGTTGCATGCGACGGAGATAGACGCTTCGAAGACGGTGGGGGCAGATGTTGGAGCCGCGGTCGGGGCGCTGGTTGGTGCGGATGTTGGGGCCGCGGTAGGCACGGAGGTTGGAGCCGACGTGGGAGCGGAAGTTGGGGCCGAAGTCGGGCCGGAAGTTGGGGCGCTGGTTGGTGCGGATGTGGGTGCCGAAGTCGGAGCTGAGGTTGGTGCGGAGGTTGGTGCCGACGTTGGGGCCGAGGTGGGGGCGCTGGTTGGGGCAGATGTGGGGGCCGCGGTTGGGCCGGTTGGGGCCGCGGTTGGCGCCGGTGTTGGCATGCCTGGGGTGGCAGTTGGGTTGGCGGTTGGAGCCGACGTCGGGGCACTGGTTGGTGCGCTGGTTGGTGCAGATGTCGGAGCCGAGGTTGGGGCGGAGGTTGGAGCCGAGGTTGGGGCGCTGGTGGGCGCAGATGTCGGAGCCGAGGTTGGGGCGCTAGTTGGGGCCGAAGTCGGGGCGCTAGTTGGGGCGGAAGTTGGAGCCGACGTGGGTGCCGCCGTTGGCATGCCAGGCGTGGCGGTTGGGGCACTGGTCGGAGCCGACGTCGGTGCCGAAGTTGGGGCGCTGGTCGGTGCCGCCGTTGGCATGCCAGGGGTGCCAGTCGGGTTGCTGGTTGGCGCCTCCGTGTCTTTGTTCTTCTTGCCGCCCTCCTTGTCTTGCTTGTCGCCGTCGCCGTTACCAGCCTTCAGGGTACGGGTGGCCTGCATCATGACATGGAGCTCTTCGGTCTGGCCGACGGCTCTGCTGCCACGCAGCACGGCCTCCGTCGAACCCGCATGGGCGAGGAGGAGCGCGCCAAAAAGGGCTGCCTTGAACTTGAACATAGTCGCAGGGGCTGTGTTGGTGAGATGACGATGGGTTTCCTTGGCTGGTGTGATCGTTGTTATAGTTGGTGAGTTTTTGGTACCGTTGTGTTGGTATCGTTCAGCGATTTTCCGGGCCAACGCGTTCGATGACAGATTTGTCGGACATCGATTCGGACAAATGGACAGGAGATTATGTGGGCATGGAGTGATGCGAAAAGTGGGTGAGATGGGATGTTGTGCTTGGAGAGGACAGTGCGGTGGAGGGCAGAGCCATGGTTGACGTCCGTCGTTGACAGTAGCTTTGTGCTCGCCCGCACTGACGTTGCGTCTGCAAGGGGCTTCGTCGGTTCTGCTTCATCGCCATCTTGGACAAAGACTTGTTTGCGCTCGTGCGGTGGGGCGGCGGCGGCACCGATTGCCTCTGCGCTCGCTGTGTGGACTCACCTTTGGATTGCTGTCGACTGGAGTTCTCGGTGGTGTTCTGATCACGGTGCAATGCTTGTGGCTTTGCTGTTGTGATCCGGTTGGTTTTATGAGAAGGTGATGGATTGGTTTTGGATTCTGATGTGATGGTGAAGCGGAATGGTGTAGTGTGTGCGTGTGTGCGTGTGTGCGTTGTGTGTTTCTCTTCCGATTTTGATGCATCATGCGATGCGCTTCGATGTTCAGTCTTCCACTCTTCTGCGTGCTCCAGCACATCCGCAGCGTTGCTGTCGTCGCTGCCTCGTGGTTTTTTACCCGTCCCTCGTCGTTCGCAACAGATCAGTGTCGAGGCACGATTCAACCTCGGGTATGCTCGCTCGCCCGCCGAAAAAAGCACCGATACTGTTGCTGGCCATCTTTGGCGCGGTGGACGGAAATGCTGTTGAAATATTGCCAACGACGATGCTGTGGCGGGCTTCGTTGGGTGTACATTGGCACACTAATCAGACATGAAGGTTTGTATCTACCGACGCGTCCAATCGTGGTATGGAGGAGCGTTGCGCGTGCCTGGCCTCAAAATTTCACATCACCATGGGCTTCCCACGCCAGCGCAAACAACGATTCAATCGCAAGTGCGCCTGAAATACCTTCAACGACCGTTTTTTGGGAGGTGGGATTCAATTTTCGGCGGACCGACCTAAACGTTCAAATAGAGATATTCAAGTATGAATGTTTCAATGATGTCATATGTTCAATATCAATGTGCCCAAGAGCGCATGTATGTGTGTAAGATGCAGGTGCGCGATGGAACACCTTTGACCAATAGGGCACGGCGCATGGCTGCATGCCACGTGCTCGTTGGACTAAACGATGGTTCTTGGAGTCCTGTTGCATCGGAAATGAGCGCGTGCACACACAACTCGATTTTTCAGGATGCGCCAACTTTGTCCATCCAATTGCCTTTTTCCTCGCCGACAATAGCACGCTGTCCCATAGTACTATTCGGAGTGTGACGCGATTCAGAAGCGCGGTTCTCGCTCTCTTCCTTGTGCTTGGTCAGCCACGTGGCCCACAGCAACAGCTCCCCGCTGTTGCCGTTGGTCTTGGCTCGCGGAGACCAGCATTGTCGCATGGGCCGCGATGTTAACAAACAATTACTCTCCCTCGGAGTGTCAGTCGCCATCCTCGCCAATTTTTGCGGAGCTCTTCCCTCGCTTTCTCCAGACGAGCATCCGGGGCGCCGCGCTCGCCGAATTACGCCCAGCCATGCTCGACCAAGTGCGCCATGATTGCGTGTTGCTCGTCTACTCCATTGGCTTGCGCATCGACCACCGGACAATTCTTCCTGACATGGCCTCTTCTCCGTTTTGTCGCGAGTTGTTTCCCTTGTGCTCGGAGGAGTCTGTTGTCGTCGCTGTCCTCGACAATCACGAACTATTTGTCGGACGTATCGAACCTCATCTCTGATGCATGTTTGTGCGGAATATACTACGTCTGCATGGCTGTACGTATTGAGGCCAATGTCGTCCACCAACTTTCTTGTTGCTGACATTGGCAACACACAACAAGACGGGACAAAGGGGGGAGGAGAACTTCGGGAAGAACACACACACACACATCACCATGAGCCAACAACCATGGGAAGACATCACACGGACACGAATTTGTGTGGAGTGGATGAACGAATTGCGACCGACAACAGACAGTATTGCTGGAGACACTGTACTTGTAGACATCTGGATGTTCGTGCGAATGGCATACTGGTGCCCATGCAAGTGCAGCACTCTACTCCATTTTATTGTATTGTATTATATTGTATCATAATATTATATTCTTTTCTATTGCTCGACTCCGATTGATTTTTGGTGGTGCATGCAAGCAGTCACGATGGTCGGATCCGGGGGACTCTCGCGGTCGGAATCGGAATACATCGTGGATGGGTGCGTGAACGATTGCAGAATGGATGGCCGGACGCGGGAGCAGACGCGTTCTTACACCATCGAGTTCGGGGAGTCCAGTGCATCCACGGAGAAGGCACCGCTTCCGTTGGTGAACGGCTCCGCTCGGTTGGTTTCGGTGGCCGGCGAGACGGATATCCTGTGCTCCGTCAAGGCGGAGCTCGTGCATCCCGCACTGGATTCTCCAACGATGGGACTGCTAGAAATCCACGTGGAGAGCCATCGGAACAACCGCAACGACGAGCTGGAATCCCTGCTATCGAGCTTGATTCTGTCTCGATGGGACGGCCACGAACAGCTCTGCATCGTCCCGAAGATCTACGTCTGGAAGGTCAGCGTCGATCTCATGATAATTTCCGCGGATGGCGGTTCCGCCCTCGACCTCTGCGCTTGTCTGATCGATGCGGCATTGGCCAATACCAGCCTCCCGAAGATCGACGTGCTGCCGGGCGAGTCCACGGCGCGACCTGCTCTGCAGCTGCAGTCGGATCCACGCAAGTCCCAGCAGTTCCCGAAGGGATCGCTGCCGAGCATCGTCACGGTGGCTGTCATGAAGAATGAGACAGGTCGGATCGCTCTGGTCGTTGATGCAACCACCGAGGAAGAAGCGTGTGCGTTTGCGATGGTCCATTTCGCCATCGATCGATCCGACCAAGCTCCCGTCATCGTGTCACTGGCAAAGACGGGACGGGGCGCGTTACCTGTGACGGTGATGCAGAGCGTGACTTCCCTCGCTGTGCATACGACGATGTCTCTGCGACGTGCCTTCAGAAGAGACGACGAATGCTTGCTGGGACATGCTCTCGCAATTACCACCTAGAGGGGGGAAGGAAGGAGGAAAGGAGAACCGGACAGCGTGGAAAGGGCATTCCTTCTGCTCGGATTGCGGCTTGGAATGCACACATGAGCTCGCACACATAATACAAGTACGCAGGCTCAGATCAAGTATTCTTTGCAGCGGGTATTGGCAGGCACTGTTTGATTGTGCACTCCACTTGCACCTGGGCTGTTGTGTTCTCTCCGCAAAGTCAGAGACACTTCGGTGCGCAGTCGTACTATCCCTCATAGGTATGCGAGCAACACTCAGCAACAGAATCTCTGGAGGAGGGTCAAGTACGAACTGTGCCAATACAGGAGCACTCTACATTCGTGCCGATGAGTAGACGTGGCACCATAGATCATAGTACAACACATGGTGTGAGCAAGTTTGGTCTGGGCATTGGTGGCTTGTGCAACTGAGAGGGCTTGTAATAGAGCGCGTGGTTGCAACTTTGGCTTGCAGATCGTCTCGTGCGATTCTCCAGGTGGTGGATCGCGCGTGGACACACCCGTCCCTTGACATGACACGTGAGCAGCACGACTCCACACAATACTTCGCCGTTCAGTCTTGGATGCAGGCCTTGATTCGTGAGTTGAGGTTCTTCTCGCTTCTTCTGCGAGAAAAAAGAAAAGGAACAGTGTCGTGTGTTGTTCTCTTTGCGTTTCTCTGTTGACGTGGGACTTGCCCAAACGATGCGCAACGCCTGCAACTGCGTGCAGTCGTATCCACGACACGCGCTTGTGCAACAGCTTGGTGGCAACACGACGACAAAAAGACCCAAACAAGTCACCATGACACCGAGATCCTCACACACAAATCGAAGCGGAACGAAACGAAACGAGATTTGAACCACATCAAAACTGAAGCCAAACGAAGAGAGTGGGGCAGAGAAAGACCATACGAGGCAAAGGTAAAGGTAAACGGAGGCACGGAGGAAGCCGCACGAGCCCCAATCTGCCATTCTGGTCCACTCGATTCCATCACCGTTCGACCGAGTGTCCCGCCACCATCCTGCCTGACACCATCCTTCAGCTGTGACGAGAACCACAGTCGAATCATCAGTCGAGTCATTAACAATACAAAGCAGCAGCAACACAAAACAGTAGCCACAATCCAGACGACAACAACCAACCAAGCAACGACCAAGCAACGACCAAGCATGAGTAAAAACCCAGCAGCACTGCAGGGGTGGGTGAAGAGCCTCGATCCCAACACCGGCAGACCCTTCTACGCGAACCATGTGACCCGCAAGACGCAGTGGGATCCGCCGGCGGGATGGGTGGAAGAGCCCGCCCAAGCCCCTCCTCCGGCCTTGATGACGTCCGGCTTCGGCGCGGCGACTGCAACAGACTCCGCGCCGGCGGCCGAAGAGGAACCGCTGCCGTCCAACTGGGAGATGATGACGGATCCGACCACCGGAAAACCATTCTACGTCGATCACGAGCGCAAGATCACCCAGTGGACGCGCCCCACGGCCCCCAAGAGGCAGGACCACATCATCTCGCACGCCCCTGCAGAGACCGCGACGACCTCTGCGGCGCTGGCGAGGATCATGCAAGCCACCCGCACCAGCGACCCGTACGCCTCCTACGGCAAGTCAGCGGCCTCCGCGCGGTCCTACAAGCAGGAGGCATCGTACTTCAACCACGACCATTCGGCCGGGCACGAGGCGGACTTCTCCGACGCTCTGCCCACGCTCGACTTCTCGGTCAAGAAGGTCGCCGACAAGTACCGCCTGGAATGCCCCCAGTGCGACGCCCTCTTCACGCTCCGGAATCGCCGCCACCATTGCCGTCTGTGCGGCGACGTCTTCTGCGACAACTGCAGCAACAACCGCGTGGAGCTCCCTCTGCCAGGGCCCGAGTTCGAGAAGCCCGTTCGCGTGTGCGATCTGTGCAACAAGGACGTGGAGAAGGGAAACTTCTTCTCCATGCGCCGGTACATCACCCCGCTCCAGCTCTTCGACCCGTCCTCCAACGATGACGACGACGAGGCCGGAGTCGCATCGGTGTCCAACGTCAACGCTGCGCTGTCCGGCATCACGCAGGATCTCAACCAGATCGTGCAGAGCGCCGAAGGCTTCGAGGACAAGGTCACCATCCCGATCGAGACGCTCATCCCCTGCATCACCAAGCACCTGGATTACAGGTCGGGCACGACCAATCGCGCCGTGCACGCACTTGCGACATTGCTGGGCCTGGGCGCCATGGTCGGCAAGCACGACTTCGCGCACAACGTCTACCTCCTGGGAAGGAAGAAGGTCCTTGATCAGATCCTAGGCGTGCTCGAGCGCTCTGGTTCCGACAGGAAGACCCTCTTCGTCCAGGAGCAGGCGGCTCGCATCCTCTTCTACCTCACCGACGCGCAGGTCATCACCTCCTTCCAGCAGAGAAGCAGCAGAAGAAGGCCGCCCTCCAGGAGCTCGTCCTTCCGCAGCGCGGACGATGATGACGACGAGGAAGCGGGGTCGATTGATTCCCTCGACATTTCACGCACCCTCAAGAGCATGCTCGACCATTCCAGCATGAGCAAGAACATCCACCTGCAACGCTGGGCCGCTGCCACCGTGCGCAACCTCATCGCGGAAGATCAGCGCAGGGCCTGCATGGCCATCAACGAGAACGCCGGTCGCATCGCATCAGGCGAGAGCGCGCAAAAGCTGCAGTACCAGTCGTTCCTCGACGATCTGATCGCGACGGGCGGCATCATCATCTTGTGCAGCTTGGTCGGGTCCGACGATTCCGACACCAGGGCCCACGCCACGGCGGCCCTCGGCACCATCCTTTCATCCACGCGCGCCATCGACGAGTCCATGGCGGCGCTGCATGAGATGAGCGGTGGCAGCATGGGTAGCACCAAGAAGAAGGATGGCGACATCATCCGAGCCATCTCGGCGGGCGGGGGCTGCGGATCCTCCGTCTCGCAGCTCCTGCTGTCTGCTGACAATGCGGTGGCGAAGATGGGATGCGAGTTCCTCTCCTCCTTGGTCCAGCCTTTGCTGAGCAACCCGCAGGGGTGCATCACATTGAATCAGGGATACGATTGCAAGAACGACACGTCCGGTCTCGGGGCCTGCAGGGAGTCCGCTCTGGAACTGGCGACCAGCAGCTGCCTCCCAGCGCTGATCTCGATCGTCAACGTCAATGGCAGCGTCTCGCGTCCGCTGGAGCTGCGCAAGATGGCGATGGAGACCTTGGCAGCCACGGTGAATGCCATCGGGGAGATGGGAAAGGCCTGGGCAGGAGGCAAATACGAAGAGGGCATGACGAACAACGGCGCCCCGAACGCCATTCTGCGAGCCCTGGCCGCCCTCAACGAAGAGCACGTCGTCGACGTGGCCATGGCCGTGTTGAAATCATCATCCGGAGAATCTCTCGGATCGGACAGAGACACCCCAGTCTCGAGGATCAGAGAGTCCAGCGGAATCATCCTCGGCGCGATGTCGGCGTGCTCCGCCGATGCTGTCATGGACCTCCACGGCACCGACGTTCTGCCCACCCTCATCGTCTCTTCCAACGATGCCTGCATGACGGCACCGTCCACGCTGCGTGGTGACAGCGCGCCTCGGTGCGTCGGCTTGCTGGAGACCGCAGCGTCAGTCATGACGTTCAACTGGCTGCACCCATCCGGTGCCACATCCAGTCTCCTGGATCGGTTGCTGGAGACCCTCGACGTGGGCATCATGGCGCATCTCTTCCAAATGCTCAACGCGCCAGTCGAGTGGGACTCGCGGGACAAATCCTCAGGCGGCATGAAGGCGCAAGCCGCAGCATGCAGGCTCTGCTGCTGTCTCTTCGGCATCGCCATCACGAGCAACTCGGACATTGGCATGAAGCGGCTCATGGATGCATGCGATGCGGGCCAGCCTCACCGGCAGAGACAATCCAGAGGTCCCAGAAACATCATGGAAGCGGTCCTGACGGTGCTCCAAACATCGTTGAATCATGGACACAAGATGCTTGTGGGGAGCTCAAACACGACGCTGCATTACCAGGCAGCGTTGCTCGACCTTGTGGAGGCAGCGCTGCTGGCTGTGGGGAGTATGAGCGGCTCCGCGGGCGCTCCAGGAGGTGTCGACGGCGTCATCTCAAATGAGGTAAGCAAAAATGCACGGCACGGAATGAAAAATACCGGGCACGAATGTTCCTGGCTGTGGCAATGAGTGCAGCGTGGCCACCGCTGCTGCGCCGTTGTCGCATTGAATTGATTTGGCTTGGCTAGGCTTGATCAATCTCTCTGTATTTCGCCACCAGTCCCTCTCCGTAGCACTGCGCCACAGGCTAACGCCACTGTTTTTTGTTTTCCTTTTTTGCGTTCCATTCCCTCTCTCCCTGCGTCACTTTTTGTACATCTTGGGCATTGTCATACTCTACTCTACTAAAATTATGATCTTCCACATGTCATACTCGTGTGGCCTGTCCCAATTCTCATCCTCTCCGCGCCTTCTTGACACAGAATGACGAGATCGTCATTAGCAATGAGCGCTTCCTATCGAGACGAGCAGAGGTTTGCCGAGTGGCGTGCGACATCGTCGTGAGGAAATCTCGCTCCGGGCCGTCGTTGCTTCCGTCCATGCTGGTGGGAGGGTTCGGCGAAGGAGTGGTCGCAGCATCGCTTCGGCTTGCCTTGGCCATCGCGCACAACGGCAACAAGGAACAGCACTCCAAGCTGGCGTCATCCGGAATCCTGGTTCCCATCAGCGACCTTCTCAGAGTCGCGCTCTCGAAGGGACAGCTCTACAACTTTTCGGCGGCGCTTGCCCTTGTAAAGTTCTGCGGACCCTACGTGACGGTCGGCACGGGAGGCGAAACCCAGGCGATCAAGAATTCCATCGCCGTGGTGACGAACATGCTCAACCTTCCCATCAACCCCGCTGCAAGCGCGGAGCAAAAGAAGACACAGGGTGCGCTGAAAGCCCAGTGCATCAAGACATTGGAATCTCTCAGCCGCAACGCCTCCCTTTGGAGCACAATCTCGAGCGATGCCTTGCCATCCATTGTGCAATACCTCAACGGCATTTCCCTCGGAACTGATAGCAACGAAGGCAACGACGAGGCATATTGCTCAGCCCTCCGTGCTGTTCGCGAAATCGTGCAAGTGCCATCCAACGCCGTGGCAGCCGCGCAAGCTGGTCTGGCCGTGTCCGTCGGGAAATTGCTTCAGAAATTGGTGTTGAGCGACGAGCCCATGTCAACTAGCGGAGGGCCGGAGGTGGATTCCCAGGCAATCCAGCTGGATGCCGTGGCCGTCCTGTGCTCCATGCTGCTGAACGCCGAGGCTCGTCGATATTGCTCCACAGCAGACGGCGGCATCTTGGCATCCATCTGCTCAGTTATGGAATCGCTCCGATACGCAGCAGAGGTTGACTCGCCAGGTGCAGCAGCATCGTCGCTGCCGTTAATGTGCATGGAGGTCCTGCACGTTCTGCTGGAAGACCTCCGATCGCCGGACGGCAGCTTGAAGCTCCAGGGCCCCGGGGCTGCTGTGTTCATCCGCACCTTGGTCGGACGTCCGGGATTCCTCAAGATGCTGTGCGCAACTCTGCTGCTGAAGACTGGCATGCAAATTCGACAACACGATGGGGCGGATGGCGATTCAGTCCTCCCCATCCCTGATCTGTACGGCGTTCCAATCAAGTCCTCCACAAACGATCCCTGCCGTGGCTTCACGAACGTGGGCGAGGCATCTGACGCCTTCTTGTTCACGTCTTGCGTGCTTGCCTCATCGCAGGAATCTTCAGACGCGAGCGACTTTTGGTCCATCATCTTCGAGCCAGACGTCGGGGCACCGCAGGATGAGAACGCAGACGTTGCCATGACGTTCTGTGCCATGTTCCTTTCCTTGGTGCACAGCGGCTACGTCCCATTCAACGACGAATCGAAGCCAACAAACGAAATCGAGCGTTCCCTGGTATCGTATCGGTTGCTGGAAACCCTGCAGCGATTGCTGTCCGGCCTGCCGAAGCACGATATCAGCGGGGAGTACGACTTTGGCTCGTTTATCGTATCGATGCTGATTCAACTCAACGCTCCCGCCGTCTGTCTCTCGTCGTGCAAGGACCAGGCGCTGCTTCCGCTCGCATTTGGAACCTTGAGAACCATCATGTCGACGCCTGATGAGGAGATGGTCCCATTGCTGATCGAGAACAAGCAATCCGCCCTCTCCTTGTTCGATCTCCTGAATCTGCAGGTCAGCGATGGTCACGGCGTCGAGGCATCCGATGTCCAAAGCTTCATCGCGGACGCATTGGAGAAGCTTTCCAAGAATGGAATGTTGAAGGCAGCGACCATCCGATTCGGCATCCGCAGCCAAGCCATCAGCGGCCTGGCCGCGGCCTGCATCCGCGATCAGTCTCACATTATTGGCGAAGACCTTACATCCAGCAGCCTTTCCAGCGGATTGATGCAGTGCCTCGTGGACCTGTGCACGTACGAAGGCGAGGGCATCGTCCTGACATCGATCGAGGCGCAAGCTATCGCGAAGAGTTTGGGGAAGAAGATTTGTCACATGGTGATCTCGCGCTTCTTGGAGCGTGCGAAGCTGACTCAGTATGACATCGAGCAGCACGATGACATGCTGGAGGCTCCTGACATTGCGATGCTCTGTGCCATTGCACAGCACGAGAATGGTCTGAAGGAGCTGCGAACCCTCGGGGGTTTCCATGCCCTCGCTCTCGTAGCGGGCGAAGGTGAGCTCATGGCACTGCATGCCCTTGAGGCCGGATGTGCAGGCAACCCAGAGCTGCTGATGGAAGGTGAGACGTACGTGTCGTTGATGGCGCTCTTCTCCGAGGAAAGCCAACAAAAGGAGTGGTTCCAAGACGGCACCAAGCGAAACAAGGTGGAATCGATCGCGCTTCTGTTGCTCGCAAGCCTCGCCAAGACATCTGGCAAGGGGAGGAAGGCCGTAGCGGCAGCAAAAGCACTGCCGCAATGCATCGAACGAACGCTGGCAGTAGTTCGCACGAGAGCACCAGAAGTCGTCGCTGAAATCCAAAGCGCAACAAACGATGCCGACGAAGGCCCGACGATCAGCGATGATGGCAATGACGACGACAATGCCGACGATAAGGATGACACGCCTGTCGATGACGTCGAGAATTCCATGGACAAGATTTCTCTGGACAACAATGCCGACGACGACGACGACGACAATGAGAGTGAAGAAAGAAAGCCGGCTCCATCTACAGGCTTGAACCAGGCAGGGGGCGACAGTGAGCCCACCACAACCTCGTCGACCATACCAGCAGTCACTTCCTCTCCTGGCACAAAGGAGGTCTTCAGCGACGATGTTCTTGTGGCATCACTCCAGTTCCTTGTTGCAATAGTTCAATCGAGGGCTGGCTTGCATGATTCGTTGATCCAGGATGGCCGCTTCGTGGCGGCGTGCGATGAAATCGTCAAGAGCAAGACGGAATCTGGTCCCATTACCGTGGCAACCATCGAACTGGTCTCGACCCTCGCGGAGTTCGTCACGGACGATTCGATGCTGTCTACGTCTCGCTGCGTCGAGTTCTTTGGCGAAGTGCTTCAAGAAGATATCCGCCCAGGCGCAGGTGCAGGTGCAGGCACAGATGGGGATGCTGTGAAGCCAGACGATCCCTTCTGCTTGCACACGTCTGCGATGCTCGGAATGCAGGTGCTCTTTGGTACCATGTCGCCAGCCGAAATGAAATCCTCGGCAAGCATCGTCAGTCGTCGACTGGCGAAGTTGATCCGTGGCCAGTCCATTCCAAAGAGCACAGCGAGTCCATCCTGGAACAAGGGAAGCGGCCAACTGGCGTTCACCATGACGTCGTTCTTGCTGCGATTGGCTGGATCCCGAACGGATCTTTTCGACAAGAGCACGGTGAATAGCATGGCAAACATCGTCCAATGGCGTGTTGATCCCAAATCGAGCATCCATGCCGAAGATCAGGCCCATTGGGATGCGGCTGTGACCCAGAGTTTGCAGATCATGGACTTCCTGTTCAATGCCAACAGATCCATTCCATCCAAGTCGGGCCTACGAGTCGAATTCGCGACGAAGGCGGTGTTGATGATCGCTAAGCCAGGCAAGGCACCACGCCAATCCGTGAATCTCCTGTCGGCTCTCGAGTACATTTCCGCGAAGGGAGAATCCATCAGCAGAGTTCTTGCAGCAGCGCTCCTCACACGTATTCGCGCATAAGACCCAGCATCCCAATCGGCAAGAACATATCATTACAAGCATAAGTAAACACTACTATTCATATCATTCGCGTACAACATATGCTCTGCACTATATCTGTTACAATGCCCTTTTTCATCTCCCTCGGGTAGACCGGAGCAGGTGGGGTGCCGACATTTGAATACAGACTGCGCCATACATACGATGCATATGTACCAAATCCGCGTGCGCTCGCGCAATCCTGCAAAGCAACGTGGGTAGCTGACGTATGCATGTATGTATGCACGTGCGGACGAAGCGCAATTGATCCAACTGAAGCATTTGCAGACTACGACGCGAACTTTCGGCTGCGACTGATCTTGCTCTTGATTCCGGTCTCCTCTCCGCCGTACTTGTGCGCCTCGTTTGTTCGGATGTCGCGCACCGCACCCTTCCTTCGGATCAGAGCCTTTCGGTACTGCTCGCGCTTCTTCACACGAGGGTTTCGGTTGATCTTCGCCTTGTGCGGTACCAAACCTCTGTTCTTCATGATCGTCCTACCAATAGCTCGCTCGCCTGCCACTTGCGCTTCGACGCGTGGGTATTTGGGAGCGACTTCGTATGCTTGCTTCTTGGATCTCTTCTTCTCCCTGCTTCGTTTGTTCGCTCGCTCGTAGAAGCCGTCGGTCTCGCCGTCACCTGACTCGCCTCGTCCATTCTTCTTTCTGGAGCCAGCTGGTCCACTTGACTCACCTCCATCTTCCGGCTTTTCCATGAGCACATCGTCGATGAGTTTCAGCGCATCACGTGTCTCTGAGTCGTCCACAGGATCATCCAAGGTTTCTGGCGCTGGCGCAAGCCTGCGTTTCCTGCTTGCTCTTCTCTGTTCCATCGCATTGATCGTCGCGGTGAACCCAGTGTTGGAGCGTTCGTTTCGAGTGTCATCGTCAAGTTCGGCAAAGTCCCCAACGTCCAACGCCATGGCGCGGGATTTGGTGGCTTTCGTCGTGCGGATCTGGATTTCATGCTGGCGCAAACCAAACATGGATTCGTTCTTCGAATTGAGCTTCTGCTTTGATTTGGACTTGGTTGCGACAGCACTCTTGCGGGCGGCGGCGGCTTGTTGTGACGGCGACGATGCACCAAACTTTGTGCTTGGAGGCTCTGCATTTGCATCCGTATTCGCAGCAACGGGCGATGTGTCCACCTGCGCGTCCTCGGGTTGCTCGGGGGCATCGTCGCTGTTCTCAGTGGAAGAGGCATCAGGTTCTTCGTCTACGTCACTTGCTCCGTGCATCAGCTTTTCTGCCTTGACGAGATTTCCGATCTCATTTTCCAGATTTGGGATTTCGTCCTCCATCGCAGAGAGCTTCTGGACGATCGTGTTGAGCTGTTGCAGACGCAGCAGAACTGGGTGTGAATGAACCTGCGACGCTCCCGATTGTCTGGCGATCTTGGCGTCGGAGGCCTTGACCAGCAGGTACATGGACACGTTCAGCGCCAGAGCAGTTTGGAGCAATTTCTTCGTGGTCATGAACTGCCTGCCGGACGTCGACGTGCCGATGGCCTGCGCATGGACATGGATATGCGTTTCACAGTATGTAGTATTGGCACACACCCAGATACGGAGAGGGAGCACCAACAAAGTCGACGATCCGTCCAAGTAATGGGTCAGCAGAGGGGACCAGAGAAGAGGAAGACACGGGCAACAATATGCAGAGATGGTGAGAATCCGTCGGTGTTCTGCACATGGTCTTCCACAAGCGCATGCTCAATATGCACCGTTGGAGTACGAGCTGCAGTACTGTCGTTCGCCAACCAAGCGAGATGGCTGTGGGGTTAAGATATATTCAGCGTTCATCTCGTAGGATGTTAATTTTGGCTTCATTCTTCTGGCATCACTTTTCTGCTCGATCCTCACGGAGCACAATTGGTGCTCTAGGTTCAAGCCTATCATGGATGCGTTGTGTGGTCTGCAACATGAAAGCATGATGTATGACATGTGTGTCAATACACCGTCGCGGCCCTGGTGCATACATCACTTACCTCCAATGTTTTGCTGTCGCTGCCCAGAACGACCCTGGCCGCAACATCAAAGTTGGACCTGGAGTTTTGGAAGACGTCTGCGAAGAAGTCCACGATGGGAAGGAGCTCACTGTGCTGCTTCTGCAGCAGCTTTCGCACCTTCTGCTTCGACAGCTTGCCGATGTCTCGCTTTGCCTGGAGGTCGTCTGTCGACAGTTCCTGCGAGGCTGTCTGCTTGCCCCCGTCGCCGCGCACTCGCTCTTCGCCCTCCTCGTCGCTGTCGGAGAGCATGTAATCATCCTCGCGCATTTGCTTGAGACGCGCTGCTTCGACTTCTTTGGCAGCCTCCTCTTCGAGGAAGGCATCCTCCTCGTCCTGTCCAATCTCGAGATCGGCGGTGTCTCCATGATAGTAGTCGGCCTTCCTCCTGCCCCAGCTGCGTGGGTCCGCGGCATCTTGCACCACGTCGCTGCTATCATCATCGTCGCTGTCAACGTCGTCGCTCATATCCGCAGACGATGAGTCCTCCTGACGAGTGGTGGCGCGGCGCAGATCATCCGATTCATCATCATCTGATTCATCATCGTCGTCGTCGTCGTCGTCGTCGTCGTCGTCGTCGTCGTCGTCCACGTCCACGTCACTGCCATCGCTGCTGCTGCTGCTTGCATCATCGTCGCCCATACCTAGATCCAGCACGGCCTCACGCGATCCGACCAGAGCATCGTCTTCTCTGTTGTTGGACTTGCCGCTATCCTGGAGCCGGATGAAGTCATCATCTCTGTCCTGGTGGAACGCCTCGATGGCTTCGATGGCATCCGGTGCGCGGCGTCGACCGTTGCCGCCATCTTCGTCGTTGGGGTTTGGCCTGTTCTTGTACAGCGACTTGTCGCCCGTCTTGGCGGTGCCTCGTCTCTTGCCCATGGCTGTCGAGGGTTGGATCGAGTCTCGTGCGTTGCAATGGAGTGAGCATCAGCACCGGCAACCGAAGAAGGTGTGGTTTGGTGATGTCCAGCTCCCGATCGGCACCCGCGCTCAGATCGCGGTTTGCGTACGTGCACATCAAAAGGCAGATCTTTCCATCTGTTTCGCGAATTCGGTTTCGCGGAATGGACAGGAGTAGTCCGTCTGGCCGTGTGCCCGTTCCTCTCCGCTGGCGCTAAAATTGAACGAAACTAGAACTCGAGTGCGCAACACACACGCGCAGGTGGAGTGCCGGCAGAGTGCAAGGAGAGAAGCAGGTGTATCTTCTGTTCTCGATAACCAAGGTACTCGTAATCTGTTCTACTATACTACTTTTTTGCATATTCTCATCATACTTTGCTTGCTGGGAGAGTACCACGAATGGAAACAGGACTTTGTGTTTATTTCTGTTGCTTTTCCATGATCATGAGGTTCTTGAAGTTCTCTATGGCCTCGTTGATGTCTGCGACCTTCTTCTTCAGGGACTCGGCCTTGTCCTTGTTCGCGGCCTTCAGCTGGTCGGGCACCTTGGACTCGTACTCCGGGGCTCCCATCTTCTTCTCCAGATTCTGGAGGGATGGCATGGTGCTCTTCAGCGTCTTGTTCAGTCTCGCGATCTCTGCTTCGAAGTCCACCATGCCTGCCAGGTCCATCAGCACCGTCAGGGAATCGTCCACGACGACGGTCCCCACGGACTTCGGGATGCTTGCCTCGTCGGGATTCACCTCGACCTTCGCGCCCTTTCCGAGCGTCTTCAGGTCATCCACCTGGGCTTTGGCGATCTCCTCGTCGGCTCCTGTCACTTTGACGAAGAAATGCGTCAGGTCCTTGTTGGCAATGTTGTACGCGGATCGCAGCGATCTGAACGCCTTGACGATCTTGAGCGTTGCGGCCATGGCTTGTTCGGCCTTGTCATCTGTGTACTTGTCTTCGCATTCTGGGTAGGCAGCCACCATGATCGACTCAGGTTCGCCCATCGTACCTCTGCCGGGAAGACGTTGCCAAAGCTCCTCAGTAACGAACGGCATCATGGGGTGCAGTAATCGAAGTCCCGCATCCATGGTCAACCACAATGTTGCCTGCGCAGCCCAACGCCGCTGCTTGTTTTCGTCGCTGGTGTCTTTGATGACTGGCTTGATGGACTCTAGGTAGACGTCACACAGATCATCCAACCAGAGCTGGTACGAAGCCTGCTGCGCGTCTCCGAAACGGTACGCGTCGAAGTGGCTGTTCACAACCTCGATGCCCTTCATGAGCCGCGAGACCATGAACCGATCTCGGAGGCTCAATCCGTCGCTCGACATCAGATCGTCGAGGAGCGTTGCTGTCGGCGCGAAGCCTTCCACAAATTGCATGGCGAATCGCGTCGCATTCCATAGCTTGTTGCAGAAGTTCCGGTACCCCACAACGCGCTTGACGTCAAGGTTGATATCCCGCCCTTGCACCGTGTAGGCCAGCAGACCAAATCGGAGCGCGTCGGATCCGCATTCCGGGATGCCGTTGGGGAATTCTTTCTCGTTGTTCTTCTTGGCGCGAGCAACTTCCTTTTTGGGAAGGTTTCCTCCATCCAATCTGGTTTGGAGAGATTCCAGGGAACACCCGTGGATCATCTCCAGCGGATCAATGACGTTTCCAAGCGATTTGGACATCTTCCGTCCCTCCTTGTCTCTGACCATCGCATGGAGGAAGACGGTGTGAAAGGGGAGAGTGTCGGTCAGCTCCAAGCCCATCATGACCATCCTTGCCACCCAGAAGAACAGGATGTCCAGTCCCGTTTCCAGCAACGACGTGGGGTAGAAAGCCTTGAGGTCATCGGTGTTCTCGGGCCAACCCATGACGGAGAATGGGAACAGACCAGAGGAGAACCAGGTGTCCAGGACATCTTCATCACGCTCCAGGTTGATGTCTTCTGCGGGGCAACCGAGACGGGTAACTGCCAACGCCATTGCATCCTGAAACCGAAAGCAGGTGAGAACAGTCGCGAGTGAATGGTTGGTCAAAGTCAGCAGCGAATGGTTGGCCATAGTCAACACCACATCACATCACAATTGGACAGACCCATGTGATGCATGCGCAAACATGAAACGTAACAGCATGGGATGATGTGGAGCAGAGCAAGGAGGCAAACGGCAAGCAACAGAGTTAGCGACAAGTCATGTGTATTGACGGCAACTTGCTGGGGAAAGCCAAACGTTGACAACTGGAATCGCTCGAGCTGTTCGAACTCCTGGATGTGCTGATTGGTCGCGTTCATGTCAACCTAGATTCCAACCAGAATGCTTTCGCATCGCCTTCGAAGAATGAAGACTGAGATCTGTGCGCCACCTTGCTGCGCCATAAAGTGCCCCATACCATGACATTCTGTGCTGCGAGTGACGGACTTACCTCTTCAGATCTTGCGACAATCCATCTGTCGTTGTTCTCCATGTCGAGTTTGTTGATATTCGATTCATCCTTCTTGGTTGCGAACCAAGCCGGGATTTGGTGACCCCACCAAAGCTGTCGGCTGATGCACCAGTCTCGGATGTTATCGAGCCATTGGAACCAGGTCTTTTCGTGGTCAGCAGGGACGATTTTGAGATCACCGTTGCGCACGGCATCTGTGGAACGTTTTGCCATTGAGCTGCAGTTTACATACCACTGTGGTGTGATCATGGGCTCAAGAACATCTCCAGATCGAGAGCACAAGCCCAGACGCATCTTGTTGGGTTCCTTGCCCACGAACAATCCCTGTGGTTCGTGTTTTGTTTTGTTTTGGGGAAGAGGGAGTCGAGCAATGGAAGAGACGCGAAGCGTGCACAATGAGTTGTGAGTTTAACGAAAGGGAGGTTGGCAGCATTGCGCGGAAAGGATGATACATCAAATTGTCGCACGACACATTATCTCAAATTGGATAATACATATCACCAGCGTGCACCATACACGCACATATAAAATACACAAAAATGGACAACATAATGTGCGTACCTTCTCCTTCAGCGCTTCTTCGACTGCCACACGAGCATCATACCGCATCATTCCGGTGAAAGGCTGACCGCGTTCATTGATGGCGCCGTCCGATGACAGAATAGTGATGAACTCCAGATCATGCCGCTTTCCGCATTCGTAATCATTCGGATCGTGCGCGGGGGTGATCTTCACTGCTCCTGTACCGAAGGACATGTCCACAAGTTCCTTGTCGGTGATGATTGGAATCTTTCTGTTGTTGAAGGGATGGATGACGAATTTCCCGTGCAAATGCTTGTACCTTTCATCGTCTGGATGGACGGCCACAGCCGTGTCTCCCAGCATCGTCTCGAGACGAGTGGTGGCGACGGTGAGCTTCTCGTCGCTGTCTTCCACGGGATACGAGAAGGAGGTCAGCGTTCCGAATTCGTAACGGCCCTTGGGATCCTTGACGTTTCCCTTGTGCGACTTGACCTCCAGGAAGGTGCGTCCTTCCAGATCGATGTAGTCCACTTCAATATCGGAGATGGCGCTCTTCAATGCGCACGACCAGTTTCCCAGGCGGTTGGCACGGTAGAGCAATCCCTTTTCGTGAAATCGGTTGAATGCCTCGACGACGGCCTTGCTGAGGAGGTCGTCCATTGTGAATCTTTCGCGTGACCAATCGACGCTGACACCGAGAGACCGGAGCTGGCTCGTAATTCGGTTGCCGTACTCTCCCTTCCATTCCCAGATCTTCTTGACGAAGTTCTCTCTGCCGAGGTCATGGCGATTCTTGCCTTCGTTCTTCATCAGCATCTTCTCCACGACGGACTGTGTGGCGATGCCCGCATGGTCGGTTCCTGAAGGATGCAGAAACGATGATCCGGAGCGAATCCGTCACCAATCAGCAGCCATCGACCCATTCCACGAAATCAATGCAATCGACACCGACACGGTGGTTGTACATGTGAACGTAAGCGCATATGCAATTGGGGAAAATTGGAGGTTTGTTGGACATAAGAATAAGTCAGTAATCTGGATGAAAGGCATTCGCGACTTATGCGAGCGTCGAAGATAATGAAATCCACTTCAATATTGCACGGAGCCGATTGCCAATTCTCTCGCACTAATAGCAAGGTTGGCTGCCCAGAGGACCCATACGTTCGACCCACAGTTGGTGGGGACAAAATACATGCTTATACATATGCGTATACATATGGATGTATGTACATGAATGTATGTATGAGCATGTGTGCTCATTGATTGACTTACCTGGTACGTAGAGCGTCGAATGTCCTTTCATTCTATGCCAGCGCGTGAGCGTGTCTTCCACCGCGGCCGTGAGTGCGTGTCCAAGATGAAGGCTTCCCGTGACATTGGGTGGTGGGATGACCATGATGAACTTTTCGCTGGCGGGCCTACCCATGGCCTTCGAGGCGTCCCCTTTGTAATAGCCCGAGGCCTCCCACCAGTCCTGCCAGGCGGCTTCTACGGCCGCGGGATGGTAGGCGTCTGCCATGGGCAGCTCGGAGAGATCCTTCTTTTCGCCCTTCGGGGTCGTGTTCTGGAAGACAGGCTTCGGAGGCGCCTGCTTCTTGGCCTGCTTGGCCTTGCCCGTTCCCCATTGTGGCTTTTCCTTCTTCTTGCCTTTGCCCTTGGCCAGCTTCTTGAGCTGGTTCTTCGACAGCTTCTTTTCGCCTGTTCCGGCATCAGCAGCCCCCGCGACTGGCGGAGGTGTCTGGAGATCCGAGCCATGCAGATGTGTGGTTGTGGGAGTGATCGCACCAACAGAGTAGAGCAGAGGTAATGCAGCACAGAGTGGATTGGGATAACAGATTGGTATAATAGGTTGGTGGAGAAGGAGAGCATGGCGAATGAGTGAGTGATCAACAATACTTTGTGGAGTTTCGCCAAGGATTGGGACGTGCGCGATCCAGGCGTCATCGCGCACATCCCTGTTGCAGCTCCTTGCGTTGGCGATCTGGCGAAAAGCAGCGATCGCAGCAACGTCGGATTCCACGGCATTGCGCTTGTCGTCGCTGACATTGCCTGCGAATGTGATGATGGCATGAGTCGTCATCTCGACCAAGAATGCAGCGCACGCGCACTGTCGCGTTGGCTCGTTTCGCTTGCAGCCACAGTTGCATCGCAGCACAGGCGCCCACAGGCACCCACATGAGCCTTCACTTCAACTCACTTCGTCCTTCTTTTGCTCTGTGGACATGACTACAAACAATGGTGGAGTAGGTCGCAGGGTGTTCTGACGGACGTGGAGAGGTTCACTCGAGATCGTGATGGTTTGATTGTGGATGCAGAGTTGTGGCAGCCTGGGGAGGAGGTCTCGGATCTGGACCACAAACGAGACGCGTTCTGACACCAACAACGACTGATGGCGCTCGTTCATCGCAACAAACACCGCACAAAACAACACAACACGATGCAGCACGCGCGGCCAGTGATGAAAAAGATCTCACGTTTCGCAATCCAAACCTGCGTGCGGGCAAACGTGCGACGTGCAGACAGGCGCGCCGTCTGCAAACGCCAGCCACAGGAATGGTCTTGACGCTTTCGCCCGGAATGGGGCTGAATGGAGGTGTCTGCGCAAGTAGCTCGCGCTGAAGGGATAGTATTACGATCTATAACAGGTATCAGTTGAGGACCATGCTCGTACTATACTATATGAAGCTATTGTAGAGTACAGGTGGTTACTCCATGACCTATCGATAGAGAGTATTAGTCGCATGTGTTTTTATTCTGCTTGCAGAGAACACATCTGTCGTCGTATAGCACACCTCGACTAATACACCAACCATACTCTAATCGTACTCGTCGCACAGTATCATGTCAGCAGCCTTGGGGAATATCGTGACGTGCCATCAAAGCATAACAAGCCGAGAAGAGTGCGCCCCATGTCATGTTGTGTCATACCATATCATAGCAAGGATGTAGAGTGCTCTACTCCAAGGTAGTGTCTCTCTAGTTGTTCGATGGCCGGACGGCGATGTTACGTCCGTTCACGGAGGCACCGTCCAGCAACTCGATGGCCTTCTCACCGCCTTCCTTCGTGCGCATCGTGATGAACCCAAAACCGCGGTTCCTGCCCTCATCGTCGCGCACCAGAGAAACTTCACCGACATCGCCCGCCTCCGAAAAGGCCTCCTGCATGTCCTGCTCCGTGCAGGTGAACGCGATGTTGCCAACATACAGCTTCATTTCGCCAACGAACTTGGGAGATCTGCCCTCCTCGATGTTGTTCGCGATGCGCTGTAGGTCGGTCTCCGGCAGATCGATAATCTCGAATCCACCATTCATGTTCGATAACCGATCCTTCGACTGGTACCACGTGTGCCCGCACACGGAGCATTCCAACCGTCTGCGCACGTATCATCGGGTGTATCGAGTGTTCCGCGCAGCGTAGTTTCAAATTTGTGTCATGAATCAATTGATTGATAGGTGGATTATTCATTCATTCATTTATCCATGCGTGCATGCATTCATCCATGTGCATGGCATCCACGGATTCATTTCGGCAGAACAATTTGCAGAACGTAGGCGAGCGAAATCATTTGTGAGTACCAGAGCATGGGAAGAAGTCATAGAGCGGAGTAGTCCTTATGTACGCAGCCAACTGTGGAGAAGTCAGCACCAACATCAAATCATGTATGCTTGCGTCCATCACATTTCGCAATGCACGCAACTGCTGCAATGGGTGGAATGCTGCGCAATGCTCTCCCATGATTGCATATGTCTCCACGCAGAGAGTGAATGGTGGCAACAGTAGTAGAGTAGTACCGTTCATAACACAACATAACATTGCATGCAGGTGTCATGAAGGCATCCATCAAGAGCACGGCATGACATCGCGTTGGATCATACAGCGCATGCATCATGAAAATCGATCGATACTTGCGCATCTCTCTCACATACCTTCCGCGTCCGTTGCCCAGATCATCCGGCGCCAGCGCGAAGGATGTATCACAGCGTCCGCAGCGGGCGTAGGTCGATGGCATATCGATGCTGACACCGTACTTGGACTGCGTCGTCGCATCCGTGTTGGCAGCAGGCGCAGGCGCAGGCGTTTCGCTGGCGTCGGCCATTCTCAGCGTGGTGCCCACAACATTCCTGTGGGTCACGAATGCGGCGCACGGCGGGGCCCCGAAGCCGCAGACCGCGAGGAGGACGGCCGCAATTGCAGTGTGCTTGAACATGTTGGTTTGATGGACGAGAGGAGTCTGTACTTGCGGCGTGATGGCGGAGTAGTGCGTAGCAGAAGGTATTCGTGCTGATCAGTGCGTGGTCAGCGGTTCGTGCTTTGCAACAGCTGTTCCTTGTGTTCTATCCTTGCCTGCGGTCTTTGTTCCGTGTCAACAGGTTCGATGCTTCGATTGCAGTGAACAATCCAAACGTCCGATGGTGTTCGATGTTGCTGATGACGGTATTGTTGATGTTGCTGTCGCTGATGGCGTTGATGATGTTATGCGGCAGCGTATGGTGCTCCATGCAGGTATCAGTGTGCCACATCGTCTGCTTGGCTCCGATGACTTTTCTTTCCACAACTTTGGTCGTTTTGCTTTTCGTTGGCTGTCGTGTCATGGAGAAGACCAAACTCAATTGTCTTCACTCCAACGAACACCTGCGTGCGTATCGTCAGAACACGCGGGAATAGGTCGTTCGTGAATAGGAGCGCACGTAATCGAAGATGTCGAAACGAATTCGGACAAATCGAATTGTTTGACCGAAACGAACCATAGTACTGGAGTAGGCACATTATGACGCTTCTTTGCAGAATTCTCAGAACGAATGTCCGATTGAAGTGCCTGTTTCGTGGAAAGAAGAAAGGTGTCAAGAGAAAAATGGGGCGCTTGATGTCTGACTCCCTTTCGAACAATCGTCGCGGTTCGACGAGGATCAATGGATGAGCTTCCGTCTTGTGTGACTCGTGGTAGTACTGGAGGTGTTTGCGTGGCTCATAATTTCATAACTGGCGAGGCTGGCGCGCCCCTATCCCGAGTCACGGTCCTAGTCCCGTTAACCGTATCGACTCAATGGATCGATATGAGTCGTGTATCCCATCCACGTTTCGATCTGGATCTTGCTCTTTTTGCGCAATCGTGGTCTTTACGGTTGTACAGCCTCCAATTCTTGATATGCTTGCCTATTTGCTCCGGATGTTCCTTCATATGCTTCCGACTTGCTGGTGTGCCCCATGCGCCAGGGTGGCTTTTGATCGTCTATGCATTGCATCTTCCATGCATTATTGGTCTTCGTCCTGAATATGCATAGTGCGGATGCGTTGGAGATACTTCAAGACAATTGCAGCCACATCAATATGCGTGTATCTGCGACGTGCCAGATTACATTGACACAGGGTCACAGATCATTGATTGACAGGAAGAGCCTCGATGGATGGCTTCAAGACAGCGGCAAGTTGGGTGAAGGACTCCCTAGTCATACCAACAAAGTTGTAGAACTCCATAGCATCACCATGTTTGAGAATGCTTGCCAGAAGGTACTAGTGTCACAAGAGAAATCCCGAGCTCTAGTAGTGGCCTCTGTGCAAAGAAGTAGGCAAGTCGCTGTGGAGGTAGTCAGCGACAGCAAACATGAGAAGACACTGCTGTGCCATAATTAGCTCATTTATGTTTATATCACAATGATTATAACTGCTAAGTCATGCGCCGACGGTGCTTTGATTCCACCTTGTTTATTCAAAGTATTAGCACGCTGCGGGAACGGAGTGAAGCTGAGTGATGGCTAGTGTGTGCAAGGTGATATTGTGGGACTGTTGGCTGCCGTTGCAGACAGGTGGTTCGATCATGAGCTGGGGTCAGCGTCCTTTCGCTGATGCAACTGGAGCATCCAATTGACGAGCACTTTCGAAGCTTGGGGGGCGGCGTCTCCGAGGCCTGATCTCATAGCTTGGGTCCAGTCAGACAGTGCCGCCGTTTGATGTGAAGGGGGAGGCCGCTCCCAAAGGGTTCGGAGCACCGCTGGGACGTCTGCAGGCGGTAGTGCTTGGAGCTGTAGGGCCTGTTCCTGGAAGAGCGCAATCATGTCATCAGCCATCTGCTCCGCCTTTGCTGAGTTGCGATCTTGCCATTGCTCCAGGGCTGTGTGCCAGAGTAGATTAGTAACACTGGCCTGCCAGTCACATAGAAGGCAGAGTGCTCATCGGTGCGCTTGCTGGCCCATGGGAGGCGCATGCTCACGCCAAAGGGAGGCCCATCCGCCCCATACTATGGTTGTCCATCCTACTGCTGCCTGCTGTAGCTGAATATGTTTGGTGGGCGAATCACAGATGCCGGAAGGGGGGATGCCACCTGTGGAGACGCGGACGAGCGCTGTGCACAGAAGCTGGGCAACTGGAGAAGGAGTAGTGGGCGGTCGCACATGTCATGAGTTGCTCAGCGATGATGATGAGGATGGTAGAGGTGGCTATCTCGTGGCGGCGTTGGAGGAAAGAGGAACAATCCATTCTGATAAAGCAGATGCCAATACTATAAAAGGAAACGCTAATCATACTACAATTCTAGGAACAAGCTATATGACAGAAGAGCACAGCGTGCATGAAAGGAGATGGACAAATGACACATGTCGATGGTAGAAACAAGGGAGGAAGTAGAGGGTAGCACGACGATACATGCACAACAGAGGTTATGAAAACTGATGCCAACGCATGCGAGGGAGGAAATCACAAAAAACTCCCAAATTGCCGTTGGAGGAGCGATTTGAGAGGAAGACAGGAGATGAGATCTCGACGAAAAGTGAGAGTTGAGTTATGAACGCTCTTTTTGGGGCGTTCATAACTCAACTCCAGGATTTCATAATTTTTTCGATTGACGTTATACGCTCGTTTCGGTCCTGGTCACCCCCTGTTCAGAAGGTATCTTGTGTTCATAATGGAGTGATCTGATTGGCTTAGAAGCCGATATTATGAAATTATGAGCCACGCAAACACCTCCACTCATGGCACCAACGGAACATGATGAGGTCATTGTTCACAAGAGAGCGAAGAAGATCCACGGCGCTTCATCGCAACACGCGGCACAAAACAAGAGACGACCATACAATCTTCCCAAGTTCCCACAACTCCGGAGAAAGGGCATCAAACATCCAAGCCCAAGGCCAACCATTATAAAATATAATACAATAGTGCTGACAATTCGAAGATGAAGATCGCATTCGTAGCAACGCTCCTTTCCGCATCTCTCCTGGCGGTGTCTCCCGTTGTGGGAGACCAAACAGAGAAGCTTGATGATTCCAGCCTCAAGGATCGCTTCATGGAGTGGATGAAGCAGCATGACAAGGGATACGAAAACACCAAGGAGCTCATCCACCGCATGCACATCTGGGCGGACAACCATCGTGAGTACTACGTACAATGTGCAATGTGCAACGCACACTGTGCAACGTACGATGTACAGCATCACCCATGCGTCATGTACACTCCATGGATTGTTGGCAATTCTTCCACCACCTCCTTTCAACGTCTGAATGACTCACCACCTCCACAACCATTCGCCCATTTCGTGCGGCCTTTTGGCACTCATTTGCACTGTCGCATTGTCTTGTGTGAACTATTGTCGCATAATCCATGTACAAATGCTCTGGACAAACACCGCTGTTTCTGCTATCTACGTAAATCGTTATCCACACAACAGGCTTCATTGAAGAGCACAACACCAAGAGCCCCGCTCCGTCCTACACACTGGGACACAACCATTTTTCGGACCTGACCATCGAGGAATTCAGGGAGTTCAACAAGCTCGGAAAGCACAGCCCAGGCATCCTCAAACGCCACGACGTCAACCGGCGATCGTCGCCCACCGTCTCCGTGGCACGTCGGCTGCGCACGGTCAGCGATTCACCCGCATCCGTCGACTGGGTCAAGGCCGGGGCGGTCGTTCCCGTCAAGAATCAAGGAATGTGCGGATCGTGCTGGGCATTCAGCGCAATTTGCGCAATCGAAGGCGCGCACTTCTTGGACACCGGTGATTTGGTCAGCCTTTCCGAGCAGGAACTGGTGGATTGCGACAAGCTGGATGCCGGCTGCGGAGGTGGACTGTAAGTATTCTCGACCCTTCCAATCGCGAAACAAGAATGATCTGGCATGCTTGCCGCACAAACAACTTTTTCACGCACCCCAACCTCACGCACCAAATATTCTTCTCTGCTCCGTTGCGCATTGTCGCGCTGCATCATCCACCCGGATCCTACTTCGACCTGATCACGACAATCGTCGCTGTCGGAACTTCTGGCCATGGAAACAATTGAACAATTGAACAAACAAACAAACCTGCACATGAACACACAAATGTTCACACGGATGCGCGCGTGTATATGTATGCCTACAGTATGGACAATGCCTTCTTGTTTGATGAGGATTCTCCGGGTATTTGCTCCGAGGAGGACTACCCCTATGCAGGCCACAAGCACTGGTTCAGAGGTTGTGCCGCCAAAAAGGGACTATGCGATGGAGTGGACCACACGCGGGTCAAGTCCTTCGTCGACATCGAGAACACCGCCGACGGTCTGGCAGAAGCAATTGCGACCCAACCAGTTTCTGTCGCCATCGAGGCAGATCAGCGCACCTTCCAACTGTACAAGGATGGCGTGTACAACGACCCAGAATGCGGCGAGAATCTGGATCACGGAGTTGCGGCCGTCGGGTATGGTTCAACCGAGGCCGGTGACGAGTACTTCCTCGTGAGAAACAGCTGGGGCGACACATGGGGTCAGGACGGATACATCATGATGGGCCGCACAGGAAGCCCCAACGTGAATGGCACCTGCGGAATCCTCGGATTCGCCTCGAGACCACTGCTCCGCGACGACTAACTGTGCCTCTGATTGGCCAAAGCGTTGGCCAACGACAATCGAAGCAGACCCCTCCGGATGCTTCATATAATACCTTCGTGGGAGACAACTGAACCAGCATCAAATCCATATTTACATCCGAAGATGCGGCGCAGCTCCCTCGCGATGGGCCACCCACCCAGCATGATATGATCATCGAACATGAAGGCGAAGGTCAGGGCCAGACTCGTAGACCACAATTACGTAAGAATTCTTGAGAACAAACGCATGTTACCTGTACGAGTATAGTGTGCGTCCCTGTGTCCGTTTGTGTTGTCTCGGTGTTTCTTCGTGCTCTCAGTTCGGTCAGTGCAAACTTTGGTATCCACACCCAGTCACGATGCACGAGTAAGAGAACAGGAGTGCTACCACAAGTAGGACAGAAGCAACTAACCTTCCGTAGAGTACCGGCAAGCCCGACTCCAAACTGTGCCCCTGCTTCAGCACTTCTTCTCCTGTGTGCCTTGCAGCTGCAATGTGACCTTGACCAAGTGGGATGCCAACTGTCCACTGTCAGACTGCAAC
Organism: Craspedostauros australis; assembly: GCA_026770025.1. Classification (NCBI taxonomy): domain Eukaryota; phylum Bacillariophyta; class Bacillariophyceae; order Mastogloiales; family Achnanthaceae; genus Craspedostauros; species Craspedostauros australis. Next base: position 246,112 of record JAMXDE010000023.1, read on the forward strand.
AGCCCCACAGAGACTGGGCCGTTGCCGAGCAGTGGCAAAGTCGCCTGGATTTTCAAATCGCAGCTCTTCCATGCTAATGGTCTGGATGCCTTTGTGAATCTTAGAAATTGCAGCACTCCAGGCTTGTAGTCAGCATCATTGTCGAGCACAGCATCGCCATGGCTGGTCGCATCATTTTGGGTGTCTGTCCTGACCGTAGTACTTTTCAGTGACGGCGCTTTCAAGTAGTATTCGATGTGGCCATTCATGAAAGATTCCATTGAGGGGACGGCCTTTTGTGACAATTTTGCCTTGGCCATCTCGTCGCCAGAGGAGCTCGATGCTGGCGCTGATGATGACATCTGCTGCGATATCTCGCAAGAAACTTGCCATGGGCCGACCTGTACCGCATTTTCTTTGGAGTAGCGAACGACTGTGACAAGCAAAGGTGGAGGTTTGCAGAATCTACTGATGAGAATCGATTTGAAGGGGTTCGTGTTGCTGTCGATGCCTTCCTTGCATGGCTGATTCATGAGAGCTTCCCAATTGTCCATCACACGCACCTTCATATTGATCCTCACACATATGATACTCGTGTGATCGCATCACATCTACCCACGCACACTCACGTACACTAACACGGACACACTCGTACACAAATAATATCGCATGTGCATACTCATACATGCAAGAATGCCACAGATCTGCTGTGCTTACCTTGCCCATCCACATCGTACAGATCAGCCTTGCGAAATGGGAAGCTAGACGGATAGAACACGAAAATGCGACCTTTCGCGTCCATGTAAACCGCGTAATCCTTCCGGCATTGAAGCCAACCTGCCTTGATCCCCGTTGACTGAAAAGATGATCCATTTGTTTGCTTCGAACCTTTGCGTTTCCGATTGCGCTGATTTGCTCTAGCCGCATTCTCCTGGTTCGATGTCTTGGACGATGATGGCTCACGATGTGTCTTTTGTTGATGCTGCTGCTGTGGCTGCTTCTGGGTTTGCACTCCTGTGACGCGTTCCAAGAATGACGCCACGCTCCTGTCGCTGAACATGCCCAATCCCGCGCTGTGCAAGGCCTCTCGCAGCACCAGCTTCCAAAAGAACGGCGAGTGATCTCGGAATGGCTTGGTTTCGAACATTATTCCCATCGGCTTGCGCACGATTGACTTGAGGAAGGGATCGAACACTCTGTCTTGGAGCAGCTTTCGGCAGTCGTCGCTTTCGATGGCTAGTGAACTGAGGTTGTTCATGCTCCCTTCACCGTAGATCTCCTCCAGCAGCGGCAAGAGCTTGTTGCGCAACTTCCCGCGGGTTGACCAGTGCGGCGTTGTATCTGTGTGCAGTCAAGCAGATTGTTGGACACGGCATTCCGATACAGTCACACCAACGCAGAATGTGTCAGATTGAGCGCAAATGCGAGTTTAGTGGCGCAGAGCGGTGGATGCCAGTGTACACAGAGTGTCAGACAAAGCATACAATGTTGCACAACTTCGTCGATGATCGAACGAACTGAGAGTGACATCTCAAGATGGAGGAGGTTGGCTGCGTGTCCACTCATCACGACGATCAGCCACGGACATGCATGCACGCATATTCGTCCACACGATGGCAACAGATTGGTAGACGCATTGACTTACCCTTGAAGTACGGCACACCGTACTTGTGCGCGTAGTCACTAATGGACGTCTTCTCCAACGCTAGCAGCGGGCGGTAAATCGTGACCCCATTGTTGATGGAGACAGCTGTCATACCTGACAGATCCAGCGGACCGCAACCCTTGTGGGCATTGGAAAGCACATTTTCTCGCAAATCTCCTCGGTGATGACCAAGCATGACGCCTACTGTCGTTGGACCCGAGCCTGCCGTAGGATCGTTGCCATGCAGGGACGCCACATGCTCCTTGCATTCGGCAATCACCTTGCGATAGCTCATATATCGGATTTCACGTGATACCTGTTCGTATTCATCACGTGCGGCGATGCCACGCGTCACTTCGCCGATCCTTCTGCAATCAAAGCCAATGCCTATCTGATTGCAATATCGCTCCACGAAGTCGGCCTCAGCCCCTGATTCCGGACGGTTGGCATAGTCGATATGGACGCCGACAACGTGCAGATTGTAATCGCAGCTGGTGCGGAGGTAAGAGAGTGCGGAGGCGATCACCATGCTGTCAACGCCGCCAGACAGAGAGACGATGATGGGAGTAGGCAGTTCCGTGTTCGGTTGCACGCCCTCTCGTGTCAAGAAATCGATGATCGTCTTGACTACTGGATGATTCTTGGCCTCTTTCATGTCAGCCTCGAATGGGAAGACTTCCAATATTTCCTCATCAGTGAAGGTGCCATCGACTGGGGAAGTCCCTTGCTGTTCCTTGTCATCTACCTGATTCTTGTAGTTGCTGCTGCTGTTCGTGGTGGTGGTGGTGGAGGCGGCGATGTTCGAAGCGGCTTCTGCCGTCGTTGATAGGGTCGTAGCAAATCGGTTCGATGTCTCGCTCTTCATCTTCCCCACACGCCTTGCCTCGTCTTGAAGCACGGCCATGCGTCTGTTGGTGGCTTTGCGGAATCGGCTCAGCATGGCCTCCATCTGGCCGTTCCTATCGGTACATTTATCAATCCAACCCTGCACGAATTGGACGCTTTCGACAGTGCTCGCATGGCGGAAGGGCATGAGGCTGAAGATGACCATGGGCAGCGGTAGCATGCCGCACTCGATTTCGTTCTTGTGATTGTCAAATAGGCGCTGCGCTGTTTGGAATGCGATCAAGTCGAGGTCGACTTGGTACGGCATGTCGATGCTGGTCCTCCCGCATTCATTCTCCGCATGGACGTACCGATGGATGTGGCGAGAGAACTGATCGAGGACGATGATGGCGGCCACCTTGCCATGGATCCCGTAGATCTGCTGGTCATCCTTCGCCCATTCTTTCCATCGCGAACCCGGTGTCGTCGTCGTCGTCGTCGTTTGGCAGTACAGTTCGAGCAGAAGGCCGCCGAATCGTTCGGTGATCTCCCGGTCCACGCGACTGCGCAGGTCCGTCGATGACGATGCAATCATCCACAGATTCTTCTGCGATTCTTTGGGCGTGTACTGCCCGTACCAGTACTTGAGCACTTCCTGGATCAACCGCTGATTTTCAGCGATGCGCTCAGCTGAGGTCGAGTATGCGGAAGATGATGGCTGCGGCGATGGCAGTGATGAAGAGTTCTGATGCAGCAGGGTGCCCTTCGTTGACGTGTCATCATGACGACCGGCTGCATGACGGCCATGCCACTCGTCATCGTCATCTTCCCCAACAGCGCGATCCATGGAGTATCCCGCTTTATCAGTGCCTTGCGACGCCAGCAGCTGAGATGGTGGCTCCAAGCGCAGCAGGGAGAACAGGCCTGAGCGCTCAAGCCATGCCAACATCCTTCTACCGGTTCCGATCTGGGAGATCCACGTCCACAGCGCCCGTCGATCACGATTGCCATCCTTACGCCAAAAGCGTATCAAGAAGAGCAGAGCCGCGACTCCAAGCGCAGCTGGTCCACCCCGTGCGGCGGAGCTATCAAGGCCTTCTCCCAAGGCATTCGAGGACATGGAGGACCTTGAATGGGTGAGGTAGGAGTTGCGCCGCAACGGCGCGAACGGTGATTGCGCTGTCATTGTCAACGTCGATTCCAACGCCAATGCTCATGCCACGTCTCAAGTGGCAGTGTCTGCAATGGCAAGCTGCTCACAATGCCCCCGAATGTGTTGTCGCTTGATCACAGCTGAGAATCGAGCGCTTAGGTCTTCTCCAGTGCGGCATGTACGGCACGAGCAAGAGTATCAGTGATGATCCAACCAGCGAGTCTCTTTCGGTTGGTTCGTTGCTTGCGGTATCTTGCGGTTGGTTATGGTTGGTTGCATTTGTGATGTCTTCGTGTGGAGACAGCCACAACCGAAATGCGCGGTCGTCCCGCGAGCGCGTTTGCACACAGTTCCTCTTGTGTTCGGACGAGCTGGTTGGTTCATTGATTGATTACCTCTTTGTTAGGTCGAAATGGACAACGTGATAGTATTTATTTAGAATGCACATATTTGCGCATATGTATGATCACCGGATACGATACTCCACATGTTTAGTACCGTTGGTACTCTTGACTGCTTCGTTGTGCGACCCTGTCCGATACAGACAGTCTCGTTCGTTATTGTTTGTTCTGCAATTCTCCATAAAGACGATCATTAGTCCGATACAAAGTGATGAAACAAACACAATTCGATGAAGACATCGTTCGCTGTCATCTGTGCCCAAACCAAATTGTCATATATTCAGTCCGTCCATCAGACGATGAGGCCGACATGCAAAAAGGAGAATTCTCTCAGCACAGACATCTTTGTACACATGGCGGCTTCACACCACGAGGGGCTGTAGAGTAGGTATCATACCATATGCGCCATGCATATATGCAACAGTTGTACCTGCTTTGTTGGCTTCCTTGGTGGTGAGTATTGGCGACAGGAACCGAAGAATGGTGTCTTGATCGTGGTGCTCTGCAAACAGCAAAAGGTCTTGAATGCTCGCTGGTGTTGTCGAATTCAAAAGTGTGCAATCGTGATCGTATCAGCATGGCATGTCCCAGTTCGGAACCAGAGGGCCACCCTTGTCTCGGATGGCAGACATGAAGAATGAGCAGAGGGGCTGCTCACACGACCGATGGAGACGGAACTAGGAGCCTCCTTGGATTCCGACAGATGCCGCTCCCCGTTCTCTCTCGTTCCACAGGATCAATCCAAGACCAAGCCTGATTTGTGCACATGGTCCACAAAATCCTAAACGGCATTTGACATTTGCTCTGGAAGTGTCGCGAGAGCATACCAACGAGAAAACAGATCTCTTGGCCAAGACAATGACAAATCACCATTCGATCACCCTTGTGCACAAGGAGGGCAGTGGTTGGGAAGGATCATTCCATGGGATACAATCAGCTGCAATTAAAAAATCAAAGGGACAGCAAAGCAAGTAGAAGCCAAGGGAAGAAGTAGCAAGTGTCTCGCAAGAGTACAGAGTTGAACACTGACCACCGACCACCAACCACCGACCACCAACCAACAGGCAGCAAGCAACAAGCAACACATGACCACCACGCTGCCGTGCGGTACACCATTGAGTGATCCTGTCTCTGGATGAAGACAGCCTCCCCAGATGGCGGTTTTCCTTGACAATCTCTCTCTCTCTCGTGCCACGGAATGTTATTCAATCTGTCTCTTCTACGTCCCGGATCTTGGGCAAGAATGAGGATCTTGCGTGGTTATGTGGAGATTAAGCAAGAAGAATGGGAAATTCTCCATTGTCTCCGGAAGCGGATTTCCTTTCGTTGGTGCTGTTCCTTGGTTTGGTTGCGCAGGGAGAGGCGCATTGATGTTTCTGCCTCAATCCATCATTCCATGTCACAATTGGGGCAAGACGCATGGATACTTTCCTCTCGTCCCTCCTTTATCAGAGGTAGTCACTCTTGTGCGGCTTCTGTTGCCGCTGCCACTCTCTTGGATGCTGGAGATACAAGCGCTCATGGCATGGAATTGCACAAACTGTTTGGATGGGAATGGCAATGTGAGTCATCGAACTCTGCATTCGTCATGTCGCGCGGTTGAAGACGACTCACAGCACCATGGCGTGACGAGCCGAGAGATCGCATGGTACAAAATGGCGCGTTGCACACTCACATGCGAAAACTCGTAGCTCGCAGAGTGATGTGCTCTTGTCCCCAATAGCAAGTGTGGTGATGCTGACATTGACTGATACTTGGCAAGAGATGGTGTGTGGGTTCGTTTTGTGAGCGGCGTAGGGTTCGATTCGTCCTCTTGTATGTGTGTGCGTATTTGTCTGATTGTGTCGAATTTGTCTTTCCTCCGCTGTTGGTCGTTGCCTTCTTCTTTGCGGTTGCCGCTGGCTGAACAAGATCCCTCTTTGATTGCTACGCCGTGCCTCTCACAACCTGAGATATCCCTTGTCTATCCCCTGCTGTGGCAGTGTGTGCATGTTGGAAATCTGGGGTACCCCAGTCTCTAGTAGTAGTCTCTGGTTACCTATTCATGTTATTGCATTGTTGGAACTGTGAGTACAACATCTCCATTTCTTTCAATTCCATTTGCCAAAGCATACATCATCCACAGTAGCACACAGTCTCGCCCTTGCTCATGTAGTGCTGTCCCTCTGCTTCATCATGTCATGCATCATGTACTTCATGTACAGTTCATCTTGCAGCATTGATGCATCCCATCATGCATCTCAGATATTCCATCTCCTGCTCTCTACCAATAGTTTTGTTAGTGTAGACAGCGTTGATTCACAGGCATTCTTGACTCACTTCAATTGATGAGATTGCCATCTCCATGTTTCACAAAAGAGCTTGGACAATTGCTCCCAGTCTTCTCATCCTGGGACATCTCTGATACTTCACTGATACTTTACCAATCCATCACCAGTTTGTCATCAGGGATTCGTTCACAGGCCATCTCACACTTCGTTGCACCATCCATCTTCGAATCCTCCTTTTCTTGTTTGTTGCGACATAGGGTCTGTAGTCTCATGTATCATGATGCTGGTCATGAAACCAACATCCCTGCCCCCTGTGACATACATGTGTGATTCCTGTTCCTGCATTGAGGTCACGAATGTCATAGTTTGGTTTGCATTTGGCACATGGTGTTCTCCTCCACAAGACGCATGTAGCTCACATTTTCTGTCACAAAGATCCAAATTGGGAGTCGCGGTAATATAAAATTCAAAATGCTCAACTCCACTCTAGTGGGAGGTGCGACAATTTGGTGTTTCAGTACACCCGATTCCTGACATGCGCAAGCCACGCGTACGAGGACAGCATGGTGTAGAAGTGTATGTGGGTGGGTGGGTGGAAATGTGCAGTTGGAAGCGCCAAACGCAGCAAGATCGATGTCACGATTGTCACCTGCAAGAATGTCTTGTTTCGTCCTCACGGCTTCGCTTCTTCCACTGGCATGGCGATTCCGTCCTCGCATTTATCCGGTGACGCCCCATGATGGGCTTCTCCTCTCTGTGGTTGTCTTGTGATTTGCGCAATCGGGCTTTGTCTTGACCTTCGGATGTTGGCCGTTTTGTCCCCTGTGGCAGGAACAGGGTCTTGCTTGGACAATCCTGAGGATGGGCATGACAAAAAGAAGAGACGAGCTGGATGATCCCAGATGAAACCACCCAGGGGTACTAGTCTGTTTGCGCTTGGACGAAGATGTGCTCTACGAGCGCGTAGATGTGTGAGTGCTGATACTGGCAACATGTGCACACGTATCCTTGCATTTGGTACGTGCCTTCCCATCGCTTTGGACAGATCGCATTTGGGCTCTGTGCGGGTACTCTCAGCTCGTAGGCCCAACACCCCTCCACCAAGCTTGTTTGTGGTGCTGGTGGAGACGGCATCGCTGCGGCACACACGCAGTAACGAACAATCAGGACATACCACCAATCCTGCCAATGTGCGAGGCCAAGAGCCAGGAGGTATGCAAGGTATGCACATGGTGCCCCCATGCATGCGATTACCCAAACCGCAAAAGCAGAGGCAAAGTTCGGTTGTCACCACAACAGAGATAGCAACAGGTACAATAACTTATATAGCGCGGCTGTGGTGCGATTGTGTTCCTTTGGGGGACATGGATGTCTACAAGGGTATGCAGGCATGTGCAAGAACGAAGGGACGAACGGGAATCCGATAATGTGTGAACAAAGGAAGGGAGACTGAGAGAGTCCATCCACTCCGCACGAGTAGTCGTACGTGATGTGGTGCTATGTCGACCGTGGGCCATTCTCTCCCGTGCGTCTTTCATGCTCTCTGACAACCCGCCACGAGGGTTTGAGAAAGACGGGCCCTGTGGCACGCACCCTTGACGATGGGCCCAAGAGACGCGGTTTCGCTGTTGTTGATTTTCGCTTCCTTTTCGAACGTTGCATCTATGCAACCTGTACGAGGAGAGAGAGAGAGAGAGAGAGGGTACACTCCCTCCCCGTACTCCACTCGGCCTTCCAGACAACTCGCTTCCTTCCCCGCCGCACCTTCGATAAACGACATGTCTGGAGATGGAGAACCTCCGTGTGGAGAGTGCCATTGGTCGTATAGTACTCGTATACGTACATCGGTCGGCCGTCTTTTCGTTGCCCAAAGCTGATGTCGAGACACGTACCCATGATGCGACAGATCCAGCGCCTTTCAGAATCCAGGAGCAGCCAGGTCCATGGCAGTTTACGATCTCCTCAAGTTGCTCTCCTCCCTTGACGTCTTCGTCGGACAAGGAGCACAAGGCAGATCACGTCCAGACATGTGTGAGTGTGTACATGCTACTACTCTGCATACGAGTAGAGCGTGGCAGGTCCGTTCTTGCGCACTTTCCTCGCCAACGAGGCTCCACGTCTCAAGGATTAATACATCCATCAGGGCTACGTGGATCTCTGGGACCCGCCAACCCTTAATACACCGTATTCTGCAGCACCCGTGGCGCAATAGAGTCCAGACTGTTCACTCGGACCGTGACCTCATCGTAATCGTGCATGTTTTCACGATTTCCTTCCTCTCTGCCGTACGAATAGTTCCACGAAATGAAACGATGTGAAGCGAGTTGCAGATAGGGTGCAATATGTAATAGTGTTGCTAGTCTATAGCTGGTTTATTTTACAAGATTGTACCGCCATGCCAATTGCAAGTACATAGCGATGATGGATGTTGTTGGAGTTGGCCACACTCCACGGCAGAGTGGAAATCCAGTCTGCGAGTATGCAATTTAACCGCATGCTCTTTGATCTGATTCTGTTGCTTTCTGGGTGTTGGCGATGCATGCTTCCCTTGCGTCAAGACCGAAAACGACGCCAGGGAGACTCATTGGTGTGTATGGCGTGGCTTGGCATGTCTGGCTGAACTCAAGATGTACCAATGCACGCCGTGCGTGTCTCGCGTTATGCATTGCTCTGCCTCGGATGGCAAGAATACCAAGTATGGCATGAGCACTCGTGGCATTAGCAAGAGAGTAGTAGAGCTTGTGCCGTGTGTTATATCCAACGATATTGCACGACACTGCATCATTCCACGCCACGCCATAGCCGCATCGCGTGGAACAGCCAGCTTCATCCGATGATTGCGAATCGGCTGGCAAGTAGCGCACCATCGCATGTGCAAGTATCAACGCGGCACCCGTTGGCAAGAGACGATTGCCAACACCAGCGAGCAAGATGAGAAGCTTGCTGAGCTCTTTCTCCATGCCAACTTGTCCGTGCAGCCCTTGCAGATGTTGCAAGTAAGCATGATGTCAACTCATCATCGCGCATCATCTGAGGACGGTGCATCGCTGGTCCGTGCTGAGCTCATGAAAGTCTCGTCTCCAATATCTTGCTTGGCCTCATGACGAACGTGTCGTTGCATGCAGATGTGAATGTGCATGCTCGAGTGATGTTGGGTTGGTACGAGATGAAGCATGACCTGGGTGATGGCCAAGGCCCTTCGATCTCCGCATTGGTTCCATCCTCACCTTGGCCTGAGCAATTGTCATTGTCCATCCTCCATCGCCTTCTCTCTCGAGTGCTTTTGTGGTACCTGTGCTCGCATGTAGTGTTTGTTTCTGGCCAAGAGAAAGAGTCGCATTGACTATGCACTCATCCACGCATCCATCCGTCTCTCATCTGGGCTCGAAAAAGAAGCAGTCGCCTTCTTCGTTAGAGACAGATGACTTGGAGTACTCCAGTCGAACTGTTGGTTCGTTCGTCGGATCGTTTGTGGGTTCGTTGTTCCATGCACAGCACCGAAGCGTTCGTTGCTGCTTCTCCTGCACAAGAGTTCTCCCCTCGCGAGCTTTCTGCCTATGATGTAATTGGATGTCGTGTTTTGCTTGTGGGATCCCTCGTAGATGTTGGACAGTCACAAGGTGTTGTTATTGGTGTTGTTAGATGGAAATATCGCGTTGGGTTCGAAGAGGAGTTCGCCGGAACGTTGCCTGCCTCCAGCTGCGACGTTTCTGCCGGCGGGTGTTCCTCGCGCAATCGCGACTCCCGGCAGTTGCATGGCGGCGGCTCCTTGTTGCTGTGCCAGGCGCTGTTGTGCGTCGCCCAAAAAGTCCCACCCATTTTCGCCTCGCGTTATCGTGTGGCCGAAGCCTGCGACGAGGCCGTGCGGGTTGGATTGGGGGATGTCGGGCCGTTGTTGAGGCGACGCGTCCGTGGGGAGTCCACCGACAGCGCCGTTGTTATTGTTGCCATTGGCGTTCTGGAGGCTGTGGTTATGGCTGTCGTTGTCTGCGGATGCCGCCATCGCACCGTTCGCACCGTCGAGGGCATGGAAGGCACCTCCTCCAAGACCCAGGAGCTTGTTGCCGCTGTGCGCGTCGAGCGTTGGACCGAGCGAGACGTGGGAGAGGGAGTCGCGGTGCTGGCTGTGGGGGAAGCTGCTGATGCCCATTCCCATGCCGATGCCTACACCCATTCCCATGCCCATACCGGCTGCTGCGGCAGCGGCCGCGGCTCCTGAGGCGCCTGTGCTGGCACCGAAGATGCTGCTGAGGTCGTCGTGGTGGTGGTGGAAGTGGCCGACACCGGAGCCGCCTTCGGCGTTGGATGAGGTGGCAGCAGCCCCGGCCAGGCTGCCATCGGTCGGCAGGCCTGATCCGGTGGAAACCTGGTAGTCTAAGCCGCTGATGCTAGCGGCCGAGGCGGGCGTGGCACCACTCAGCCCACCTGCCTGCTGCAGCGAGTTGTAGGCCCTGACTGCGGCAGAGTTGCGCATCATGGCCAGCGAGCCCACAACATCGTCGTGGCTCGGGGCGTGCGACATGGCCTGGCCCGAGAAGATGGATCCCATCTGGCCAGGCGCGCCCGTGGTGCCAGAAAGACTGAAAAGCCTGGACGGCATGGCCCTCGAGCCGATCTGCGAATCGGCCGAGAAGAGCTGGCTCGCTGGGTTGTTGACGCCCGCGGCGCTTGCTGGGTGGTGGAAGGGGCTGGAGGCCATGGCCCCGGAGGGCATCTGGGCCGAGGTCGATGAGAGACCTCCGGCGCTGAGGTTGGCGAGGCGCTGCCTCTGGGTGGCCAGCAGCGCCGCGGTCTCCGGGTCCAGACCGGCGAAGGAGGCCTGGGATGCGTTCATGCCCATGTTCATGTTGACGTTCATATTCATGTTCATGAGATGACCGGCGTTGTGATGACCGGCAGCGGCCGATCTCATCATGGCGGAGGCCGCGGCGTTGGCACCGCCCGCGCCCATCATGCCCATGATGCCATCGGGACTGGCGACTCCCGCACCTCCGGCTTCGGCTGCCCTCCTTTTCTTCTTGGCCATCGCCTCCTTGGATGGCTTGAGGAGGTTCTTCTTGCAGAGGCTCTGGTACTGGTCTCGCACGCAGTGGGCCACCTTCGCCCTGATCTCAGGCTGCGTGATCTCGTACCAGCTGCCGTTGTCCTTGTCTTCCTTGACGAAGCGGAGCTGGCGATCCCTGGCCTTGGAGACTACGGCCTCGACCACGCGGCTCTTGGCTGTCTTGGTGGGAGCGTTGGCGTACTCCGGCAGGTGGGCAAGGACGATCTCTTTCAGCTTCAGGTTGCCGGGCGAGTTCCATCGTCCCTTCCCTCGGCCGCAGAAGATATCGTTGTCTGAGCTTCTTTCCATCATCAGCATGATCCTTTCTGCGTAGAGCACGATCTATGTTCTGTATGTATGTGAATGTTGTGTTTGTGTATGTGTGTGTGCCTGTGCCTGTGTCTGCGTTGACTGAGCGCACCGAGTGTATTGTGTCAGTGGTTGGCCTGTTGCTTATTCGGGCGTATTGGTAGAATATGGTAGAGTATGGTGGGTTATGGTAGAGTATTGTACGGTGTGGTATGTATGATGCAAGTCTGGATGGAACGACGGTTGTGCACAATAGTATGACTACTCTACTGCAGAGTACTGTCTCTCTCGCTGGTTGGGGCTTTGGCGGTTACCTTTGTTCGCGCTTGCCGTTGGGTTACGGATGCTGGTATAGTAAGCCTCGTTGCGTTGCGTTGCGTTGCGTTGTGTTGCGTCGAGCGAGTTTGAGGATGAATAGGTCGATGGTTGTGGTTGGTGAGGAGATGGGATCAGCACGTCTGTGTGTGTGCGTGCCTTCGCTGTTCGACTGTTCCCTGCTCGGGTTTGTTGTCGCTCCTGTCGATGTGATTTGCAATCGGATTCACCCCTTGTTGCCTGCGATGGTGCTGTTACGTTGTTCGTTTCTTGTCGCTTGCGATTCTCAGTTTTGTGTGGCCGTTCGTTCTGGATTCAGGAGCCTCTTCACTCGCGATGTTTCGTTTCTTTTGTGGTGTGTGCCTTGCGGTTGGTGTTGTCGCTGATGTTGTCGCTGATGTTGTCGCTGATGTGGTGACTGTGAGTGCTACAGTTGTTGTTGTTGTTGTTGTTGTTGTTGCGCGTGAAGCGTTGTGAGGATTGTATTTGGGATTTGTGTGAACAAGAACGGATGCCCTCAGTGCTGGACGAACGATTTGCCCCACGATACCGCTGTGTAACAGAGGGAGTTGGTTGCAGTGTTCTGGCCAAGAAACTATTCCTTCCTTTACCAGCAGCTTTTTGTGCAAGGAGGCGCCTGATTTGGTGACCGAAATTTTCTTGTCTTGAACGCGCGTGTAACCCAAGGTAGGATTGGTAACACATGAGCGTGTAGAGGGGTATTCGTCTGAGCGTTCGGTTGTTCGTTCGGTTGTTCCATTCGCTGTGGCAGCAGCATCGCGTTGTCCGTACCGCGTTCCCAGTGAAGCATACCAATAACTCGTACCCGCAGCTAAGCCACAGACAAAGGCGGGGCTATCCAGTGCGGATACACATCAGAACAAATACTCTACTGTGCCAGGCTGTTCGCGCACGAGCGCTCTACGTTACCCAACTTGATGCGTTCCAAACAGTACCGCGCACCAGCAACACGGCGATTTGTGTCCGCCCACTGCCAAATGAGAAACGTAACCACATTATCGGAACCTACTAAGAGAAGTGGTCGGTTATCTCTTGCGGGACGAAGAGAAACTGCCGAAATGCATCAAATAAGGGAGCCACAATCATCCTTCCCCCTTACTTAACCAGTATTCCAGACATGGACCCTTTACGTTTGCTCCGACAACACCCTCGTGAATTCCACAAGGACAACAGCTGCGTTCTCGCCCTTGCCCTCCCCATCGATTCGGCACCTCACAATCCTTGTCGATCTCGCACCTTCCCCGCCACCGTCGCGCTGCGAAAAGGAAAGGTCAAAAAGCACCTGCAGCAGTACCAAGAGAAGAAGAAGGACAATGACAAAATTGCAGCGGGCCAAACAACGGACAAATTGGCAACGAAGTAGAAAGTCGATGATCAACACTTATCGGCCAACTATCATATGATATTATTGAGGCAAGACCACCTTGTCAACAAACAACCCCCCTGGCCTTCTTTCGTGTTCTGATTGGACCAATTCTGTATTGGTTCTTGCCAGATCGAATGTGATGATGTGTGGCGAGGTGCGGAACGCCTTTGTTGACCGCCTTCTTTGCGCTCCGCGGGCTGCCATCGCTCTCTGATTTGGGATTCGCAGCATTTTATACGCTCGTCGGGTTTAAGACCCCATTCAGCGAAGTCGTGTAGTATCCTGCGGATTTGACATCGTAAAACGTGATATTTTTAGATCATGATTTTGCGTGTTGTCCATTAGGGTTCGATTCATTTAGCTAGCTTCTACGACACAACAACATGGCTGGCTTGTCTTCACCGCAGACGAAAATGATGACGTCATTGACAGTCGATGTCAGACTGCGATGGTATCCAACTGTATGATGGTGAAATTGTGACGGATTCGGTGTCGTGTTGATTCCTCACGTTGTTGGTGATTTGGCTTGGTTGGACGTTCCTCGCTTGTGCGTGTTGTGTCAAACAGCACAGCGTTGGTGCTGGCATCCCTGCGCGTCTGCTGCAACAGCGACACTTGCGAGTGCTACACAACATAACATCATGCAATGGAGCGCAGTGACTTATCCTATGGTATGCAAATATAGTATAATATTGTGTTACACCAAGCTTAGTTTGTTAGTACAAAGTCCTGTGTAACCTGCTTTGCTCCGCTTGGACATGGGATACCGAGGTCATCTGCTGAGCTGTTGGCATGGTGCGGAAAGAGGCTGATGGCGGCAGTGTTGTTTACCTTGTTATACTCGACCTAGCCTGCGCCGTAAGGCCTGTACGGGTGAGTCTAATGGCCTCGGGGCATTCCCTACTATGGGTTTAGTCATTGTGAGTTATTATTATGATTATTATTACCTTGTTGTTTCTCGTGTTGTGATTGGAGTACGTGCAGGTTCATTGATGACAGCTTTCACTGTACTTCTTACCTTTTTACTAGTCGTATTAATCCAAAATACTGGTTGGAGATCGTCCTCGGACGACTCACAATAAAACACAAGAGCTCCGACCGGGGCATGCACCAATGGGCCAATACGTCTTCTGTAGTTACTTGTGCAGTTTGACAGGTTTAGAGTTGTGGTTTACCACCAAGCTTACCACTTACAAACAAACCTTCACCATGGCAAGAGCAATCAACAACAGAACTGTTGCACCCATCATCAAGGAGCTAGTCCAGCTTGACTACTAGGAGATGACCTTCATCACATCCACCCTTGGGCGCATCGACCAAGCCATCCAGCATCCAGATGGCGCAATTGTGGCTTCCTTGACCTTTGCACCAACCCTCACCGCAATCAACATTGGAAACATCCAACACATCTGTGCATATGCCAGATCCAATACAATTAACTCCACCACCAACTGGACTGCCGTTGATGCATACATTGAACAGACAAACTATGTGCCTCCAAAGATCAAGACCCCTGTTACAAACGCAGCGGCTTGCACAAGAACTGAGATGGCCATCAAAGACGCAGCGATGGTGGAGCCCCCAGTGGCAAACAATGAGATAGCCATGATGTCTCCATGACACGGAGCCACCCTCGCACAATCACCCTCAACACCAACAGGTTGGTGCTAGGACAAGGTATCCATGCCCAAAACTCTGACCTTCTCTGGACTGAACAAAGCCTGGCACGATTGGAAGATCACATTTGCCAGATCGATGGCAACAATGAGATATGTGAAGTATATAGAACCCAAGCAACCAAGCAACTACAATTCACAGATCAACAACCAATTGTACACCATCCCCAATAGCAAGACCTATGAGGTGACACGGATTTCATCGTGTCATCACACATTGGCAGTGGTCATGACACCTTCCAGGCACTGGTCTGGATGTACAAATTCAAGGACAACAAGGCAGAGATCGTAGCTGAGCAGGAAGAGCTCCTGGCAAAGCCTATCTACAATGGATCAGAGCTGTTCAGCAAGTTTGTCAGTGCCTTCTCGAAGTCCATCTGCACAATGGAAGACAATGGAAAGGTCATGAACAAAAAGGAGACCACTGCAAAGCTCTTTTCCAACATCAATGACAAACAATTCTTGAGTGAGATTTCTTGGCTTCGCGACGTCAATCAGTCATTTGACTGGATCCGCAACGAGTTGATGAGACATGACAGCTCCATTGCCAACTCCAAGATCGAACAATCCCCATGGCGCAACCAGTGCTAACAGCAGAAGAAGGACAGGTGAACCAACCATAAGCGTCGCTACGAGGCGCCAACAGCGGACCAAAGGCCCTCAGCGATGTTCCAGCTGATGGACAGCGTCTTCTGCCGGCTTCAGACCCACACGCAGGTGCTCGTTGTGGAGTCTGCGCTTTACTTCCGCAAACACAGCAAGCCAATCAACGAGGACACACCCAAGAAACTCAAACTAGCGGAGTACACAAAGAACCTCCAACTTCCCACCACATGAAGATCTCACAAGAGAGTCTGGACCAAAGCTTCCCTGGCGTGCAGTGGAAAGGAATACGGACCATGCAACAACAGCTCGTGACAATCAATGACAGACACAACTCGCTACCAGTCAGAGATCGTCATACATATCAAGCCCTGCGACTGTGGGGGAGACGCGCACAGCTGCGGAGAGAAGACCCAGGTGTGCATGCCTGGAGGTACTACAAGAGTCGGCACCAAGCGGAACCCACCCGACCGTCGAACACTTTCTTTGCAGGGCAAGAGTAACAAGTTGTAGCCAAGGCTACATCAGTTGACTCAGGGGCAGACAGCGACATCGTACATGAATCCGGATGGGTTGCGACCTGACAACACCAACAGACATTCCATGCTCACAGGGCAACGATGGCCTCACCAATCAAGGCATTCCAGATGGTCAACGCGGTGGCAGTATATGAATCTCCAACAGGCGATGTGATCCTCATCAAGGCAAAATATGTGGCTCTGGATAAGCACCCACATCAGACAGAATCATTGTTTAATACACATCACATGCGCGTGCCTGGACTGAATGTATACGATTGCCTCATCCAACACCAGGGGCAACAGCGCAATGCATCAGGCGACACCAGCATCCCACTGGTCAACCATGGTGGCAACACCCTGCGCATCCCCATTTGGAAATTCACAGCTCATGAGCTAACACTCAATAAGCATATCACGATATGTTACAGACACCAGCACCTTTGGCAAAATAACCAGGGAATCCATTTCAATGATGTCATCAAACACTTCCCACACCAGGTCGTCAAGAAGACAATGATGGCATCCACCCAGCTGGCGGACAGACCAATTGAGCCACATTCATGAGCCATCCCATGGCAGTACCGAACACAATGAGCTGGAGTGCTCCAGCCGCAACGAATCCACGGCCGAGTCAATACGGACCCCTTCTTTTCCACAGTGCAATCAATTTTGCATTACAAAGTGCTTTCAACTCTTTGTCCACAGCAAACCAAAATTCATCTGGGCAAAGCCACTCCGAAGAGAGGCAATGATGCCAGGGGCGCTCACAGACTTCATCCTCAATGTTGGCACACCAGATACCCTTGTGTCAAACAACTTGCAGGTCCAATCAGGAAAGGCCTGGAAGGCAATCACATCCAAGCACATGATCAAGCACTCCTTCACTATGCTCATGAACCAGAACCAGAACAGAGCGGAACGCGCAATCGGCGACATCAAGTGGCATGCTTATCAATTGATATGGGCGGCGTCTGTGCCACTCGAATTCTGGTGTTTTGCATTGCAGCATGCCATCGACATGTGGAACTATACGGACAAGGGCAGCATCCAGTGGAGGACACCGATTGAACTTGTTCATGGCAACACGCCCAACATTTCCATGTTCCAATCCACTTTCTTCCAGCCTGTGTTGTTCTTCGGGCCAATGACAAAGTTCCCTGAGCATCCATTCAAACCAGGCTATATCCTGGGCATCGCGTGGATTCACGGGGATCCATTCACTTACCATATCTGGTCGCCACAAGACGAAGATATCAAGTGGGGCACAGTCCTCATGCGCAACATCGCCAAGCCGCATATTCTGGAATACGCAGACACTCCGCGCATCAGCAATGGAGACATACAACGAATCGCGAGGCTCAACCTCATTGACGCAACCACAAACAGCGCTTCGGGTGGCAGGGCACAAACAAAGACTATGCCAGCTGAGCTCGCTCGACAGGTCCAAGAGGCTGTTGATGCGATTGCTGTGTGGTCAGGGGCAGCATCTTGCATCCCGGAACCTGGTCCAACGAGGGTCAGGAAAATCAAGGTCAACGCAAACACAGCTTCACTAGTGCCTATCCGCTTTTTGTGTCGCCCCCATTTGGGGCCACAAGAGGCCACAAGGGGCTACAGGGTCGAAGTAGTCGAATCCTGGTACAACTCTACGGAGCCGCTACGAGGGAAACAGCACCAACTTGCAAAAAAACACCAACATCCGCACTCTTTTGCTCCGGATTAACATTCACTCAATCCTACCAACACTAAAATTTACCAGCTATCTGTCCTGCATCTGCTGCATCCCTCCCCGAAGTTTGGTGTTCACATCTCTTCTCCTCGTCGAGTTCTGCCACATCCAATATCGTCGGGTCCAGTCACTGGAAACCGGTGGCATCGCTTCTTCCTGCTGATCATCCCCCCTGCAGCGTTTCACTTCCTTTCCTGCATTGCATTGGCTTTTGCATACGATCCATTGAACATAGAAAGAGTTGTGACACAGACTTCTTCACTCATCTTTCTTTAACTATCTGTCATGGTGTCTGGGTGTGTGGAACTACGCGACCTTGATCCTGCATGTTTCTCTGCATGGATTTCGAAACATCGTCGAAATATTCCGTCGTACTCCTTCATTTCGCAGCACCAAACAGTTTGGCCTGGAGACCCTGTTCGACAGTTCAGGCAATGGTACCTTGACGAGTTCGTGCACACACAGCATCTGCCTCGTTTCCCTCTTGTCATGAACCTGGCGATCCCCTGCTTCGTATGGTCAATCTTCCCGTTCCGGACTCTACCTGGGTGCTTTACCAAGTGGTGGCCATTGATCAAGTCTGCTCGGGGCCACTCAGCCACCTGTGTCGTCGCACGGGCCACCTGTGTTGTCGCATGGGCTGGACTGTCGGTTGTCAACAAAGACAAGGAGCCACCATTGCCACCACATTGCACTTCCGATGGCTGGTTGCTTCTCATCCTGGCAAATGAGCTTGGTGGATCAGGGGCTTCGTTGTTGTGGAGCATGTCTTTGACCATCATGTTCACGAAATCCATGAGAGGCACATTCTTGTGTCGGTGCTTGCCCGCCAAGTGGCATCGGTATGCCCTCCATGCATCCACAACGGTTATCCCAAAGAGAGTCGTGACAAGCCTGAAGTATCCGTCGCGTGTGGGCCAAGTTCTCTCCAGACCGAGGATGTCCTGTCGAGCCTGGTTGTGGACGTCGACCTTGTTGCAGCTTTCAAAGTACTTCGAAGCGACACTTGGCCAATCCACTTTCTTCGTCATGGGGCGCCCATTGTCCAAGATCCACTTCGACAAATACGGCGCCCCGCAGCCTGCATGCCCAGCTCCCGCGGAAAAGACGAAGCAGAGTACCTTAGCCTTGCAGTACTTGTACCCCAGTGCGTAGTACTTGTGGCCGCCGCACTCGCTTTCCATCAGCAGCTGGCTTCCGGATGGCCACACCTTCATTGTGGTCTCCAGGAAGACTTTGGGGTACAACCGATGAGCCGTCTTCACGATGCCGATGAACTTCGCACCCAGCTCTGTTTCAAGCGCCTTGGTGGCCTCCACAGACGCGAACCACGAGTCTCCCAGGAAGATGCTCTTGCCCTGGTTGAACTGCGGATCATCCGGAGATTTCGAAGGATCGGTGCAGACGTTGGTTGCTGCTGCCATGCGAAGGGTGCATGCAGCGTTCTTACCCTTCACCCTGTCAAGGAAGGCCGCACCCTCCATTCCCTCCTTGCCCCATTGGATCTCCAAGAACAGCATGATCCCTGTCTCTCCATCGGCAACGGTCTTGAATTCCACGCCCAGCGGCTCAGGTTTGCGGCGGACGAAGGATAGGTGAGGAAGGTTCCCATTCTTGGTTGTTCGTGTCTTGAAGGCACTCATGGATTCATCCATCACCTTCAGTGTGCTCGCGCACATGATCTCCGCCCGCTTCGCGTTGAAAGCATCCACACCTGGTTGAATTTGCCACCATGGATCCGAGAATTGCTTGGATGCATCCGCGAAGATGTGTGGGATCAGTGATTCTCGGATGGCACGAAACCGATAATTCTTCATGTGGTCGGTGACGTCCATTGGCTGTTTGAATCCTTCAGTGTCTCTGTCGCCCCACAGGCAAGATGTGCCTTCGATAGTGCCCAGAAGGAGCAATCCAAAGAACACCCAAAACTCGTGATGAGATATGAGGTGATTGTCAATCTGATCCTCTGATATTCTTGTGGGAAGTTGCCTTGTGATGATCCTTTGATTGAGCTTGTCAACCTGGGCCTTCCAGTTGCCAGGCCACATGTGCTGTAGGAGATGCAGCATGTTGATACGTTGGTACCTGCTGTCCCTGCCCCTGCCCGCGACGGTTAGGTTGGCGAAGTCAAAGTTTGCAACCCCCACCCACTCCCGTGAAGATCCATCTTTGGGGCTGCCAATGTGGTCATCTGGTACAACCTTCCATGTCATTATGTCGGCTTGAGATCCCATGCTGATGGAGGTGTTGTCGGAGATCAGTGTGGCCTTCTCTGCATGATGTGGTTCATAGTGGAGGATTTGTTCCTCCATCTCAATTGCATAATTCAACACATCGTTGTCAAAGTTGTTGTCAATGTTGCAATCCATAGATGCGTCATCCTCCGGCTCTTTGGATCCGCCGTCAATACTGACTTTGTTGGTTGGGGGCGTGCGCAAAGAGTTCGTTGGTTGGGAAGTCGCGGCCAGAACGTTGGTCAGGTGAATGTTGATGGGAGGAGAGTTCAGTGGTAGAGAAGTTGCAGCTGGATTGTTGCTCGGGAGAATGTTGCTGGATGGAGAGTTTGTCCCAACACCCAAGTCTTGGCTGACTGCAGGCGCATCCGCCGGTCCAGTGATCGCCTCTGGTGGCAGGAGGAATCTGTGGCTCTTCGCAAAAGCATCCAATGCCGCAACTCCTTTTCCAACGAAGATGGTTTGAATGTATTCTTTGACCTTGGTGTCGGGAAGTGGACTTTCATTGCCTTCCAGGTGAATGAGGGTTTGGGAACTGTGTTGGCATACGACACCCAAGGATTCCCAATGGACGATCCAGTTGTGTTTGGGAAGAACCTTGATCGTGCGTCCCACGATGTAGCCATGCTTTTTGCGAGGTGCGTTGGACCGACGAGGCCCGCATCTGCAAGCGACCTTGGCTCCAAGAGTGATCCTCATGTTGATGTTGTTCGTGTTGCGGAGATGTTGGGAGGGGGATGATCAGAATGTGTGCGATGAAAGTGTTCATGTCTCAATCAAATGTTGTGTGCATGTTGATGTGCAAGAAGTGATACAGCGTCACGCCCCAACAAATCGAGCGATCGCCGACTGTTATGGATCTGTTGCACTGCTCTGAAACCATTGTCGCCAGCAACGATCATTGATAGATGGTGGCAACATCTTGGAATGGCCTCATGTTCATTGCTGCATGTGAACATTGGATTCAAATACAGGTGTTGGTGTGTTTGAAGTCGCCGACACGACAAATTTCGAATCACGAGCCGAGAGCACCAACTTCAACGGCACACAAGGGGCCGACGAACAACACACAGCAGGCAACCACCACACCACCGCAACCGGAAGAGACTCGCGATTCCATCGATGCCACGAACAGGTCCAACAGACGAAACAAAGTGCCAACCGGGGATGGAAGAGGCTTGCGCGCCTGTTTTGAACGGGTTCCGAAAATTATTTTGTACCAGGGCCCAGTAGAATTGTACGTGTAGCCCCTGTGTAGCCCCTGCGTTTTCCACCGTTTTTTTTTTCGCGGTCGGTTTGGGGAAAACCTCCAAAATGGGGTCAACACAAGCAATAAAATGGAATCCAAGCGATCAACACACAGCAAGTTTGACAACATCATCAGATAGATCTCACTCTTGGCTTTCAATTGATACCATTATATACACATTGTTGTTGGTGATAAGGGTTGGTTGTTTTTATCCGGGAAATTTGTAGCCCCATGTGGCCCATTGTAGCCCCTTTGCGCCCCTTTTCGGCAAAAAAGCGGATAGGCACTAGAGGACCAATGGTTTGGACAGCCAAATGTTGTGCCTGATGACAAAGACACGAGCGGAAATGATGCTGCAGATGTGATCTTGGACAGTGATGATGATGGTGACAGCCAAATACCTGGCGACGTCTCTGGGTGGCTCAATAATTTGGCGGCAGTACCCATGCTAGATCCTTTGGAGCACCGGACTCAGGGGCATCAAAGCACTCTCGCAGAACAAGAGCACAACGAGATGTCCCAAAATCAAATTGAGAAGGCCAACAAGAACGAACCTGAAATCACCAGCATCACAGGACACAGCTTTCGCGATGGACACCTACACCTCAATGCCAAATAGGGAATGGAGACAAGAACATGGTTCCAATATGACATCATTCGAGCAGACCATCCGGAGCTGGTGGCGTGGTACATCATCGCAAACAAACCAACTCGGCACGGACGACACAATTGGCAATCGCAACTGATGCTACAATGGACCAATCATGCAATCCGGGCAATCAAGTGGCGCATCCAGCATAGCAAACTCACATACCAATTCACGATCGACGGCAATGACAATGTCACTGTACTACAGCGGATTCGACCAGGCAAAAAGAAGCCGAAACGGGACTTCTTCGACACAGTATTCCAGTACAGGGGGCGAAGTGCTACGAAACATGAAGCATACACTACAACTCGACCAAGCCAACAACAACGACATGTGGAAGGCGGAAGCCAAGAAGGAGATTGATGCACTCATCAACCTTGCCTGCTTCAAGTTTCGTCCATCCACATATCGACCATCAACTGAATACCAGAGCACAAAGCTCAGGCTCATCTTCATGGTCAAACGAGACCTGCGGCACAAGGCAAGGCTCATAGCTGGAGGACACCTCATCAAGCTTGTAGACAACATACGCATGTCCTCATCAACAGTCAACGCCACCAGCGTGCGTATCCTCCATGTAATTGCAGATGCGAACAAATTCCAGCAACTCTGCAGCGATATTGGCAACACATTTGTCAACACCTACACCAACAAGAAGATATATGCGAGAGCAGGAAAGGAATTCAATCACAGAGAGGGCCAGACAATTGTACTCAAGAAATCATTGTATGGACTCTGATCCAGTGCCCAACGATTCCACGCTCACTTTGCCAACACACTATCTTCCATGGGATTCAAGCCATCGCGTTACAACCAAGATGTATGGATCAGACTCCGAGACAAATCCGGAGACAACTACATCTGCACACATGTCAACAATTTCAAGATTGTACCGAAGGACACAAATCAATACATGAAGTCAATCCAACAGATCAACACAATCAAGGATATTGGCCCACCCATATACTATCTCAGGAATGACTATTCCAGAAATGCAAAAGGCAAATGGAGCACCGGATGCAGAAAATGCATCTCAAACGCACTGGACAAAGGCGAGCGCCAGCATGGATCACTTCACAGCCAACATGTTCCCATGAGGAACAAGGACCATCCGGAAACGGATGACTCCAAACTACTAACACCTGGCAAGCAACAAAAATCCAGCAGTTCATTGGCATGCTAAACTGGGCTGTCCAGCTTGGACATTTCAACGTCGCATTTGCAACTTCCTCACTTTCACACTTCACTGCATCACTACGGAAAGGACATCTTGAACGTGCACTCAAAGTATGGGGCTACCTCAAGCACAAGTCCACTCTGCAAACACAGATCGATTCCAGGCCAATGATATTCGACAACTTCAATGCAACGCCATCACACCCAGAACTGGTAGCACAGATGAAGGAGGAATATCCCAAGGCCACAGAAGACATTGATGACAGATCACCAAAGCCAATCTACTCAGAGCTACCAATGTATGCATTTGTGGACGCAGACCACGCTCACGATCTGGTGACCAGGAGATCCAACACAGGCATCATACGATTCCTGGGTAGGACGCCAGTATACTTCTCCAGCAAGCAACAAACATCCGTCACAACATCCACATACAGCACGGAATTCAACGCAATGAGATCAGTGAACGAGGAGACTGTTTCACTGAGATACGCACTCCGATTGCTGGGAGTCCAAGTCAAGTCTTCGGTTATCACATTATGCGACAACAATGCTGTGATCTCGAACAAGACAATCGCAGACAGCCTGCTACAAAAGAAGCAAGTGGCAATATCATTCCACAAAGTGCGTGAGTCTGTGGGAGCCGATATACTGGTTACAGTATACGTTTCATCAGCACAGAACCTTGCGGATATGCTCACAAAGGCATTGGCGCAGCCAACACTAACCACTTTCATCACAGCTCTGTTCCACAGGGGTCATTCTCAAGATCAAGGGGTGTGACAGCTTTCACTGTACATCTTACCTTTTTACGATTCGTATTAATCGAAAATACTGGTCAGAGATCGTCCCCGAACGACTCACAATACAACAACAAGAGCTCTGACCAGGGCACGCAACAACGGGCCAATACGTCTTCAGTAGTTATGTGTGCAGTTTGACAATTGATACCGAAATGCAAAGCTGAGAGGAGAGCAGATGAACAGCGGCCAGAAGCCAACAATGGCTGTTGGCGACGACTAGCGGAGAGGAGGTCCAAACACACAGGCAGGGAATAGACCTGAATCGAGGACGAAGCTGTACCATAGAGTAGACATATGGAGGGAAGGCAGTGTGTGCTGATTGGGAAGAGGACGATGTTCAACGTCCCAGTGCATGAACAGCGGCAGAACCGAGAACAAGACAGTGTGAAAGTCAAGCTGGGGGTCAAGATCTGGATTACCCACCAACCCAAAACTCTAGATTTCGACCACTGATCCACGGTTCAGACGAAGTAGCAGCCTCATTATGCCTACCGCTAGCACGCAATCCTCAACATTTCATCGAAACCGACCACCTAACCCACGCGAAATGTGGGAGTGTCGACAATAGACACGACTGGACAGCAAGCCGAAGCACGACTGGCGATTCCGAACCACATTTGCCCCTTGACGTCTGCATGCTTGGCGTTTTTAGACGTAGACTACTGCGAAAAATATAAACTTTTTAACTACGGGGCCCAGGATCTTGTTACTTCACACATATACTCTCTACAAAATAATAGGATGATCTAAGTGTAAATCTCAAAAATCCGCAAATGACTACATGAGAACCCTGAACGGGGTCTTAAGTGGAGACAATTTTGTGCAAGACTAAGTGACGACGTGCGCATCTCGCGGGCCCTGAAACTATCGGTACCGCACTTCGGGGATCGGAATCTGCACTTAGGGGAGAAAGCGGAGGACGTCTTGGTTCAAGCGATGCATCCTATAGCCCACATCGAGAATACTTAGCGACATCACGGTGTCAATCTTGTTCGGACACTCACATGGGACTACAGAACATTCGTGGACAGATGGAGTATAAATGTACCTGAGTTCCTCGTCCAGACGCTACCTTCGCCTTCGCCGTCGCCTCTTCACTGGCTGTTGGGCAGAACCATCCCACAACCAGAAAGTGGTGTTTCCATACCTTACCATACCATACCACACCATACCATACTCGAATGCACTCCACCCAATGGACGTTCCATACTTGCGGAGAGTACTGGCACCAGCGCGTCCGCGCATCATGTTCCTTGTTTTGGCGCAAACATTTGCGTGCGTGGAAGAGGGAGAGGGAGAGAGAGACAGAGTCAGCCTGATGTGCACACACGAGTCTGCACTTCCAAGATAGAGCAGAGCAAGCACGAGTATATAGGTTTGATAATGTCATCATAATCGTCATCGTCGCCACCATCGTCACCACCATCGTTATCTCACTGCCACCGCCAGCACAACCAAAGGAGCAAATAATCGATGACACGGCTCGCCAGCCCTCTTCCGCGTGATCGTTTGTGTTTCAAGTTTGGACCTATTTCTCTTGGTTGCTGGCTCGTCTGGTGATGCGAGTCCGGAGAGAGCGGAGTGTGTGTCTGATGTTCGCCACATTGTGGTTCACATTGGTTGATCGTATTCCATTCTTGATCCATTCTTGGTCTACTCGTACCTTTCCGGGGGCCATGATCGATGTTGTTCATGTCTCAAATGAATTTGTATCGGTGGACCGATGCTCTCTGGCGAGGTATTGTATTATTCTATTGTATTGCTGCAGCTTGTATGATGGAGCGTACCATACCCCACCGCGCATGACGTAGCCCATAAAGATGCACGTCCTCCCCTCTCCTCTTCTCCAAAGGATCTACGTGGCCCCTCGTCTGCATGCGGGTTTGCAAACACGTCGACAACCAAGCAAATTCGTGCTGCCATGCAGCGTACGATTACGACCTATTCTATTCTATTATACACCATACAAGATGATGAGAGTTCTGTCCAAGGTCTCGCCCAACGAAGATGGGATAGTCTCTGCCAATGCATTCACAACATGTTACACTTTACATCATATTATACTCTGCTCTGCTCTGCTCCTCACGATTTCTGGAGTTCGATTTTGTTGTTTGGATGCCTCTGTGGGTGGGTGTGTGGGTGGCTTGGCGGCACGCAACTCCACGCGAACACAAAACAACAAAACATGCCCACAACGCAATGAACATTTGCTGACCACACCTCTCTGCCATCGATTGGCTCTTCACAGCGAAGGTGATAGAGTCAGAGCAACTTGTTGGCGAAGCGCTAAATTGAGCTGATTTACACTTGGGTGCATTGACGACATTTCTACCTGCCAATAGTGCTCGTGGAGAGCTCTGTGTTTATGGTTTGCATCATGTCTGAGAAACGCGAGTGAACAAGTTGTCCGCAACGCAGTACAGGAGAACCGTCCATTGATACTCGACTATTCCTCCAGCGCGTCGACAATTGATTGTTGGTAATAGCTTCAGAAACGCACATGTTGCGAAATCGCATCGGGAGAGTTCATGGGGAGTGATACCGATGTGTGTCTGGAGCTGCCCTCCACAGCCTCGCATCAACCAAGCAGATGGCGACGGCCACATGCGCGATAACGCAACAGCAGTATGCACCGTATGGCCGTCCAAGCACTGGCCAGCGATGTCGTAACTTCTGCGCGCAAACACCACACCGCATTGGAGGTAAGCCAGTGGTTGCGGCTGTTTGGGAGCGGAATAGAGCATTGTCATCAGCGGACGTGCGCTGCCAACGAGCGAGGGTACGTGCATGCATTGCTGCTCGTCAGCGGAGTGATTCGGTATCCAACACTCCCAAGGAGAAGAAGATCCTTCCGCGATGAACGAGCATCGGGTAGACGTGCACAGAGGGCAGCGAAGCTCGCCACATGCAAGTGTTTGGGCCATTTCATCCATGCGCCTTGGCGCACTCGGAATGGACGAGCTGCGTATGCAAGACACACATAGCACCGATACTCGCGCAAGTAACTGTCGAGCTGAGCGCGCCTCAGAGCAGTTCGCACTTGTGCGGCTACGAGTTTCTTCGACCCATCATTTGTCGGTCATACTTGTGCTCGATCGAAATCCTTTCTGCGTGCGGGGCATCCAACTGTGCTGTTGTTGGATAACAGCATCCTCGGTTGTGCTAGTGCAAACATCCATGTTCGTCAAATTACTTTGGACTGATCGTGGACCACGTGCCAAAAGGAGTGTCCTCAGTGCGACCGCCCCTGGTCTCATCTTGTTCATGTTGACGCTGTGTCTCGGTCGTATGGACCCCTCGGCGACAATCCGAGATTGCGGCAGACTCGCACGTATGGTACCTTGCAATACTGATCGCCGCCTCCGACAAAGAAGGAGCGATGCCCAAATCACCACAGGTCACACTCGTCGTACCTTTGTGGCATGGCCACTCTCTAGGACAGCATTGCACGCAATGGCCGTGTGCTCCAACATCCATGCTTGTACTCGCACGAAGACCTGTTCATGTATGTACCAATGGAGCGGCAATGCCCGGAGATCGTCCGCGTACAGTGGATCACATGAGAACGTCGAACTCACGCTGAGATCTGCACAATCTAAACCTTCGCCTTCGTGTGATGCGCGTCGCTTCGAGCGAATTACTGCACTGTCATGCATTGCGGGTCTTACTACTAGTCGTACACAGCTCGTGCCACACGTTCTCGTATGATCTGCGATAGCTCCAGCACAATCTGAATTGCTCGAGAGCAGAGAGAAGCGCACAGATGGGGAGAGCCGTCAAACCCAACAACAGTCTACCAAGATTCATCGGTACTCGTGGAGGGGAGGGGGTGGAGCTCCTTGTCATTCCGGTGGCCTTCCACTCGGCATACGCGTGCTGGCCAGTCACGTCGATCGTTGACAATCTCCAACAGTTGTTGCGCCGTCGACGACATGAGTTCGGCTGGCAGGGAGGCCGAGCTGCGTTGTGAAGGTGATCGGCTTGCCTTCATGCGACGATTACGATTACCCCGTGCGTGAGGAGCTGTGTGCCATGTGGTAAGTATGTACTGATATGCACGTCATGTCGATCTGGATCAACCTTGTGGTCTTGCATTCGTGGTGGCAACAAGACCTACCCGAAGGCCTCCTTAATGTAGCCGTCTCTGTTTTCACATAGAATCATGTCAAGAATTAATCATTCGCAAACTCGTTTGGGTCCCATTGCGCGCCATTTTATCTGTCCATCGTACCTGGTCCCAGCCAGCCAGCCAGCGAGGCTGCGGATGCGGATTCTCTCCCTGTTGGTACGACCTCTCCCTTGCTTCTCTGTCTGCCTCTGCTCACTTTTTGATGCAACTTGTTCGTTGCGAACGCAATTGATAAACACAACCAAGATACTCACGGGATGAGACGAGATTAAACGTAGCTCGTGCAATCGACCAAGCTATTCGGCGGCAAGTGTCGACGTTCTGTGCGACGGAAGCCACGGACACCGTCCTTCAAGCTTTCCAACTTATGAGGACAGTCGTAGGTAGCGTGTTGGCTCGGCTGTTTGCATCACCTTGTGCGGGCGAAACATTCCCGCTTTGGCCAGCGATCATCATCATCTCGATCTTGCAAATCCGAGAGGGAGAGAGAAGCAACTCCTCGCGGAGACAATCTGTCACATACATGCAACGAGCATGCGTGTGCTGAGACGACCATCTCGGCACAGGTCGCATCACGATGTGAACACTAAAACGGCAAAAGCTCCTTGGGGAAGCGCCATCACCATCACCACCAGCATCATGATCATGATCGTGATCATGTGGTCAGCATCAACAACATCAGGAACAACAAGAACCACATGAAGGGCCGCAGCAGGAACCGCATCAGAAACTACCACGCCGATGAGTGGCTGCAGGACACGGACCGGAGGTGGGGAACCTGCCTAGAAGAGAGACTCACAGGTACGAGGTAGGTGAAGGGGGTACTTGTGGGGGACTACGAGCTACGTCGGCGCAAGATGCTCTCTCAGAGCAGAGAGAACGTCCAACCCGAATACTCTGCCGCTGTCAACTGTAACCACAGCTGCAACAGAAACAGTGATAGCAGTACCAACTGCGACTACCTTGTCCTCCTGCGCGCACTCCCACAAGCGCTGCAGCTCAAGTGAGTTGTATACATGCACTCTTGTATCTGCCAGGAGCATCAACGGTATCAAAACTGATCAAAACGCAGGAGCAATGCACGAACACCACCAAACATTGAGGTGATACAATCCCCTTATCAACGCAACGAATTGCAATAGTCTTGCCCAAGACTGCCGTTGACATGCCCAGGGATCACCTTACATAACAACTAAGAATGAGTTGATCGTGACAGCTCGTGATTTCATATCAAACATGTACTATAGCGGCTCGCACCTCATCCGCTTACCGCAAGTGGTGGTACACACGCAAGCCGCCTCTATCGGCTCAAGTCTGGGTGAACAGTGCTTTATCGAGGCCCACCATGGCGCATCTCCACATGATCGCACCAAAGTGCAAGATTTGTGGAGAAGAGCCCAGAATGATCTCTTTTCTGCGCGAGTGCGAGTACAATCGAGTAATAGCTCCTAAACTGCTCCAGCAGAGGAGAAGCCAAGCTCGTCTCCCAGGCTTTCCGCTTCCCGATGTTGCTGCAAACTCTCTTTTGGGACAGTCTTATTGCGCCATCCATCTCACGCGCTATCATGAGCCATGATAGCGGATGAGTCGCCGCCTTTCTTCTCTCGCATCGGAACGGCTTCCATTCTGTAATCTTGGGATGTGGGAATGAAGTTCAGTTGGGTCTGCCACACCAGCTTAGAATATGCCAACCCGTAGTACTCGTACGACTAGAGTACAGATTCCCAACCAACCAATGTCCGTCAGAAGCGACGATCCTGAGCCAAAGCAAGTTCCGTCCACGCCGTCCTCATCTCCCTCTTCAGACACGTAGATGCGATCGAACCAAATAGTTCTTCGAACTCCCGCTTCTGTCGGTTTGACTGATTCTTAGTACAGTGCTGGGCTCTTTCGTTGTGTGGCGTTGCCCAGCGACCACAAAGACGCCGATTTCTGCCTCCAAAGCAATGAGGCTGATGACTCTCCATGATGCGGTTACGATCAGAACGTTCTCGGGGTAGAGAATGTAGTGGCATCAGGAGCCGCTGTTATTCCCATCGACTCCTACATGCTCCCAGAATCCGAACATGCTGACCCCCTTGTCCAACGTCATCACGCTTCGACCTACTGGTACCTGTCTGAGCAGAATTGCCACAGACCAACTGATCCAGAAGGGCAGCGATGCTATTGGCGCTGCTTTGAAAGCTGTGCGAAACGCTGTGGCATCCTCGCTTTACTCGTACCTGTGCAACCTGCGGATCTAAAAAGCCACTGGGAGGACATCTTGTGCAACAAGCGTAGTGGGCTTGATTCTTGCAGAAACGGACAAAGCTTTCAGAGATCATCATCCGATGAGAAGCAGACAGTACGGGTAGAGAAGAAGGAGAAGAAGGAGAAGAGTTGACAAAATGGAAAGGGAGAGGGTAGTCCTCATGCATACCCGCACATACCTGGAGTCGTGCGACCTCTGGCTCGTACCCATAGGTACATCAGAGAACATCACAGCACACCACAACACCACAACATCGCAGGATCCTCCTCATGCGCACTTGCGCGCACAGGAGGAAGTCGTTGACGATTGAAGATTCACGAGGTGATGACGATACCGGACATACATGCTATACTCGGGCCTGAACATGCAGTACACGTTTTTCAGAAGGCGCAGCTTTGTGCTCTTTGCTTGGGCCAAGAAAGCTGGAAATCGTGCCTCTCGTTTGTCTCTGTGCATGCAGAACTGCTGATCCGGTTCATGATCTTCAGATGCACGTGTTCATGTATTGGAGCAGAGCGCGAGCCACTTACCACACACAAGAACTACACTCGTATTCCGGAAAGTAATATCAAATTGTGGTCGATTGGGGTGTAAATGTCGGTATCTTACCATCAGGAGGGCGCCCCGCCTCCTCCGTTTTCTAATGCTTCTCCTTCGCCCCGGATGTTGGTATCCCTGGAGCAATCGAACAGGGCGCAATGTATAATTTAACACATATAGTGCGGATGAGGATGCTGTGTGGCACATATAGTAGGCCGTAGTGTTCCATGTTTCTCTGCTCATTGCCGCTATGCAAAGTATGATACTCTGCAGATGATCGCATAGGTACATACGTACTTCCGGAGTGTGTGTGTGTAAAAGCTCGGAGAACAAGTGCACCCCGTTGCCACCAAGCCAAGGGGAGAATGTGCGCCATGGTAGGTACTTGTACGTATGGTTCTATGCGAGCCAGTATGATGGCTCGCTGGGGTCTCATCCAACCGACTCAGGGAATCTCCAGCACCTTCAGTGCGCTGCCGCCTCTTCGCTCTCCGTGGATTTCTCGGCCAGCCGGTAGATGTACTCCGGGATCGGCATCTCATCCTGCGCCGCGTAGGATGCCACCGATCTCAACGACACCGTGTACAGCAATGGCAGTTCCTCCCCGTAGATCTCCTCGGCCTTCTCGATCAGCGTGAAGTCCAGGATGGTGGCCGCGAGGCTGGGGCAATGCAGGAAGGAATCGGTGAAGGCGTCGTACCAGCGCAGGGTGTATGCCGATGATTTCACCGCTGCCTCGCGGAAGCAATCGGCCACCTCGTCGTCCATGATGTCCTCCAGCTCCTTCTCCTCCACGTCGAGGATCATCTTGTTGATCTCGTTGAGAACCAAGCGATCGCGGTCGATCCGAGTGGTCTTTGACGACATTGGCATCACCTCGACGTCGTCCTTCGCGTCGCTCTCCTTGACATCTTGATCGTCCTTGTTCTCGATAGTCTCGTCTGGGATGCTGCTGCTGCCGTTCTGTGTGTTGCTGCTGCTGCTGTCGCTGCTGCTGCTGTTGCTATTGCTGTTGCTGTTGCCAGCATCCATGTCGATGGCAGCACCAGTATCCACACCGTCCTGCTCGACGTGATTGCCGGCGTTGTCGCCGATGCCATCCTCGTCGTCGGCATTGCCAGTGTCTGCAGCGGTGCTGCTGGGCGGATCTGGTTGGCTCTGATTTCGCGGTCGCTGGTCTTGGAGCTGTTGCCACGAATGCTTGATACTGCAGGATTTCGCGATCGGTGCATCCGGGTCCTTCTTGGGCCTGGCCCTGCTGCGGCGCTTCTTGGTTTTCTGCGCCGTCATCGTTTTCGTTTGTGCGGGCTGGTTCGTGTGTGCGTCGTCGTGCAGTTGCGAATCCTGCACGCCATCGACACCCGTTTCACGTTGCTTCTGCCCCTGTCGCGTGGACGGATGGGGCTCGGTCGCAGTAGCCAAGGCGGAATTGGACGACGAAGACAGAGGCGGCGGATTCAGTTGCATGAGATCCATCAGGTTGCCACCGACGTCATTGCCATCGCCGTGTTGACCGCCGTTGCCACGAGCCCGAACCGATGACTTCTTGGTCTTGGTGGGAGTGAAATGATCGAGCTGCCTGCTACGGCGGCCAGTGGTGAACCTCCGCTTGGGGAACTTCAGCTCGTCGCTGGTTTCGTCATCGGGTTTGTTCTTGCGTTCGTCGCCTGCCTTGCCGTAATTCGTGCCGGCCTTAGCTGGCGATCTGATCTTGCGCGATGCAGCGCTGTCTTCGTTCGCCTTGATTTGACGTTCGAAGATGCTGCATTGATTCAAAATGTTGCGTCGTGGGGATCGTGTCTTTGGCACGTCAGCCTGCGGCCGCTTGTAGGAAACGTCCTCCGCCTTCTCTTGTACTGATTGCGGAGGTGCATCGTCTCCATGGAACGACGGCTTAATGGTTGCACTCATCTTGGCAGTGTCGCTTTCCTGGGAAGCCAGTGGTGCTGTATTGACGTTGCTTCGTGCGGATGACGATGCGATAGGCAATCTCTCCTTCGGACTTGCTGTGGGGACATCGTGGGCACCACCCTCATTTCGCGGTGGAGTGCGCGTGAGCGGAGGCGTGCCAGAACGCACTGTCGGTTTTCGCTTTGGCGATCGACCGCCGCTGCTGTTCCTCCTGCTTGCCTTTTTGTTGGCCCCGGCGCTTCTGCTGCGTCGCTGCGACTTCTTGCTCTTCTTGCGTCGTGTGCGTTCCGGTGATGGCGTCCGGTCCACAATCTGATCACTCGATTTCTTGGTCCTGGGGAGCGGCGAGTCGTCAAGGGCCGGCAGGATGATATCCCGCTTTGGATTGGGTGTTGCTGCGCCCTTTGGCGTCGACGATCGTCGCTTTGACGATTTGTCCGTCTTGGTGGAAGCCTGGGCCTTGTCGGTGCGCTTCTTTTTGGTGCTGTCAGCGGCGGCGTGAGCAGCGGCGGTGCTGTCCTTGTTGGCGGCAGCAGCGCCATCATCGGTAGTGCTATGAGCCCCAGAAGTACCGGCAGGAATAGCAACATCCTCAGATTTTGCAGCGACAGCGTCGGCAGATTCGGCATCTGCGCCCTGCAAGTCGGAGCGATACACCTTGGGGGGTGGTGGAAGATCACCGTACTTGGATCCGTCGCTGTTGGCGTCTTTCTCTCTGTTCTTGCGGTCTGCGTCTCCGCCTGGCGAGGAGGACGCGGCGGGTTTGGGCGAACGCGTGGGCTGTTGGGAGGGTGGACTGTTGGCACTGCCGTCGTTTTTGCTTGTGACGCTGGTCCGTTTCTTCGCTGCATGCTGCTTGTGTTTGGCATCCGGCGGACTGTGGGAAATGATGAAACCGACGAATCGATGCGAGCTGCTGGTGGTCTCACTGGTGCTCCCCGGGTGTTGGTCGGGATGGAGATACTCTTCCTCGGCTGCCAGACTATGGAGGATGGCGGACGCGCTGACTTTGCGCTTGGCATCTTCGCTGGATGCATCCTGGGTTGCGGCCGCGGCTGCGGCTGCATCGTCGCTGGTCTTCGTGCGTTCCTTCTTGCGTTGCTCCTTGATGCGCATCTTCCTCTTGATCATGGTGGGGCTTGCGTACATGTTGAGCCGATCCACGGCCGTCTCATGCGGCAACGACGTGGTCGATTGCAGGCTGCGGTTCCTGCGCGGATGCTTGGAGCGATCTCGTGCTTGGGCATCATCCTCCTTGTGGGACGATGACTTGTGCAAGACATGGATGGCATTCGTCGTGGCCTGCAGCGACGTCTTGCGCCACTTCATGGGATGCACGGCCGCCGACTTGTCGGACATGCGTGCCGCCCTTGGGCTCACGAGGATGTCGACCATGGAGGCGCTGGTGAAATCTGCATTCTTGCTCGTCGGCGAAGACGGAGCAGACTTGCGTGACGACACGGACCCCGCCGTCGTGCTATGCCGCCGCCGCGAACGAGGTCGCAACGATTCCTTGACGGACTTCGGCGACAGAGCGCCTTCGCCGTTGAAGCTCATGCCGGCATCCTTCGCCACGGTCTTGCTCCTCTCCTTGTGCACATTGGGATCGTCAAGGCCTTCCTTGCCACCATCGTCTTCGTCGTAGAGAAAGTCCAGCGCCGAGAGGCTGTTGTGATGCGCATTGTCGCGCGTGGCATGACGCCGAGATCCCTTGCTGATGCTGCTGCTCCTGCGCTTGCTGGCAGTGTCCGGGACATCGCGCGAGGCCCATTTCCCGAGCAGATCACGGAAATTGTTCTTCTTGCGGCTGGGTGGTGGCGGTGTGGTGCTGCGCTTGTCATTGCTGCGCGCATCTTGCGGTGCCATCGGTTCCATCATGGTGCCGCTCATTTGATGGAGTTCGGGACTTTTGATGTTGATGAACAGGTTGTGTGGGAAAGGTGCTCCAATGTGCGCGTTTTGTGGGAAGTGGTTCGTCGCAGACTGAAATGTGCGGTTGTGGTTGTCAGAACTTGCATGATGAATGAGTTGTGACGGGTGTGTCCTCTTCGAGGATCTCACAA
This sequence comes from Craspedostauros australis, assembly GCA_026770025.1. Classification (NCBI taxonomy): domain Eukaryota; phylum Bacillariophyta; class Bacillariophyceae; order Mastogloiales; family Achnanthaceae; genus Craspedostauros; species Craspedostauros australis. The sequence goes on from JAMXDE010000023.1 coordinate 280,974, forward strand.
TACGTTTCTCTGCAGAGTTGTGATACTCCGCCCTGACCTGTCTCTTGTGTGTGATCCTTCGCGCTTTCGCGCGCGCGAGTGTTCAACCAGGATCATGTTGACCGAAGGCAGAGCATCAACGGCATCAACGACATCAACGACATCAGCACAGCCCATGCATCCACCACTGATGATGATGATGATGATGATGATGATGATGATGCCGTTCCTGTTGTCCCCAACCACCCACACACCACACACACCGTGCTCGCGTTCGCTTCTGGAACGGAAATGCGGCGACAGTTCCCACATCACGAATCACAACAATTGGAAATAATGAGAACGCAGCCCCCTTCGATTCACGAACCAGCCTCTGCGCTCTAAGTGGGCGCGTTGCTTTCAATCGTGTTGACACCCACTGCGTCTTGGGTGGATACACCGCCGCAACTGCCCACATGCCCACCATGAGACGGATGGATGAATTGGTGAATCATCGACACATTCCTCCTAACGATCCGCGATGTCCATGTACCCGATGCTTTGTGTCCTTGTCGTCTCCATCCAACGCAGTTCGTTGCTTGCCGAGGATACCTTTTTCTTGTTGTGCCTGGTGAGAGGGACTGCATCAGTCCAGCGAAAGATCCGTTTTGGCGCGAACCGTTACAATCGATTCAATCGACCACAACCGAAAACACCAAGATGCGATGAAACGGCGAAAACCTGGAAATCGTTGGCGCCAAACAAGACGACCAACAAACAAACAAACACCATTCCGCATGAATTCTCTCTGTGTGTGCACAAGTGTGATCGATCATAGTTCGAATAGTAGAATACATGAACCATATTATTGTAGAATAGTAATCTCATACCCATAGATCGTCCGTCAGCGAACAAGATCACAACAAGCACGGAGACAGAGACAAGGAGAAACCTGATTGAATCGCCATAGGACAGCCCCCGAACGACATGCCCCGCAAGTCGTCCTCCGGCGCATCGACGCCCAAACGGAAGAAGACCAAGAAAGGCAACAACGCGGAGATCCAGCAGCAGAAGTCGCCGGCCCAGTTCTTCGCGGAGCATCAGGCCATCGCTGGATTCGACAACAAGGGCAAGTCGCTGTACACCAGCATCCGCGAACTGGTGGAGAACTCGCTCGACGCGTGCGAATCCATCGGTCAGCTGCCGTCCATCTCCGTCAACATCCAAGAAATCACGACGGACGAGTTCAATCGCAAGCAGGGGATAGAATTTGCCGCCAGGTACGAAGAGGAGGCCAACAGCAAGAAGCCCAAGCAGATCTCTGCTGATCATGTTCCTGCGGTTGCTGATACTGACGCCATTGCTCACGTTGTGGGGATTAACAATGGTGACATTGACGACGACATGAACCAGAACAACGAAGAACTTGCACTGGACTCTGCACTGCCACCATCTCTGCAGCAACGGGAGACGGCCATAGATGGTGACAAAGATGCCATCGCTTCGGAGCCATCTGCTGATCCACCGCCGGAAACGCCAAAATCCAAAGGCGCCGCTGCTGCCGGCAAAACCACCAAATCATCGGCCAAAGGATCGACGCCGAGCAAGAAGCAAGCATCCAAACGATCCCAAAGCAGCTACTTCATCATCCAGGTCCGTGACAACGGCTGCGGCATGGACCACGACGCCATTCCGGACCTGCTGGGCCGCGTGTTGAGTGGCAGCAAGTACGGCGTGCGTCAAACGCGCGGCAAGTTCGGACTCGGTGCCAAGATGGCCTTGATTTGGAGTCAGAAATCGACCAACATGCCGATCCGCGTCGTCACGGCACATCGTGCCAAATCGCGCAAGCACATGCTGGCGGACGATGAGACGATTCCCAAGTACAAGTCGACGTGCGTGTTGGATATCGACATTTCCAAGAACTGTCCGAGGCTGCACAAGCATGTCAAGGAGAAGAACGATGAGGAACGGTGGATCGGGACGGAGCTGGAGCTTTGTATCGAAGGCAATTGGACCACATAGTGAGTAGACGAGAGCATGAGTGCGAGTACGAATGCGAGTATGAATGCTGTGATTATTGCTCTGCATGCGTTGGGGCATCAACATTGGCGCAGTGCTATTCTATTCGATGTCCACTTCTGTGTGTGCAAGTATTTCAACTATTGCTAAAAAATGGCATAGCATCTCACAACTTCACTCATCCCAACGATCGCCAACATTGTCATTCTTCAACTCACGCACCACCACCACAACAACAATAACAACGACGACGACAAATGAACAAACAGCAAAGCACGCATCGTCAAGTACTTCCAGCAGCTGGCCATCATCACACCGTACGCGCAGCTGGAATTCCAGTACTCCCACAGCCAGAGCGATCATCTCAACTTCCAAATCCGCTACGACCGCCGCAGCGAGCAGATGCCGGAGCCTGCCAGACAGGTCAAGCATCACCCCACCAGCGTCAACAACCTCGTCATCCAGCAGCTCATGGAACGCGTGGATGCCAAAATGACCCTGCACAAGTTCCTCACCTCCGAACTCTCCAGCATCTCCCCGGCCATCGCAACCAGAATGATCAAGGATTGCAGCTGGGTCAACACGAAGACCATATCCTCCCTGTCGGACCTGGACATCACCAAGCTCGTTCAGGTGCTGCGTCGCACGAACGTCAAGGCGCCCGACGGCAACTGCCTCAGCCCGCTCGGCGAGTACAACCTCAACCTCGGCATCCGCAAGGTGCTGAATCCGGACTACGTCGCCACGTCACGTGACAAGCCGGGAGCCTACGACGGCCATTCCTTCCTCGTGGAGGCCGCCGTGTCGCTGGGCGGCAGCGGCAACACGTCCTCCAACACCGGCGCGCACACAAACGCAACGGCCATCGTCAAGGAGGGCATCACGGTCTTGCGCTTCGCCAACCGCATCCCACTGCTCTTCGAAGGCGCGGCGGACGTATCCACGCGCGTCGCCATGACCAAGCTCAAGTGGGCCAACTACAAGATCGATCCCAAGCGTGACAAGATCGGTGTCTTCGTCAGCATCGTGTCGACCAAGATTCCATACAAGGGCACGGGCAAGGAGTACATCGGCGACGACATCACGGAGATATCCACGTCCGTCAAGCGCGTGCTGCAGATGTGCTGTCAGCAGCTGCGCACGGTGCTGATCAAGCGCAATGCGCTGCGCGATCAGCGCGATCGCAAGAGCAAGCTCACGAAGTATATTCCAGATGTCAGCCGCGCTCTGTTCGGGTTGCTGGCGGAGATGAGGCAGAGGCGCATCGATGATGGCAATGATGGCCGAGACAAGCGGTCGCCCGCTCGTGGTCGCAGAGGTCGATCCAAAGACGATGGTGACGACGATGCATCGCCTTCGAAACGCCGCCGCACATCGTCCGTGTCGCAGGCCTTCTACCAATCCACGATGGAGGAGTTGGAGGCTGGTGATCTCGATGAAAAGATCCTCTCCAAGAAGCTGCATGAGGCAGTTGTGGCATCCACCACAATGGGTGACGGGGAAGGCGGCGTGGGCGACGGCGGATCGAATGGCCGGCAGAATGGATCGCACGGATCTAACGACAAGGACGTGGACAGGATCCCGTTGTATTTGAAGCAATTTCCTTTGCACGAGTATCTGGCGCAAGACATTGAAATCGTGAGGGAAGGTGAAAGCATGCGGAAAACACCAGCGGTCATCACGGAAACCGAACCACAAGCAAGCCAGAAGGGGAAGAAGAGCAAGGACGACGATGGCGACAGCGATTATGATGATGGCATGGCTGTCGATGTGGATGCGAATGCAGATGCGGACAGGCGCGAAGCAAACCAGGATCGGGATGATCACGGCGACGACAGCATGACCGTTGGGGCTGTGAATGGCAAGATGCGCGTCGTGGATCATCCCTTCTTCGTGTTCCGACCCATGCTGCAATAGGGCGATAGAGAATTCGGCCGCGTAAGCAAGTGTAGTCAGTCATTGCATTTCCATCGAGCAGCAATAGAAGGAACACGATACGATGTCATACATTCACTGTTGTCGGCATGAGTCTGGTGGTGGAGAGCCATGGGCAATGGTCAGGGGGCAGTGAGCACACAAGGCAAGATACAGCATCGCCACTGCAGTCCACGGCCTCCGAAAGCACCATTCCGCTGCCGTTGCAGAGTGAGCAATAGCATAGACCGCATGAAACCGTAACATCACGATGCCGTGGAGGTACGACCGATGATAACCGCGGTTGCGAGGGCCATTGTCGCTTTGCACGATTGATGGAGCCCCATGGGCGATGTGCGCTGTTTCTGAGACGCAGAATGATGCCTTGTGTGGGAAAGTTCACTTACGTACGTCACATGATGGAGAACAGACGAAGGTCATCGAGGCCATGCACACAAAAGAGAGAGAGGCTTTCCAACCCTCTGAATGCTTCACGAAAAGGTGTTTGTCAACGTCCATCGGACTGCCAACACAGAGACACAGAGTGAGTGAGCCTTGGGTGAGCGGGTGGGCGAGTGAGTGAAAGCGGTTGATGACGACGGAATGCTGCGAGTATCGCGCTCCTGTCATGACAGACGAGCCAATGAAGTGCGAATGGTCATTGTGACGGAGTTCACCGCGTGGAGTACCGTGTCGGAGAGTCGAGTATCATTGACCACGATGTCGACCGTGATGATCGTCGTCGCTGTGCCAGAGGTTGGCACGCCTTGAGCGAGGGTCGATCCACAATGCCGTTCTGTGATGCCAATGAAGACTTCGCCAACTGTTCCTTGCATACAACCATGTACGTACCTCATGAAAGTCGGCAGCACCCCAGAGAGCAATCGTGGGAGCGCGAGGATGTGGATCAAGTTCATGAGATGGTGTCGGAAGCAGATGGAGCAAGTGCGCGCACCTCCCTCCAGCATCAAGGCACATCGAAGTTGGCAAGATTCTTCGTTCTCGCTGCGCGTACTGAAAGCGCGAGGGAGACGGCGAAGGATAGCAGAGAGGCCACTCAACGCAAAAGCGAAGGAAAAAGTGGCGATGGACATCTCATCTGTTTGTGCTGATGGGCCTGTTCGATCTGCTTCCGACAAGCCGTCAGGTGTCACTTGTCTGCCGGAGCTTGGCACTTTTGCGATTTCAATGTCAGATGAACATATACATTGTATTAGTACATGAATACATTACTAAATACTTATGGCCAGTTTTCAAAAAATTGGTACATAGGATGTCCCGCGTTGAATGAGAGTGATTTAGCCGATTCATTGGGCATAGTGCGGTCTTTTGTATCCATCGTTGTGGAGCCACAAGAAGCACGGTGGAAATTTCATTGCAACCATTTTCCCGCGCTTTCGTGTGGTGCGTGCTGAGCCGTGCGATATGATAGGCTGCAGTAGGAATTTACAGGAGGGCACAATAGTGACGCCATCGTAACCAGGGAAAGCAGCAACACTGCAGAGCGATAAGTGTGAATGCGCGAGTTTGGCACGCAACTGCCCGACGAATGTACGCCCTGGTAGCAATACTACGCGTACTTGAATGCCAATACTCTGTGCCAAAGTGCGGAACAACAGCACGAACACATGCCATCACGAAAAAAGCACGCACACGGACTGCAAGAAGGGAAAACACGCGGAACGATAGCGAGCGCTGATGTGTGGCAAGAAAAGAAACAGCAAGAAACCAACGTGGGAAAGCTGTGCACAAACCAAGGCAAGAAGGGAAGAAGGCAAGAGAGCAGCCAACCAAGAAGGAAGGCAAACAAGAAAGAAGAACAGGCGGCAAACAAGAAGAGTGACAGAACCCGAAAAACGAACGCCAACGCGGAGACATCTGGGAAAGCGACACACGAAGGAAGGCGTCCCAACAAGAAACACGCCACTCGTGCTCGTCCTGCGCCCGCAACAAACGTCAACCACCTCCAACACGACAAGATCAGCGAAGAATCGGCGCTCGACGAATCGAAACGACAGGATCACAACCACATGCACGATCCCCCTCTATCCTGATCACAACCACATCGAAGCACATCCAAGCACATCGAAGCACATCAACTAATCAGGAACATCGTCGTCGTCCAGGAACAACATCATCCTCATCATCATCCTCATCATCATCATCATCATCGTCGTCTGGAAGACTTCACAACACACAAACGCTGAAACGGAGAGGAACCATTCTGGAGTCTCCCGCATTCTCAACGGACACACAATACGCACAACATCTCCCTCTGCGACGACGAACCAGTGGCAATTGCCGAACGACTGCGCCTTGTGTTTGATCTTGGCTTTGCCTGAACCTCAACTGCGCCGCACCACGCTGGATCGAAGTATAGTAGGGCAGAGCAACCTTGGGCTGTAGAGGAGCTACGCGCACATCCACCCGACACGCGCCACACTGGAACAACGATCGTACAACCGCTCGTACAGTACAGTACAATACGTACAAGGACAAGCACGGTGCGACCTGCCATACTGCCAAATCGTGAAGGTCGACGCCCGCTCCACACACAAAACATCATACTCGTGCATCCTCGTGCATACGTAGCGCATTCTGCACTGTTGAAGCAGACAGAGCACCGGTGCTGACAACCGAAGTTTGGATCAGACGAACCCTGTCGTCAGCCTCCACAGCACAAAAGTGGCTATCTCTGACACCAACTCAAGAAGCCGAACTGTTGGGTTGTGCGCTTTGTGGCCATTCATCAACTGCTCCATTGCAGGCACCATCTTCGATCACCACTGCTGCTGCCACAATGCATCATACAGCATCACAACACAACATCCAAGGCAAAAGGACTGGCACAATCACGGAGCCACAGGGACGCCGAATGGACTCAATCAAAGCGAAGCCAACGAGTGCGGCAAGTCACATCGCCTTCTTCTGCGATGACAAGGGCAGCAGGCTCAGCAACAGCATCCAACCCCACGCGGATCCAGATCCAGACGCAACAGTACCGCCCAACAAGGACACAAACACAAACGCACTCACAGATAAGGACACAGACACAGCAACAACCAAACCAACCACAGACAACGCGACGACAATGATGACGACGATCACCACAACGCAAAACCACGAATTCAGCGACTCCATCCTGACGTTGGTCACGCCATCAGCCTTCTTCGTCTCCAGCGTGGGAGACGATGGCGACAGCGACGCGCAATACTTCCGCCAGCACCGACACTACCAACAGCACTACGATGAAGATGAGGATGATTGCTACTACCGTTCGCACGCAGCAACCGCGTTCAAGCACGAGCATCAACGCGAACGGGACTGCATCAGTCACGAACAGTACATCATGTACGACGGCGTGCATCACAGCCTGTACAACGATACATCGTCCACGTGCACCTCGCTGTCCTCCTCGTCCGCCTCCATGCAGGAGCAGCAACAATCAGAGAATGACAATGGTTCGAAGACGGCAGACAGTGGATTGCTGATACCAGTGACGGCCGACGTCAGTTTGGGTGTCAAGAGGGATGACACAGCGCGCATCGACGAGCTGCGGCATCGCCTTGATGATGACGCCGAATCCATCTTTCTGCCCTCTCCGCCATGTTCCCATCATCAGCGGTTGGACACCCCGTTGCGTTCGCAGGACGACACGACCCAAATGCACCCCAACAACCACGAAGAAGTCATCTGGAACCTGCCGCACTACCACCCCGACGACGCCGTGGACAACTACCTCTACTATTACTACGACGATGTCGAATGCTGCTCCTTCGGCAAGGGCTTTCTGCAGCTGTGGAGCAACGTCCTCAAAGGTCACCAACGGCGCAAGCGTCAGCGTATGCATCGTCAGCTGCAACAGCAGCGCCAGCAGATGGAGTTGCAACGGCATTTGCATGTGTTGGCGCATCGATTAGAGTAGAGTAGAGTTAGCCGCTTGCTTCATTCTTAGTTAGAATCATTACAATGACAGAACTATGCATGTTGAGTGCGCAGAAGAGAGAATGATGGAATCTGGTGTCCAGACGGACGAATCTCCGTATCCGGCTGGCAGCTGTTGCTCATCCAAATTCTCTGCTGGATCGGTGAGGTTGTTTCACGTCCACTTCGGATGGAACCTGCCTTCTGCAGAATCCTGATATATCACACAATCAAGAATGGCACCATAACACTTGTGCATGTAGAGTACTCGACTGTTCCTACATAGGTGGATCATGTCTACGCTACGCTATTCTTACTGATCATTGCCTGCCTGCTTCGTCGCCGTCAACGTGAAATCACCGCTGCGCGTGCCGTACCCCGTCACGAGGATATGATACATCGTGCCCTTCTTCGTTGTGAACGATACGCTCTCGTTGCAGTTCATCGTGATGGACGGGCTCACGTGCTTGGCGCAACGCAATGATGGGCAGTCGTTCTCGTAGACGAAGATGCGCGAGTCGAACCTGCAGCCCTGGTCGGATGTCGTCGTCGTCAGCGTCCACAGCTCGTCGCTCGCGGCATTCTGCATCCTGTACCAGACGCCGGGCGATGTGGAGTACTCGGCTGCCGTCGTCGTTGTGCACATCTGGACGGTGGCATCGATCGTGGCGCCCTGCGTCGTGGCTTCCAGGGTCATCTCGTCCTCGAGATCCTGCGCCGTGGAGCAGTAGTTGTTGTCCGGGATGCCGTGGGGCCGAGACAGCTGGGAGTCGCCGACGGTCAGCTGGAAGTCGAATGCGGGGACATCGTGCGAGATCTCCGCCAGCTTGCGGCCATCGTTCTTGTTCTGCAGCTGCGACGGTGTCGTCACCAGCACGTAGTATCGCACCGCGGGTTGCGCAAGCCACCAGGCGGTGGCGTGTCCGCGCGACGACGGACCGGCAGTGACTGCATTCATGCATTTCAGCTGGCTGCAGTCCTCGCCAGCGAAGATGGAGACCGTGCCGTAGTCCACGGAACGTCGAATGTAACGCTCGAAGAACACGTCCGCCACCATGTAGTCATCGATGCCCATGATCTCGTACCAGGTGCCTCTCGAGGTTGGCAGCAGAGCGGCGATATCTTCCGGGGCTTCATTCTCGCCCTCGTCCCCGCCGCCACATGGCTCCACGATGGTGAAGCCACTGGATTGGAGAGGTGACAATCGCGTCGTGCCATACTCGGTAGAATCAAGGATCATCTTCTCAGCCGTCTTGCACACCGTGTGGTGAGTCTCAACAGTGCTCAACGTCAGCTGGAAGTTGCCCGTCGCGCGTTGGTACCCGTTGACATGGATGTAGTACGACACCCCGGCTTGCGCGTACCATTCCACGAGACTGCCGCCTTGCAAGCAGGACCTGTGCTGGTCGTTGAATGTGATGCATGTGAACTGCGTGTTTGCTTCGTCGCACACCATGTCGTCGCCCAGTTCAGGTGGTGGCAGCGTCATGGTGATGTCGCTGGCTGCCAGGACCGTCAGCTCCGTGTCGAAGTTGGTCCCGCTGCCAAGGACGCCGCCGCAGGTGTCCGCCTTCATCGCGATGTCCTCGGTGGGTGTGAACACGTACCAAGCACCTTCGCTGGCATCTCCCGTCGCTGCCGCTCCGATGCTGGAGGAGAAAGCGCCGCAGGTCTCAGCAAACACAGTGTTGTGCGTCGAATCTGTCGCACCGTTGATGTTGCGGGTGACAGCACCTGTGACAGTGCCGAGGGAGGGCAAGCGCAGAGCGTCGAAGCAGTTTTGAGCGGAGGAAACCTGGCTGCCTGACAAGTCGATGGTGGGTGCTTGAGTAGGGATCGTGGCCGGAGGTCCTTGGGATGCGGATGGTGCCGGTGTCTGCGTTGTCGCATCATATGCGGCGTCCGTTGGTGACTGTGTTGGCGAATCTGCACCCGTGGAGGTGGTCGGTGCCGTTGCGGTGGTTGTCGCTGCGGTTGTCGCCACTGCGTCTTTGTCATCGATTGTTGGCTCATCGTCGCTGTCCGAAACGTCCGGAGATGCGTCTGACAAGGAATCCGTGCCTTCATTGGAGTTATTGTTGCTGATGTTGCTTCTTCGCATCTGCAGAACAACTACGGAAGATAGGACCCCAACGATGGCCACCGCAAGGCAGATGAACATCGCAATCATCCTGCGCAACCTCTTGTTCTTCGTGGCGTCCACATTTTCGAACGAAGGGACGTGGCTGCCATCATGATTCTCGTCGGACGGGAACATCTCGTCCATGGACTGGCCAATTTCTGCACCCGCTGCCACCCCGTGCGCGCTGCTCTTGTCGTTCAGGTGCGCTTCGATGAGCATGGCTTCCTCATCGAATGAATTCCCCGCTCCTGGTGCCGAGGCCGATGCGCTTGCTGATTGTCGCACCATGGGGGCGAGCTCGAGCGTCATCGAAGGACCTTCACCGATCTTCGCTTGTGCGATCCCCCCTCTGTTCAGCCATTTCGAATAGGACCATGAAGAGCTCTGCGAATCGCCTGACTCATTGACATCAACATCATCCTGAACATCGCTAGTGTAGCTTTGATGTTCTCTGTCATCTTCCGAAATGCGGAACGAATGGGACGTCTGGTATGGAACAGATGGAAACACAGCCGGTGGATCCAACCCATCGTTGAGGCTCACATCTTCACCATCGAAAGGCAGCGAGTTCTGATCGTCGTCGTAGTCGTCGTTATCATCGGTTTGCATTTGGTAGAACTTCTTCGAACTCTTGCCACGCTTGGTTTTGCCGCTGCTCTTGTTCTTCTTGTTCATGCCAAGCTGTCCAAGTGATCGTTTCATCCATCCCATGCTCGCAATTTGAGTAATTGACGGCAAGGACATCATCGTCTTGACGTTCTTGAACCTGGGGGCAGCCTCGTCGTCTGCAGTAGCGGCTGTTGCGTCTTCTTGGTGTTCCGAATCCACGAATCCAGCCTCGGAGACAAGGTCATCATCGTCGATTGCCGTCAGGGAGGATGATGGAAGGTCGAAAACAAGAGGAGGGATGTGTCCATCTTCCATCTCCGACTGTAAGTCTTGCTTTGCATGCGGCTCTGGTGTTGTTGGCTTTTGTGTTTGCACTGGCGCTTGTGTCTGCGTGTGTTCCTCGCCTTCATCTTCGTCGCCTTCTGCGTTCTCGTTGTGGGCTGGAGGCATCGGCGCCGTCTTGGAATCTTCGACACAGTCAAATGGGACGGACGACACAGAGGATGCGACGATGGAAACATCTTCCTCTTCATAATCTATGTTGGCCTCATCGACATCGTCATCAAGTCTCATCCTTGCTGCCATCGACGAGGCGAAGAGCGCATTCGGTTTCAGGTGCGTGCGGGCGTAAGCAGAACAATGCTTGGACTTAGCGTCGTCAACGGATGGAGACAAGTCGGAGTTCGTGGACGGCGTGGCCGCTGCCATCGGTGATGTTCGAGCTTGGATAGGTGACGGCAGTGCCTCATCATCCAGATCGGCCATCGGTTCCAATTCTTCGCGTGGCATCACCATCATGGAATTGTCCATCGGTGTGCGTGCACGCATCTCTGGACTGGATCCATTCCCAAGGAGTACCTGTGGACTCAGATGAGACGACATGGTATGAGTGCTGTCATCCATCAGCGCGGCGGAGATGGGCGAGAGAGAGTTGTTCATCAAGTTGCTCGAGCTTGGAACTCTGTTCTGTCTCTTGGGTGTTGGCAGATTGGACATGTCCTCCACGCCGAAGGCAGAATCATCCAATCCTTGGGAGGGAGATGCGGCGGTTCCGAAACTGTCATCATCACCAGCATCATCACCAGCATCATCGTGATGCTGGATTGCTCCTGTCATTGGTGGAGTGCTGTCATTTGCGACGTCCTGTGGAGTGTATGCGTAAGTGGAAGCCAATGGCGAGGCCTTGTCAGGTGTCATGGGAGTTTCTCTCGCGAGCGGCGACGGAATCGCGTCGGTCGATTGCATGTCGTCCTTGGGAACATCCGTAGGCCTACTGCGCAAGGTTTCGGCCTGCGATGGTGAACTGACTGCCGCCTTGTTGCGCGACGCTGGTGTTTGTGCTACCTTCACATTGGCATTGCTTGGCGTTGGGCTTTGCACTTCCGATGACGATGGCGGCGAATGCAGCTGATCCTCGAGACGTCGCACGTGCACGTTGCTCGTATCAGCAGATTTGTTGGAGTTGGTGGAATCGTAGCTGCTGTTTGCGCCAGACTGCTTGCTTGGTGTCCAGACGGCTTCCGGAGTCTCCGCGTGCGTCTCAGGGGTGTCGGCGGCGGCATCGGCGGCCGTGGGTTTGACGACGAGGTTGGGTGTCGCATTCTCCTTCTCGGCCAGTTGCGATTGCAGCGCCTCGATTCGAGTTGGGGTGTTGAACGCAGGTACGGATGATCGTGTGATGCCTTCCATGGTGGCTTGGATGGATCTTGATTACAAGCTGATGCGAGATGACAGATGACAGATCGAGGAATGGGACCTGAATCCGAGACTGGGAGGTTGCTGATAGGTCACAAGTGTGTCCAGTCGAGGTGAGTATGCCACTTTGGTATTTGTTCTTTCAGAGTTGGTCCTGGTGCGTTGTTGGTAAGTATGAACACTATGAGAGAAACAATGCCAGGGTTGGCATGGTGCAGTACTACATCAAGATGTCTCTCCCGGCGAAGATTTCATGTTCTGTATCCTCAAGGCCCACTGCAACTCCGTTGATTCCAACAACAACAACACCAGCAGCAACAGAATTGCCATCACCAAACACCAAACATTGATGTTGTCCACATTCAATCGATGTGCATGATCAAGGTGACTGACACACACAGAGGGAGCAGGCCTGGATGATCGATGGCGACAATCCAATTCAAACTTTCAATCACATGGTCGCCTGTAATGTTGTGGAATATGGTGCACAGCATCACCTCACCTTCATCGAGTCCCACGCACGCCATGCTTCCTTCCATGTACCACGATGCGCACTCGTGCATGTATCCATGATTCACAACCTCCCCATTCCGCGTGAATGGTGCTATGAAGCAACATGGTTGAGTTTGGCATAGTGGACATACTTGTACTTGTGCCATCTCTTCTCTCTGGAGAGAGCGAGCTATCGTTCGTTTTGGATCACTTGTACTGGTTCTTATCTCGAATTTGAGTTTCAAGTTTTGAAACCACCACGATCTCTCCAACCACACCCACAAACATGAATCCAAAATGTGGCGCCAGATTCGAAACGATGAGAAGGTTCGGCGTTGCCAGAAGGCGGGAAAGCGTGCGTGTGCATGCTGTCCCAATCGTGGACATGATTGAACATCGATAGAGTACTTCATGAGTCTCGAATAAATCATTCTTGGTCGAATGGATCAAAATGAGATCTTTCCACAATCACGAAGAAGAAGGAATCCAAACCCGACGACACGAACCGCCACAAACAAACACCAAGGCTGACCATCTGCCGATCCGCACAACACCACCGCGATGGAATGGGATCGAGAGGGGCCGATCCTGATGTGGAATAGTCACACGAGGACTCTGGCGCGAACATAATCGTACTGCAGGAGGAGCATTGAATAGAGTAGGTCGAAGAGCACACCTGAAGCCGGAAGAGAAAGAGAGATAGAGAGAGGCGATTGATTCATCTAGAGAGGTATTGCGGAATACTGCCTTCTCTCTCTCTAGACCCGCCAAGTGGTCTTGCTGCCATCAGCAGATAGACACACTCTCTCTGTCTTGACATGATTGCCACCTCAACACTGCAGACAATCCGGTTGTCGTTGTCGACGAGGGCACGTGTGCGAGGATCATGCGCCAGGAGGTTCTTGGCATCGACACCAGACGTTGCACCGCAACCCAATGACAATGGCACGGCGACAGCGCCATCGCCAGCGGCGTTGCCAAACGAAACACCGCGCGGCATCTTCCGTCTGCTGGGCGCCAAAGAGCGCGCGTTGCTATCCGAACAGCAGACGCTGACGCAGCTGGCACGCCGCATCGCTCGCGAGGTGGGATCGGTCGATGTGCGCAAATCGGAGAATCGACGATTCCTGGAGGAGTTCCAATTGGATTCCACCTTTGCGGTGGTCATTGCTGGCGAATTCAATGCTGGCAAGTCGACCTTGGTCAACGCGTTGCTGGGGCAGAAGATGTTGGACATGGGTGCCTTGCCCACCACAGATTGCATCACGATTGTCAGCAACCCGGTTGCGACGTCGCCGTCGGTTGATTCGATCCATGCTGACACGCAGGATGGTAGCGACGCTACGACACCCACCAAGCAACAGCAACAGCGAGAACGCACATCGTTGCCGTCAGGCGTTGTCTTGCACCGCGTTGCGAAGGAGATGCCATTGCTGCACGATCTCACGTTGATTGACACGCCGGGCACCAACGCCGTGCTCACCGACCACACGGCGCGCACACTGCGGTTGCTGCCGGCCGCCGATTTGCTGCTCTTTGTCACGTCGGCCGATCGGCCGTTCCCAGACAGCGAGCGCACGCTGCTCAAGAGCATCCAGGCCTTCCGCAGGAATATCGTCATCGTTATCAACAAGATGGACATCTTGGATTCCGCCGGCGGCGATCATGGCAAGGAGCAGAAGCAGCAGGTGGTGGACTTTGTCACGCACAATGCAAGCGAATTGCTCGGCGCGAGGCCCATTGTTCTGCCGATCAGCTCGCGCGATGCGCTGACTGCCAAGGTCATGACGCACAGCAGCGGTTCGAAGAGTGACGGCAGCGCAGCAAGTGACGGCGAAGAGCGGTCCTCCAATTTGGGGATGCTGTGGGAGCGAAGTCACTTCGAGTCGCTGGAATCATTCCTCAAGGACACGTTGACGGCCGAAACCAAACTCAAATCCAAACTCACCAATCCGCTGGGCGTCATCGAGGGCATCATCGCCGAGTGCCTTCAGAAACTGGAACATCAGCAGAAGGACCTCGAGGCCGACGTTGCCACCCTCAACATATTCCAAAGCCAGTTCAATGGTTGGAAGAACGAGCTCCAGGCCGACCTGGCCACGTCACGGCGAGACGTGTCCAACATGCTCACATCGCAAGGCGAGCGTTGCTCGACGTTGTTGGATCAAACGAGTTGGCTTGATCTGTACAGGATATCATTCGATCAATCGGCGTTTGACAAGGCGTGGAAGGACACGCGGTCCATCTCTACAGCGCAATCCCAGCAGACGATGAAAGACGATCTTCTGGATCAGGTCAGAGACACAGCGTAAGTGGGCCGGTTTGAGAGTGTTTTGTGCAGATATTGGCGTGACATGTGAGATGGGGAAGGTTTGGAAGATGGCTTGATGTCGATCCATGCCTCCATGTGATTACGAATACCACCCATGCGATGAGTCTTGGTCTTGCCATTCATCCAAGGAAGGAAGCGTGCCATGCAGCTTGGCTGCCTTCTATCATACTATCTACCAAGGTTGATGCCCCAGCGGCATTGTCACCACGTCATCGGCATGATCATGAGTATGCTACCAAGATGCTGCAGCAACAAGTGCTCCGTTCGTGCAACGTACCCTGACTCACGTGATGTTTCAATGCTGAAATGGAAGCACCCACACGCGCAAAATTCAAATGCACATGGACATCTTCGTCGATGCAGTGACTCCGTCGCAACAAGAGGAAGGGCACAAGGACAGGCCGTCATTGAGTACTTGGGAAAACGGCCAGCCATGCAAAATCAGAGCCTGATTGGAAGCGTGACATCCGCATCTCGTTTTGAAGACACCCGGAAAAGTTTAGAAGAACGCCTGTCAAATGCTGTGGTCGAGACGATGGACTTTGATGAAACGGAGGAAGTCGGGCGCGTCTTCGAATCACTCCGCAGTGCAGCGATGGTGTCGGCAGGATTGCAAATAGGTGCACTCGGATCGGTTGGCCTGGCTGCAATGCAGTCGCTGGATGTCATTGCGGCATCATCGTCAGCGCTGGCGTTCGTCGTCACGGGTGGGGCATGGCTGTATTCGGGCACGACGAGGATACGGGGGTCGTACCAGCAGACGTGGAAACTACGTGCTTCCAGGTTGGATGCAGCGTTGGAAGAGATTTGTTCGAAGGAGCTGGAACGGGTCAACAGGCGGATCCTTGATGGCGTTGCACCGTACACGAGATTCGTCGAGACAGAACAGGAGAGAACAAGTGACCTCGTGGATCGATGCGAAGGCGTGCTGTCGTCCTCGAAGAACCTCCGGAGAAGGATTGGCAAGCTCTAATTTGTGTGATGCGTCAACTTCAATCAAATGGTTTTGCAACTGCCCGCAGATGGCACCTGTCTCCTTGGCGACACAGACAAACAACAGTAGAGTGAGTCCAGTGGAGTATTTGTACGAGAGTGCTATGTCCTAATACACAGCCCATGCTATCGCTCTCTCTCTCTCTGTAGAGGGAATAAGGCGCTGAGTGGGAGCGCCATCGTGCATTGGAATTGGTGCAATAGTATGGTATACTACAATCAAGCGCTCGCGCATAGAGCATGTGCCAGTACACACGAGGGATGAGGGCCGTTCGCAGAACAAGAATGCGATACGCTCTTGCGCCATGAGGCAAAGCCCGGCTGCGGTGTTGGTGCTCGGCCAATACGCACATATTATTCGTGCACTTGCACTGTTGAGTACTTTCTTCTCTCCTTGCGAATTCCTGTCTTGTGGTGTCCCGCATGTTCGCCTTCCGACATTCAATGGTCCATCTCTCCAGCGTCCCGGCACGAATGCAAGTACTCGTATGTATAGAGAGCAATCAACAGGATACTGCTTGTACATGGCTCATTGAGTACTCGTGGTGCACGTGCGAGTGCATGTGCACGTGCGAGATGCTCACCAAGTAACGGTGACAAGTGTCACATCATTGTTGGCCTTGCGCGCCAACTCATGTCTGACTTGCTTCTCCCAACGAACTCCTTCGCTAGCTACGATAGTGCTTCCACCTCTGGACCCAAGAGGGCTGAGCGTTGTGCTTGGTCACGTACCAACATGCTGCAGGATCGCGCTCCCCAAGGCATCATCATTGGTGTTTTCGCGGCAGTCCTGTTGTGTCTCGGTCTCCCGGATGCATGCCTCAACGGCTGGTCCATCACGATGACGGACACCACGCGATTACCCTTTTGGTATGAAGTAGTGCCACACTCATGTCTTGCTACGAGGACAGCATGCTTCGATTGACCTTGTAACTCCAACGAATGCTCAGAGGTGTTGATAATCAAGGAGGATTCAACTCAAGTTGTAAATGCTCAGCTGGGGCGGACCCTCCTTGGTCAACTTGCTCCTCTCCGTTTGGGTGAGATGGTGGATGAAGCGAATTCCGTCATCGACGTCCACCAGGCCAATCTGGGCGGCGGTTTCTGCCCAGTACGTCCTCCCTGCACCCGAAGCGGTGCGTTTGGTCATGGACAGGCGGGCGAATTCTTGCTTGATGTCCTCAGGCATTTGCTGACAAATACCAGTCTGCATGTGAGAGGTGCTCATGTTCTGTGCTGCCTGGTACATGCCACGGATAGATGCGGGAAAGTAGGTGGCCCCGCGATGGCGCGAGATCGTTGATAGGTGTTTGCAATGGCGGCACCGCATGCCGACCTGACCCCTGAGGATTGGCCTGTTTCTGCCACGGGAACGCACGTTTGGCTCGTGCTCGCCCGCTATGAAGACCTCGATCTGGAGGCGGGTCAAGACCTGGTTTGGCGCGAGGCGTTTGTAATCGCCTAGGATGCAGAGAATACGCGGCAGATCTCGAATTTGGGTGTCGACGGTTGGGATCGCTATTTTGCCGCCACTGGCGCCAGGTAACGACGAGCCGGTTATTGCCAGATGCCGTTTGGTCAATTCCAACTGAAGTTTGTAGTCAGAATGATTGTAGATACCTGGCTGACTTGGCTCGGGCGTCTTCAGCACTGACGGAACAGACGAGAGTGAGTTGCCGCGATTGCAAGGACGCTCGGTGCGTTTTTTCGTCGGTTTCCGAGGCGTTGGCTTACGAGTTAACGGCTGTGAACTGTTGCGAAGTGAGGATGAAGCCAAGACCTGATCTTCGGTTCGTTCGCGCCTCACATCCGAAGCTGTCGATGGTTGCTGCTGCATCGACTCGTTTGGAATTGACAAACGCGCTGCTGCTGATATTGGCATTCTCGCAGGTGGTCGCAATGGAGGGGATATCAAACCTGGCGGCTGTGAGTTTTGCGGCGGTTGTGCAAGCAGTATCGGCACCAATGCTGGAGGTGTTGGTTGCGGGTAGGCGAAGCCTGGCCATTGCGGCGCATATTGTAGTGGTTGCATAGGCTGCAGTGTTTGCAGGTGGGGCTGTTGATACAGTGACTGAGCAAACTGAATATGCGGTGCTACCGTCAGAGGGGCCCTCTGTGCCGTCGTGGCTGGGATCGGAGCGATGGGCAGGCCAGCAGGTGTGCGCGAGGGCACCCGAGGCTGAGCATCCATGACGGGTATAGTCTGCTGGGCTCCAGGACGAGCAGCTGGACCAGGCAGCCCTGTTGGGAATGGCATATTCAAATCAGTCAGAGGGTAAGGATTGGGCGCCGACATGAAGACTGCGCCATTGTTGCCAACCACAATCTGCTGTCCCATGCCCGGGGTTGCATTAATCATCACGAGCCTTGCATTCGCAACAGGGCTGTAGGGTTGTTGGATCTGTGCTTGCTGAAGCATTGGCGCAGGCAGCCCCTGACTGTTCGCTGTGAAGAAAAGCGGCTGCACTGCTGTGACACTGGGCTGCGTCTGCAGACTTTGCGCTTCAGCCGCGGTCTGGGCGAGAGATTCGGCTGATGGATGATCGGCTTGGTGGCCAGATGGGGTGGATTTCACCGCGTCTGGAACAGTCTGGAGGCTGTTGGCGGGCACCATGGCTGCTGTGCCTACGTTGAGGATTTGGTGTTGCTGCAGGATGGTTGAGCCTACTGAAGGCAATGCATCCAAGGAAGGACCGGCAGACGATGACAGAGACTCGTCGGGCGGTGGCACAGGTGATTCTCGCCTTCTTCTCTTCGCCATCCGATGAGCAACATGATCATGCCGATGAGCTGCATCGTCGTCTGTATGAGCCAGCAGCCAACATGCCATGGTCAAGACAACGTCAGAAGTATTGCATGGTGTTACATTGCATTGCATCACATGGTCGAAAGTCGTCGATGCAGCAAGAAGATGACGGAGACGTACGCACCAGAAGGTACGAATAGAGGCGAGGAAAGGGGAAAGGAAGGCAGGGCAAACGAGAATGAGAACGGATGTCGAAGTATACAAGAGGTGGCCGCAGAATGTAAAACTCCATACTCTATTCTGCAGAGAGAGTGCACAAACCCACAGTCCAAGCAGCCAAACTCTTGCCGCTGGCTGGATTGAAGTTGCAAGAATAGGGCAGTTCTTCCCGACACCAAACGAAGGCTGTGCAAATAGCTCCAAACACTCTGAAGCAGCAAGAAAAAGACGAAACAGCATCCATCTCACCATTGTGCACATGTCTCGTCGGACTGCTCCGCGAGTATGTTTCAACAGCCACACTGGTCGCCATGGCGTGTGCGGAGCCGGCGTTGGATTGACCAGCAACTGGAGGAATCCCATTTGTGGAGCCGTTACGCCCTGTTGCTTGCATCGTCGCATCTGTGTGCCTGGAGGACGTAGGAACAAGGGGCGAAGGCATGTCTGTTGTGTGCGAGTATGCAAACGTATGGTTATCCTGCGAGGACATCAATGTCAGGCGCCGTCGTCGCTATCGTCACTATCGTCACCTTTGTCGTTGCTGCTGAAACTGTTCTGGTTTGCTCAAGAAGGCCCTCAAGTGAGCTTGTTTCACTCAACGCACGGATCTGTACGAGAGAGTGCCTGTACTTGCAGAGCAACACTCGCGATGGATGCAGTGCTTTCAATTTGGAAGTGAACGCGTCGTTGAATGTATCGTAGGTCGTAGTTTTGCACAATCGATCAAGCAAGGATCACCATTCCAACGATGAGATTGTGTTTCATCCAGGAGCAACTTTCGCTAGAGTGAGTTGACTTTCGGTGGTGTGATGAATGGAATGCCTGGGTACTCCACCGACGAACCTGACTGGAACATGCTCCCCGTTCTCGAGATTTCTGTGCTCTCGTGCCGCAGTTGCTCGTACTCTCAGGAGGATCTCCTCAGAGAGACGAGAGCAGATTTAGCAAGTGGCCTGTTGGTATTGGTTTGGTTGGACACGACGACGAGCTCATGCATTCCAACGAGTAGTCTGTACTGTGGTTCGATCTGCAAGTATCCCTGAAGTACTCTAGAGTACTCGTGTACTGTGTGCTTGTGTCTTGCGCTTCGGCGATTGTCATCTTGGTGCCAGCGCATCAGGGGAGCGAACATGCCGTTCTTTGCCTTCCCACAGGAATCGCAGGAGTTGCGCCTCTACGCGAGCATCCGCGTATTCGTGGGGGGTACGGTATAAACAATTAACATGTACATTTATCGCTTGCCATTGCCATTGTTACGTATATTGGCTTGATCACCAACAAGCATGTATTTTCCGTGTGTTCTCTGTGCCGTGACAAAACTCGAGAGCTTTTTGGCTGTTTCCACGAGTACTCGTCTTTGCATCTTGGCAACACAGGCACAACTGTCAATGGTTTGTCGTCAATCTCCGAGGCGTACACGCAGGGAGAACATGCCGTCGAGGGGTAATAGACCAGAAAACAATCAGAAGAATCCGACATTGAAAACTACACAGAGCCCCCCAGCGCGCACGTATGATACTGATCGTGTTGCAGCTGCTTGGGGTGTGCGTGTCGCGCCAAACAAGTGACGATGTTGGTGGTTGACGGTTTCGTGGAAGCGCATGAGACAAGTCCGCCGGATCGTTCGCTACTGAGCGAGATAAGGGCTTAATTTAGGGCTGCAACTATTCGTAGGCCATTCTACGTCGCACCGCACGCTTCACACGAGGAGAGCGGCACTGACGCACGAGACGTGTGGACCGTTCCGATCAAACAGTGCACGTGAAGGACTCACCTGAACAACCAGCGCAAAATGGGCACGGGTTGTGCCAGATAGCTCACGGCAGATGGTACGATGGCATCCTTCCTTGTGTTTCGTGCTATGTATTTCTGCGTTATTTAAAGATCGTAGGCGCCTTTGCGCGGAAGTCCCTTGAGGATCACGTCATTGACAAAATTGTTTGTGTACGTGATGTCGCATCGCGGATTTGATCCATTCTTCGTGCCACACAACCACATCCAGTTTTTCGAACACGAACGGCTGGGCACCTTCTTGTCGACTTGAATGCCAGTACCCGTGTCTCTCTCGGCCTGTTTTGCACGGATACGAGGCGCCCACTGGAACCTTGCCTCGCGGTACGAATAGGCTTGTTTGAGATCAACGCCTGCCCATTTCTGTGCGGGTTCGGAGCGCCGAAAGCGCAAATCGCGACATTTTGTCCCTTGTTGCGGAGGCCAGTTGTTGGTTGTTGCTGTTGACGCTGCTGGTACGCAATCTGCCAGTATCAGATGTCCATCAACGGCAGCAGCTGTTGTCATCGTCACATTCAACTCGTGACGTGCGTTGATTCGATAGGTACTCTCATGTTCATCTCCTGCGTCAGTTCTTCCCGATGTCTGCACGGTTGCATTGTGGATACGGTGAGGGCGATGACAATGGTGCGTCGAGACGGTCGGCTTGTTTTCAACCAGTCCCGTGCGTTCTTGGTATGCCAGAACCTGCTGGTGCGACGAGCTCCGTGGTGAGGACCTTTGGATGCTTGGTATTGACGGCGCTTCGTCAGTCAAAGGTTGGTGATCTGCCTTGCAAAAGTTGGTCTGCGCCAACCACAACGCGTCAGGCTGGGATGCAATCGTCTGAATTGCATCCTCGAACAAGATTGCCGTGGTCCCATTCGCTCCGTGCTGGAATCGACGCCGCTGCTGATCATCATCACCATGATCACCATGAATCCACTTTCGTTGGTCTTGGTGACTGGCGCAACGCTGACTTGGCTTCGTCTCGTCACAATGTTGCTGCGCATGAAACGAAAGGGATTCATCTCGGTCATGGCTGGACCTGCAGAGGTCATGAACGTCGAAATGCCCAACACATCCCGACGTTTCTGATGTAGAAGTATGCGTGCATCTTTCTTGGTCATTCTTGACGGGCGGCAATGGCCATGGGAAGGCGGATGTCAAGACGTCGCCGTCAAATGACATGGCACGCTGCTTACACGATCGTGCGCTCTTGGTGAAACTGTTCGCAGCTCCAAGGATGCTGACAGCGGTCGTGCAACCTTCATGGGTCCCACAAGATCGAGGGCTTGCTGCGTTGGGGGCTTGGAGGATACTGTTCGAGTCAACCTGGTTGCTCAGGCCATAATGAGAGCGCCTGTGCAGGTGGTGGACACTGCCAGACGAGCAAGAAGACCAGTGGTGGCTCCAAACACCTTCAACGATTCCGTCATCCCAGTTTGTAAATGCGACAAAGGTGCTTCCCGCGATGGAAACGGCGCTTGCACCATGCAGAGCGTGAAAGGTGTCACCACATGTGGAGAGAGCTTCCGACCGTTCGCAGAGCAACTCATCTTGGTCCCGTTCCATGGTGCCGTCAGAGCAGCCTTCATCCATGATGAGTTCGTGTGCATTTGGAAAGAGTCCTGACATGCCAGTACTCACCACCTTCCACGTTAAGGTGGTACCATGAACGGACTCTACATGCAAGATTTGTCTTCGCGTGCGGCAGAAGGGCACCATGTCGCTTCCTACCACTGCCGGTGCGCTCGAGTTTGTTGTCAACCGCGGTGGCGGACCACCATGCGCATCCTCTGTATTCAGTTGCGTCTGATCTGAAATTGCGCAGTCCGATGTTAGGATCCAAACTTCAGGTGGTCGTGGTTGCAGCAGCATAGCTCTAGTACTGTGTGTGGTGATGGACTCCACCAGATCAACGATCTTCTTGCCCAGCGCATGTTCTTGGAATGATCTGGATGCATTGTGGAAATAGTCGGAAGAACGCTTCACGAATGGGTCGTACCATGCCATCTCCATCCTACTTGCCTGATTTCCTTTCATGAAGAACACTTCGTGTTTGGGCCCTAGTTGAGACCACACAGCTGTAGGATGTGTGGCGCTGTGCAACATTGCGCCAAGCAAGATCAGTCCGGATGCTGTCATGACCATGTAGAGCAACCTGCAAGAAGGCGCCTGGCGTGCCGCGATTGCATCCGTCTCATCGAAGCAACGGCCCATCGGCATGCCGTCCTCCCAACCACCGTCGCCTTGCGTATCACCCGCAGGCAACGAGCGTTGGCTCTCGTCAGCCGTCGTTCCTTCGTTTGTGATAGTCACGATAGGTCTTGGAGACCGAGCCAGGTTCTGCAACATTACCAACTGTGGCGATGACAACGAAGATGAAGAGGATGATGATACTGAAGAGATGGAAAGAGATGACGATCCTGCCATGAGAGGCCCATCCCTGTACGCGTTGCACAGTCCACCCTGCACCGATGACGGTGACATCGCGCACAGCTGTGGTACTGACAACGCGGACGGCGATTGAAAGTTTGCAGGCAGCATCAGCGTGAATGGATTGCGCGTCGCGGTCGCTTGCTTCTCTCGCAGCGCATCCAAGGCCGGTAGGGACGCTGCATGGGTGATCTTGCTGTTGGTCGACGTGCTGCCGGCATCTGCAGGTCTTGAAGATGAAGGGAAGTTCAAGTTGGCCAGACGATCTATCTTGCGCTGTAATCGTGCATCCTCTCCATCGAAGCATTGGACAGCGCTTCGATCATCGACGAGCCGCCGAAATCGTTGCAGTGGGAAGGATGATGCCGTCGATGCTGTCGTTGCTTGTGGCGATGATGACGTTGATTTGGGGGCAGTTCTGGTATGATGCGCGTGTTGATCGTGTTGGCACGAAACTGTGGATGCAATATTGATGGGTGCATCGATGCGCTGTGTGGATTCGTCTTTGCCAGTAACGCGGTGTGCATTGACTGAACCACTGCTGTGGTGTGTTGAACGAAGGTTGTGCTGGAGAGCTTGAGAGTGATGGAGGGTCGAGGAACCTGCCTGCAGCTCCACCCTGCTGATCCAAAGTTCCCTCAGTCTGCGCCCATCAAACGATTTGGATCCGCGCGCCTTGTTATTGTTGCTATCGATATTCGACATGCTTCCTCTGAAAGCGCAGGTGTGACACCTGCATCAACGGTCAATGATAACGACGGTGACGATGGCGATGATGATGAAGTTGACGATGGGCGATGATGGCAATTGGATGCAGCACCTTGGTGTTGATGGATCGTGGGCGCGCTGGTGGGCGCGCTCTTGTCGTGAGAGGTTCCACAACACATCCAAGAGTTTGGTGATGTTTTTGTTCTCTCCCTCATCTCTTTTTGCGTTGTTGTTGCTGCCATCGCTGCGGCAGCAACACGCTTTTCTGCGAATGTCGTTTTGATGTTCTGTTTTTGGTATCTTTCGTTTCTCGCGCGAGTTCTGTTGTGGTGACAAATCCGACCTCATTTTTCTGCCGAAACACGTTCTGGCAAGAGCAACAGGTCCCGCATGAGTGTAGTCGCACCATTGAACAAGAACAAGAACAAGGAGAGAGGGCCGAGTGCGAGTAGTGCGATCCAAGAGTCTCTGTGGTTGCTGCTTGTTGCCATGCACCAAAATGCTATTATATTGTATCTGATGCCACAACAACGACCTCCAGAACCAATTCGGTTGACAGTCATCATAATCTCCCTCATTTTATTTGATGACTTTGGAGAGTGTTCTGCATTGTTCTCTTCATCCTCCATCATGTTTTACGCCTTGTTATCATCATCCTCATCATCATTGACTTCGACCACCACGAGACCTCTTGGCGACAACCCAACATCCTTGAGGTTATCAGAGCGATGCACCACCTTGTGACCAACCGGCAGAACCAGCTGCCATGACTTACCCTGCAGCTCCTCCAAGGTCTCCACCCAGCTGTAGATACCTTCGGCCGTGTCCAAACTTGCTGGAAAACGACGCTGCACCCGTGGTTTCTTGCAGAATCGCGGCAATTTCAATGCGATCGTCGTAATCCCGCTCGTCCCCGCCGCTGGCTCTTGCGGCAATGATTCAAGAGCCTTTTCACGGCGTCGCGCAGCTTCTTCCTTGGCCGATTGCGCCAGAATTTGTTGTATCTGCGCTTCTTCTTCTTCTCTCTGCTTCGCGGCCTTCTTCTGCTCCTCCTTTTCTCTATCCTGTCTCAGGCTATTGTAGTACTCGGCATCCTGCTCGTCGCGCACCATGCGGTTGGAGGCAGCGATGGCGTGCTGCATGTCGCGCTCGGTTGCCTTGCGTTCGTTGTCGCGGTGTCCCAGTCGTTGCATCTGTCGTTCTGCACGCGTGCTCGCGTTATGATGCCGTCTCGACGATCGTGGTCGTGGTGCATTGGGGAAGGGGTTAGTTCGACTTGCTCTACTCGTACGGCGGCTACTGACACTGTCTTCATTGCTCGATGCCGGTGTCGGGTTTTGGTGAGATCTGCGCGGATTTGGTGGGAGCTTCGCATCGGCGGCACTATCTGCATCGCAATCAATGCTCCTGTCAATCCCGCCACCCATGAAACCCGCGGGTGTCTGTGATACAACTGCTGTCCCAACTGCCGCGGCTTGTTCCGTGTCCGGAGATGAACGAGCACAAGCTTGCGGAAGCGAAGACGGGATGCTCGCAGCAGCACCTTCCTGCGATGCCGCTATCGCCATTGCGATTTGCTCGTCCTCTGACATCATTGCGAGTTGCGAATACTCCGATGGTTCCTCTCGTACTTGCTGTTGCGCGAGTGCATTGTCCATGAAAGATGGTACGTATGGATCTGTGCGGCGCTGCTTGGGCGGTCGCTCGTCACCGTGTTCATCATCGTCACGATGTCTGCGAGGTTGCTCGAAGTTGCTGATGGGCTGTGGCGTCGCAAACTTCACACCAACGCACTCAATCTCTTCCTCCTCGTTATCCTCATCATCGTTGTCCTCCTCATCATCATCATCATCAATATCATCGTCATCTCCATCGTCGCCATACTCGTAGTTGCTATCATCTTTCAGATGTTGGACGCAGTCGCTTTCATTGCTGGAAGGGCTGTTGTTGACATCCTCCATCTCTATATCCATGGGCGCATAGTTTTCATCATCATAGTCCTCATCATCATCATCATCGTCATCGTCATGCGCATCACTGTTTTTGGTGGTTGTCCGTTTGGATGAGACCGAGGCGGCTCTTATCAGTTCACTCGGTAACGTCGCAGCCATCGATGATAATGAGGGACGACACCGCCGCTCTTCTGGCGTGCGCAGATCTTCCATCTCGTGCAGCGGGGATTGCAAGGAAGATGGAATCGAAGGTATGTCCTGCGACTGGCGAACTGCTTCGGAATACTCACCGTCGTCCGCGCTGGATTGCTCGGAACCTCCAGGCGAATCCAGCAACGAGATCACTTCCGTCTCGCCGACTGGCTTCTTTGATCGATTGTGTGATCTTTGGGACATTGTGGGGTTGTCTGCGCGACGAAAGAGTGCTCTGTGTTGACTTGGCGTGGTGTTTGAATCATTGGCGCCTCTTGCGTCCCACCTGGTGATCGGTCGTACAGTACGCGTGGCACTGCTTGCGGTGTGAGGAGCCGTTGTTTGTCGAGGATGATTCAGGGCGGTGTGATGTTCGGAGATGGTAGGAAGTTTTGAAACCTTTGCTGGATGCCGATCAATGCCGCAAAGAGAGTCAGAGAGAGTGAGAGAAACAGCGAGGTGGTGGCCTGTTTGTGTTTGTGGCAGTGTAGCTTCCTCCTTTCCCTCTCTTTCTTCTGTGTGGGTGTTGCCGTTGGTTCCCAGCCAGCGCAGTTTCGATGTGGCTTCGGCCAACCGTGCGACGAAAGAAGTCTCCGTCTTTTTGTGTTGTTTGTCGTTTTTGTGACAACAACCGGGTTCCTTTCGTTTCGGCCGTATGACTCAATGGACCAACATTGAACATTGAGGTCGCGATGAGACTTCGTATGTTCCGCCACACATGCATACTAGCATCTCGAAGATAGATCATGCACAGTTTTGAAATCATCCAACTTCTCTCTTCTGCAACAGTTGTTCGTGGAGCGCGTGTGCAACGGGTGATTCTGAATGCTACTTAGATGTCACTTAGAGGTTCCTTCGGCTTTCATTGGTGGCTGCGGTTGTCTATTTGAATCCTGCAGTGACTAACGCAAGGTCTCCGGCGCATGTTGCATGCCGATCGAGGCAGTTCCAAGATGGGGCAACGGATCGTGGCATTCGGAACTGCAGCTTGGCTTTAAGTCGTGGTCTTCGCAGTTGAGCAGGGATACATACGGGTGGAGATGGACGTCGAGTGTCGGTCGGTATGGCATGGCGCGGTGTGGTGTGGTGTGGACGAACGAGAGAGGGAGAAAAGGAGCTTCAGACAGAGATCCTCTTCCAGGACTTGGTGCAGTTGTCGAACGAGTGATTAGCTTGGAGGTTGAGCAGGTGGGCGCGAGCGAATGGGTGATTGAGATCATCTAGTGTGAATGTGTATGGTACGGTCTACTCTTAGCGTTGGTATGGTAAAGCACCACACGCTGCAACAGAGTATTCGTATGGCTCTCCACTCTCTGCTATTCAAAGGGTTGTTTGTATGTGTGCATGTGTGTACGTGTGCACGTACGCGCGTCTGATTCCAGATGTACGAATGGCATGCCTTGCCTGCTTTTCGAAGACAAAGGCAACGACTGAAAACAGATTGAGAAGGACGGAACTACGAATCAATCAGCAGAGCGACCAGGCGTGATAGTAGGCGATAGTTCGAATAAGCTGCACTCACGCGAACTGTCAACTTTGAGTAATAGTACTCTACTTTGTATCCGTAGGTCTTATCCGTGACGTGCTCTCTGCAGAGACACGAGTGAACGTGTTTGGTATGAACACAGAGTATTCGTGCAAGGGAAGGCAATACGCTTTGGGCAATCCTATCAGTAGTAGTACGACTGCCCAACCGCTCTCAAGAACGTGCTCATCTGGGGTTTCCTACGATTCGCTGAACGGGGTTGTTTGGCGCATACGCGAACGAGTATGGTAGAGGAAGCACTCGTAACCGTAAATACCATACTCTGCTGTGCTCTGCGAGCATAGTGCACGCATGTGATGGACAATCCGGTCGCAAAGCCACCTCTCTCGTCTTCGGCCAACGGCCTTCACAACACCGACTCGTTGTTCCAGCAACGGCAATAGGAACGGCAACTTTGTGAGGTTCAAGTCGTGATGTTGGTTCGTTGTTGTTGCGACGCTCCGAATGAGAGATTGGCATGGACAATGCTGGACACACGCGTGACGACCCCAATCAAATCGAAAGAGAAATGGAAAGAGAAAGAGAGACGCACAACGACGTTCGCAGAAACTGATGTGTCCGATTGTCGGAGATGTGATGCGCTTCGCGCAGCTGGGTGATCGTGCCAATGTGGAGTGGCCAATTTTGAAAACAAATGACGCATTCGGAAGGGTCTTCCTGTGCGATGTTCATGATCCGACATGAAGCACATGTAAAAACGGCAAAGACGGTGAACCCGCAACTCGGTGGCCTGGTGCCGTTTGTCACATTTTAGATTCGTGGTGGTTCCCGTTTTGTTCTGATTTCGATCGTGGTGTGGAGATGTCCGTCACCTCGGTAGGCTCGTTTTCATGTGTGAGACTTAGTTTCCCAGGATTGGTTGCTTAAGGTGAGACGTCCGACGACATAACGACAACGCCATCACTTCCGCTATTTGGCGTGCTCAATCCGTAACCGTTGCCCATCACATGCCAACCAAGCCATTTTCAAATTGCCGAACAAAGAAGTTTGAGAAAGATCGGAGTGGGAATGGAAATGAAATGAAAAATCAAAGCAAAGCCACCAACAGAAGGAGTCGTTCTCTCGACGAAAACGGAATGGGATGACCTCTCCATCTCTCCATCTCTCTGTGTCGTTGGCAACTCCATCAATTTGTGGTGCATTGCTCATCCAGTGAGAGTGGGGAAGCACATGGGCAAGCACGACACGCAAGCAGGAGTGAAGCGATTTCTCCATTCGCGATCCACATGAAGATGCTCTGGTCCTGTGACGCGCCGTCATCCTCTTCTCATCAACAGCATCAACTGAACATTCAACTGTGCAATCAACAACACAATCAACAACACAATCAGTCCAACCATCGATTGAACACCCACAACTAAACCTCCTGATTTGACATCACCATCGACCCCGAGATCGACATCACCGTCAACAACAAGGGACAAGGGACAGAGGCAGACAGCCCCACTGACACAAGAGCACAAGAGCACAAAAGCCTGCAAAGGAGTAACCGCCAAAATCAGAGAAACACGACAGGCTTCCACCAATCTCCTCCACGCCCGCACCTGAGAGACCATCATCATCCACCCCCTCATCCTCGCACACATCCTCATAATTCGCATCATCTCATCAACTTCAGTCCAGCAATCATCGCATCGCACAACATCCCATACCAGATCGCAACACAGCACAGCTCAGCAACATGGCAGCTCCAATCACTCACCTCGCCAGCCCTCACTATTCCAGACAACCCCGTTCTCCGCTTGCAATTTCCGCGCCATCCGCCGCAGCAATAGCAACACCAGGAGCAACTTTGGCGGGAACCAACGGAGGCGCATCGAACGGGTATCGAACCATCATGGTTCCAATGCAGGTTCCTTTGCAAAACCCCAGTTCCCCCCAGTCACACGCAGCTCGTCATTTTCACCACCATAATCAACAGCAGCAGCACCACCAGCCACAACCACAGGCACAACCACAAGGATACCGCGCACTTCAATCACACCATCACAGCCACAACCACAGTCACAACCATAACCTCAATCTCAATCTTTCGCATCCGCACTCGCACACCCACACCCACACTCAGCACCTCCAACAGTTCGAGTACGAGTACGAGCATCAGCTGCGACAGAGGCAGAGACAGCTGGCCATGTCGAGACACCCGCAGCACTTGGCGCCGACGGCGGCATCTTCCGCGCCTCACTTCAGCTACCACCCCAAGTACGTCTACAACGGGGCCCGTTGGATGCCCACCTCTGCTCGCGGACCTGCCATCCACACCACGGCACCCCCAACGCCAGCGCACCGCCCTTGCGTACAAACCTCGTCTTCTTACGCGGAATCGCCAGGAAAGGAGCACGTTTCCCACTTTGTTCCCAAGAACCAGGCTAGCCACGAGCCAAAGCCAGGCGCTGAGGAGCATGGCGGCCACGACGAACTGGTGGCTGCGAACGCTCTCATGAACCTCAAGCCAACCGGCAAAGCCAGCACCAGCGAGGCACGATCCGCCCATGTCACTCCGAATCACCGCCCTGCCACCACGGGCAGGCCGCAGCTCTTCCGTCCCATCCGATCGGAGCAACCTGCCGCGGTCGGAACCCCCACGTCTGCCTTCGCGCCCGCCACCACGCCCACGCACGCACCATCGTCCTCCTCCCTGCTTCCGCCCAAGCACGCCCATTCCTACCTCTCCACGAAGGAGGGCCAGCACCGTCAGGGAAGGGTCACCCCGAGCTTCTCCTTCGAGTCTCCGCAGACGCACCGCCCGCTTTCCTACTCCTACCGCAATGAGTACGCCAGCGACGTCCCAAGCGTCGTGGAATCCGACATGGACTCGCCTCCTCCCACACCCTCCACTCTGGCATCTTTGCACACGGCAGCCACATTGCCAGCTTCGCCAACGGCCAAGGCAAGCGCGGAGAACCCCGAGTGGCACACCGGCTCCACGTCCTTGGCGCTGCCCGAGGATGAGGACGTCCTGTCGCCATTGCACTGCTTCATGAGACGGTACTGCGTCGAAGCCTTCGCTGCCACGGTCGACGACATCGCCACGCCGCGGTACGGCAAGTCGCACGGCGTCAAGGTGGTCGTGGGACAGGTCGGCATCCGGTGCGTCTACTGCAAGCACAGACCCAGCAACAACCGCCCGGAACGTGCCGTCTGCTTCCCATCGGCCCTGCGCAACATCTACCACTCCATCGAGACGTGGCAGCGCAGGCACAGCGTCGTGTGTCCGCACATCGCCCCGTGGGTCAAGAAGAACATGACGCAGCTCATGGAGTCATCCAAGTCCAGGGCCGGCGGCAGGCGCAAGTACTGGGAGGATTCCGCCCGCCGCCTCGGCATGGGCGACACCCCCATCGGTGTTCGGTTCATCCGCACTCCAGGCGCCTTGCCGGCCATTCCAAAGTCGATGTCTCCCGCAGCAGCGACCACGTCGTCGGCAGGATCCAAGGCGCACCCCGCCTTGGCCGACCAGATCTCCAAGCAACCGTCCGCTCCGGTCGTGGAGCCCGAGGACCGTCAGCTCATCACCGACTACCTCTTCCTCCTCATGGATCAGATGCAGACGTGCTCCTTCACGGAGGAGGACCGCTCCGGCGGCCGCAGCAAGGTCAAGAGCAACCCCGTAGGCTTCCCCGGCATCATGTGCAAGCACTGCCACGGCAAGGCCGGTTTCGGACGCTACTTCCCCACGTCCGCCGGCGCTCTCGCATTGGCCAACTCGGATCGCAACATCCACAACCACATCAAGAAGTGCCGCAAGTGCCCACCCAAGATCAAGGAAGATCTGGCGCATCTGGCCAAATCGGAGGTCACCAAGAAGAACCGCAGAGGTCTGCGCAAGCTCTTCTTTCGCAGGGTGTGGCAACGCGTTCACGGGGAAGAAGACAAGTGAAGTGCGATTCATAGAATGGAATGTTTCACGTACGGTAATAGCCATCCTATATAATACATATTATATATACAATAGTATATTATGATCTAATGCATTACACAATACTATTGCTCAATACAGTAAAGACGTAAATGCACTTGTATCTGCTGATGATACCTGTCAGGTAGGCATATGATTGTCTGTTTTTGCTCACGTTCAATGATGGAGATGTCACTCTCTCCAGAGTATAATAGTATTCAATTCTACTTCTTCATAAACCTCCCAGCATCCCTGGACTTGTTCTTCTTCCGCTTCTTGGCCAGCGCCTTCTCCACGGCCTTGTCGCCACCCTGCCGCCGCAGCTCGTCGAACTTGGCCTCCAGCAGCCGCTTCTTCTGCTCGCTCTTCTTGAGGTAGTACACGCCGGCCTTGCCCTGCGCCACGTCGTCGCGCAACTTGCGCTTCATGTTGCGCTTGGCCGCGCGCTCCAACCCCTTGCGCTGCGTCTCGGCAATCTCCTGCAGCTTCTCCTGCAGCAGCGCCTTGTCTTCTTGCAGCGTCGCCGTGCCCGTCATCTTCAGCTTCTTGCGCATCTTCTGGCCCTTCTTGCCCGTCACCTTGTGCGCCTTGATGCGCTGCCGCAACGTCGCGATCTCCTGCTTGCGCAGGTCGTTGACGAATTCGTAGTTGCGCTCGAAATGATCCTCGTTGAAATGGCCGGCCAGATTGGACATGCGTGGGTCGTTCGATTTGTAGCGGTTGGCGTTGATGTCGACGCCCAATCCGGCGAATTGGTACGCGCCGCGCTGGAAGAAGGCCTTGCGTTTGGAGGAGGCTTCGGTGGGGGCGTGTTTCGATTTCTTTCTGTCCGTCGCCCTGTGTGTTTGCAGTCGTTGCGATGCCACTTGCAGGGCCTTCTGTTTACGCTGGCGTACATCGCGCAGGTTGCGGGCGCCGCGTTCCTCCTGTCGTTGCAATCGGACGGAGAGGGGCAGGTTGTCATCGTCATCATCGTCATCACCATCGCTATCATCGTCGTCGCTGCTCACACCTTCGGAACCCAGGTCGTTGTCAGCATCATCGTAGTAGTCGTTGGAATTGCGCGATTCATCATCATCACTGTTTCTGTGGCCATCGCTAGAATCGTCATCAGCTGAAGACGACGACGATGATGAGGAACTCACGCCCTCCGATCCCATGTCGTTCTCACTCTCGTTGTCACTCTCATTGTCGTTGTCGTTCTCACTGTTGCTACTTTCTGCCTCAGAAGATGAAGGCGACGGTGATTCTTGGCCGTCGTCTCTTTGCTGATAGGCTCTCCTCTTCATGGTTGCTTTTGAGTGTTAGATCCACAATGAACCTCTATTCTATTCTATTCTGCTCGCACGAGCTATGATGTAGACACAATCAATGATGAAGTCTCCAGACACTCTGTTGGAGATGTCCATCAAGGAAGGACGCAGCGCGGCAACATCCATCCGAAACACATGATGGTTTGGTTGGACGTGGATGGATTCGTTTCGTGAATGGCGCCAACGTCTGACCGTCAACCGGTTCAACTGACAGAGAATTCGAACCACCATTCTTTGTGTCGTGTGGAACAGCGACTACCAAAGAATCCAAAGCGGCGCAGCAGGTTGAGGATTGGTGATGATGTGACAATGGTATTTCGCGCTCCAAGTCTGACGCTGCCGTCGTTGTTGCGTGCGCCGCATGCAAGTCGTGTCGAAGTTCTGCGTCTTCGTCCTGTCCGGAGAGTGTCAATGGCGCGATGGGAAGCGCCCCTGAGGCAAGCATCACCGCTTGCCATGAGCTGATTCGTCGAGGCTCCTCTGACGTCGTCGGCGGGCTTCGGCCTCTGTTCTTCAGAAATGACCGTCATTCCGCACGAACACGTGGACGCGTGAAATGGACAGTCACAACTGCCGGAGAGAGACGTTTGGGATTACCCGTTGGGCGCACAGATTCGCCACAACAGGACACACCACATGACAACAAGAGACATAACAGTCGCCAACACCGCCAGGTGGAGGAACTTGGAATAACACCCCACCACACTTATCCTCGTCATTTTACCCGCCGTTCAAGTACTCTCCACCAGTCGCAAAGAACGCAACAACAGCTTGGGGAAGCGAAAGCACGAGTACAACAGTGCCGCGTCGATGAACAACAACGGCAGTAGTCGTATAGTAGCAACTGCACAGAGCAGAGCAGCAGAGACCAACACCAGAAGGCATCACCTCCGCCCACTTCCATCTGCTTCCAGAGCATGCCCGAGCGGTCGTCCGTGCCAACAGTCACCATCCGAAGAGACATCACGAAAGGCAAGGAGCATCCGCGCGACAACGCAAAGCGACAAGCTACCGGTAAGAGGTGCTGCACGAGCGAGCATCTTCAGCAAGGACCAAGGTCACTAACAGGTTGCAGCAAGACATCCGAAGGATCATCAAAGAGGCGACGCACATCGGAGACCTTCCGCATCCATTTGGCATCAACGATCACCGCCACGAGACGAACGACACCATCCTCATCATCTCCGCTGCGGCAATTGCATTCCTTCCATAGTCGTACCGTGTTCTGCGAAGTGGCAGTCACAGTAGTCGCACTACGAATATCGCGCCCTTCGCCAAGCGTATTCGGACCCATCTCTCTTGGGCAACCATAGTCGAGAGGGACAAGACGCAGCATCCTTGGAAGGCGTTCGTTGGAAGAAAGGGATAATCGGACCGGAACCGACACCAACAACACCATCAAGAGAGGAATCGGTTGTTGCCAATTGCCTCGCTGCTGGTCTTGTGTGGCTGTCCATCGTCGACTTCCATCGTTGACTTCCAAACGTTGAACTGAGGACGACCAAAGGATTTGAGCGAAGGCTGTGAGCAAGAGAGGGGTCAGACACTTCCTTTTTCTCCCTTCTTCCCTCACAACAACGACAACCGTGCACTGCCCATCCTTAGTACCTCGCTTCCCTCCCCGAACAGCGCCGATTTGGTCCATCGAAACCACTTTTGCGCCATCAACAACACGAAGACCAACTCTGGCGCCCCCGTCATCGCGTCTGTGACTTCTTCTTGGTCGTCTGCGTCGGTCGTGGAACAACGCAGCCGGTGTCAGAGGGACCTGGTGCAAAAAGCGCCTTTGATCCACTTGTCGAGTTGGTTTAGCCGTCGGCGGCATTGTCTGTCCAACAGAGTCAGCAGGGTGGAACAGATCGAAGCCATACCAAGCAGCACAAGGCAGTTCATTGCAAGCAGCCACATCACATCACATTCAAAGCAACAGGCAACTGATCAACAGAGCAGATAGCTTGGCAAACCACAGAACAGAGCAGAACAGAGCAGTTCCATACTTGTGTTTGCGTTTGTGATTGTGTCCGCACTCTGACTTGCACCCAATCAGTCAATCAATCAGTCAGTCAATCAGTCAGTCAATCGACCAGTCAATACACAGACAGGCACACTGGCACAACCACACAATTACACAAGCCTATTGACAACCACATCCCACGATGGTCGCCTCGCAATCTTCATTCCATGACTCCTTCGTCT
Organism: Craspedostauros australis; assembly: GCA_026770025.1. NCBI lineage: Eukaryota > Bacillariophyta > Bacillariophyceae > Mastogloiales > Achnanthaceae > Craspedostauros > Craspedostauros australis. The sequence continues at coordinate 316,014 of JAMXDE010000023.1, forward strand.
TCGCGCTGGAGGAAAAGGTCGAGGCGCCGTACTTCGATGACATCAACAACAGCTTCTCCAGCCGACGCGACGAGGATGACGAGAACAACATGGGCTACGACCACGATGCCGAAGGCGGGCCCAACAGCGAGGAGTTCGATCTCGAGAATGGAAAGCGCAATGGCGGCAAGAAGAAGAGGACCGCGGTGCAGTGGGAGACGCGAAGGATAAGGCGCTCGAGGCGCATGTCCTTGCTCCTCGTCCTTCTCAATTTCGTCTTCGTCACGACCTGCTTCATCATATTGCTGCAGGACGGCAACGCGGCCAGTTGCGATGACGATGACACAATAAGCCAAAAGATCCCCGTGCCGGTATACTTCGTTGTCGAGAGCGCCTTCCTCCTGTCGCTCCTCTACGTTCTCTTCCAGCACAACGCAGCGGTCGAACGCCGCCACGAGATGGTCAACAAACTGCATCGCGACGCCGATCACATCGTCGCCTCCCTCTTCCCTGCCAACGTGCGCGAGCGATTATTCCAGAGCAACAACACGGTGGCATCGCACCAGACGCCCACCCTCAAGGACGGCAAGAAACAACGCCGCCTATCCGCCCACAGCATACCCAACGACGTCGTCTCCGTCTCCGAGGCCAGCTTCGGCGAGATGTCGGAAGCGACCGGCGACTCCATATTCGGTTCCGCCAAAATATCATCCTCCAAAAACCGCCTCAAGAACTTCCTCAAGGAAGGACGCCTCTACTCCAGCAACAACAGCACGGCCACACCGCAGAACATCGACACGTCGTCGACGAGCAGCCTCGGCGGCGAAATCGTCGTCGAAAGCGCCGCGTCCGTCGCCACGGTCGGCAGCAACGGCGTGCCCGTCGCCAAACCCATCGCCGATCTATTTCCACAGACGACCGTCCTCTTTGCGGATATCGCTGGTTTCACGGCCTGGAGTTCGCAGCGTGAACCAGAACAAGTCTTCACCTTGTTGCAGACCATCTATCATGCCTTTGATGTGTTGGCGCGGAAACGGGCCGTTTTTAAGGTCGAGGTGAGTGTGGAATGGGATGTTGTTCATTGCATATGTTGTGCGTATTGCATATATTGTGTGTATTGTGTGCATTGCTCGGTGTTTGTATCGATCTGTCGCAGACGCATCAAACAGAATGATGGCTGTGCAAAATAGTTCACGAACGAACCCTTCGACGTTGGCGTCCAACCACACTTTTTCATCTCCGTGATCCTCACTCACCATGCCTCAACCCATTCCATTCCCTTCTCCACCACCACTACCATCATCATCTCTTGAACACGAACAGACGATCGGTGATTGCTACGTCGCAGTGTGCGGTCTGCCAGATCCTCAACCGGATCATGCCGTCCGCATGGTGAAGTTTGCGCGCGAGTGCATGACCAAGATGGTGGAACTGACCAAACGGCTGGAACGCACGCTTGGACCAGAGACGGGCGAATTGTTCCTGCGCATCGGTCTGCACAGCGGCCCGTGCATCGCGGGGGTGTTGCTGGGGGAAAAGTCGCGCTTCCAATTATTCGGTGACACCGTCAACATGGCATCGCGCATGGAGAGCACGGGCGAGGCGCGCAAAATACAAATCTCGCAGGCCACCGCGGACCTCGTCACGGAGGCCGGCAAGGAGTACTGGATCCGACCGCGCGACGAACTCGTCCAGGCCAAGGGCAAGGGCAAGGTGCAGACCTTCTGGGTCATCCCGCGCAGCAGCTCCACGGCCTGCAACGGCATGATGTCACGCTCCATGCATTCCGAGGACAGCTCCGACTTCCCCTCCGGCGGGCCTCTCATGTGGGGCGACGCCCAGGGCCTCATCAAGGCGCAGCCTGGAGCGGAGGGCGCCACGACCAAATCGGAACGCCTCATTGATTGGCAAGTCGAGCTGCTGGCGGGTGCGCTCAAGCAGGTGGTGGAATTCCGCACGTCGATGGAGCACATAACAGGGGCGTTGCGAGATCCGGACGACAAGGTGGAACCCATCACGACGCAGAGCCTGGTGCTGGACGAAGTCACGGAGACCATCACGCTGCCCAAGATCGATCCGGAGGATCTGATACGGATCCGCGAATTGCACGTCTCTGTGGAATTGGACGCCGTCGTGATGGACCAGCTGCGAGATTACGTGACGACGATTTCGTCATTCTACCGCGCCAACGCCTTCCACAACTTCGAACATGCCAACCACGTCACGCAGTCCGTCAACAAGCTGCTGAAGCGCGTCAAGGAACAGGACGATGTCGACAACACCTTCGATCTGCATCATTACACGCACGGCATCACGTCGGATCCATTGACGCAATTCGCCATCATCTTCTCCGCGCTCATTCACGACGTGGACCACGAAGGTGTGCCGAATGCGCAGCTGATCAAGGAGAAACCGCACATCGGCGTTCTCTATCAGAATCGCAGCGTGGCGGAGCAGAACTCGGTCGAATTGGCGTGGGAGCTGCTGATGGAACCAAACTACGAGGCGTTGCAACGATGCATCTACGCCACGGATGCCGAACTGCGTCAATTCCGGCAGGTCGTGGTGAACATCGTCGTGGCGACGGACATCTTCGATCCTGGTCAGAAGGCATTGCGCAACCAGCGTTGGGAGAAGGCGTTCCACAACGAAAGCGCCTTGCTGATGTCGCCCGAGGACGTTGCCGATCTGAAGGCCACGATCGTCCTGGAGCATCTGATGCAGGCCTCCGATGTGAGTCACACAATGCAGCATTGGCACATCTACACGAAATGGAACGAACGGTTGTTCCGCGAGATGTACGCGGCGTACGAGTCGGGACGTTCCCCGAAGGATCCATCGTTGGGGTGGTACAAGGGCGAGCTGTGGTTCTTTGACAACTACATCATCCCGCTGGCACGCAAGCTGGCGGAATGTCAAGTGTTCGGCGTGAGTTCGGACGAGTACCTGACTTACGCATTGGAGAATCGCAAGGAATGGGAGGCCAAGGGTGAGCAGATCATCGAAGGGTTCCTGAGCAAGTACGCGTCCCACAAGCGCAAGCAGATCGAGGAGAAGCAGCATCAGGAGCAGAAGGTGCAGAAGAAGATCCAGCAGCAGCTGCTGGCGGGGTTGGAGGACAACTGGGATTGAGGTTGAAACTGGACGGCCAATATGTATGGTGCATGTACAGGTACATGTACATGAGCAATGGACAGTGAGATGGGCGTGTATTCCGCATGCCATGCGTGCACTCGAGAGAATTCTGCTCCACTTTGGAGTAGAGGATGTAGATTTGGAGGCAGGTGCGCTTGCTCGCATGTCAGCGACAATGACACCCATACGTACGTAGTATCAAGCACTGTGCTGGCCAGTCTCTTGAATGAGATCTTGTCGATCAAGACACTGGACGGCCGTCGCGCTTGGCACTTGTGGGTGTGTGGTTGGATGTCGTGAGATTGGAGAGCACTACATTGAGTATAGAGCATAATAGTACAGTATTATATGACATGATATGATATGCTGTGATATCGTAGCAGCAATAGGGACATGATGGTGTGTCCTGTTCCATAGGTAGCATCGCAGAGTAGTCTCTGTCAGTATCGTGTGAGCGTGGTTGGTGCATTTCGTTCCAACTTCCTCTCTCTCTAGCTCTCCTTGAAAAGCCTCTCTTGCGACATCACAAGCGTCTGTCCAACACCCGCGCTGTGTCCACAGAGCGTCTGCACAAAACCATTCGTTTGGGAACCATGGTTGTCAACCGTGTTGTGCACACGACCGTGACACAGAGAGATCGTCAACCAAGAAAGCCACACAACCAGATGGCGTCACCCAATTGCCGCTTCTCGATCTGTTGTGTCCATTCCATCCATCGAAAGCTTCTGTGACAACATCCAAGAGACTTGTGTTTCCAAGAAGATCATATAACTGCACTCCGACATTGACTTGCCACCAACTGACCAACGCATCAACTGATCCCTATTATAATACACAGACAGACAGAGAAAGAGACACAGACAGAGAGAGAGAGAAAGAGAGAAAGAGACAAACGATGGCACCCAACACTGTTTCGGAACACCGCGTTCTGCTGGATCTGCAGGAGGACAATGGCTTCTTCGACTTCGTCGTCGACATGATCCCCGCGAAGGTGTACGTCTCATCCAGCAGCAACAGCAGCAACAGCAACAACAGCAACAGCAACAACACTCACGTGAAGGAGAACAGCCAGGTGAAAGAGAACAAGAAGTACTTCCGCGGACAGGCCAAGGAATCGAAGGAAGCCAAGCGCGCCAAGGCCAAACAGGCGAAGCGTGCCAGACTGGACCCAGAGCAGATGGAGAGCACGACGCAGCTCAAGAAGCGGCTGCAAGGCGGTCGCGATGTATTGCCGACGGCCGCGCCGCAAGAAGACAAGGCCTCCAGCGCCAAGAAGACCAACAACATGTCGCGAATCGAAGCCCTGCGCGCCAAGCTGCATGCCAAGATCGAATCGAAACGATCGCAACGACCCGAGAATCCCAACGCCATCAGCAAGCGCGCCGCGCGACGTGCGGAGAAGAAGCGACGGCAGGACGAAGCCGTTGCCAAGAAGAACAGGAAATCGGCCCACACCAAGACGTCGTCGTCGCACAACGCCTCCACGGCCGAGCTCTTCCAGGTCGGCAAGAAGAACAAGAAGAACGACGCTGCCACGATGGCGCAGGACCTCGCCAACATGGACTTCGGCCGCTTGGCCGGACTCAACGCGAACGACAACGCGGCCAACTACATCCACAAGAACAACAAGTCGCTGGCCAACATGAAGAAGACCAAGAACCTGCAGAAGATGCTGGCCGACGCCGAGGCCAAGCGCGAGAAGCTCGAACGCCTCAAGCGCAGCACGGACGACGCCGACAAGCAGAAGGCCATGACCATGGAATGGAGCGACACCTTCAAGGAGGCCTCCGGCGAACGCGTCAAGGACGATCCCGCCAAGATCAAGAAGGCCATGAAGCGCAAGGCGGCCCAGAAGGCCAAGTCCGCCAAGGCCTGGAAGACGCGCACGGACCAGACGAAGGACAAGATGGACGAGCGTCAGAAGATCCGCAATCACAACCTCAAGAAGCGCATGGTGGGTGGTCAGGCCGGGGCCAACCTCAGCAAGAAGCGCATCGTGCTGGCCGATGACACGCCCACCAATCAAAGGCGCGGCGGGGATGATCGCCGGTTGTCACGGTCCGGATTCGAAGGCAAGAAGTTGGAATTTTTGAATACCAAGACGTCGCAGTAACGTACTCCTAACATCACTGCATTCTATTTACATGGACTAGTGGTGTGTAATGGTATGGCATGGTGTGGTATAATGCGGTAGTGTATGTCACACACCATGAATTGCTCCTGTGTGCTCGACTTGAACATATACTTGAACAGTGTGTTCCTCCTCGTATTATTATAGAATAGATGACAACTGTTGTGGTGCTATCCGACCATAATCCTTACACATCCTTGTACTCGTGGTAGTATCATCACAGGGATTCACCAAACGGTTCCTGGATCGACGCGTAACCTCGTTTGCCACGACCCTTGCAATGGCCGTAAAAGTGATCCGAATCGAACTTGCCGTCTCCAACGCCACTGCGGCCCCACGTCTGCTCCAGATCGGACCGTATCCGAAACCACTGGTGATGCAGCTTGCGACACAGTCGCTGCTGGATGATGTTGCCGTCCTGCGGCGTGCAGGTCCACGGTTTCTGGCACAGCGTGAAATGGGCCGACACCACTTCCTCCAGCGGGCGGCTGCGGCAGTCCTCGCATTCGTCTTGGTTCGTGCGGCATTTGCCACTCACGATGTCGTTGATGGTCTTGCCGACGCGCGGGTTGTCGGCCATTTGGTTGTAGATGCAGCGGTTCAGTTCGACGGCCTGGTTGGGGTGCAGGTAGTCGTAGTAGTACGGGATGATGCCCTGGAAGGTCATGGAACCGTAGAAGGGACCCACCTTGCCGCCCCAGCCGCCGCCCTTGGTGAAGTGGCCTTCGCGTACGATGTCCACGAATTCGTTGTAAACCTTCAGGTCCGGGCGCAGGGCGAGGAAACCGCCTTGGCAAGGTTTGTACTTTTTGAATGGCTGGACCATGTTGTCTATGGGGAATGGATGGTGCAGAGTGGGTGCGGAGTTGCATGTGTGAGCATTGGAGAATGGCGGAGTAACACCACGTGACTTGTGTCCAGGAGGAATGAGTCAAAGCATCGATTTCATTCTCGAGGACGTCGGCTTGGTACAATGAATCGTTGTGCAAGACAGACATCAAGCCACGTCAAGTCACGTCAAGCCACATGAAGCAAAGCAAAGTAGAACAAAAACACTCACAATCTCTCGTGAAGAAGGCGTTGACTTGGTCTGGCTTGGGCATATCAGGCCACATGATGGGAACGTCGCTGGTATCGTGGGCCTGGGAGTCGTTGGCCAGCATCCAATCAAAGAGGGCATCCATCGGCTTGAGGATGACGACATCCAAATCCAAGTGAACGACGACCGGATGCTGCGTCAATGTGTAGGCCTCCAGCTTGACCAGCTCCTTTTCACCACAGCACCCATTCCTCTCGATATTCTCGCGCAAAAAGTCGCCCTGAATATCCTTGACGGCCACGGGCGTGTCTCGTTTCAACAGCGTGTATCCCAGCTGCTTCAATGGCAAGGCGCAGCGTTCGCCGTCGGGATGGTAGATGGCGTACATTTGGTAATCGTACCTGCCGCTGCCATGCGACGACACGAGGTGGATCGCGTGCTTCAGAACGGCGGCGCCTTCCGTGATGGGATCGGGGCCGCAGCCCGTGACCGTGACGGCAAATCCGATGCTGATGGGCTCACCATTTGCATCCTTCACGGCGTTGTTGTGTTGGGCAGCACCATCGTCGTGCTTGACATCCTGCGGATGATCATCACTGGGCGTGTCCGGAGGTTCATTCTCGAGCGGATCCCTGGCCTTGCCATCTTCTTCCGGGCTGTTGTCATGCGAGGCTGCGTTGTCATTGGGCGCAGCACGATGTTGGATGTGATCGTTGTCGTCGGAATGCCCCGTGTGGTGCTCGACAAAGTGGTGCTCCTGCGATCCATCATCATGATGCGCATCCAACTGCGGCGGTTGGCGCAGCTCCTGGTGCATCTCCTGATGCATGGCCTTGGCAGATGACGAATCTTGGGCTGAGTAGCGTCGGATGTTGGATGCGAACTGCGATTGCGCCGACGGCACAGCCGGGCTCTGTCTCACGAGAACGAAGAAGGCCACGACGTAGCTCAGCAGCATGACGAAGACCGCCAGCAGGATGACGCGCGTGAGCGACAGCTTCCCAGATTTGTTCCGCTGGTTGCTGCCGCCGGCGAACAGCTTTCTTCGAACGGGCGTGGACTGCATCATGTTTCGCAGTCTCAGCGTCGACAGTGTTGGTGTCAGCAGTGTTGGCGTTGGCGTTGGATAGATGTATGTATGGCACCCACAGTAGCCAGGCCAGACCAGAGATGGTGATGGTGATGTCTGGGATGGAATAGAACGGCTTGCTGGGGGGTTGTGAGGTTGTGAGGAAAGACACAACTAAGTTGCGTGATCGGTCATCGTTCCTGGTCGCCCAACGCATCGTAGCAAACTCTCCGACTGGGAAAAGGCATGGAATTGGAAGTAAACAACGGATTATGAGCTCAAGGCACGAGTCATTTACCTCTCACGTGGTCTCTACTCTGCTGCGTACGATTCAGCTGCAAGTGCCCAGCCTAACGCTCAAATAACCGGTAATAACGTCCGAATCTGCTTGGTAGTGTTCGTCGTGATGGCAATTCAGTGTTTGAGATCAATCAAGTCACGGATACCCGTGAATTGTAGGCTTGCGATTGTAGAATAGATTTAGGAATGATACAGGCGTTTAATTCTCATCAATCCAAGCGCAGAAGAGGAAACTTGATGCGCACTTGTGCTTTGGCACATGGAGGTGATTGCTGATGTGTCTAAAACGATACCTCACGTTGGGAGAGTGAACATGCCGTATCCAGAGAGGCTTCCCTCCGTCTCCGCCAACTCGTGATGGAATTGAATGGAATGGAGTATCGCAACTCCATCCTTCTCTCTCACACACACACACGCTCTGCCTGTCTTCGGTGATGTCCAACTCCAACAAGGCACACAGAAGGAATGGAGTTGGCAGAAGTGAGGCTGTTTGGGGCAACATCGATCGCGTTGCCCTCATACCTGCACATGCATGAGATGCGAGTATTTTGGGCGGGACGTTGTGACTCCGAAAACAACGCCAAAAAGATGGAGAAACGGTGTAGCAAGGGAGGAAGACGCGCGAAAAGGTGAGGTGATCCACATCACCTTCCCACACACAAGACGGAGCAACTCATGCGGGACTTGTCCCAATCTGTGACTTTCGACGTTAAGTTGATGTGCTAAATTAATCAATGTCCGTGTCAGTACGACTCGAAGTGAAGTGACATGACCACACACAACGACGCGCGCTACTCTGTTTTGTGTTGTGCGGTGAGAATGAGGGACAGGCACACAGACCAATCCAGTCGTATCGCGGTTCCTTCGTCTTCGCGGGGCGGATCAAATGACAGCGACCGTGTCACAAAGAACGTGATACAGAACGTCAGCGCGTGTCTCGCACGCTTCCCTTGGCCTTGTGGGGAAGGCTGGCTGGTACGTGTATCGCCTCTTTCCCCTTGCTGATACGTGGTTGAGTGCTCGCTTTGGGACGTATTTTCGCTCTGTCGCGGTGACACCAACGCCTCCACAAGGAATGCGATAAAAGCACCGCATCTACGCTGTTCGTTACGACAAAAAAACAGGCTGATTGAGGAAGGTGGAGGAAGCAACAACGACAACAACAAACATCCCTCCTTGTGCGTCACGCATCATCTTCATTGAACCAAAGAGGGCAGCTCGCGCCCCGACACAAGCAAACATCAACCTGCCGATCAATCCAGCCACCAACTGATCGGTCGATCGATGGATTGCTGGGCACAATTGTTGCGCATAGTAGATCGTAGTCAGCGCCCCCATCTTTCAGCATCGACTCTGCATCGTCTTCGACCGGTCTGCAAGCTCTGATGCATTTGGGCTTCTCAACCACGGCCTTACATCCTCGCACATACTCAACCTCGCCGTTGCGCATCCCGTGAGGCAACGAAGCAATCGCTATTTGCAACACCACCACCAGAAACAGGCTCGGAAACAAGAAGAGTACTTCCGCTACAAGCTGCACGACATCCCAATCGCACACACTGATGCGAACTGCCACAGCGACCATACTCTCCTTATCGCGACAAGACCAACAGAACGATTTCCGCACAAAATCGCCCAAGCACGATTTCGGCCCCGCCAAATTTCGCCTGCTTTTCTTGGTCCACAGAGTACGACCACTCTGTAGAGACTACTCCGCGCGCCAACGACTCTATTTCCGTTCTTCTCTCTCCCTCACTTCGCTTCACTTCACTGTGTGAGTGTGCGTTCACATGCAGCCGAAGCCCAAACGCCTCCACCAGCAATCGCACAACAAGACCAGAGCAGCCACAAATAATCCATTTCAAACACAATCCAACCCATGACAATGCAACGCAACGAGACCTGGGAGCATGACTGCGATGGAGAACCCTCTTCAGCAGCAATGCCAGCAACACCAGCTTCATCCCCAATCCATCAGCAGCACTTCGGAAGCGACGAAGACGACGTCGAAAGCGGACACATGACCGATGACGAGAGGGATCCTCTTCCTCCTCATCTCACCAACGAGCAGTACGCCAATGAGCATCATAACAGCAGTGCAGGGCAAAGCCAGTTCATTGGGAGGGATCGAAGGTACACGTGGTCGGATGGCGACGCCACCTTCCCTCCACATCCTCAAACAGATACCCAAACAGATACACAAACAGACTCTCAAATGTATGCACAAACATATGCACGTGAACATGGAACAGAACAACAATACATCAACGCAGATGAAGCTGGACCTGCCTCTCCGTCCTTCCGCAATGCACCAGCTTCGTTTGGAGGCATAGCAGCAGCCCAGCACAATCATCGACAACATCGCCGGCGAGACTCTCCCGCGCAGCTATCGCCAAGATCTTCCCCGCTTGTCCTCCCCCGTGTTCGCCAAGGTCATCGGCATCATCACCCTGACCACACAACGGACTCCAACACTCATGTCAACACTCATGCAAGCACCCGTCGTGCTCATGTCCACGCCCACACGCACATGCACACACCTCCTCGTTCCTTCACCCAAGCGCGACACCATCGCTCTTTGGATCTCGATGATTCTCTTTTGCAGATGCCGGAATACCATGGAACGCCTTCTCGCATCCACCACCAAAGGAGGAGGCGCAAGCGCACGCTGCAACCGCACGGACGACGCAGCGACTTCCCTCCAAGGTGGCAAAGACACCAGGATGATCGCCCGTTCGAACACACGAGCATGTGCGACGTCGATCGTCAAATGGATTCCGAACCGCACCGCATGTCAACGCAGCATCTGCGACGCAGCAGATCGTACTCCAGCACGGAAGCGGAGGTCGAGATGCATTCGAGGCGGGCCCACTTGCAGCGCGACGATGCGGAACAGGACCAGCAACACCACGACGACATGCGCATCATATCCCCGCAGGCTGTCTTCATTCCACCCTTGCTGACGCCGCTGGACGCAACGCAATCATCGCCGCCGCAGTTCCGCTCCGTCATCATGCAGCGATCCGCGACAGCGCTCAGATACTTCCGCATGATGTGCGCAATCTGCGTCATGTGCATGCTTGCGATCTCGCACGCCGACGTCCTCATCCACGGCAATGGTCAACGCAGCCTGCAACCTCTCACCGACCCATTCGAACATGAAGAGATCACGCACTTCTTCATCCGCAAACCGACGGCGCATGACGGGCCCATCGGATCCGTGCAGCAGGTCGATGAGAAGGCCATCGCACCTCCGCCGCTTCCCAAGATCCACTTCCCAAAGATCGCGGACGCGGCGCCAACCAAGTCGCAAACCCAGAACAAGAGCACTTCACCCAACCAAGTCCGACGCAACATGGCGATGGCCAGAGCCATGCCGCATGACCTCCCAACCTTCGGCAAGGACCCTGAGCAACAACTCCAAATGGAATACACGTCCAATCCATCGTGGAAGCAAAACCGATTCACCCTGCGCGACGACGACGAGGTATCGCTCTATCATCACAAAGAACCGAATCCAGCTTCCTGGTCTCTGACTCGCACGATCATCGGCCTCCTCATCCTGGGCTTGTTCATCGACGGTATCCTGCAGGAATGCTTCTATCAACGCCGCACAACTTTCTCACACAGACGACCTCGGCAAAGACGAGCACATCAGCTGTGATTTTAAAACAATTCATAACGCATTTTCTGTTCGTCCCAAACGATTTAGCGTCCACAAGAGGAATGTTGTTCTCTGGTTGCCAGGTGTCATCTGTGGCAATGTGGGGGCGTACGAGCAAGTGGATACGTACGGGATAGGAACTCGTCCTTGGTTTCTTCCGACTTCGTGATGCGTGTTTCCTTGTAGAATGCTCTCCTCTCTCTGTGGAGTGCTTCTTGGACTTCCGTTGTCCACACCATGCATGGCCATAGCCAACTTGAAGAAGCGCGCGGAGCATTTCGCGATGGCAGGGAAGCCGGATTGCGCAGACACAGGTGAAGCGCAATTGAGTAGAGCAGAGCGTCGAAGGAATTTCACCTGCATCCTTCTAATGTGGTGGTATGTCTTCTCATGCAGATTTGTGTGCCCAGCGCCTGGCTACGTTCCATTCCAAGTAATCCCCTCGTTGGGGTTGATCCTTGCGTCCAAGAGACTGGCGACGACGCTCATCCATCACCTCGCCGGTTGTCGTTTCAATGCATTCCTCTTCCACATCCAGCATGGCAACTTGCAATGCTGGTCGTCCACCTTCAGGGATCGTCGCAGAACCTTCGGAATGTCTTCCGAGCTTGGCTTTCTTCCTTTGACGCTCATCCATCATTCATCCATCGTCCCCCGTATCGACAGGGATCGGAAGGCAAGGATTCATGCCGCCCCATTCGATCTTCGACAATCGTCCCACAGCACATCAGATGATCTCGGCTCCGAAGATGTATGTAACGACGATGATGATGTGCTGCGAACAAGATCGTCAACGTCACGCAGATGCCAACAATCACGATGCGCAAGGTCTCAGACACGATTAATGGTTTGTTTCATTCACGAAACGTCTATATGATCGTGTCTAGACAACATATTCATCTGCAACGTTTTGTAGTGTTTGACGTCAACTGCCACCATCAACGAAAGCACGACAATAACGCCCACGACAGTGCTTAAAGTATGAAAGAGATATCCTCGTGAACCCATCCTATGCGCCAGTCACTATATCGACATAGATACCAATATGAACACTGACGAAGATGGCACCGCGTGAGCACCATCCAGACAGGCGCAAAGTCAGCAGGGCATCCATCACCTCCGTATTGTGATGGTGTTATATTGTATAATACCTCCCTTTCCTGCTATCTATCATGTTTGCCATTCTTCTGTGTGGGTGGTTGCTAGTGGCCGATCCTTGGCTCTCTCCGTAAACGAATTCGATCTGATTCGGTGGGCTTCCTGGTGACACCCGTTCCGCCTGTCCATCGCAACATTCCCTTCGGATCATTCGTGAAGTGCCTTTTCCAGCTTGGCGCATCCAGGATGTTCGCTGTCGTTCAGTTGGATTCGGGAAGGTTCATCCGAGTTCAATTTGCTTACCGCACAAGTTCTGTTGTGTTCTCTGTCTGTTGGTGCCCAAAACAGCAACAAGCACAACGACAACCACGGTGATCGATAACAACAGCACCCCTTGATGCCTGGTGTCACTCTCTGTGACCGTGCGCAACCTCTGCGAAGATTTCATGCCTTGCCGACACCGCCCTTGAAATCTGGAGGATCTCTGCAACCATCCCATCTCCTCTCATAATCGCAAATCCCAACCAAGCGCTTCACCTCCTTCACAACAACAACAATTCACGATGAGTCTTCCAACCGAACCACACGAGCTTGTCTACTTCGACTTCAACGGAGGCCGCGCCGAGCCAATCCGCATCGCCTTCAAGGCCATCGGAATGGATTTCAAGGATACTCGCCTGCAGAAAGCGGACTACGGTGGTATGAAGCAGAAAGGGCTGTACCCCACTGGCGTGCCTGTCTTGAAGATTGGTGACATCGAGTACACCCAATCCCTCTCCATCTTGCGCTACGTTGGCAAGCTTGGACAATCGGTGGAGGGCGCTGCGTCCAAGCTGTACCCCAACGACCCCAAGCTGTGCCTGAGCATCGACCAGGCTTTGGACGTGGCCCAGGACATGGCAGCCAACTTCCCGAAAGATAAGGAAGAGGAGGCAAAGAAGAAGAGCCGACCAGAGTACATGGCTGGAAAGGGAAAAGCCTTCTTCGGCCAGCTTGATGAGATTTTGAAGCGGTCCGATGGCCCCTTCATCGGTGGCAATGATCTGTCCATCGCTGATCTCAGCGTTGCGCTTGGAACCATCAAGGCACTCGAAAATGGCTTCTTCGACTACGTTCCCAAGGTAAGTGGACAAGCTCTGTCAGTATGCAGGTCAAATGAATGCACGATCTACTCAGACGAAAACAAAAAACCTGACCCATTGCAATGTCCCATTCCTTCTGCCTTGCTTTTGTTTGATATACGGTGATTCTCTGCTCTAATGCCACACGCCGTTCTCCAACGGGTCCCGTCTATTGTATGATACAATATGCCGATCACGACAACATGCGACGACATAATGCCGTACTATTGTGCGGTACAATGTGGTCCGAGCAGACATGGGTGCAAGAGAACTACCCAGCGCTTTCGGATTTGCTCAAGGCTGTCCAAGAGCATCCGTTCGTGACCGACTACTACAAGAGCATCGAATAAGCCAGTCACAACACACGGCGGCGATCACTTGGCGATGGCGGGTAAGCGAGACGCTCTGCGCCGACAAGAATGAATAGCAATACAAAAAGTAAGAACATCTCTCACATCCTCATTACTGTTCCGTGTTTGTGTTTACTTTAACATATAATAGCTCTCTGTGCTTGATGGCCTTGTCCCTGAAAGTTCACTCTTTCACGAGATATTCTTCTGGGTTCATGTTGATGGTCTTGGCACCGGACCCGCCACTTTGATCACGAAGCTGTCTCCTGTAGTCCGAAGTCTTGCCTCGAATCTGCTCTCGTGCATCTCACGTTGCGGTGCTCTTGTCGAAAACAGAGAGCACAAGACCAGGACGCGGATAGATCGTGCCCCGCCAAAGTCGCCGCGTGCGATGGCCTCCTTTTGAGTCGGATGATTCGATCAACGGTGATCTATTCGGTTGATTCGGAAGATTCAAGTTCCAAAACAGAAAGAAGTCAGAATCTGCGTTCCTCTCTTCGTTTTCTGTTTGGTTGTTCGTTCGATGACATCACTTTTCTTCGCGATCTTTTTGTGGACCTCGTACGCAAATCTCGTGTGGAATCAGTACTGAGTGTGCACGACTGAGAGATCGAGATGTCAGCTCGTGCCACGACAAGGAAATGGCGCGAAGAGGAATCCGCCATGATGCGACACGTTACATCGAGATTTCGTCAAATTGACACAAGAGAGAGTGTTGTTTGTGACTTTCGTTCCTGTTGTCGTTTGCGTGAAGACGATCGTGCTGCCAGAACAAATGCCATTGTCTTCATTCGCGAGAGAGACCAGCAAGGTGGAGAAGTGATTCGTTGCCAAAGATACCAATTGGCATGCGAACGACCGAAGCAGCATCATCTATTCATCTATTCATTCATTCGTTCACAGATCTCACCCAGACGCTGAGGCAACGAGTCATTCATTGAACAAGATCCTGCCATCAGAGTACTCGGCTGGTGCTCAGCTGGTGCAATACTCATACGTGCACGTCACAAGAGAAGATCAATCAAAGCAAGCGAAACAACAACACCTCCATTCCGACATTGTTGAGAGGCACCTCGTTGACTGCTGCATCGGCACTTCACTGCCATTCTACGTACACTGACAAGCAGGAACAAGAGAGGCATTCTTTCACCAATCACCAAGGCGCAGCTTCGCTCGTCTTACATAATACGATCTGCCCGACTTGGAAGGGGGCAACCAAAAGAACAAACGGAAGAAGATCAAGTGTTGCCAGCGACACCGCTGACTTCACCTCCACGGTCTGTTCTACAATTCTTCAAGCGCGTGAGACCACGGATCATTGCTTCTGTTGAATCTACTTTTCCACTCTGCGAAGCTCACGCTCTGCGCAGTTGAATCTTCAGATTTTAAGGACACACGTCAGCGTCCGTCTCCCGTACCATTGCACCAATACGTACCAGCATTCTGCTTTGCTCTCATCTATTCCAGCTGCATTCAACACAAATCAATTCAATTCGACTTGGGTCTGCATTGATCACATCCCTGTGCTTCCCTGCCCGCACCATACATCCAGTATAATAGACTCCTCTCGACCTGGTATCGTGACAACAATGTCGCCTGCCGACCCAACTCCCCTCCCATTAACACCCAATGCAAGTGTCACAAGAAAGAAGTCACCGCCACCTGCGACACCTGTGCCGCAAACAGAAATCCTCGCCGTGCCACAATTTGCGACGATGGTGCCGGCGTCCATCCTGGATCCGCAACCAATGATAGCAGCAGGCATGGCAGGGAGTGAGGCACGCCACCACCAGCAGCTGCAACAGCAACAGCAGCAACCATCAGGGCTGCTCCACCTTCCAACAGAAATCCAGGTCCATATGCTCACATATCTCCGCGCCTACGATCTGTCCGTGGTGCAACGCACATGTCGCCACTACAATCAGCCCGATTTGATCCACAAGGTCGTCCAGCACATTGCGGAGTACGTCTACACCCCAGAGATGACCCAAGACTTCTGCCAATCCATCAATCCGCTTGTGGAGCGATACAACTTGGCGCATCTGCGTCACATGGAGCTGGCGATCGTGGCGCGTATCATCAGCTCGCCGGAACCGCAGCGATCCTCCAGCAACGGCTTCTACATCTCCAAGGGGTGGATTAAGAAGACCTTGCTGTGGCTTGAAAAGGTCCACGATGATCAGGCGACGGCAGCCGCGGGCACACCCAGCGATGGCAAGCACGGACATGGTGGGAAACGCAAGAAGCTGTCCAAGAAGCAGCAACGTCAGCGTTCTCGTCGCCTTTCGGACGTGCAGCCCCCCTGGCCAGACGCCAACGGCGACATCCTTTGCACGCACAGCAACCTGCAACGTTACAGCAATGCCAAATCGGCGCGCTCACGACGGCGCTTGCTGGACAAGCAGGCATGGAAGATCCTCAAGAAGCTCTACCCAGAGTCCACCACTCTGAACTCGTTGGAAGGCGAGTGTCTGCACTGCCTCGTCGAGACCGAGACGGCGCGTCGCACAGAACAGCAACGGCTGGATCAGCTGAAACTGGAACGCAAGAAGCCGCTGTCGAATCCTTTCATCCGCAGGTTCTACACGCGCGCCAAGGGTGTGCCCGTGCATTGTTTACGGCAGCATGTCAACAACGCAGCCGCGGCAGCAATCGGAGAATGTCCTTTGATTCCGGGCACATACTACATCGTGCCGCGGGCATGGTGCCATCGTTGGCGCAAGTACATCAAGACGGGGGAAGGTAGCAAGCCGCTGCCACCGGATGCTTCGTCCTTGCTGTGCGACGGCCATCGGTTGGCATTGCTCCCGCCACATTTGGAACAGTACGTGTATGGTGAGACCGTGAGTCTGCTGTCCACTGCGCGCATCGTCGATACATGGAAGGAGTTCGAGACGAAGCAGCTCGGGAATGTGGCATCGTTGTCCACCACCTCTTCTGCGCCGTTCGCATCTGAAGGTCAGGCACAATCGCCCGCCCGCAATGCCAACCCACGCACAGGCTCGCCCATGAGCACCAGAGGTGTAGCGGCAGGATCTACCACATTGAGGGCGATGCCCGTCGGAATGGCTCCGGGTATGATGGATGCGGAGACTGCAAGGGCACTGCAGATGGCGGGCATGTCGCCGATGGATCTCGCAGCTCAACAGATGGCATTGTTGCAGTTGGAGCGGCGTCGGCAACAGCAACAGCAGCACCACCAACAACGACGACAGCTGTCCCATCAGAGATCATCAGAGTCTCAAAATGAATTGCTGGATCGTGAAAATCATATCGTCGTCGAGATCCTCACACAGGAGGAATGGACTGCCTTGCACCAAACTGGAGCATGGTCATCCAAGTCTCACTCTCCTTTCGGAATCTCGTTCACCGTCCACAAGGAAGAAAACGAATGCGTCAGCACCAGCAACACCAACAAGGAGGGGAAGCCGCGCAGCAGCGTCAGCTTCTCGACCAGTCCGTGCCGGAGCTGTGATGCATCCGCCAAAACAGCAGCTGCCAAATCTTCCATGTTTGCCGCCAAGAACAGGAGCAGATCCTCATGCACATCGTCGTCGTTGTCGTCATCCTCCTCCTCTTCCTCCAACGGTCGCGGTAGCAGCGGCTTTACCAACGCCGCTGGTGCCCCCAGCACCAACAGCAAAAGTATCGACACCAGCAACAGCAGGAGAAACCTCAATAGCAGCAATCACAACACCAAGATCTCTGCATCATCGTCGTCTACACGCAAACCCAAGGCACCACAAATTGACTTTTGAATCTGAGACCGATCCCCAGAAAGCAGCCCAGGAGTCACCCTTTGTGAATACACACGAACAGAGATTGCATGGGCAAGATCGAACCGACCAACCAGAATGTCAAGATCATCGACAAACAAGCCCCCACTTTGGGCCTCCAGGAACAAGAGCGGAATGGATGCGAGAGCTGAACAATCTTGGGCACCAACCTCATTTTCGATGTAGCGTACAGCATGTAGCCTTGCGATACCACACATCCTTTGCGTCTCTGCCTCCGGGAAGCGCATCAAGTTCAACGCGGAGGTATGGTCTTTGCTCCTGCGACATACCCACGCCTATCCTAGCGCAGAATACTATGAACCAGTACGTGTACGGCAGCGTGTTCTATTGGTTGGCGAACAAAACATCTTCCACCGTTCCGGAGAGGCGTCACGTTTTGTCATTGCACGACAAAGCCGGCGAACGGTATCAGCGGAAAGAGGCACCGCACCATCGACAATTGGTTTGTGCGGGCTTTTGATACCGACGGTGATGTCGGAGCCCGTGTTGATGTTCGTTGAAGAACCCAGCAGTTGTTTGCTTCGTCGGTCTGCCAAGACGCAAATGACTCCCTGAAGGATAGAATCCGTTCCCTCCAGCCCATGATCTTCATCAATGATTCGGCCCTTCCCGATGGCGAACGCTGCGCCGAATCTGGGAGTATTCGACCACACCCGCACAACAGCTCCTGCAGTGGGAGGGAAACTCCTCTCGCAGCGAAACACCTTGATCAGTGGATGGATTTGGTATGTGGCCACAAGTGCAAGCCACGAAAGGCAGGCCCACAATCCCGCCAGTCACGAGCATGAGCATGAGCATGAGCACGATCGACACACAGATCGCAACACACGCCATGGGTTGAGGATCAGAGTGACATGGTTCGCATGTACAGTAGGCTGTATGTAAGACGGACTAAGCTCCTCCTTCGCTGTACCTTGTAGAATAGAATATTGCACGTGATGATATTTTGTTCTCCGTGTTGACATAAATTGTATGTTGCCATCAAGCGAACATCCCCCAACACAATCACGAAATGTCGCCAAATCCGAACTTGTTGATGAGGAAAAGATGTCGTGGCATTTTTTAACATCGCTGTCAGAACTCAGAAACCAAGACATCTGATGTCAATGTCGGAGCGTCTCTTGATGGATGGATGGATCATTCTGTGGCCGCTGCCATCGTCGCTCCTGTCGCCACTCAACCTCCCTTGGGAGTGATCAACCAAGACTGCAATGTGTCGCGAAAAGCCGTGCAGCTCCCCCTGGCTGGAGCATCCACAACTCTCCTCATAATCTAGCGTCGAGAAAGGCAACCCAACACAAGACAACACCAAACAACAAGCATCAGGACAAGACAAGACACGACCAACAATAGAGAAGAGGGACCTGAAAACCACCGTATCCAGTTCATCCACCCCAGAAGGACCGATTCAGCAGTTGGCCGACTACCAGTAGATTGAGGAAAGGAGACAAAGGCAGAAACTGAGTGTCGGCGGAACAGGAAGCCTTTGAACTATTGTGCTTCCACGCACCGTCTACTTCGACATTATCGTCCCACTCTGCCAACACCCCCATCACTATCCAACACCGATCTATCAGCACCCGTCTGTCAGCATCCACCCATCCGTCCATCCATCTGTTCATAAAATGAGTACTTCCTTCCATACCCCTTCGATCGACTTTGACGAGCACTCAGAAGCATCTGCTTCTGACAACACCCAAGCAAGCTCGAGCAACGTCGAGTGCAACGGTGACATCGACTACGATATCCACAACGATATCGACAACAACGATGCCAAGCAGCAGCCCCAAAGTATCGACCGATACCAATCCGTACCACAGTTGCGTGAACGAATGACTTCCCTCCGACCAGAGCAACCCATCGACGAGCATTTGCCCAGCACCGCAATGGATCTGTCCGCGACCATACACTCTGACAACCGGCCCAAGGACTCCAGCAGAAATGATGGCATCTCGGGCATCAAACGGGAGGCCGCCCGCACAGAACGCAAGACATTGGCCAAACAGGAAACCCGCGTGATCTTGATCCTGCGTTGCCTGGTCGGCCTCATCGTCGTCATCCTGGCAATCGCCACAGCCGCCAGCGTCTACTTCTACGTGCGAGACGCTCAGCATGACAAGTTCCGCACTGAGTTCCGCTTCCACGCCGCCAAGGTCATGGAGAGCTTCAACCAGGTCATCGAACAGAAGCTCTCTGCCGTGGATTCTCTCTCCATCAGCATCACGTCGTACGCTCTCGGAGCCAATGCCACGTTCCCGAACGTAACGCTTCCCGACTTCGAAGTGAAGGGATCCAGCAGTCGCATCATCGGCGACATGATCCTCCTCTTCTACCTGCCGTTAGTGACGGAGGAGAACAGGGTAGGATGGGAGCAGTACTCGCGAGACAACAACGAGCACATCATCGATGCAAAGCGCGATGAGAGGCTCTTCAAGGCGGAGCAAGACTCCAAGTACGGATACGCAAACTCTGACGAACCCAACATCACCATCGATTCTGCCCAACAGGACGAAGTCGGAGCCATCGATGGTAACTCCACGATCCCTGGAGAGATCTGGTCACCCGACACGGACAAGGTACGTCACAAAGACAAGGTTGCCTCCCTTTTTGTTGCTGTCTATTGCGGTCATATTCGAATTTGCGCATGTTCACATGTCCATGTGTATGCATGCGTGCATTGAGTGGTAGGCATATGTTGGCAGAAGTATTGCCGTCAAGCCAACTCGTCCAAAGAATAATGCTTGCAAGTCAACACCGTTGAGTTGGTTCTTCATCTTTCCCTGACTCTTTCCATGCCTCGTGCTGTTACTGTCATCGCTATTGACGCTATCGACGCTATCGACATTATCGCCTTCATCCTTGTCATCGACACCACGATTTCTGGTACGCCCACTTTGGTCATGGTGCCCTGCTCACCACCACCTTCGCCCTGCGCACGTTCGCATTTCCAACCATCCGCAGTTGGAAGCGCCCTACATGCCCATCTGGCAGGTCACGCCGGTGCTTCCGAAGGAAACACAGCTCCTCAACCAGGACATGAGGGGCTCGTTCTATGCCAAGGGATCGCTGGACGAGATGTTGAAGACAGGACAAGCCTCTCTCGATGAATTCACCAATCTCGCCGATCGCGACTCGGAGCACAAGCGCGACGATGCAACGGAAATCTTCGACTTGCTCCTCCAGTTTGGTCAATTCCGTCACAATGACCTCGTTTACGAGGGCGATCCACTGAGTGCTCTGTCATACCCCGTCTTCGACTCCTTTGGCAAAGATAAGGTCGTCACAGGTGCTCTGTTCACGCTGATATACTGGCGCCATTTCTTCGCCAACATCCTTCCAGAGAACATCGAAGGCATCGTGTGCGTACTGTCCAACAGCAACGGCGAGCAAGCCACCTACCAAATTGACGGTGGTGCAGTGTCCTTTCTGGGCAACGACGATCACCACGACCCTGACTACGGCGAATACGGCCGGGCTGACAACAAACGCACCGTCATCGACGAAGCCGAGGGCCCTGATACACGGAGCTTCACAACAGTCGACCTCAACCTGGAGTACATTAGCTACGAGCTTCGGATCTACCCATCCGACACCTTCCGCGACTTGTACGTCGACTCGCGCGCGGTCGTGGAAGCTATCGTGGCTGTGGCGATTTTTATCGTGGCTGCACTCATCTTTGCGATTTATGATTTTTGCGTGGAACGTCGCCAACGTATAGTTCTGGACCGTGCCGTGAAGTCCACTGCTGTGGTATCATCGCTTTTCCCACCAACTGTCCGCGATCGCGTGTTGGAGTACGATAGCAATGTCCCCCGGAGCCGGCAGCAGCGCCAGCAGCAGCAGCACCAAAATCAACAGACCAAGCACCGTTTGCTCAACAAAAAGAAGCGCCGTAGCGAAAGATCAGAAGTGTCGTCGAAAAATAGCGACATGTCGGCAGGAGGGTCCACAGTGGACGAACAGTCATTGGACAAGGGGCACTCACCACCAATAGCCGAGAAGTTCGCATCATGCACGGTTCTGTTTGCGGACATCGCCGGCTTCACTCGGTGGAGCTCAGATCGGGAGCCAGAAGAAGTCTTTGAGCTGCTGGAAAGCATCTTCAAGTCGTTCGATGCTGCCGCCATGCGTCGCAACGTCTTCAAGGTCGAGGTAAGCTTTTTGTGTGCATGGATGGATTTGAGTTTGTTTTCGTCATTGCGGTTGCGTGGCTGACCACATGGTGCGGAAACGCAGTGCTCCATCTTGGTATCAACTCACCACACTGTTGTCGCCATGCTTCTATCTGGAAACATTTCCATGTCTCCGGCTGTACCTCACAGACGATTGGCGACTGTTACATGGCAGTAACAGGGGTTCCACGTAAGTGCCATATCGCTTCAATGAGGAAAGGAGACATTCGATGGATGATTTGGATTGCCTTCTCACCGTACATACTTATACTGGCAAACAGGACAGCCATGAACCACCAAATCGATCTCTTCATTGCATCTACAACTTGAACCTTTTTGCCTCGCATTCATACTCGCACTCACGCTCACACTCACACTCATATTCCTGTTTGCAATCACTCCTCCACAATCTCTCGATCATACAACGATGCGACCATACGCACTACACAGAGAGTCAACCTGACCACGCCATTCGGATGGCCAAGTTTTCGTACGACTGCATCCACGGACTTGACGAGATCGTGCACAAGTTGTCGAACAAGCTCGGTGCTGGCACAGAAAGTCTGGCGCTCCGGATCGGAATGCACAGCGGATGCGTCACAGCTGGAGTTCTGAGAGGCGAGAAGTCTCGCTTTCAGTTGTTCGGCGACACGGTCAACACTGCCTCGCGGATGGAGAGCACCGGGATACCAGGGCGAATCCAGGTATCGCAATCCACAGCGGATTCGATCGCAACACGGGGCAAAGGGAATTGGCTCGTGCCTCGCCAGGAGAAAGTGTTCGCAAAGGGGAAGGGAGAGATGCAGACCTACTGGATCAATGCAGAATCGCCAAGGAGATCTTCCATCACGATGCAGACCGATGGGGGTGACACCCCAACGCAAGTTGAAGCGTCCGCGTAGAATACAACAGTTCAATTTACTATGCGCCAGGAGTTTACGAGTAGAATGTCAAGTGCCAATCACGATGCAATCATGATTGAGAACATTTTTGTATGGTAAATTGGTTCCACCATCATGTTGTGGCATTGCCGAACACAGTCCTTGGCTCGCAGATACCGCTGGTCTCATTCATCGAGCATGATCTTGAGCAAACCTGCTCCTGTTGTTGCGACTGGTCTGCACCACTTTCTTGTTGTGCAGAGATGGGGCATTCCTCGCAGCTGGCGACGAAGACATTCGTATCGCAGGCCACGCATCCTCCACGACATTGCTTGGCGTTTTCGTTCTGTTCCACACAACCCAGCGGCCCGCAACAAGCCGTGCAGCACGAACACACAACGTGGGATAGAATCCCTTCCGCCGGGTCTCCGTTGCAGTCAGCCCAAAACAAAGCCGCCGGGTCTGACAACATGCTCGATCCGGAGCAAAAGATCGGGTCCAGATTGCCTGTGATCAAGGTGTTCCGGATGCTGAGGTTTGTCAGCTTGGTCAATGCTGCAAGCTGTGTTGGGATGGTGCCGTTGAAGCCGTTGTCGTACATTCGCAACTTTTTCATCTTGCTCAGCTTCCCCACTTCTGAAGGGATTGGCCCAACCATGTTGTTGCTGAAGACGTACAGGAGTGTGAGACGAGTCAGCTTTCCAAGCTCAGTCGGAAGTGTCCCGATCAACTGATTCTCCCGGACTGAGAGAAGCGTTAAAGATGTCATCTTGCCCACTTCGGTTGGTATGGCGCCTGTCAGTTGATTCCGGAAGAGGCCCAAGTTCGACAACCGATGCAGGTTGCCCAGTTCAGGTGGTATCGTTTCATTGAATCGGTTGACCTGGATACGGATAGATGTCAGGCTGGATATCTGACCCAACTCGGAAGGGATTGGTCCGCTGATTCGGTTTGCTCCAATCGATAGTAGGGTGAGCCTGTCCAGGGACCCGATTTCTGGTGGCAAAGTGTTGCTGAGGGCATTGGTATGCAGGGATAATGAGGTCAATCGGCGCAGATTCCCTATTTGTGATGGAATCGGTCCTGTGAGCAAGTTTTTGTAAGCCCACAAGTAGGTCAATGCAGTCAATTCACCCAGCTCGGACGGAATCTGCCCACTGAGGGAGTTCTCAAACAAATACATTGCTTGCAACCTGGTGAGTGCTCCCCATTCCTTCGGAATTGGACCATCAAGTCTGTTGTCCTGGAGGTGCAGTTCATATAGCGCTTCCATTCTCCCTAGTTCCGCTGGGAGCCTCCCGCTCAATGAGCATTCGCTGATGCTCAGCACTTCCATCATTGTTAGGTTCTTCATCTCTGATGGGATTGTCCCGCGCAGCCTTCTATTATCATGCAACTGCATATTTTGCATCTTCGTCAATTTGCCCATCTCTGTCGGGAGAGTGCCCGTCAACCCTGCACTGTATGCGAAGAGAATGGATAGCTTGTTCAAATTGCCCAATTCGGAAGGGATGGACCCTGTGAACAGGTTTGTGCGAATGGAAATCCGATCTAAGTCAGTCAACTTGCCGATTTCGGTTGGGAGGGGCCCAGTCAACTTGTTCTCATACAGCCAAAGCCGCGTCATTGCTGTCAGCCGGCCGATCTGCGTTGGGACCCGGCCTTTCAGCTGGTTTGAATGCACCCACAGCCCATTCAACTTGGTTAGCTTGCCAAGCTCACTCGGGATCTGCCCTGTTAGCTGGCATCTACTCATCTCCAGATCAGATAGAAGCGTGCACTGGCCGATTTCGGTTGGGATCTTACCAGACACCATTGACGCCAGTGATCGAAAGATCTCCAGCTTGGTCAGCGCACCAAGGGTTGTCGGCAGCTCGCCCGAAAGGCCGCTTTCATGCAGTTGCAAGGCCCTGAGATTCGTAAGATCGCCAACATGCGATGACAGTGACCCCGTGATGGGATTGGCCTGCAACTGCACATCCTCCAAGCTCCGTAGATTATACAGAGCTGGATCGATGTCGCCTTGGACGTTGGTATCGGGAAGGAGCAAGCTCACGATGTATCCATCCTCTTGACACTCGATGCCCCGACTGCCATCGTTCCAACCGCAGATATCCCCATCGGAAGGAAGATCGAAGTCGACGGTCCAACCCTCTCCATTCATGGAGTAGTGCAAGCTGATGAAGCTGTAGTGCTCCAGGAGTCTTCTCACTGTGTTGACGTGATTGGTATGGTTGGCACCAGAGATCATTTGCGCCACATGGTCATTCTGCGGACGTGCCATCCAGTCCAGCACTTTGTGCGGAATACTGCCAGGATCTGCGAATGCTGCTTCGTTGATGGATGTCGGTGGTGCCAGAAGCGATGGTGCGAGGAGGTCCAAGATCGCGAAGAATTGATCGGACTGTGGGAAGCTGTTGGTGGGGGAAGTGGAGGGAGAGGCAGAGGGATCTGTTGACGGTGCAGTGGTCGATGTGATGGTCGGCGTGACTGAGACTGAAGGTCTGAGAGATGGGATTTCGGTCGTGGCACGCATGGGAGTTGGCGAGCTTGTTGCTTCATTGTCATTGTCAAAGTCAGAGTCAGGGTCATATTGATTGACGCCATTCTCGTGTGTTGCATCATCCGTGCCACTTTTTCGTTGTAGCAGCACAACGGTGATGATCGCAGCAACCAAGGCGATACAGACCAAGCCAAACCATACCCTCAGCGTGCGGCGTCGTTTGTTGAACATAGACCCGCCGACACCAATGTTCTCGCCGTCGCCGTCGCCAGCATCTTCGCATCTCTCTTCGTCTTGGATGGGCCAGTCATTGCGACTGGCACCACTTGTCCTGTCAGGCCGAGCTGATACCACACTACGGAGGACAGGTTCTGCCACGACCAGGTCGATGCCTCGGTTCATCTTCTCCCGATACTCGGTCTCCATCTCCCCGCGTATCGCCTCTCGCAGTTCGTCTTGCGTCAACGCTTCTTGTGCCACAACGGCAGGGTACGTTGTCATGGAAAGCGGCATCGGATCGTTGAAGGATACTGTTGGCGTCGATGTTCGCGCTGACATGCCTTCGACGTTCATCTCATGGTCATCGTCGTTGCTTGGGTCATGAAGCCGCGGCGATGGATTCTGCGACATGCCTGTCGTCATATTAGTGTTACAGATCGTTGATGGACCATGCTCGGTGTTGTTTGCATCATGGTCGTCGCTGTTGTCCATGATGCTTCCACCAAGGCTCTCCGGATCGAGCAATTCGTCGCCGGGATGCTCAGTCCTCATCATTTTGCTGCTGTCGGTGGCGCCAGTGCGGCTGGTGTAATCCCAAGTGACGTGCACGGGCCTTCTGTGTTTGCCAAGCGCTGCAGATTCAGCTGCATCGGCGCTTCTCTTCATGATCGATTGCTGACTGTCTTTGTCAGTTGCGCGATGCGACTTATCAGTCGACAAAGATTTGCGGATCTGATCGTACCGATCACGTGGCGACACGGCGGTGGGCAATGGTACACCTTCCAGTAGCCCCTTGCTGAATCGCCGCACGTCGCCATCTGCACAGCTGGCTGAAAGAGTGAACGAGGAGTGGCGGTGATCAGACTTGGACAAGGACCCATTCCAAGACGTTGTTCGACGAAGCGGAGACGAGCTCAGTGGGTGGCCTGCTTTGTCATCATGTGGGTAGAACTGCGTCTGCCTGCGAAGTCGTCTGAATCTGTGCGACGGCGACACAACGATATGATCGACAGTACCGCCTCGTGGATTGGGTGGATTTCTCAGGAATGTCGGCCCTGCGGACGTGGCCCTTCGCGGCGGAGCAACCAAACTGAGCGTTGCAGATGGTATCACTGACGAAACGGATGTAAGATCGTCATGTGCGGATAGATCCACGTTCTGTTCTCCAGCTTCGTTATGAATGTTGGCAGCGTCGCAGTTGCAGTTGCAGCTTCCGCCGCCGTTGTTGCTATTGCTGTTGTTATTGCTGTCGGAGTCATGTCTACTGCTGCTGGTCTTGCTGCTGGTTTTGGTGCCGCTATCATTGACATCAGCCAGCGACACCCTGTCTGCAGCCAAACCTTCAGGGCTGTCTGGCTGCTCGTGGGTTGCTCGCATCCCAACATTGTAATCGTCTACGGTGCTGGCGGCGGCAGCGTCGCCGCTCTGCTGGAGGGGTGACGTGCGGCGTTCTGATTCCCCATTGCGTGTTGTTGCCATGTGATGGTGGTGGCTTGCGCCTTCGTCTCCCGTCAGAACGGTTCCTGCTCCGTTTTTGTCCTCCGCTGGTACAACCGCGAACAGAACATCCTGGTACTGGTCGCCGTTGCTGTTGGCGGCATCGTTGCTTTCGTCGAGGCTGGTGGTGGTGTCGACATCGGAGATACCATCGCTGTTGCTGTCTGTTGCAGTAGAGTTCATTCGGGCATTCGATTGGGCGTCCATGTTGTCATGTCCTTGATCGTCGATTTTGTTGCCGGTGGTGTTCATGATGCTTGTCTCCTTGGATTGTGATGTGATGTGTTGCGGTGTGTTGCGATGTCGTCCGATGTCATGCGTTGTGTTGTCGTGCGAGAGCTGATGCCGCCGGCGGGTCTGTGTGACGATGAGCGCACGGAGAAGTACTGAGACATCTATCCACGCACAGCGGGTGACAATGGCAAACGAGACTGTTCCTCACGAGAACCCGTTTGGCTCCTGGTGAATGAACTTCATCCCTTTGCAGTTGGGAATGTGTCAACAGGATGCACGTTTATGTGGCAACACACAAAATGTGACTCAAATGGCCCGATTTGACATTCTTGGCCCTGTCACAGGCGACGGAATTAGTTGAACCATGACTGTCTGCGCCGATCGAGTGGAAGGTGGGAATCTTCCTTCATGCATGCAGACATTGTTTGTGCCAATACGCAGCAGTTGGGCAGCTGTCACATTGTTTCCAAAATGTCATCAACAAGAATTCGCATTTTGATTCACGAGTAAGTATGAATCCCGTGTTCTCGCATTGAAAGAGTAACTTTGTCTGATGACCAACTGTCAACAAATGTACGCACGTCAACGATCGTATGTTTGACTGTTGGAGACACAACGGCCCAGACTTCGACCGCCTACTCCAATAGTGACTGTTTTCGTTGTCGCACACTGTCGTTTGTCTGTCTGCTGTGCTGACTAGATTGTCACTCGCGCCAAACAGACATACATACTAGTGCGGTCTAGATCTCTTTCGAATGTCAGCTCATGCACACGAAAAAGAAGCGAGGTTGAGACCACAAATTCCAAGATTTGAATTCCATTGACCTCTATGGATTGATTTCATCAGGCACCGCCAAAGAGTGTCCTCGCCTCGCAGACACCACTCGTTTCATTCATATCCATTAAGCACGATCTTGAGCAAACCTGCTCCTGTTGTGCAGAGATGGGGCATTCCTCGCAGCTGGCGACGAAGACATTCGTATCGCATGCCACGCATCCTCCACGACATTGCTTGGCGTTTTCGTTCTGTTCCACACAACCCAGCGGCCCGCAACAAGCCGTGCAGCACGAACACACAACGTGGGATAGAATCCCTTCCGCTGGGTCTCCGTTGCAGTCAGCCCCAAACGAAACCGCCGGGTTTGCCAACATGCTCGACCCGGAGCAAAAGATCGGGTCCAGATTGCCTGTGATCAAGGTGCTCTGGATGTTGAAGTCTGTCAGCTTGGTCAATGCTGCAAGCTGTGTTGGGATGGTGCCGTTGAAGCCGTTGTCGTACAATTGCAACTTTTTCATCTTGCTCAGCTTCCCCACTTCTGAAGGGATTGGCCCAACCATGTTGTTGCTGAAGCCGAAGAAGGCCGAGAGGTCAACTAGTTTGCCCACCTCGGTCGGAAGCGTCCCGATCAACCGATTCCCCCGGACTGAGAGAAGCGTTAAAGATGTCATCTTGCCCACTTCGGTTGGTATGGTGCCTGTCAGTCGGTTCGCATAGAGGCGCAAAGCTCTTAACCGACGCAGGTAGCCCAGTTCAGACGGTATCGTTTCATTGAATCGGTTGTCATGGAGGCGGAGGAGCGTCAATTTCGTCAACTGCCCCAGCTCGGAAGGGATTGGCCCGCTCAATTGAGTGACAGAAATCTTCAGAGAAGTGAGGCTGCTCAGATTCCCGATCTCTGTCGGGACAGTTCCACTGAAACCATTAGTGCTGAGTCGCAGGGATGTCAGTTGCTGCAAGTCTCCAATTTGTGATGGGATCCGGCCTGTGAACGAATTGCTTTGTGCCATGAAACCAGCCAATGCCACCATGCCACCCAGTTCGGTGGGGAGTTGTCCATTCAGCCCATTTCCATAGATGTCCAAAGTGCGCAACGCCTTGAGCTGGGCGAATTCGGAGGGGAAGGGCCCCGTCAGAGCATTGGTATGCAAGCTCATCAGTGTCAGAGCACCCAATTCGCCCAGCTCGGACGGAATCTGCCCGCTCAACGAATTGTTACTCAGCCACATGTCCCGCAGCTTGCTGAGTGCTCCCCATTCCTTCGGGATCGGACCATCAAGATTGTTGTTCTGGAGGTAGAGATCCCGCAACGCCTTCATCCCTGCCAGCTCTGTTGGGAGCCTCCCGCTCAATGAGCATTCGCTGATGCTCAGCACTTCCATCATTGTTAGGTTCTTCATCTCTGATGGGATTGTCCCGCGCAGCCTTCTATTATCATGCAACTGCATATTTTGCATCTTCGTCAATTTGCCCATCTCTGTCGGGAGAGTGCCCGTCAACCCTGCACTGTATGCGAAGAGAATGGATAGCTTGTTCAAATTGCCCAATTCGGAAGGGATGGACCCTGTGAACAGGTTTGTGCGAATGGAAATCCGATCTAAGTCAGTCAACTTGCCGATTTCGGTTGGGAGGGGCCCAGTCAACTTGTTCTCATACAGCCAAAGCCGCGTCATTGCTGTCAGCCGGCCGATCTGCGTTGGGACCCGGCCTTTCAGCTGGTTTGAATGCACCCACAGCCCATTCAACTTGGTTAGCTTGCCAAGCTCACTCGGGATCTGCCCTGTTAGCTGGCATCTACTCATCTCCAGATCAGATAGAAGCGTGCACTGGCCGATTTCGGTTGGGATCTTACCAGACACCATTGACGCCAGTGATCGAAAGATCTCCAGCTTGGTCAGCGCACCAAGGGTTGTCGGCA
The DNA here is from genome assembly GCA_026770025.1 of Craspedostauros australis. Taxonomy (NCBI): domain Eukaryota; phylum Bacillariophyta; class Bacillariophyceae; order Mastogloiales; family Achnanthaceae; genus Craspedostauros; species Craspedostauros australis. Next base: position 345,899 of record JAMXDE010000023.1, read on the forward strand.
GCTCGCCCGAAAGGCCGCTTTCATGCAGTTGCAAGGCCCTGAGATTCGTAAGATCGCCAACATGCGATGACAGTGACCCCGTGATGGGATTGGCCTGCAACTGCACATCCTCCAAGCTCCGTAGATTATACAGAGCTGGATCGATGTCGCCTTGGACGTTGGTATCGGGAAGGAGCAAGCTCACGATGTATCCATCCTCTTGACACCCGATGCCCCGACTGCCATCGTTCCAACCGCAGATATCCCCATCGGAAGGAAGATCGAAGTCCACGGTCCAACCCTCTCCATTCATGGAGTAGTACAAGCTGATGAAGCCGTAGTGCTCCAGGAGTCTTCTCACTGTGTTGGCGTGATTGGTATGGTTGGCACCAGAGATCATTTGTGTCACATGTTCATTCTGCGGACGTGCCATCCAGTCCAGCACTTTGTGCGGAATACTGCCAGGATCTGCGAATGCTGATTCGTTGATGGATGTCGGTGGTGTCAGAAGCGATGGTGCGAGGAGGTCCAAGATCGCGAAGAATTGATCGGACTGTGGGAAGCTGTTGGTGGGGGAAGTGGAGGGAGAGGCAGAGGGATCTGTTGATGGCGCGGTTGACGGTGCGGTGGTTGGTATGGCTGACGGTGTGAACGAAGGCTCTGTTGTCATGGACGGTGCATGAGATGGCTCCACCATCAATGTGGGATGAGTAGGCGACATCGTTGAAAACTGCTCTGGGTCAGGTGTGGGCATTGACGATTGGCCTTCGCTTGTGGCGGGCATGGATGTTGGTGCGCCCGTCGCGACGTTGGAGTCCAAGCCAACTACATTGGAATTCTTGTCTGTTGCATCATCCGTGCCACTGTTTTGTTGCAGCAGCACAGCGGTGACAACCCCAGCAACAAGAGCGATGCAGACCAAGGCGAGCAATATTTTCGATTTCCGATGCCGTTTGTTGGATGTTGTCCCAGCTTTCCTCGTTCCGTCGCCGTCGCCGTCGGAATCATCTTGAATCGATCCATCATCGCCACGGGTACCACCCGGATTACCAGGTCGAGCTGATGCCCCATCCCGGTGGAGCGGTTCTGCCACCACCAAGTCGATACCGCGGTTTATCCTGCTGCCATATTCGATCTCCATCTCCTCCCGTATTACCTGCCGTAGTTCGTCCTGAGTCATCGCTTCGTGAGCCACAACGGCAGGGTACGTCACGGTGGAAAGCGACATTGGATCTGTGACTGCTACCGTTGGCATTGGCATGTTTGGCTCCATGGATACGCGAGCATAGCTTTCATCACCGTTGCTGCGGGGATCATCGTTGTTTGGATCACGAAGTCGTGGCAACTGATCCTGCGACTCGCGTATCGTCCGACTCGTGCTGCGGGTCGTTGCTGTATCACTCGCGGCAGTGACCGTGTCGCGGTTGCCACTGTGGCCGACGTGGGCACTGCCAACGTTCTCCGGATCAAGCAATTCATATTCCGGCTGCTCAGTTGTCGTCGGATCGGTGTCGACGTTGCTTTTGTTGACGTCACTATCCCAATTTCCGTGCACGATATTCCCGAGCTTGTGAAGAGGTTGGACTTTCACGGTATCAACGTTTCTTTCACAATCCACCTTCTGAACATCGCTGTCGTTTGCGCTGCCTGGTCTGTCGACTGACAAGGATTTGCGGATCTGATCGTACCGGTGATGCGGCGAAGCGACGGAAGGCCTCGGCGTGCGTTCCAGCAAACCCTTTTGGAAAGGCCGCGCTTCGCCATCTGTACCATCTCTGATGGCTTGCGCAAAAGAGGAAGGGCGGTGATCAGATTTGGACAACGATGCATTGACCGATGTCAGCCGACGAGGTCTGGACGACGCCTGCGCTTCGTTCTTCTTGTCGCCGCGTGGCAATATCTGCGTGTTCCTACGAATCCGCCTGCTTCGGCGCAGCGACGTTGGGTTATCACTGGTGGCGCATTGGTGACCGTTTGGACTTCTTTGCAGCGTCGGTGCTGCAGACATGGCTCTTCGTGGCGCAGCGGAAGGCGTCTGCATTGACGTTGGCGTTGGCATTGGCGTGGATGGAGGGTTATTCTGAGTTGTGCTGGGAGGTTGAGAAGCATTGCGAGCTTCGGCATCATCGTAAAAGCTATCGTCGACGGAGTTGCGGTTGTCGGCGTTGCCTGGTTGGTCTGTTTGTGCTGCTGGAACGGGGAGTTGGCTTCTGTCTCGGTCTCCGTTCCCCCCTCCCACTGGGACGGCGTCTGATCCGCCTGCGTCACCCGCAGCTGCAACTACTTGCGCGGCACTCTGAGAAGCGCTGCGATTGGAGGTGCCTTCGCCTGTTTCTTCATCTGCAATTCTCTCACCGGCGACGCTCATGGTGCGTGTGCGTTCTTGGGTACTCCTATGTCGCAGAGTCGACTTGGGTACGAGTGGGGTACACGACGAGCTATTGGTGCTCTGTGGGAGCTCTTTTGTGTTGTGAGGTTGACGAGATCCGTCGCTGTCTCAGTGCAGGAAATGGCAGCGCATGCGTCGCTGAGTGCTTCAGTGACGTTTGTGCTGCGGTCGCGACTCTTGGTTGTTGCGAGGAACTCTGCACGAGTACTGGTGCGCAATCGTTGATTGCATGGTCGTTTGTGTTGGCATTGGCGAGAGGCATTTTGTGGAAGGGGTGGGTGACCTTTCCGGCGATTTTCTCCCTCAATCGCGTTCGTGAATTGATGCAATGACTGTGTGAAGGCAAACGGATTGCGAGTTGGGCCAATTTCTGCCGATAATTGATTTTGTCGTTGGTGTGCTCATTGCGACATCAACAGACATCGATTCGTGACGTCATCGTTCTCTATTGTATTCGTAAAGACCCCAATTCGGCGCGAGAAAGAGACACCAACAACCAAATCCTTTCCAGCCACACCAAAGGCATCAGCACATCATCGCACCAGGACATCAAGGGCAATGGAGAAGCAAAACAAGAGAGATGTGTACGAGTATGAGTAGCTCGTATTTCTTTACGACCCAACGCCCAATAATTGGGAGATAAACAATTTGAAATCAGATATTCGGACTATCGACCCCAACGCCTATGAGTGGGGACCTCTTTTCTTTATATATTCTGAATCCTCTCGAACTCCTCTTTCCAACCATGCTATTACATCTGTTGGCAAGTTCCGCTCATGGAAGCCTATGATCATGGAAGACGGTGTTGGTTGATAGTCATTCTGTTTGCTATTTCATTACGTTGGCACTCTGATCCTCTCAGTGTCTCCGTTCTCTTGCCTGATGCTCTTGGTGCATCTCTATGTTTTGTAGATTGGTCTCTGACTACAAGTCAGTACACGAGATGCTCTCTTGCTGCTCTTCACATTCTCTCTCTCTTTCTCAATATTGCGTGTTCATGATACACGACACTCCATGTTCAATGCGTACTCTGCATTTGACACTCCATTCGTTCACTACTGGTTCCTACTCCATGAGTGCTCACCACTTGAACTCCTCCTCATGTATCCATGATCTCGATGCCCTTCAGTCATCGGATCTTCACCTACTGCTTCTGACATGGAGACAGATGTCAACATGGTGACACAATGACATCCTGTCAACATCAGCTGTCATCTTCCTTGTTCCTCCAGATGTCACGTTCCATCGATGATGCGATGGTCTGTCAGATGATATCATCATCTGGGGTTTAGTTGGGAAGTACTTCAAGCTTTGCTTGATACCATACGTTTCCATTGATGGATGGACGGACGATGTTCCTGATTCTCTCAGAAATCGTTGATTGCAAACTTCCTCCAGAGATTCTGCTCATTTTCGTGCATTCCATTTGTGCTGTGATTTTGACAAATCACATCATACTATTGGCACGAATGTAGTTATACCGTCCAAGTATGTATAAGAGAATAGAGGGTGAACGATGCACATATACATGTACATCTTGACATATACATGCATGTACATCTCGACATTCCAACATGTCATACAATCATCAAGGAACACTTGCCCTTTCATTCCATTTGGTTTGAGCCCACCATTGTCACTGTTTGTGCTTCCCCAAACACTCTGATGCTTGTGTGCGAGATGATCTTGTTTTGTGAAAGGCGTAGGCACCCGTTTGTTGAATGGTATTGAAATGAGAGAGTCTTCTACAGGTATGGTACACACATGAATGGAAACGAAGAAAGCTGTGGCGAGTTGCGATTCTTCGTGTGATTGCATTGCTTTGAGAATGTCGTCGTCGTAGTTGTTGACATTGACGTTGGTTTGGTTGTATCTGTTTTTTGTGGGCCGCCATCGTTTTCTCTACTTCGTGTATTAGCAGCCGGTGCAACAGGTACAGATAATTTCTGGGTCTTCACCATTCCGACCGCTTGCGCAGCCGCTTGGGCGATGCCTGAGAGAGAATGAAGATGTGCAGAAGAGGGGGTCAAGTTCGCTGATGATATTGTTATTTTTGAGGCGAATATAGTCAACATGTGTAAGCTTAGCCAGTTGTGTTGGGACAATGGCGCTGAACTAGATTCCGGGGATCCTGACTAATTCCAATGATGCGAGGAGACCAACCTGAGTTGGAAGCGGTCTAGTGAATTTGGTCCGTTCTAGATCAAGAAAGGTGAGTGCTGTGAGTTGACCAATCTCGGATGGAAGCTGCCCAGTGAAGTCGGTAGATCCCAAATCAAGAAAGGCGAGAGCTGTCAGCTGACCAATCTCGGATGGTAGCCGCCCAGTGAAGTCAGTTGGCCCCAAATCAAGAAAAGTGAGAGCTGTCAGCTGACCAATCTCCGATGGAAGCCGCCCTGTGAATTTGGTCCATTCTAGATCAAGAAAGGTGAGTGCCGTCAGAATACCAATCTCAGATGGTAGCCGCCCAGTGAAGCCAGCAGGTCCCAAATCAAGAAAGGCGAGAGCTGTCAGCTGACCAATCTCGGATGGAAGACGCCCAGTGAAGTCCGTTGGCCCCAAATCAAGAAAGGTGAGAGCTGTCAGCTGACCAATCTCGGATGGAATCTGTCCAGTGAGATCGGTGAAATCTAGGTCAAGAAAGGCGAGAGCCGTCAGCTGACCAATCTCGGATGGAAGACGCCCAGTGAAACGCGCCTGTTCCAGATCAAGATGTCCCAATGCTGTCAGCCGACCAATCTCAGATGGAATCTGTTCAGCGAAGTCAGTAGGTCCCATATCAAGAGAGGTAAGCGCTGTCAGCTGACCAATCTCGGATGGAAGCCGTCCAGTGAATTTGGTCGATTCTAGATCAAGAAAGGTGAGCGCTGTCAGCTGACCAATCTCGGATGGAAGCTGTCCAGTGAAGCCAGCAGGCCCCAAATCAAGAAAGGCAAGAGCTGTCAGCTGACCAATCTCAGATGGAATCTGTTCAGCGAAGTCAGTAGGTCCCAAATCAAGATAGGTGAGTGCTGTCAGCTGACCAATCTCTGATGGAAGCCGCCCTGTGAATTTGGTCGATTCCAGATCAAGAAAGGTGAGTGCTGTCAGATTACCAACCTCAGATGGTAGCCGCCCAGTGAAGCCAGCAGGTCCCAAATCAAGAAAGGCGAGAGCTGTCAGCTGACCAATCTCGGATGGAAGACGCCCAGTGAAGTCCGTTGGCCCCAAATCAAGAAAGGTGAGTGCTGTCAGCTGACCAATCTCTGATGGAAGCCGCCCTGTGAATTTGGTCCATTCTAGATCAAGAAAGGTGAGTGCTGTCAGATTACCAACCTCAGATGGTAGCTGCCCAGTGAAGCCAGCAGGTCCCAAATCAAGAAAGGCGAGAGCTGTCAGCTGACCAATCTCGGATGGAAGACGCCCAGTGAAGTCCGTTGGCCCCAAATCAAGAAAGGTGAGAGCTGTCAGCTGACCAATCTCGGATGGAATCTGTCCAGTGAGATCGGTGAAATCTAGGTCAAGAAAGGCGAGAGCCGTCAGCTGACCAATCTCGGATGGAAGACGCCCAGTGAAACGCGCCTGTTCCAGATCAAGATGTCCCAATGCTGTCAGCCGACCAATCTCAGATGGAATCTGTTCAGCGAAGTCAGTAGGTCCCATATCAAGAGAGGTAAGCGCTGTCAGTTGACCAATCTCGGATGGAAGCCGTCCAGTGAATTTGGTCGATTCTAGATCAAGAAAGGTGAGCGCTGTCAGCTGACCAATCTCGGATGGAAGCTGTCCAGTGAAGCCGTTGGTGTCCAGATCAAGATATCGTAATGCTGTCAATCGACCAATCTGAGAAGGAAGTGGTCCAGCGAAGTTGTTGGACTCCAGGTCAAGACGTGTCAATTGTGTAAGTTGATGTATTTCTGACGGAAACGCGCCTCGCAGTTCCATGTACACTAGAGTTAGCTCTGATAGCATACTCAACATGCCAATGTGACTGAAGATAATACCATCGATCTGTCCGCGAGTGCTGGAAGTCATTTCCATTGACCATTTCTCAAGGTGTGAGAGATGATACAGGGCTGGATCGAGCGTGCCCCGCATGCCTTCGTCACCCAAAGCTACTTGTACCACATGGCCATTATCGCATGTCACGCCACCAGAGGAAGAGTGCCAGTCGCACACGTCAGCATCTGATAGAAAGCCCATCTTGTCGTTCCACTTGGCTCCATGCAGTGAAAAGAATATGCTCACCACTGCATAGTACTCCAATAGGCGCGTGACATTGGCTTGTGCATCTTCCGCGATCATTGATGTGAGGTATTGGTGGTTGCTGTTTGCCATCCAGTTCAATGTCCGGTGTGCAGTACTGGTTGGGCTGGCGAGTATGGTTGTATCGATGAAGGTAGGCTCTTCTTGGAGTGTGGGCAGGAGCACCTCCCAAATGGCGAAGAAAGCTTCCGATTGATCGAAGCTGTACGTTGGGTTCGACGAGGGTAAATCACTCGGTATATCCGTGGGTCTATGAGTTGGGCTCGACGAGGGTAGATCACTCGGTATATCTGTGGGTCTATGAGTTGGGTTCGACGAGGGTAGATCACTCGGTGTATCTGTGGGTCTGTGAGTTGGGTTCGACGAGGGTAGATCACTTGGTGTATCTGTGGGTCTGTAGGTCGGATTTTGTGACGGTCGATCACTAGGGCCATTTGCGGTGGGCTGATACCTACTGCTGCCATCAATGTTGTTGTTGCCGTTGCTGCTGCTGTTCTCGCCACTGGGGGAGAACACTACGCCTACTGCAATGGCAACAGCTACACCGACGACCAGGAACATCACCGTAACAATACCTTTCCAGCTCCATCCTGCCCGCCGAGAAAATGATTCAGGATTCTCATCATCTCTACCGAAGACCCCTGCAACTGCATCTGGAAGATAGATTGCATTCTCTGTGTTATCATCACATGCTGTCTCTTCATCCATTGTTGGGTATGAATGTGGCTGCGGCTGCGGCTGCGGCTGTGTAGGTGGATTGTGCGTCAGTCGCACCAGCGACGAAGATGTGAATGTCACCTGCGCAACTTGGACTCTCTCTCTCTCTCTCTCTGTCTCTCTCGAGATCGTGAGTGGTGGTGGTCACTGGATGATGTTGTTGATGGATTGTGAGGGTGAGGAAATAAGATGCTCCAAACGATTTCAGGCATGCCAACAAGATCGATATTGGGCGAGGCAGAGAGAGCAACTTCGCTTCTCTGCAGCAACAATCCCTTGATCGCACTCATCAGTGAGGTCGTGGTGGCATTTGCACCACGTTTGTCATTTGCATTCGTGACGATGATAGTGGGCAGCTGAGGTGTCAACCATTGGTAGTGGTGCCCTTTCGTACCGTTTCGTACGCATTGGTGCTGTATCGTCCCCCATCGCACACGCTGTCCTCGTACCACGCACTCTGGCACTCATCCTTCGACTTCCACAGATGTTCTTTACTTTCACGCACACGGACCGAACAGCCAAAGCGGCAATACTCGTCCGCTTCTTTGATCGCATGCTATGATCGCATGCTATGATCGCATGCTATGATCGCATGCTATGATCGCATGCTATGATCGCACGCTATGATCGCATGCTATGATCGCGTGCTAGGTCGTACCCTCGGAAGGCGATGGGCAGAGTGCGAACTACCAACAATACACCGAGGCATGAGTCTTCAATGCAAACAGAGAAACAGAAGCCAACGCAGACACATCCGCTCCTATGATCGCATGCTAGGTCGCACGCTTGGAAGGCGATGGGGCAAGTACTAGCAGCAGAAGAGGTAGGTCGGAGGGCAATGACATCCATGCGAGCCTACGCTTCTCTACTGTGCGCTCTCATCGTGTCCACCAGCAATCTCCAAAGGCTCCTTTTGAGCGTTGCGTCGATGATCCCTTCAACATGTACTCTACGACGATGACGATGAGAACGATTTTCGAAGCAAGTGGCGTGGCGTACTTATTTACCGTGTATCTCTAATGATATGACCCACGCGGTGGGTACGGAGAAAAAGTGGCTCTGTGCGTCCTGGGGGCATGGACCCCTCCTCCCCCAACACTCCCCTTTCGTTGTGACGCACCTGTGCGGGCCAAACCACAGCAGCGCATGCAAACCCCTCCGAGATTTGGCATTAGAGAGTTATCGCTTGTAACTGGAGGTTTTTGCGTGGCTCATAATTTCATAACTGGCGAGGCTGGCGCGCCCCTATCCCGAGTCACGATATTAGTCCCGTTAAGGACATCGACTCGATGGATCGTTTTGAGTCGTGTATCTTATCCACGTTTCGTTCTAGATTTACCGGTTGGCGCCATCGTGCTCTTCATGGCTTTCTTGCCTCCGATTGTTGAGGTGTTTCCCTAACTACTTCAGATGTTCTTCATGTGCTTCCAACTTGCTGGCGTTCCATACGCGCCAGGGTGTCTTCCGATTGTCTATGTATTGCATCTTTCATGCATTGTTGGTATTCATCCTGAATATGCTTAGCGCGGAGGCGTTGGATTTGAAATGCGGTTCTGTTGACCCGATTGTCGACAACCGTCCTGTGTTGCCTCCATGAAGTCCACATCCATGCTTTTCGCGGAATCAGTCTTGCCCTTTCTTCCTCTGTCCATCGCCGTCCCCTTCATGTGGTGGTTAATTCGCATCGTCGTTGCATGTCTGCTTTCCTTCATCCTCCAATTTGCTTTCCCTGTATCTGCTCCACCATCCACGGAGCACAGCACTGCATCAATCGGTCCATACATCCGGAAAATTGACACATACTTCGCGTTCACCTTCGATTGATCCATCCATCCACCCATTCCTACAATCCATCCACCTGCCGTCTCATTGTCATCACCATGACACCCACACCATACTCCTGTGAAGATCTCGTCCGTCCTTCCTCCGAAGGCCGATCCTACCATGACGATATCGCTTGGTTTTACCGAGTCTTCATCACTGGCATCGCTCCACCAAAGGAGGTACCACCACTTGAGCGAGTCATCGCTGGTATCAATCACTGCGAAGGCGTGGAAGACGAACGTGGCAGCAACATCCTCGCCTCCCTTCGCATGACACCACAGAAGAAGCTCTGGCCTGGATGCTCTCCACTACCATTGACCCTTGCGGCCCAACTCTGGCGAGGGGCCAACCAAACAGGATCCATCACATCCGAATCTTCTTGGTGCTCCGCTCCCAGTGAGTCCGACAATACGGATGTGCCAGTCGTCGTCACAGCGCCTGTGGCCAGCGCAGATCTCTCCAGACCCAAAGGTCGTAAGATCGGATCCACCAAGTGGACCGACAAAGAAATCCACCTCTTGCTCGCGACGGTGGGCCGCATCCTCCCTGTGGGACGCGACATGTGGGACGCAGTCGTTGCAGAGTGTGTTGGGATTGACCCTACGTGGCGACGCAACGCCACAGGGTGCAAGCGCAAGTTCCATCTGCTTGCGCTTCGCACCAAGCCAACCGGATCATCGCACATCCCTGGTGATGTGCAGTGGGCGCAACAGATTCATGAGAATATCCGAACAAAGGAATCGATCGGATTCTCTGGCCTCAATGATGAGGAGTTTGAGCGCATTGCTGACGAGGTGGACAACACCGTCGCTGCTACCACTGCCACCACCATCGAAGGCAACACCGCAGCCTCCATCGCGGAGCTTGTCGAGAAGCAGGCTGGCAAGCTCAGCAGGGCCCGTATCGCAACGGGTCTCTTCTCTGCTGAAGGAACTCCAGTTCGTCCCCTTCCACGCAAGCGCAAGGCCGATATGCTGGCATCGACCATGCTCGACATGCAAAACTCGACAAATGAGTTGTCGAACAAGCTCTCAGGGTGCCTTGGGGAGCTCATTAGTGTGATGAAGGCTCCTCCTGCATACCACAGCACTGATGATAACAACAAGCGCCTCGATGCCATGGGCAACAAGTGTGCCATGCTTGAAAAAACGTGCACAGAATTGAAGGAGGCCAACTCCGATCTCAAGGTCGCTTGTGGTGGCCTCTCTCAACAACTCAATGCCATGTTCGACTACATGAAGAACAACTAGGCCAACCTTCCTATTCCTAGCCGTACATGTAAACATCATAGTCACCATTTCTAGTATCATTCTGAAGTTGTGTATGCATGCATGTGACAGTTGTAGTGATTGCTGTGAAACCAATGTCACAATAAACATCGTTGTGCATTTATCGCATGTCAATCCCAACACAAATTTCGTGCTACAGGAGCAAAACAGACCTGGCGAAAAATATGACATAATCCAATCGCGTGGAGCACACCGCTCGAAATTGATACGCCGGCATTTTGCAGAACAATGACAAGAACATTTGGACTATGTTTCTGATGTGCACAGTGACACCTGTACAAGTACTATTCATGCTTACAACTTCACTGTTCATTACTGTTATTTACAAGTAGTCCTCCTAGAGCTTGGAGGAGACGTCCCTGAGGTAGGTACGAATCTGATTGCGATCGCAGGTCTCGGTCTTCCAATTGTGAAGAAGGATAGAAGACCACATGATCCTGCCGCGTCGGATGTTATCAGTAGGAAGGGGAGTGAGGAGGCGGCGGAAGGTCGCTGTGAGAGTATGATTGCCCCACTCTGCGCACTGACGCAAGTGTGTGAGAGTAGAGTTGTATGCAGAGTGCTTGTGTTGCTTGCTCTTCTTGACCTTGATCACTTTGCCCTTCAGATTCTTGGCAGTGCTGAAGGCGGCATCTGCAGCGACAGCTGTTCCCTTTGGTAGCTTCATGATGTGCTCGTAGATGTGCGCCCAGACACAGGATGTGGAATCGTGAAAGCTGCCAGGAGTGTTGACCGCACAGTCGACGACTCGCCCTTTCAAGTTCCAAACCAGCACGAGATTGCGGTTGACGTCCTTGGTCCACCCGTTGAAGTCGCGGTTCTGCTCGGCGGGAAGCGCTGGTGCGTGGCTGATGAGCTTCAAGCCATCAATCACTGCCACGACGCCAGGCGCAGCAGGGAAGGACTTGCTGATGTCCTTCATGTCATCGAGGGCGTCATCGCTTCTATCCCAGAACACCTTGGCGAGGTCATGCATGATTAGTGCTTCTAGCACTGCGTCCATGCCCAAGTTGAGGTAGTCATGGAAGACACTAACGATGCAACCGAATTGGGGCGAGAGGTTCTTGAGCTCGGCCTTTGAAGTGAGATACTTCAAAACGATTGCTGTCACATCAATATGTGTGAATCTGCGACGTGCCAAATCACATCGACGCGGGGCCACAGATCGTTGGTTGACCAGAAGAGCCTCGATGGATGGCTTCAAGACAGCGGCGAGTTGGACGAAGGACTCCCTGGTGATGCCAATGAAGTTGTAGAACTCCATGGCATCACCATGTTCCAGAATGTTTTGCCAGAAGGTGCCGGTATCACGCGAGAAAACCCCTGAGCTCTTGTAGCGACCTCTGCACAAAGCAGTGGGCAAGCTGTCATGGAGGTAGTCAGCCACAGCGAACGTGAGAAGACGCTGCTGTGCCATTAGTTGCTCGGCGATGATGATGAGGACGGTGGCGGTGGCTACCTCGCGGCGGCGTTGGAGGAAAGAGGAGTAATCCATGATGATAGAGCAGATGCCAATAATGTAACACAAAACGCTAATCATACCACAAGCTCTTGGAACAAGCTACATGAAGGAAGGCCACGACGTGCATGAAAGGAGATGGACAATCGACACAGATTGATGGTGCATGCAAGGGAGGAAGTGGAGGGTCGCGTGACGATACTTGACCGACAGAGGTCGATAAAAACTGATGTCAACGCTTGTGAGGGAGGACATCACAGAAACTCCAAAATTGTCGTCGGAGGGAGCGATTTGAGAGGAAGGCACGAGATGAGATCTCGACGAAAAGTGAGAGTTGAGTTATGAACGGTCTTTTTGGGGCGTTCATAACTCAACTCCAGGATTTCATAATTTTTTCGATTGACGTTATACGCTCGTTTCGGTCCTGGTCACCCCCTGTTCGAAAGGTATCTTGTGTTCATAATGGAGTGATCTGATTGGCTTAGAAGCCGATATTATGAAATTATGAGCCACGCAAACACCTCCAGTCTGTCCCTTATTGAATCTCAACTCCCCCCATGCATTTTCCCGTGGAACGCATGTTCTTCCAAGACCACTCAGACAATTCATGCGGAGTTGTTCTGCAATGCGGTTTGTCGCAGATCTCACTTGACACGATCTATGCGCAAGTTCGAGTGCACCAAAGTAGTGGGGCGGGTGCCCTCTCCGTTGGTAGAGAGAGCTAAAAGCATCTTCTCTTCCATCTCTCTCTCTCTCTCTCTGTTGAGAGGGAGGCAGGGATGGGAGAGTGAAGTTTGTGCGTGTCTGAGTTTGCGACGATAACACGTTATGTTGCAGTAGATTAGACTGCATAGTGTACAATTGCACGATCAATGATACCTCTGGCTTCATGTTTCGTCGTTTCCGCCAACGAAGACGCTCTGCATCTCAAGTCTTCACAAAATAAATCAAGTCCAACGACCACCATTGACGCGATATTCTACAGACACATAGTACTCGTACTGTCAACCAATTCGCCATCATCCACCGTACCACACTGGCTCTCGCACATTCCGGACCCTCCAACACTCGAAGCAATCTGCCAAACGTCGACACAGATCGTAGTATCAGTGCCATACTCATACCAGTGCATGCATACTACTTCACAATACTCCAAAACAGCACGAACCCTAAGCCCTCACCATGCCAGACAAAGCGTCCATCCCTTCTGCCTCCACAGCGGATGCCAAGACCGGCACAGCCAGCCTCGAAGGCTCCGGCAGCAACAGCTGTGTTTCGGATGCGTCGTCCAACCAAAAAACTGACGCCCAGGCCCAGGCCAAGGTCTGCTTCGCCGGCGCGGACCTGATCGACGGCGGTGACGAAGAGACAGGTGGAGAAATCGAGTGTCGACGCCAAGACATGAGATCCAGCTCCTCGTGGCGTTGGAGCTTCAGGTCGAGCCGCTCGTTGTCGCCAAGGGATATGGCAGAAGAGGATGGCTCTGCACCCATCAGCGCCCGACCACGACGCGAATCGTTGGTTCGCCGATCTGTGAAACAACTCACCATGGCCTACCGCTATTCCCGCGGGATCATGAAAGTCGATGGAGTTATCATGCGCAAGGTGATCATTCCGCTTGCTCTGGCGGCCACCAACAACGCGATCTGCTGCATTGCCTTCCTCACGATCATCAGCATCGCAATCCCTTGCATCTCCGTTCTCACGGGATCCTTCTACGTCGATAACGATGGAATGTCCCTCTGGGCGCCGCGTAACGGCCCGGCGAGGCGCGACAGCGAATGGGTGGACAGGCAGCAGTTTGGCGCTGCGTCGTCCTTCCCCAAGAGACGCATTACCTCCATGATCATCCACACGGACAGCCCCGACGACAACATCCTTTCGGTCAATGGCATCAACCATGTCTACGACGCTATCCAAGCGATCCAACGCACTGATGGCTATCGCGCGATGTGCATCGACATACCTCGCCAGTACATGTTGGATAATCCATCATCTGCGAACGTGGACGAGAACATCGGAGAAACTGGCGATGCGAACACCACTCTTGCTTCCGGTGACCAAGATTTCTGTATCTTCGTTGGAGTCACCAGATTCTGGGGACTCCCAGACAACAGGGCCGCCTTTGAGGAGTACATCGAGTCCGTGGCCGCCTCGATTGACAAAAGCAATGCTGGTAGCGAAGGCGCGGATGCGTACGTGATGAATTTGATCAACCAGGATCTCTCCGACACAATCTCTCAAGAGTACTTCCCCGATGGTTGGCGTGTGCCACAAATCCGGATCTTCTCGCCGTCACCGGTTCATGCTTCTACAGCAAGCAACGAAGAAGCCGAGAAGCAGGCCCAATCATCCTTGTCCTTCCTCAATGCATACAAAATCGAGTTGTTCGTGCCTTATGTGCTAGAGGAAGAAAAGTACATGAATCTCGACGCGGAGATAACAGATGAGGCCGAAGCCCTCGACAGGCATTGGGTGAAGACTGGTGCCGATGTCACGGCTCAACAAGCAGGCTCCGAAGGCCACGTTTACCGTTGCGAGACGATCACGACCACGACCATCACGATGGCGGTGACGGAGGGCATGCTGAAGGATGTTCCTCTGGCTGGCGGCACGTTCGTCCTGATGGGCATCATCTCAACACTCATCTTCACCCGCTTCGGAAAGCACAAGGTCGAACAGTCCCGCTTCGTCCATTCCAGCGGCATCCTTGGCCTGGGAGCCATGATCACCATCATGCTCAGCATCATGGCAGGCTACGGCATCAGCAGTCTCTTCCAGCTCCCATTCACCTCGCTGACCCTGGCCCTGCCCATCATCATCTTCGGCATCGGTCTGGACGATGCCTTCATCATTTGGGGTGCCTACGAGCGCCAGCTCAACGAGATGACGTACGGCGAAAGCAAGAACGTCTCGATGGAAGGTCTGGTCGAGGAGATCATCACGGCGACCGGAATGACCATACTCACCACCACCATGACGAACGTTGCCGCATTCGGTATCGGCGCGCTGTGCGACATCCCAGCGATCCGCTGGATGTGCATCTACGCAGCCATCACCATCTTCGTGGACTTCGTGTACCAGATCACCTTCTTCATGGCCTTGGTGTCCTTGAACCACCGCCGTATCTTGAATCGTCGCTACGATTGCCTCTTCTGCGTCAAGCACCGTCCCGACGATGTGGCACGGCATGGAGAAACATCTGCAACAGGTGTATCCAACTTCGCTGCCTCGTCGGAAAGCGACGAGGACAACAATTTACACTCCTCAGCCAATAGCGTATCGGCGAAGGAGGAATGGAACAGAATGGACCAAGGCCTTGGCGATTTGCATGGAGACCGCCAGCCGCTCGGCCGCAGGTCCCGTCTCAGGATGGCCGTCAATCAGGATTTCGGCGACGTGAAGGACGCTGTTTCGCGGGCACTTCGGCCGAGCCGCGAGCCAGAAAATCGTAACACCGATCCCGATGTCGACGTGGCCGAGCAGCCATGGACCAATCAGGTCATCGACACGTACATCGAGATCCTCCTGCACCCCATCACGAAGGTGCTAGTGCTGATGGGATTCGCAGTTCTCTTTGCGATGGCAGTATGGAGCGCAACGCAGATCGAGAAACTCTTTGACTACACTATGCTCACCCCGAAGGGATCCTATGCCGATCAGTTCCTCGAGGCCGAACCGATGTACAGCCCGACGGCTCTGGCCGGTCTTTCCAACTTCTACTTCCGCGACATCGATGTCTCCGACCCCAGCATCCAGAAGCAGATGTACGACTTCATCGACGACATGGTGCACAATCATCCGTTCGTCGTTGAACCTCCAGCCACGTTCTGGCTGACGGATTTCTTGGCATACCGCAACGAGACCGATGCCGACATGCCAGGTCGCACATTCAACGAAGCCTTGGACGACTTTCTCTCCATCGAGTCCTACGGAAGGGTGCACACCAACAACTTGGTGCGCAACCCAACCACAGGAGAGATCGAGGCATCAAGAACAGCATTCATGTACAACATCACTATGAACGACTCAAAGTCCCAGGAGAGGATCTACGTCAAGCAGCTCGAAATTGCAGCGCGGCAGCCGCTCAATCAGCAGAGCGGTGATACCAAGATGTTCACATCGGTCCTCTGGTATCACATTTGGGCTCACTTTGTGAGCATCGACGCGATCGTGACCAGGACGCTTGTTGCTGGACTGATTGCGATTCTGATCGTGACAGGCTTCGCTTTGCCGCACCCATCTGGCCCTTTCCTCGCTGTCGCGGTCACAGCCATGGTCGATGTCTGCATCGTCGGTGTCATTCCATGGGCTGGCTTCGCCCTCAACTCGTTGACAGTAGTTTTTGTAGTCATGGCGGTTGGCTTCGGTAAGTGAATGCAAATGCGGGATGTTTCGCATCGATTTGTGATTCTTTCACAAGGGGTTGCGAGACAAGTACGAATGGCGACGAAGACATAACCCACTGGGTCCAGACTCGGTGAAGATCTCACATTTTGGTTCCCCCATCTCTGTTTTTGTGTCCAAACAACCATCACAACGAATTCCTGTTTCTTCTTCCGTATCCGTACTCCACGTACTCTATTCCGTTTCATTTCGTCTCATGTTCGTCTTTCTCTCATGCTTGTGTGGTGCGCGTATCCATATGCACTGGCACAATACGCACCGCTCCATCTATTCCCACAGCTGTCGATTTCAACGTCCATCTCATCCACGGCTACCTCAACGCGCCAAACCAAAACGCTGACGGCAGCGTTGCGTCCCGAGAGGATCGAGTGCGCCATGTGCTGCAGCGCGTTGGCGGGTCCGTCCTCCTGGGTGGGACGTCCTCACTCATCGCATTCTGCGCCCTGGCACTGTCGTCGTCGCCGGTGTTTTGGCAGTTCTTCGTCATTCTCATCTCCCTGGTGTTGTTTGGAATGGGATACGGCCTGGCCTTCCTCCCCGTCCTCTTGACCTACATCGGTCCATACGACTTGCACATGTACTAGTGTCTTTCGGCTTGAGGGGAGGCCAATTTCTTGGTAACCATTGGTAATTTTTGGTAACTAGTCATATGAGTCAATTTCACCGTAGAAGCTGGTACATTGTGTACGTCAGTCCCACGCGAAGCGGCCCGAAAAGCACCATTTCTGCCACAAACCTCCTCGGCAAGTTCATGCTGCTCCGTTTGTTTGAGCCCACCCTTCGTGAGAACTCTCATGTGTGGCTTGTCGTCACCCTCTCCAACTTTGGTGGTGATTGGCTGGGTAGTGGGGGAGATCTGTTTGTTTCTTTGGAGCAGGCACTCGTTGTTCCCATTCACGAATGCCAATCACCACGATGTATCGTGGCGAATTTTGTGTGCCCCAGCGCGTGTTAACACGCGGTTGAAATGATCACAAAACAATGTGGTACTGACCGATGCGTTCCTCGCATGCTACGATCAGTTCCTTGTGGCCTGGTATTATCCATTGTGGCTTCATTTATTGTATTGCATTGTAGTTGATGGTATGGTTGCTACTTTCAATAATAGCGTTTCAGTTCCACTCCAGAATTCCGTACACCAGCAACCATCTTGGCAACAGCAACTTAGATGCATGTATATCGTAGCATCCATCCTGCTTGGGAGAGCAATGATCCCTTGGTTAGCAGCAGCACACAAGAGCAGTCCAGAATACAGCAGAGTAAATTGTTTCACACCGAGGCGTTCAACCTCGCCATGCTCTCACCTCTCTTCATTGGATCTTTCACATCGCTGAGCATGTGCAACTGTGCTGCGCATAATTTCCACGCCATGTGCGCGCATTTTAGCATGTGTCACGTGCGCAATGTAGAGGCCAGTGTTCGATTGGCCATAGTGGTGCTGAAATCAGTAAAGAACATGAGGCTTCCTCCACAGAACGGTTCGAACATGGTTTGATGGAGCACGAACAGCGACTGCGTCAACGACCCCACCCATCGCATGAGCGTGAAATCAATGGCTAGTCTTCGCGAGGGCGTAGCAACCGGCGTCAATGAAGCCAGTTGTGGCGTGCGATCAGGAAACGGTGTTTCCTCGCGAGGATAGTACGAGGCAAAGCGACGAACAGAAGTTGCAGTTGGTATATCTTTGGAGGAAGTGAGATTCGAAGACCAATACTACATGGGGAGGTAAAGGAGGGACTACTGCGTCGATTGAAGGCAACGGCACGATAATCCGACGTCATGGCAATGCACAACCATGCATAAAACAGAGAGACTCAGGTGACCAGCTCAGTACGAATCAACAACACGTAAAAACACACGATAATTTTTGGCGCGAACTTTTGTGCGTTCACGGATTGAGGATCATGGCTGTCACGAGCATTAGTGACTGACTTCAAACACCCAAAGCAACACACAAAGGCATTCCGAACCATTGACCAGCACACCACCCGAAGCAGGATGAAGTGACGAATACAGCCATGCCATTCGCTTGAGCAATCGACGAAACAGAATTGGATGCGGGTCTTTGGAAGACAGTCGGTCGAGATTGGACGAACAAGCAACAAATTTCTGTACCAGAATGCCGTAGACTCTACGCGGTTAGCAATGGTTGCCAACGAAAAAATTCCGAAATCACGTCCGTACGTCATCCGTATGAAAAAGGCCGATAAAGGGTCAAAAGAGACATCGAGATGAACAGGAAGCGGAGACTCTTTGCAGACAATGAACACATCAACAGAGAGCTCTCACTCTCCTCTTTCTAATGATGTGAAGATGTTAGGCAACGGCCATCAACTCATCGAACGGCTGCTTGTGCCGTCGGCGATACGCCGCTGGATATCAAGAATTACCAACAGGTGCCAAACAATGGAAATACGCCAATAATAATAATAGACAAAATATCTCTGTCACGGCAAACGGATTGCGAGTTGGGCCAATTTCTGCCGATAATTGACTTTGTCGTTGGTGTGTCCATTGCGACATCAACAGACATCGATTCGTGATGTCATCGTTCTCTTTTGTATTGGTAAAGACTCCAATTCGGCACACAGAAAGAGACACCAACAAACAAATCCATTCCGACCAAACCAAAGGCTTCAGCACATCGGCACATCATCGCACCAGGACATCAAGAACAATGGAGAAGCAACGCAAGAGAGAAGTGCACGAGCACGAGCAGCCAGTAAGTATTGGTATTGCAGGAGAGCATCCGTCAGAGTGGCGGTAGGCGTCCTGAAAAGCATCATCCTCTTGGGTACGTCAAACCAACGAGCCATTCGTTTTGCGACGCAACGAACAATAGCAGAATGCGACGCAGCGATCTACGCCAGCCCAGTGCATCGTTCCACTCGTCCGCGCCATCCTCAGGAGATACGCTGTCGTCCATTGGATCAATCACAATTGCAGCCGATGGAACAGCCAGTGCAGCAAACTCGCACAACCATGCATCGAAGACAGACGGGAAGAGGCAGCAGACTTCCAAAAATCGTGCGCCGACGCAACACCGATCGTCGACAGTGACGACGCGACTTCCCAAGCTGGCGCTTGCTTTGTTGAGCATCGCATTCGCGGGGCTGGCGCAAATCCTCGCCTTCCATCGATCCTCCACAGTCTGGGAGCCACTGGCACCATTGGCATCGTCCACTGCGACATGGACACTGGCTGCGAACAGCGATGACACTGGCACAACGGCGGCGGAGAAAGCAACGCCACCAACTGCTCTGTTGTGGTGGTGGAAAGAAGAGGAAGCCATCAGAGATGCTTCCGTAACGTTCACGGAATGGAATGGCACAGCACCGTACAGCTGGTGCTCATCCAATGAAAATGTCGACGACAGCGACGGCGCCAACGGCAACGCCGACATCAGCAGCGATCAAAACAGAGGGTTCTTTTTTGCCAAAACATTCAAAACAGGATCATCGACCGCCGCCGCCATACACATCCGCATCGCCCAAAAGGTAGCCAATCGACATTTTGCCAAATCGACCCATCGCGGTTGTGATCAGTTCCGGTTCCAGCATCGATTCTCTCTGCAACGGAGGCACTGGTTGGTGCAACATCAACGCAGGCCAAAGATTGCCTCAACTGACAACAGCACTGGCGGCGGCACCAACCATCACTCCAGCGTCGGGCCCAGCGCCAATGTCAGCTCCAGCGCCAAGTCCGACTACTTCGTATGGACCATCGTCCGTGACCCAGCGGAACGCGCGCTGTCCGCATATTACTTCTACAGGATTGGTGTGCGACAGCAGAATCATACAGAGGAAGCCATGGACGACTACCTCCTGCGGTCGAAGAATTACCAAACGAGGCATCTCATGCGAGATTTCCACGAGCTCGCTGTCGACGACGGCCTCATTCTCAACTCCAACGCCCAAGTGCCGTACGATGTCCTGGAATCCGAGCAGCGCACCGTCCAATTCGTTCATGACAGGGTGCTGTCGCAATACAATTTCGTGGCAGTGGTGGAACGTTGGGAGGAATCCATGGTGGCGCTGCAGCTGCTGCTAGATCTGGACGACGGTGACATCATCGCCTTTTCCGCCAAAGCCGCGGGCGGCTGGGCGTGGGACTGGGTGCACGGCGCTCGGTGCTTCGAAATCCCGCGCAGACCCAGCGTGCTGCCGCCGCTCGTTCAGGAACACTTGAATCATGATTTTGTGGACCAGAATGTGGACTATCTGTTGCACGAGGCCGCTTCGCGGTCTTTGGACAACACCATCGAGCGACTCGGAAAGGATCGCTTTGAGCGCAAGCTGGAGCAGCATAGGCGGTTGAAAGCGCACATGGAGGAAACCTGCAAGAGGCATATCCACTTTCCTTGTTCCAGAACGGGATTCTTCCAGCCAGACATATCCATCGCGACGTGCTATTGGCGTGACATTGGCTGCGGATACGGCTGTGTGGATGCTGCGATAATAGAGTACGGACACAATGACACGGACGGAACACGAACCAAAAAGCGGTTACCGAAGTATGCCTATGGCCATGCAAGACATTGAGGGCACTTTTGATAGCTCATCCGTCGTACGCGCTCGTCTCTCTGTGCAAACCCGGCACAGGGATCAAGGACGGAAACAAATAGAGGGGTACCAAATATACTAGTAGAGCACGAGGTCGATAGAATCGCATCCTATTATTGCATGCCTTCCAGTGCCTTTGCGTTCCTTTGCGTGCATTTGCATCCTATCCACCTTCCTCAGCAGCACACGTTTGCAGTCGCAGTCTTCCAATCACTTCATTCATACATTCGACATTCAACTCGTTCCTCATTCAACTTTGTGTCTTCGGATCGTCCATCCTCGAACCTTGCTGATCCCGCACCTCGTCGTTCCTAGTCTTCTCTTCTTGCGGCGATGAGTCTTGCTGGAAGCGCGTCCCCACGCTCAGTCGCAGGTCTTTCACCTCTTGTTGCAGATCTTCTCGTGCTATCACCACGACCCCAGTCATTGCGAGAGGGAAGATAACCAAGAAGAAGAGTGGTTTCCAGTCAAAACCCTTCTCTGATGCTTCTGCCGCGGAAACGCTGGTCTCCGGAACCTTTGTATCGTCAGCCAGCATCCGTCCGCCTCCGCGGTGCTTCAGATGGCCTTGCCGTTTCCATTTTCGCTTCTGTGCAGAAGTGGCTTGGAAGCGAAGACCCGTCTTCGCAGCCATCCTCGTGGCATGCACAGGAGCTCTCGACGCACGTGAATGTGTCCATGCTTGGCCGAACAATCCGTGGTTCGCTGATCGAACCGAACACAGTCGCCGCATTGCGGACATCGCGACAGTTGCCGCAGAGGTAGTCTTGTGCACACTGCTACTCTGCTGCTCTGCTATTCGAATTCAAGTGTGGTATTGCGAGCGTTGTTGTTGCGACGGTGGCAGTGAAGTGAGATCACGGACAACCCAACCCAACCCAACCCAACACTACACGGCGTATCGTGACGCATCCGGCCGATGTGGCTGGCCGTTTCGATCTTTGTTCGTTTTGGCGCCAAAAATAGATTGTTCGTGACTGGGAGTTCACTAAACAAACGATCAACGAAGTCATTTCGAAGCCTCGCACTTTACCACACAGTCTGTCTAGAGAGTGGTAGTATAGACCAGAGAGCATTGTCCAGTACTATGTGTCCGTTGGTACGCACACCTCATCAAATGTTTGTATGGCATAATAGATGGCCACAATTTGCAGGAACACGATCCAAATACTCTGGCAATCGTTGAGCATATAGTAGTGTAGTAGAACAATTTAATCATCCTTTTTGGATGAGGCTTCTTTCATGTCGCCTTCGCTGACGGAGCTTTCATTTTCGTTCTTTGGGACGTCGCCCTTCGTGCGTGGGTTTGCCACAACTTCCTCGTACTTGGTGTAAATCAGGGCGAATACCACGCCGTACAAACCAACGACGGCAGTCAACGGCGCCTGCTCGGGATCCACCTTGGCCAGCAGTCCACCCAAGATAGGGCCCACGATGCCGGCCAAGCTCTCGACGGAGGCGAGGATTCCAAACAATCCACCGAGCTCCTGAGGGCTGGCGATGTTGCTGGTGTCGGCTGTGAAGATGGTGTTCACGACTCCCAGCGCCATTACGATCGGGCCGTACACTGCGTACACGATCCACATGCTGGATGCGTAGTATACGAACAGCCTGCCGGCTCCAAGCAAGCAGCAGCACGCCAGCAGCAATCGCGTGCGTTGCTGGGTCGTTTTACCGAAATGCTTCAGCAGCAGCTTGGCAGCGAACCCCTGCGACAACGCGAACGTCAGTCCGATGAATCCAAAGTATTGACCGTACTGCTTGGGCCCGAACTGGAACCTTGTCTTCAACGCCACGGTCCATATCGTTTGGAAGATGTGGAACGCCAAGCCCATGCAGAAGCGGGAGGCCATCAGGAAGATCGCTGGCGGTGTCCTGGCTGCTGGGACCAGATCGGGCAGGAACTTGCGGAACATGGACTGCGTGGACGCGCCTTCTTCTTGACTCTTCTCGTCAGACGCTGGCATTGCCTCCTCGCTGTCGTTTGAATTGGCGGGAGATGGAAGAAGGAAGACGATAACTGCGACAGAGACGAGCAGGCAGACGAATGAAAACATCGTCGCGTGCTCGTAGCTCTTGAGGAGCGTCGCTCCCATCAGCGGACCGACCATGAAGGCAAGCCCGGCAGCCATGCCAAGCATCCCCACGCTCCCCGCCCTTTCGGCGGACGTGGCGGATGCTGGTTGGTAATCTCCGAACAGGGCCTTGAGGATGCTGAAGTTCTGCTGAAACAGTGACGACGGCACCATGCTCGCCCAGATGGTCGTCAGGTCCGTCGCTGTAGATGCAATAGCGACGCTCAGCGCCGACGCAAAGACCCCCAAGATCATACATGCCTTGCGGGCACCGCCGAAGGTGCCCCAGATCGGCGAAGAGGAATCGGATACCATTCCAATGACGGTCGATCCCAGCAACGTCAACGTCGATCGAGCCGACGTCATGCTTCCCACGCACAACGAATCGCATCCCAGCTCGCTGAGCCTGTTCTGGTAGTGTCCCATCGTCACCGCGTTGGCTAGTACGAGGGCAGCAAGGGATACGGTTCCGTACATCACACCATCCTTGAGGATCTTTTGTTGTCGCTGCGATTCCTCCATCACTGGTTCCTCCTCCTTATCTAGCGTTGTTGGAGCCGCTCGCGATGGCAGTTGGGTTGCGACGGCTCTGTCTATCTCCTTTGGAGTTGGTTTGCACATAATCTTCGTTGTTGTGGATGTTTCGTTGAACTTCAATTCGTCCACCAGTTGCGGTGTGGAGGGCTGATTCTCAAACAATGAGAGCTTGCAATGTCAGGCTCTTCGCTGGCATCGATCCTGGTCTGCTGTACGAGTATGTAGTTGTGAGCATGTACTTGTGCGTGTCTATTTCTATCGAGTTGCCATTGTATTTGTACGAGTATGAACCCGAGTAGCGATTCTGACTCGAGCAGTCACATCTTCCTCTTCTGTTTTGTTCTGTCCTCATGGTGGATGTTGTCGTGTTGTGGTGGCACGAACATCGTTTTCTCCAAAATGAGGTGTTGGGGTGTTTTTTGTGACGCGTGTTGTTTGTTTGATTTTGCTGACGTCAATGCCAGGACTCATCGCCTTGTGGGTCGTGTATCGGGTCTTGTGACGTACGAGTCACTAATTGGTAGACCGTACTCTCGAGTTGATCGAACGCAACTGGGACACCATGGAGTCGGATCGTGTGCGGGGTGTTTGTTGTATCTTCGACTACTATGACACAGTAGACTACCATGATGGAGCAGATCGCTTCAACAATCGCAGACGGGCTTGGCGGCAGAAGCGGCACAGCAAAGTTCACTTGATGGTTTCCCCCTGGTGGACGTTCGTCGTTGAACGGAACAACGAAACGTGACAACCCTGCGCAGATGCAAAAATGTATTGGCACAGGGACAACTGAGACAGTCACAGTGCCATGTGTATTGATCCGTTGCGTCCGCCTCGCCAACTTGCTCTTGTGTAATTGTGATGCTCAAATTTTGCAATCCCGCTCTTTGCAGGATTATAAACGTGATGTCGATTGACGGCAATCCGTGTCCTTGCATGTTGCCACCACACATAGTAGTACATTCGGGCCTGGGTCGTCAATGTTCACACCAAGCCCACTCGATAACCAGAGTTTTGTCCCGAAACATTCGCACCTATCCGCCTTGCTCCTCTCGACAAGTATCGCACATTGCGAACGCAATCACAAACCTCACAAAAACTCAAACCAAGCCGAAGCCAAGCCAAGGAAACGCAGACCAAAGCAAATCAAATCAAGTCATACCAAACCTGCAACCATGCCGACAATCAAGAAGGACATCCTTGCTCTCGTCATCGGACAGAGCCTCATCTTCAAAGGAGTCGATGCGTTGTTGGATCCGAACGCCGCCTCTGGTGCCAGCGTGGATGTGAATGCCATGGACGAACAGATCGCAGCCATCCAGCAGGCCAAGGACGCGTTGCACAAGAAGGCTGCCGATGGCGTGAGGCAGAAAGTCATGGACCAGTTCGGAATCCCTGTCTCCGAGAACCTCTTGGCCAACACCGATAGTGTTCCATCCAAGGTGCAGGACAAGATGGCCAATCATGCCCGCCGCCTGCGCACCTCAGACGCGATCAAGAACAACTACGCCGATCTCGGGCGTCTCCAAGGTAGCACTGCCAATGGTGACTCAGCCACGCTGATTTCCAACGAGGAAACTCCCACAGTTCTTACTGCGGGCGCCCGTCATCTCAAATCAGTCGGACCTTCGGCATCGGCCAAGACTGGGAAATCGGCGAAGACCAGGAAATCGGCCAAGACTGAGAAATCGGCCAAGTCCATCAAGTCTGTGAAGTCTGTTGACCCATTCGACCAGTGCTTCGCTGGGTCGTACCAAGAAGTTACCGCCAGCTGCGCGGATGCCAATGCCGATTGCTGCACGCCCCCAGAAGGCTCCAACAGCGCGGCCTGTTATTGGAGCCCCAACGTCACTGCCACAGTGTGCCCTTACTCTTGCAATGGCGAGATGGCCTGCGTTCTCGTCCCCGACGAAGCTGTTTCAACGACAATCCAGGTTGCTCCGTTTTCTTGCAACGGAAATGGTGCCTGCGCTCTCACCTCCTCAACTGTTCCATTTGCTTCTTGCAACGGTGATTATGCATGCGCAGCGAGTGCTCCCACCCTCGGCGAGTACACCTGCAACGGAATGTCTTCTTGTATGTACAACAACGGCATTGTCGAGGATTTTGGATGCTATGGCAACGATTCATGCACTTTCAATGAGGGATTCGTCGGGAAGGCGTCCTGCAACGGTACATCTGCATGCGCCAGGAACGTAGGCACCATCAAGGAGGGATCGTGCTTTGGAGTGGAAGCGTGTATTGCTAACAGCGGCGTTATCGACGGGGGTTGTTCCGGCCCCGGTGCGTGCGCATCCAATTCCGGCAGCATCGGGTCTGAATCCTGCGTCGGTGGGGACGAATCCTGCGCGGGCAACACTGGCGACATTGGCAACCGCTCTTGCCGCGGTGAATTCGCATGTGAAGGCAATTCAGGCACCATTGGCAACGACGCCTGTATCGGTATTGAAGCGTGCTACCAGAACTACAGGACCGTGGCGGATGGGGCGTGCATTGGCGATGCCCAATGTTCCGACTACGACTACTACTGAGCGTTCCATCGGCAGGCAATCTATGTGGCTCAGATGGTTGCCCACATGGCCTCTATTGTTCTCCCGTAACCCAAACTAGCAGCTATTTGCCTATACGTATTGCGGGAGAGTATGGTAGAATGTCTCATTCATCGACAGTCAGTCACCGATCAAATGGGATTTAGCAGACGAAGCGCGTTTGGACAGCTCAGACTGCCATGCTCTTTCTGCTGTGCTCTGCATTGATCTTCCTTCATCCAGATACGCATCTTGCTTGCGCCGTCCGTGTTGACCAGCATGTCGGCGACACCTCCAAAGAGCTGTTGCGAAGAATTGTCTCCTGGATGGAATTCGAGTATGTGATGGCAACAGAGGTTTCGACATTCGGCATCGAAGAGAGGTCTGTTGACGAAGTCAGTTGCAGTTCATCAAAGAGGTTGCCGTATAGTTGCGATATTACACAGAATAGCGGACATTATGCGGCATTGTTCGATTTCGGATTCACATGATCGTACTTCAGTTAGCAGTAGTGCGCATATCGGACATCGTTTGTTTCGCAGTCATCCAATGTTGGTCCTACATCATGTTCGTTTGTTCGTTAATTGAATACCTGTTTTAGCCCGGATTCCTGGTTTCGAACTGCTGTCCGAAGTGGGATGTGCATCGTGGTCTCCACAACAACAACCGCATCCACACGATCTCAGGTGTGCATTGATGAAGTTTCTCGTCGTCGCCAACTGTAACAAAAGCAGTTGGAAACAGTCCCTGCCTCTGTGTTGTACTTCCTACACAACTCGTTTCATTGATGAGCCGAGCATTTGCTGTACTGACTACAAAGACAGCAATGTATCCTGGTTGGTATATTTGATTTTTATACTGTTTATGGGTAATGGTCATATACAATTCATGTATTGGTCAAGTTTGGTTTGACGTTGATTCATTCCTAATGTTGCTGTGGCAGCATGAATGCATGCTGCCACAGGGACGACACGGGTCTCGTCCGTTCCTGCTTGTCACTTGTCCTTGTCCTTCTTGTGCTCGTCGGTGTTCCGTGTTGCCGCGGCCGCGGCTGCCACTGCCGCCGCGTTCTGCGCGACGCTTCTAGTGAAGGGCGCACCGAATGCGTTTGCATTGGGTGCGCCCCGCTTCTTCTTATCCTGCAACATGTTCTTCTTAGGCAAAGCAGTGCCAGGTTCATCCTTGTTGCAGCTGTCCTCTTCCTTGCCTGTTGGCACTCTGGTGGTTGCCGGTGCCACTGTCTTCTTGGAGGATGCTTTTTTTTCGACCGTCGCTTTGGCCTTTTTGCTTGATGCACTCGTTGGAGGCGGTTTTGCCTTTGGCTTCATTTCCTCATCGGATGAAAGGTCGATGCTCACAACTTCACGTGGCTTCTTCCGATGCGCATCATTGCCGGATGCTTCATCCCTGGCCTTGGTGAGAGCGCACCGCTTCTCGCGACGACGGCCCTTGCGTCGTCGCTTTGCCTCCTCCTCACCCTCCACCTTGACCCTCACATTGGCGGATGCCACCATGAGTGGCGCGGAGCTCACTGTTGGCGGTGGACTTGGGGTGTCGGTGTTCGATGCGTTGCTGTCGTCCCCGTCGCCATCGATGACGAAGGCGGTGTCTTCGCCTTTGCCATCTCTGAGGAGCCTTGGCGGTGCCGTCTTGGGCGTCCCCGAGTTGTGGGCCACGGTGGTTTGGCCCATGTAGCCTGGGATGGTGTCGGATGGATGGCACATGGGGCTTGGGACACGGGGGTACGACATGAAGCGCTGGCCATTGTCCTGCGTTGAGGTAGGACATGGCCATGGTGTCGGTGGTTTCGTGTTTTGTGTTTGTGGTTGTGCGGTATGTTGTGTTTTGTGTTTTGTGTTGGGAGTTGGGAGTTGTGATGGTGAATGCGTTTGTGGCGCGAAGAATTAAATACGCAGAAACGACTGTGTCAGTTGTGGTTGGCTCTGTGTGGGCAAACAACGAATTGTGGTGGCGTGCAACTTACAGGCACCATCGAGTGCAGATGAAGACGAGGTGACAACGTGGGATGAGGCAAGTGGTGGAATGGCAGAGCAGGTGTGTCAGCGGATTTGTCAGCGATGGGGAGGTTCTGGTCTGCCATTTCCACGGAAGTGGCTGGGACAGGCATCGGATTCTCAGGGTTCGACTCCACCATGCGGACAATTAGCATGGGCACATGCGAAAAGGTCCGTTGATTGTTGTGTAAAACGCGAGGGCACAAGAACGTGCAGCCAGTGATGACCCGGTCAGTGGTCTCCTTGAAGCCGCCGTCGACATGGAACGGGAGTTTCTCTTTGTGTACGCGACTGTATGCCGGATCGGAATGTTCGAACCTTTTCACGGAGCGCGCGTAGCCCTTTGCGCGAGCCTCTTGGAGCTCGTAGTTGGACAGTTTGTTGGGGTTGCTGGTGTTGTGCAGTTGCAACAAGTGCCGGTCCTGCACCACAGTGTGCAGGAAGGACTTGTTCTCCTTCACAGTCACGCACAAGAAGGAGTCACTCCCCACACTGATAATTTTGCCCTCAATGTCGTCGGAACACGCGCCAGCAGGCAACACGAAGTCCACTTGCAGGACACTTCTTCCGCCGTAGCCTTGATAGTGATGGCGAATGCCGGGGAGACCGATGCTTGGATTGGTGTCGACCCAGTCGGCCACGCGTTGGTGTTTGGTGTTTGCGTGTGTGTGATCCGGAGTCACAGCAGCCACAGTGTTCGCCTTGGGTGCGGGAATGGCACGTGTTGGAGTGGTGGGTGGTGGGCGGATCACTGGTTTTGGGGTGGTGGCGGTTGTCATTGGTGGTGCGTCGGCGATAACGTCGGATGCTTTTGTCAGAAATGCCTCAACAGGCATATATGGTTGTTTTTTGTTTTGCTGCGCCAAAATGTCACCTTGTTCTACCATTTGGTTGAGCGAAGGTGGGTTGAACGGGTTTTGTGAGCCTGTCAACTCAACAAACAAGGGTGAGGAAGGTTGCGGAAATATCAGTTTGATTATTGCAAGGGAATGAGGAGACATCGCAGTGTATGCACAGGTACTTACGAGCATGCTCCGCCATCTTATCCTTCAAGCGCTTGATTGCACGCTTGATCTGCTCCAACTCGTAGATTTCGAACTCCTTGTAGGACCGTTTGACTTCGTCAGGAGAAATGTTTGGGGAAATTTCGCCTGCGATCATGCGTCGACGAAGGTCTTTCGCAGCCTCTGACTCGGAATTCCAGCGTGGCATACCTGGTGCCACACCGACTCCAATTCTGCTCGATTACTGCTGTGATGATGGTTGTTTGTGGGTTGTGTTGAGCTGAGTTGTTGCTGACTATTTCAATTTTATGTGTTAGTTTCAAAGTTGGGATCGGACAGCAAAGTCCATGCTCGTACAAAGAGTCATGTGCACTTGGTACAACAGCGCTCTACCCAAGCGCACGTTCAATCCATCGCACGACAGCCTTTCGGAATTGAAGTCGCCGTGCCTTGGTTCCATCAGTGCTACGATATCTACACCCTTTGCGCCACTTGCCATTGCACGGACCAAGAATTCCCGGTGAGCGGCTGCTTGGCATCTTCCGGGATCAATACTGGTACTACTATTGTTGTCAGAAACAAATAATCGCAAAATTGACATGGTTCACCACCCAATAACCCTGTGTGTGGTGTTGGAGCAACTGTGCCAGTGAATGCAGGGCATTGTAACCATGACTCGAAGTGGGCCAAAGTGTGCCCTGTATTCGCCATTTGACATTTGGCACGTACTTGCGACCTCATGTTGGTCACGGGACCCTGAACACAACCTCTTCTCCTGTCCAACGCGGACTGGACGCCCGATTCTCGGTGGCCGCGCGCAGAGAGACAAACAGAGAGACGAGCTTGACAGAAATGCCCCCTTGCATTTGCAAAACACATGGTTGTGGGATGTTGCCGGCGAGAAGATTGGCGAATGCCAAAAAGGACGCTCTGTCTTTCCCGTTTGGAGGAGCCAATGTTTGGTTGGAAGTGAAGTATGCTCACGACACCGCACAGACCAGCCACATGCGCAATGTTTGGTCGTGGATTCCTGGCAGCATCGAAGGCGCCACTGATCTGACGCCGTCGCCATGTTTCCCCACAAGCGTTTCCCCGGACGCCCGCAACCGCCTCATGCTGGGCACCACGCCGTCGTACAGTGGGAGCGCCTATGGCACGAAGTCGATTATCTCTCCACGGGGTTGGAGTCTCTGTGCTTGCCAAATGCATATGTTCTGCTGTCATACAAACAACGAATAATCGTGGCGGTCACCACACGTTCTTGTGACTGTGATAATAGTGTAGCAATAACATACCCACGCATAGCGTTCGACGCTCGTGCCGGTAGCATATTCTATGTGCGAAACATAATCGTCTTTCGCCAACAGCAGTTAGTATAGCAACCGCCACCAGTGTCCGTTATCATCAAGCCAGTGGCAAGTTGATATACAGTGATGTTGGATAGTGGCTGTTTGCTGATTTGTGCCGATTGGACGTGCGTGTACTGTCGGTGCTGTATGTCTCATGAACGCGCTGCGTGGGGACCACGATGTCGCTGCAACATCCGACCAAAGTCGTACCTCCGTCGTATCATGTCATCCCAACAACCAACCTACGTCATCTGACGTCCGATCAATGTTTGACCGATGTTTGACTGAAGTGAAGGTGAAGTATGACATTGCGGTGGCAGGGTTTTCCACGTTTCGAAGGCTCAACTTGCCACCCCCCTCTGCAGTCACTGAGTATGATTAGCTTGCAACTAGACACATAGAATGACCAAAAGAGGCCTCCCCTATCACGTAATGGCGCTTTTGTTGCCATTAATATTATAACTATCTCTACAGAGGGTGTCTAAATTTGCGTGATTAGCCTTACTCCTAGCAAAAATGTCAATAACGGTTGTAACATGTCATACATACATCATACTGATGTATGATGTTTGTCTGCTGATTGCATACTGACGTCGGATGTTGATCAGCTTGGTGCGCACGCTGGTCCGACCAATGTCGTACGACGTCGACTGGACCTCATAGCGACGTGACTGTTTGCCACAACAACGCACTTGTGTCTGTCTTGTGCGGAAACATCTCTGCATACACAACTCGACTAAGCACGAGGACGTTCATCGTCCACGTGCCAACGAACAATGTTGTTCTGATGTGAGAAATGTTTGTTCTAGTGCACGCCAAATGGGCACAAAAGGTAACCCCTTATAATCTGTCCTGGTTATATATAACAATGATATATATCAGGAAGCCGGTATCGAATGAGAACGTCTGCATGCGGTTCGGTACCACCATGTAGTCCTGGCCAAACCAAAGAAGCACCTTTGCTTCATCTCCACGGCAAGGTCAACCCAGTCGATCTATATCAACAGTCATAGGTCGGTCGTGGTGGGCTATCCCAGATGTTTGCGTGTCGAAGATGCGCCAATAGGAGCAGTTGAATAGGACCTGCGTACCTCTGGTGGCAACGTACTTCGTGTTGTCGCATGGAGTGTCTACATATGGTTTATGCGACGCGCACGAGCAGTGCGACCACGACCAACATCTATCCCCATCGACTTACTAGTTCGGTTCTACCACGAACAAGATGTACCACCAAGATTCAACTGTGACCCCATCTCACCAATCCTTAGTGCATGATTCATGATGATGCCGCGAAACGACATTCTAGGATGACATGTATCCGTGAAGACACCACGATCAACACCAAGATGCATGCAATGATGCAATGGGGCCTCCACAACCTTTCGTACGTCGGAGGTGAAAATGCCTGGTGCCGATCCTTAGGTTGGCGAAGGTCGCTACCAACGAATGTCTACATTACTGCATTCAAATGATAGAGCCATGGTAGTTGTGATGATAATCTCAATAGTTCAACTTACACGTGCTATAATCCATTCTGATGCAAGCATTTCACGAATACGGTACTGCTCTGCATATGCATGTCTTTCTGTAGAGGCGCGGGGGTTGCTTCACAAGCACGATCCGATTGCACAACGATCCGTATTCCGTTCAGTTTGCATGTTCTCCTATTGGTACGGTTCAGTACTACGTGCCTATTCCAACAACGATAATGTGCGCCCCCTCGGAGGTACACGATGACTTGTCGCCACAACATGAAAATGGCGGCAGCACGGGCCGTCCAAGCGCAATCAGCTTGTGTCGATCCATCAACAGAAACGGATTTTGTCTATGAGCGCGTGCTGCTTTCCGCTTTTCTTGTGTGATGGTGTAACTGTCGTGTCCTCGCGCATGGGTGTCGCAGATGCATACCATGGTTTGCGGTATCGGTACCGGCACCGGTAGAACGGACAAGACGCTGTAGGCAGTGTGTAAGCAGCGACGGAACAAGTGTACTTCCAATGTGACCAAGGCAGCTGCCTTCCTACAACCCAGCATTGCGGGAAATGCACACCTCATAATCTACTTGTTGAGTTGCACATACCGCTGTTCCTGGTAACTACATCCGAGCGCTCTTCCACACACACGGTAACGCCCACAACAAGCGCAGGTCATGCAGGCATCTCCACACACCGTTGAGGCCAATCACTTTGCTGTGTTGGGTTTCGGTCTCCTCGGTAGTCATGTGGAGCACAGAAATGTTGCCGATCTCACCGGGTACGCGAATCGCCACTACTACTCGGTGTTCGGTACAAGTCACGAGGTGATTCACCTTGTGTGGAATGAGTTGGCGGCTTGCGGCGTCCTCACCAAATACACTAAGCCGAAGCATTTGCTCTGGGTTTGCGCATTCCTGAAGACCTATGGAACAGAGAACGCAATGTCGGTCATGCTGCGATGCAGTGACTCCAGCTACCGCAGGTGGGTCTGGGCTATGCTCGGCATGATATTTCGCATCCGGTCAAAGGTGGTAAGTACAACGCGTGATTCCCCGTGACTGATACATTGATGGAGGAACCACAGTCAATCAAATCATGCACCCGATCAAAATGTCCCTCACCCAGTCTCACTGTTGTTCTCCATTCTGTCAATTGCCGCTTTCGCACAAACAAGATTTGCTGGGAGAACCGGAAGCAAGGAACAACAGCCAACACCCGAGGTTTTGTCACCGTCGACGGAACCGACTTCAGAATCAAGGAGCCAAAACCATTCAATCCCAAATGGTACTCCTTTAAATTTAAAAGCGCGGGTGTGCGCTACGAGGTTGCTGTTTCCCTCGCAAAGGGTGACATCGTTTGGGCAAATGGCCCGTATCCTTGTGGTCTGTTCAATGACCTCCAAATTTACCGCTTCGGTCTCAAACGGGTCATGGAGGAGGACGAATTCGTGGTGGCCGACAGAGGCTACCAAGCGGATGACCAAGTGCTCGGACCAACCACTCTGACGGATGGAATTTGTCGAGCGCGTCATGAAACAGTCAACAAACGATTCAAAAATTGGAATTGCATGCGTCAACCGTGGCGACACGATCGCGACAAACACTTTTTGGCGTTCAACGCTGTGTTGGTGTTCACCCAGGTGGAGCTTCGAACCGGTTTTCCGTTGTTCGACCTGAACGACGCTCTCGCAAACTCCATCCAGCGCCGAATCGCTGCGTATGAGACCGGCAGGCACTTCGGATGGCAAATTCTGCACCCACCTCCCAATACCGCCACTAATTATTAGCCAACGTGAAGATCCAGTACACATACGAATGCCTTCTCTGTCTACAATCATTGTTAGCATCCTTTGTTGCCAGAGGTTGACGAGCAAAAACATGTATTGACATCACCGACTACTCCTGACCTGCCGCCATTGCTGATGCAGCGACATGCACCGGGGAATGTTGATCTTGTCTGTCCAACCTACATGCGGATGGAGTTAATTGAACACACAATGACACTGCGACCGTGTACGTATACATGCGTTCCATACAACGGAATGGCAACAACAGAAGAGGGCGCCGCGCCAGGCTTTCTCCGATAAGTTGTGGAGGCGACGTCTGGAAACGACACGGCATGACCACCTCCCCCACACGGCATCAGCCATTTTAGTGGAAACATATGAAGCAAAAGCCCGCGAACCGAAACTGTCTTTCGCTCACTGCCCCACACTGGCGCAGCGATAATAGGATATTGCATTTACGCTGACGTGCACAACCACCCCTGGAATGACAAGTGTATTGAAAACGAACATCGGCGCCCAGCCGCAGCGATGTGCCTATGGTTGCTTACCTCCCCCAACAACACGCTCGCGATGTACTAGCAGGGCCAATTCATGATGCTCCAAACACCGCAAAGATGAATCCCTTCTGTCACAAGAAGACGCCGTGAACCATTATGAGGCTTATGATGATCCCCACCATACCTCTACCTGTGCTTGAATTTGCCTTCCTCTTGCAGATTTGGATGTAAAGCAAGGACAAACACGGTCTGCCATAGTGGAACGCAAAGGCGCACCGAGACAGGGGCCAACCGGACCGGCACGTGCAACCGTGAAGACTATCTTTGCCGCCAGTCAAGGGACACATTCGTAGGACAGTGAATCATGGAACTTTGCAGTTGAAACCACCTCGAAGGGACGAAATGGCTGTTGTTGGGATTATGATTATCTGAAGTCAAGCTTGGTTGTCGTAGCGATATGACAGTCGCTTTTGTAACACACACACTGAAGGTAGTGACATGCCGGAACAAAAGGAGCCTCCTCTGCTGTAACAAACAGGGCCAGTGATATCACCATATTCCGGGACTGACAGATACGGTAGCATGCCATTGGAAGGAGCAAGGAGGAACGTCCCTCGGACAACCCCCTGGCCAAGCAAGAGCCCAATCACATGGGAGAACGTTGGAGAAACGCGTGGCCAAGGGGGAAATTCCAAACCATAGGTGTCCCAACATAGTGCAACCGAAGTCGACGTAAGGGTGCCAGTTGTCCGTTGGACGAAGGCTGATCCAACGATACACCCACATTGATGATCCCCGCTTCACAGTATAAGCATCACTCCATGCAATTTGATGGTGGAGGAACATGCGATTGAAGTATGCTTTTAACGTGGAACAGTGCAGTCAAGTGCGTGCCTAAGTATGATGTACACCTTCGTGCTAATCGAATTCGGCACTGCGTTTTCAGAAGTCTAACTTTGGGTAGACTTCAGGTCGACATTGGTCGTCTGTCGTGCATACGTCAGGTTCTTGAGCATACCGAAGTTTTCGGTGTGATTTCCAACTATACGGCAACCTCCAAAAGAACAGACTACTTTCCACTTAGTGTGTCCCATGTCGCACAATGAAATTGTGTCTTCGCGCTATTTTGGGGCGAAAACCTTCCATCTAACCAAACATCATTTCTTCATCCTACACCTCAAGCTGATCAACTCGCAATGCAGACTTTTCAAAATAACAAATAGCACAACTCAAGATCAGCACAACAATCCTAATCTACTCATTGTCACCTACAACAATCTTCCCAGATGGTCATCCCTTGCCAACTGCATCCCCAGCTTCATCTGAGCTGGCGGTTGGCTAGGCCTTCCCTTCCGGATTGTGTCACAGCGTTACGAGCCCCCCGAGTGAGTCGACCTGCACTTTGTCCTGGGACTCAACACCTTTTTTCTCGGATATCCAAACAAATCACATATTCATAATCCCCATATTCTAAAACCAAATGCTGATTCAAATCACTTTCCGGTTAGACCTTATTTTAAGTTTTATGGGCCCATCAAGGTGCTAATTTTTAGACTGCTTTAGGGACTCAGCCTTTGACAGCCGACTACATCGATCCAATTTAACCCTTTGCTGTTCTTTGTTTCAGCAAGTTTGTTCCGATTTTGAATTGTTTAGTCTCTTTTTCAGGTGTTCGGATGAGACCATCCAACAGTCCATCCACAATAGCACTAGTAGTAGAATGTTGGGGGAAGCGGTGAATGCGCTTTTACATGCATTCAACCATGTGCTCGGACGATCCGTCATCGACGTCACGAAATTGGATACTTCGTCATGCAACACCAATGATATCACGATGCGCAACATCATCAGGTCTGCTTCGTCGTGGCGAAGTGGTTGAGCGGGGTTGGTACTCCTCGAGTGTTTTATGTTGTGCTCCTTTTGGACAGTCAGTACAATTCTTGGTAAATCTCCACATCCCCCAATATGTGAGGCTGGTTGAGAGTGGCAAACTCGACACACCAACATGGAAGTGGAGCCACACCAAAAAACATCCACAATGGCCGTCGAACGGTATGCTTGGCGCCGCAACAACCAGCCGGCCAATTCAAGATTCAAGCATATCTCCGTCACCGCCATGCAACCTTTGGTGGGTGGACGAGCGGAGGCGGGAAGAGGGGTTGATTTGGGGCCGTCGTAGGCCCCAGAAATACGATCACAATTTGGCTCCAAATCGGCTGGTTGGTTTTGGCCTGTGTGTGGCACACACAGGTCATATCAGCGCCTATGGATGCGCAAGATGCCTCAAGGAGGCCAAGATGAAGGCACCCTCAAAGTTGGAGGGTCGCGGAGCACCGGGAAGGTGTCCGCGCGGAGGCAAAGGTGGTTTTGAGGAGTTTTGGTTGGGGCTCGCCTGGCACCGGTCGCGTGGCTTTGGCTGTGAGGGGCGATGGGACGACGCCCCTCAATCGCAAAGCCACCCATACAAGGTGCGTGCGACATCAATTGAAGATGCACGTCGTGAAGTGTGCGCCATGGATATGGTCTACAAGAGGCTGCAGCTGACCATATCTGCAGAATGGTCGTTGTTGGTGGGAGCAGAAAATGCACCACCACATCATCATATGGAGGTGTACCACGTCGGCCATGCACTCCCAGCCCATTCTGGATGCATCCGCGTGTCGCCATGGAGTGTGGGAATGCACGAGGAGCGCTTGGAGGGGCTGAAAGGGTCATATGGATGAGGTATGGATCCGTATCCATACCGCATCCGGATTGACAACGTTTTTTGGCAATTGCTCTGTTTCAGTGTGTGGCTGCATTGCTGCATGCAGAGCCAATGTCTGTGGCCAGCCTTCATGGAGTGGATAGCTGGGGGGTATTCAGAGCGAATGGTATGCACAGTTTGCTGAAATACAAGGATGATGATAATGATCATGTGTGCTCATTGGAGGGCAACATTGTGGCATCAGCATTTTTTCCCGAATCCGCCACACAAAACACAGCAAACCAACATGACTTCCAAAATATTTTCTATACTCATTTAACTTCAATATTCTGATAAACCGATAATCATGCGTATTAATGCAATGTTTAGATTTAATTGTAAGCGATGTGTTGTTGAGATATGGCATGACAAGCAGATATTGGATGTGTTTTTGGATGGCCTCTAGACTCGTTGTAGTAGCATGGTCTGCCACCCACAAAACTCCACAACTCGTGTTATCGCGGCGATGCACATCCATCACAAAATTTCCGTCCCATCATCCAACACAGCCTCACTTTCTGTGTTGGCCTTGATTGTGTCAGCATCACACCACATCTGATGATCCAGCTCCTCTTCTTCTCTCTGCAACTCCTCTTCTCTCTGCTCCTCCTCTGTTGCAGCTGGCGCATTGTGGGTCGCCACGATTACAGATGCTGTTGCTTTGCTTGTTGGGTTGGTGTTGGTGTTGGTTTCCGCCTTGATGAGAGAGGCCTCCTTCTTGTCCTTGCGTTGTTTGGCGTTGTACGCTGCAGACAGCGACGCTTTCACGCGCATGGGATTTGCGTGCAGTTGTACGTACCAGTCAGTTTTGGTCCTGTTGTCGTCCATCAATTGTTCGTGTGCTTCGTGTTCGGATGGTCTGTTTTTTGGGTCCTTCGCGGACGCTTCACTGATGTCCTTCAACTTGTCCGCGATGTAGTCTGGTAGTTCCGCTGGTTTGCGCGTTGTTTTGCTCGCCCAGCCTTGTACTGCGAGTGGTGGGTGTTCTGTTTCCGCGGTCTGGTCTTGTAGCACTGTGGTGTGATCGGATGGTAGATGTTGTTGTCCGTCTGCGATGGCTTTACCGAACGCCAGCCCCTTGCTCTCCGCCGCTGTGCGCCCGAGTTTTCGCGTCTTGTCCGTCTTCCTGAACGATTCGGACGTTATCGGCAGCTTGTCGGACGTGAACGTTCTGTCCTCGAGGACACCCAGCTCGTTGACAATCCAGCCATCCCATTCGGTGCTCTTGACCACGACGTCTTCCGTGATACCAGATGCAGCCACCAACCGCACCTGGTCATCGTCATACTTCACCTCGTGAGTTTGACGTACCTGTTGTCCGTTCGCGCGGAATCGTCGTTTTGGTGCGCCAGGAAGCGTGGTGATGTTGCCTTGGAGGGATGACGCGTTGACCAGTACCGTGGTGGTACCCGCGATGTTACCAGCTTTCAGCGCAAGGAAGAGTTGGAACGGGGTCTTGATGTTGCGTCCACTTTGCACGTATTTTCGCAGTACACGGGTGATGTACGCGAAGTGGGTGTCCAGCATGCTCTTACCAGTTTGGGCCTCTGTGTAGATCCATGCGATGATTTTGGCTGCTTTTCGTGTCGCAAGGTTCTTGTTGAGTACCGATGTGATGAGCGCGATGTGCTCATGACTGGCGAAACAACACGCGTTATCGCTCTGGAAGATGATTTCAGTCACGGATGGGTGAATGTCTTTGACCGTTTTTTGCAGGATGTCAAGTAGTCCACCAACTTGAAGTGTGTCTTGTGTCGGTCTTCCGCCGACCACAATGTCAATGAATCGATAAGTAAAAATGTCGTTGCGACACGTGATGACCATCGCCCCAAGCAGTGACATTCCCTTCTTCCCCCAATATTCTTGTTGGGCTTCGCTTTGGCCTGTCGGTAGAATTTTTTGCTTATGGTCGAGTACCACATAGGCTCTTTCAGGCTTATCATTGAGTTCGGATTGATAAAAGGCGATTTGTCTGAATTGAACTTTGGCACGCACTTTGTGAGCCATGTAGTTAACAATTTCGTTGGCGAATCCCGGCGCCGCCGCAAGCATTGATTGCAATTCGTCCGTGTGTTCTGCGAGTTCGTTGTCCTTAAGCATTTCGACGAATGGGACAAAACGATCATTCACAAATCGCATTGCTGATCCACAACGGTTGCATACTTTACGTGGTTGTTCGGTCGTGGTGGTGGGAGAAGTGTCATTTGTGACGGTTGGCGTGTCGCTTTTGAGAGTGTTCTTCTTGCGCTTGTGCTTGTTGGTGCGTGGTTTGCGTTGATTGGAGGATGTGGTTGTTGCCTTCTTCTTCTCCTTTCCGGTGATGAGTGCGAACGCAGCCGAATGCATGGGGTCATCACACTGAAGCTGCATGTGCGACGCGGTGAATTCCCATTTGAGGAACACAACAAGCAGCTCGAGCGCATGCAAGAGGGAATCGGCTGTGCGCACATGTGGAGAGATGACGTCATCTGGCTCGTCATTGTCGCTGTCGCTGTCGCTCTCGTCATTGGCATCATTTTGTTCCTCCCCGTCTGTTTCATACTTAGCCTTCAGTAGGTCTACTAGGCGCGAAATTGCCTGTTTGAGTTTCTCCGTCGCCATCCAGAAGTAACTCTCGAAGGAAGAGAGGCCCGTCTTGATCTTGCTTTTGCGTGTTAGTAGGTGGGTCATGGTGGTGAAAGCGGGCATTCCCACTGGGCGGTTGGTCGTAGACGCGTACATGTCGAATAGTTGTTCGATTGACGTGCTTCCACGATCGAAGACGGGGACATTTTCAAATTTGACACCGCCATACTGTACTGTGTGACTCAAACCTGCCTTGTATGTTGCAGTGGTCATGAGGAAAGACGTCACACCAGACAGGTCACAGGCAGGCACACGATACTGGAGAACTCTTGGCGGGATGATTTTGCCGCGGCTGAACATTTCAAAAGCATGTCGCAAGGTTGTTAGTTGACTCCGGGTCATAGTAGCGCGTGCAGGCTTGACATGAATACGTTGGTCCTCTGGAAGAGTCTCCACATGATGAGACAGGATTGCAGAGCTGTTAGTGAATGTTGTAGACGCAGCAAGCACAGCCCTGGATGCGTTAGCCAGTGTCTTTTCCCCCCTCACACAGAGGGTGTATAGATTCGGACCGAGTGTAGTTGGTGGAAGGTCCACGCGAGCACGGACAAACGCCACCACCTGTTGCATCTGGCGAGTTGGCAATGCCTCACAAGGGAGCAAGACACCCCAGAGTGCAGTAACCACAGTAACCCATACGCGTGTCACGTCCCACCATGTTTGCCTGTCACGCTGGCCACCAAGCACGAATCCCGTGGGAGGCATGGAATTAAACACGTCCATGTCGATGTCATCGGTGAGCTCCTCCATCACGCGGATCACAGCATCACGCCTCCAGCTCCCCTCCTCTGATGTATCACCCTCGAACTTGCCGCCCCTCCTGCCCCTGCTGGCGCGCATCTGTTCCTCCTTGTCGTCCATGTAGGTGCTGTCACTGTCATGGGAGGGATCCGCGTAGCCTCCAGTAACAACAGCATTGCAGCGACGAGGGAGCCTCGCTGGTGGGGCAGGCTCGACAGGTGGTGCAACGTCGGCCACAGCAGGCGGGGGTGGCGCGTTCACGACAACGCTCACCGAAGTCCCATCGCCAACACCTCGTCCCTCGGATCGCACCCTGACGTTGGAGTTGTCGTAGGCGCCTCCGTTGTTGTCGAGGATGTGAACGTACACATGTAGCTCGCGAGCGTGCGCATGCGTACCGTTCGGGACGAGGCTGCCATCCGCTGCAAGTATTGGCTTCACATCAATCACTTGCGTGATGGTGCTTGGCTTCCTCAACACAGCGGATGGCTTGTCAGGCAACAGTTGCTCGACAGTAGGCAGCAAGTTCCCCTTCGAATCGAAAGGAGGAGCAGACATGGGGTCGACAGAACGCAGTTTCTTACTGGGGGAGGGGTTAGCATCCTTGGAGTGGGCCTTGGCAGTGGTAGAGGTAGACATGGTGATGTTGTTGCTGTAGAGTATAGTTGTTGGCTGGTTGAATGTGATGAACTGCACTGGTCTGAGACGAAGTGAGGAAGGAGAGCACAGGAGGACAGGTCGACCATTCGTTGACAAGAACAACAACTACTACTACTGCTACTGCAACAACAGCAACAACAACAAATACTACTACTATGATGAGAATGTGCATGGAGCAAAAGGGCGAGTGCGCATGGCATTGGCGAGGAAAGTTGTGAAATAGAGCGAAAGTGTGGCGATGATGTGTGAATTGTGAGGGGGTGTCGATGATGTTGGATGTGTGATGTGTTTTGTGTGATGTGTTTTGTGTGATGTGTTTTGTGTGATGTGTTTTGTGACGAGCAAAATGTGAGATCATGTGCCACATACTAACGTGTATTTAACGCGTACCAACCGAACGACATCTTCGACGTCGTATTCATGACTGAGTACCATACGATAAATACCCCAGAACATCAAAGAACCTTCTGAGAAACAAGCAGCAGTTTCATGTTGTTCGACTCATACGACTCAAAAATACCTTGATGGGCTCATAAAACTTAAAATAAGGTCTAACCGGAAATTGATTTGAATCAGTATTTGGTTTTAGAATATGGAGATTACGATTATGTGGTTTGTTTGGATATCCGAGAAAAAAGGTGTTGAGTCCCAGGACAAAGTGCAGGTCGACTCACTCGGGGGGCTCTTACATGAAAATCCAACTACCTTGCACAGTTGGGACTGTAGATAGAAGCAGGTGGCACATGGTTTGATGAGAATCAAATTGAGAGAAGGAAACGATTTGACTTCATCCCGCACCAGCAGAATCATGGAGGAAGAAGGTCATCTCTCTCAAACAAACGACACCAGCTGGGTGTTCAATGTGCAACTCTCACGAAAGTTCTCAGTCCAGGCATGTGACATGGATACTTTGCTCTGGGTTGCTGCGTCCATTCTCATCGTAAGAGTGCTGTCAACACAGCTCACATTCCCCAGAGCCGAACATGCTGAGTCGTTTTGGCGAAGCTTGGTGCCGTCTGATTTGTTGCTGATGAGCCTTGGAGAGCCGCAAGGGGCTATGCCTTGAGGCAGTGCGATGGATTGTGAGCGTTATGCCTACGTGATTTGCTATCGCATGCCATCTCCGACAAAACCTTTGGATTGACAGCGAATAGAACCAAACATTCGCGGCCTCTGGCCACAATGCGTTGGGATGTACCTACAAGTGCTTTGGTTGGACAGGGACGCATGCCAAAACGCGCTTTTCGGGGCCCTCCTCGAGCAATCTGTCGATTCAACTTGCTATTTCCACTCCCGCTAGTGACTCACCGGTCGGACTCACGATCCCAGAAGATGCGAGCCGAACACAGAAGACTCTCGAGCAAGCCACAGCTCAGCGGCAAGTTTCGGACACCCCAAGCTCATCGACACGTTCTCATAATTCTTAGCAAACAACACCGATTCACTCACACGCAGTCTTATTAGTACAACTGTTGCACGATGCAACCAGCTTCGTTTTGTCTTTGACGTTGGTGCTGTGTGAATACATGTACCGCAGGATTGCAATCCTCATCGATGTCGCCTGAGCAACTCCGCGACTTCTTCCTTCAACATGCAGCACTCTCTGTACGGCAACGCACACCCACGAAAGGCAGGGACGAGTTTCATGTTGGCCTTTGCAAGATGCGTCGCTCCGATTTGGTCTCTCGCGATTGTCGGCGATGACTCTGCTACTCCACTGTCGTTGCACAGGATCATGACGTGACTCGTGACCCGTGTCACTTCGATATGCTCGTGGACGTAGATGCCTTGAATACACTCCAATGGAATAAGCATCGGCGTTCCCACGAGTTTACCATTCAGCCGCGACTCCAGCTGCAGCCCAATGCCGTCAATGAATCGCACGATCCGATCCTCGTGCGCGATGATTATGCCTGATTTGAGTTTGGAAGCATGCATCGTGCCTTCCAGGATGACCAGCATGATGATCAACCCAGCGACCACCCATGCCGCCTTGTGTACGCTGGTGGGATCGAATGTTAGCAAGCCAACGACGATGGAGGCGACGATGATCCAGGTGGCGATGAAAACGAGAATCGGAGATCGTGGCGGACGTGGGCACCGCACCACGACTCGTGTTGGTATGTTGTCTTTCATCTCGACGAGTTCCCTTCACATGTGCATGTGCGTGTGTGCATGCGCGCGTGAATGCGCGTGTGAAGATGGAGATGAAGTACGAGATTAGAAGGGCAGCAACAGGGGCTGCTGGGACACCGAAGGTGAGGTGGGTTGCTCTGTTCCGTTTCCGTCGCTTTGTGTTGTATTGTGGTTGTGTCTTGTGTCGTTCTCTGCGGAACACATCATCGACAGCTTTTTGTAGGCCAACCACGATCTTTCTCTTCGTGTGAGTTGCCGTATCTTTCGCGACAGGCAGAGAGAGTCGTCCAGAAATGGCAGATCTGAAGCCGAGATCCGCCAACAGCACAAAATCGAAACAAACCATTGGGACAGAATCAACATGTATCTCCACTCTATGTGAAACCTTGCTGCCTATGATGTTGTATATTTTGTTGTACCCTACTATACAGAGACCGGGCCTTCTCACTCGTTTACATTTTGTTGCTGCCCATGAACGTATCCTCGCCAGCAAAGTAGTCACCGTCTGGTTCATCATCTTCGTACTCGTCCAACTGCGAAGCCATGGTCGTCGAATCATCCTCGGACGAGGAAAGTCCGCGTCCGACCACGTTGGCGAGCTTGACCGCATTCTTGAATGCTGTGTTCAGCACCTTGACGCCGTAGTACTCGTACCCTTCCTGCTGCATGCTCTCCATCAGCTGCAGGGCCTTCAGAGGTTGACCGACTCGTTCGTACGCGGTGACGGTGGCCGTGTACATGTCGACGTCGGGTTTCATGTTGTCTTCGCGCATCTTGCGCATGAAGGTCTCCGCCATGGCCGGTTGCTTGCATGCGATAAATGCGCGGATGAGCAAGTTGTACGTCTGCCGATTCGGCCTGGCATTCTCCGCAACGAACTCGGATTTCATGAGCTTGTACACGAGGATGGCACGCTGCAAGTTGGCCGCCTTCTTGCTGTCCGTCTGCGCCATCACCACGGTGTTGAAGGTCGCTACGTTGGGCGACAGCTTCTCGTTGATCATCCGCTTCAGCAGTCGAAGGGCACGTTCCGATTCGTCGGCCTTGCGACAGCAGCTGATGGCGGCGCCGTAAATGATCTCGTTGGGTTCGATGCCATCCGCACGCAGCAGCCGGAACACCTTGCTGGCTGCCTCGATGTCACCGACCCTCTCGCAGGCTGTCATGAGAGACCCATATGTGAATGTCGTCGGCTGCAACTCGCTTTCGCTCACTTCGTCGTACAGCTCCATCGCGCCCTCCAGATCGCAAGCCTCGGCACAGACCCGAATGGCTGCGTTGTACACCTGGATGTTGGGATTCACGACGCTGGGGTCCTTCTTCAGAACGTTCAGCAACCGGAATGCCTTCTGCTGCGGCGCCAACATGAACTCTGGCTTGTTCTCCTTGGCGCAGGCAGTGGCGCATGCACCGATCACAGCCGCCATGGTCCATTCGTTCGGTTCCACGCCCTTCTTGCGCATGCGGTC
Source organism: Craspedostauros australis (assembly GCA_026770025.1). Classification (NCBI taxonomy): domain Eukaryota; phylum Bacillariophyta; class Bacillariophyceae; order Mastogloiales; family Achnanthaceae; genus Craspedostauros; species Craspedostauros australis. The sequence goes on from JAMXDE010000023.1 coordinate 390,410, forward strand.
CATCAGCAGAAATGCCTGCTTCCACCGACCAGCGTATTCGCAGCCAGTGATGGCGGCCGTGTAGGCCACGACGTCTCCGGGCGCCCCCGTCATGTCCTCCAATTCGAACAGCAATCGAACGCCGTCCTCCCACTCGCCGCCGCGTGCGCATGCTGAGATGGCCAACCGGTACGCCACTTCATCGGGGCCTATCAGCGGCTTGCGAGCACCGGACCTCATCCATCCCGACGTCTTGCGTTCGGTCGTCGTCACGGATTTCATGGCCTGCAAGTACTCCATGGCCTGCTGCGCGAGGCCCAGCTGCTGGCAGGCATGCAGGCACGATGAGATGGCCAGCCCGTCCAACGGTATGCCGCGGTCCTTCATATGTTCCGAATACGTCAGCACCTTGCCCCACTGCTCGGTACGCTCGCACGCCGCCAACACCGTGCCGTACGTGACGACGTCTGGCGCTGGCACGAGCGACTCCAACCTCGTTTGATTTTTGGGCGCCGCATCTTCCATGCGAGCGAGGATGGAGATGGCGTTCTTCCAATCACCGGCCTGTGCGCATGCCGAAACGGCCGCGTTGAAACCAACCACGCTCATTCGGAGGCCCTTGTCCTCGATGACTTCGCGCAGCAGCTGCAACGCCGTGTCTGATCTGGCTGGTTTAGATCTGGCGCATGCCGAGATAGCGGCTGAATAAACGACAGCATTTGGTGCGACGTTGTATTTTGGCTGTGAAACGATCGTGGAGCACGAGAAGAGAGGAGAGGGTTAATGAATTCAAGAACAAGGGAAGGACGATCAACGGTTGCATTTTGCACATGTGATTGTAAATGGTGAGAGAGTTGGTGTAAATGCGTACGCCAGCTGTACACTCAAGCACTACCTTGATTGATAGGAGAAAGAGTGCGCAGTACGCATGAATCCAATCATTCTTCCATTCTTCCATTCATTCGTTTACGTGCTGCGTGTTCTACAACAGAGACCGCGCTTCGCTTTGCGCCATAAGTGTCGACAAAGAAAGCACACCGCGTAGAGCGGGGTGCTTTGCATCACTGACAACCAAAGATCAACGCACCTTCATGTTCTTCAACAACAGCAACGCCTTGTCGGCACGCCCCGCCCGAGAGCAAGCACTCATGAGGCTCCCGAACGTGAAGACGTTAGGTTCCAAGTCCGACGCCTCGAATATTTCAAACGCCTGCGCCAACCGCGTGGGACGTGCTCTGGCGCACGCGTCGATCGCCCCGTTCAATATTCGAATGGAGTGGACGCGTGCGGACGATATGTGATGGTGATATATGTCCAGCGCCTCGTCCGTGCGGCCCGAACGACCCAACGACACGATCTGTTGTTCGATTTCGCGCAGCGATTTGTTGGACGTCGTCGTCTTGCGTCTTGCGGATGCACCGTTCGGTCTCGTCCTCGTTTTTGGTTTTGATCGTGATGGTGGGCGTGTGGATGACGATGTGTCGGTTGTTTGTCTGGTCGATTGTGGTGTGGATCTTGACGACGACGACGACGCAGAACCAGAAGACGACGATGATGATGACGACATGTACAAGCTCGATGAACGCGACCGCCTCCTTTGTTGCCGCAACTGCGGACTCGAAAGCAGCATCGCTACTGTTGATTCTGATCCTGATGCGCAAGCTCGCGCTTGCGATATCGTCAGACTTCGGACATGCTGCTGTTGTTGTGTGAATGCAGCATCGGCACGAACGAAGAGAAGCCAGACGCAGAGGATTCGATGATAGCGCGCCTTGCTCCACCGATTCTCACTGCCTTTCGATGATGCCATGGTGGTGCTGCAGATGATAGGGGAATTGTATTGCAGAACCGAGCCTCGAGACAACCTGGATGATCAAAACAATGGGTTCCAAAAGTGGTGGTCGTTGAAGTTGTCAAAGTTGTTGTTGTGTGTTTTGAACTTGAAGTTGTTGTTGATCGCGACAGTGTCGGGAGGCGTTCTTGGGGGCGGGTGAAGCTCTGCGTCATTCGTCTCCTTTTCTGTTTTTGGAAACATGTGAATGGATCGGATGAGTCATGGAACTTCGATGACTTCAACTTCCGGGTCCATTCACGTATGGTGCAGTCCTGCGAGAATGCGAGAGTTTGATGGATCTTTGGTTGTCTCCAGGAACAGAACAAACGAATTGGCCCACAACAACAAACGCATCATCCACACAAGAACCGACTTACCGACGAACATGAATGTGTGGTATCAGTGTAGAGCGGCATGGTACCATACGACTTGGCATGGTGACATGACAATGGATCCACATGCGGAGAGATAGAAAGAGAGAGAGAGCAAGCAAGATCGTTCTTGCGATTGCCCGCCTGCACAAGAGAGGCACAACTCCCAAGTCGTCCGGCTTTGACGGATTGGATCTCGCGTGGTAAACTATTCATCATGCGTTATCTGCCACAAGAGATGATGGGGGACGAGGCTGGGCAGGTGCAGTGACTGAACACTGTACGAGCACGAGCACGAGCACGAGTACCAGGCAAATGCTTGGACATGGGGAATCAGTGCGACGTATTCACGTCGTGCGTCGACACAACGCGAGAACAGCAAAAGGTGATGATGCTCGTATAAAACCACGCAGACGACCAACTGCCTTTTCCACACACGCACAACTACCACACGCGTGCAACTATCACACCACACGCGCACAACTGCGCTGAGACGGCCCAACGATGATGATGGAATCCATGAACGCGGAGCTGCTGCTGAATATCGTTCAGTACGGCAACAAGGCAGATTTGGCTCTCCTCTCCGCATGCTCCAAACGCTGGTACTACTTGGTCCAACAGTACTTGCGTGTGATCAAAGGACCCGAGCTGGTCTCCGTCGCAAGGCAGGACCCAGAGACGAACGAAGACCGACCGCTTCCGGATATGCTCAACGAAGCACGCGCAGGACTACAAGGTCCGCCTAACCTCGTGCTTGGCTTCCAGTCGGTAGGTGGCGACTTGCAGAACCACGTCGCGAGCTATGTGCCTCAAGATTGCACCATCCTTTGCGCCGAAGCGAAAAGTATCCAGGTCAACCATCCGGCCAGAGATGCGGAAGATATGCCCACTTTCGAGCATGATAGTAAGGAGGCCTGCATGATGGCGCGGTTTCCAGATGCAAGCATCTATCCGTTCTACTTCCAGGGCAAGGGCGACATGCAATCCACAATCAGAACACTCAAGATGCAGATCCAAGATGATCGCAAGATGGACATCGGTGAAAGTGGCAGTGCAACGGAATCGCCACACGAGCACGTTAAAGCGGTCATCATTTACGCCAGCAGAAATCGCAAAGACAGCACGGAGAATGCGGTGAAGCACCTGCAGGCCGAATTTCCTGGCGTCGCGGTCATCGGCGGCGTTTGTCAACGCGGGTACATGACTGCACCCAGACTCCGCGAGGAGAATGCTCCGCAAAGCAGAGAGGAGTTAGAGGTTTGCACCGGCGAAGAACTACACGATCTCCTTTCGACCCTCGTTGACGACGAATGTCCGGACGAAATGTGGCAGATGGAGCACCACCAGCTCGTGGCTGTTGTTTGGGAAGCGATCGAGAAGTACAAGGCATCTGAACACAAGCTTCATCTAAAGCCCATGAAGGATCATCTCTTTGGTGTCGTCCTGGCTGGATCGGTTCCCATTCGCTCCGTGGTGTCTTGTGGCGTCACGAGCATCCTACAATCGCAAAACTCTCAAGAATCTCCCCAAAAGTCGTCACCGTACGTCATTGCCAGCTCCAAGTATTGCCGCCCGACCGACGAGGATTATCCCTCCGATCTGCGCCTGCCTTTTTCCGATGCTGCGGCATCAAGACCGCCTGTACATCTTGTTACCCACATTCGGAATGAGGAACAGGACGAGATTATAACTGTGAAACAGTTTTGCAGAATTATTCTCCAACGCGTTCTGGGCACCCGAATGCCCTTCCTCGGCCTCAAACGACTTGGTATTGACGGGTTCGAACTCTGTACCCATTTTGAACTCAATTTTGGCAAGCAAGTGCAACTCGCAATTTACCACGAGTCCAGAGACGGAGCGAAAGAAACGTCGTTGTGCGGTACGCAGGTCGACTTCTTCGATCTGCAGGCAGATGCGTGCATGCGCGATATGGATCGAACAGCACAACAACTCAAAGAGCAGACGAAGGGCGAGAAGATCCTCGGTGCCGTCATGTTCAATTGTGGAGGTCGCGGCCCATTCGCTCACGGTTTCATTCCCGAACCCATGTCTGATGCCACACGCTTTGGAAGGATTTTCAAGGATGTACCCTGTCTCGGCTATTACGCCAGTGCGGAGATCGGTCCGCAGGCCTTGGCCGGCAATGAAAACGTCTTCCAGAAAGGCGAGGCGGCGATGCAGTCCTATACCGTCGTTTTCGCCCTCTTCATCGTCCCCGTCATGAACCTGAAGGATTCGGATCTGGATGATCAGCCAGAACATGCCGCTGACTTCGTATCACAGCGGCTTCACTCATCGTTGAAGTCCAGTTCGAGTACGCCGTCACTGCAAACATCACCAGCGTCATTGCCAGCGGCATCACCAGCATCATCGGCACTGGACGAGTGAGTCGCTGACGATGAAATAGGGTGAGCTGCCCATCAGCGCAGCACTTCTCTCTCGTTCTCTGGAACGTGAATACAGAGCTCTTGAATGGCACCGCATCCAAGACACACCAAAACCAGGTCGAACGCAATATGGAATATGAGTTGCGTAGTCGCACATTCTATGCAAGGAATTCTTGCTATTGCTTCTGTGCTACTATAAATTCATTCTGGAATAAGATTAGAACCTATTCTATAATACTCGTACCATGTTCCGTGCCAACATCGCAAGGAGCACAGATGCCCCAAAACGCGCTCTACCACAACTCGCCGTGTCCACACTTGCATCCACGGGTGCATTTCCTGTCCGGTCGGCTGCATTCCATCGATCTCAGAGTTCACCCGTGCTTGCCATACCCCATGGCACGACCATTCCGAAGTGACCTGAGCAGCATTGGTGCATGTGGAGCTCCTGCAAGCTCGACAGAACCAAAGGTCAAGAGAAATGCGTCGGATGACTCCTCAAATTCGCACGACTTGCGATCCACGAGATTGTGCCATTATGCCGGTACCTGTATGCTCTCTACGCTACTCTGTGCAGCACTCCTGCAATACCCGTACCCGTGTGTGTTTTGCCCTGAGGTAGAGTACTCAAGTTGGCGCGCGCAAACCGCGTTTTGTCGGTAATGGACGGAATGTGATGATGTAGATCCAGATCACCCACGCAAATAAGCAGGCAAACTTCATTCGTGTGCAGGAGCTTGCCACGAAGACAGCGTTCTTGCTCAACCGTTCTGGAAAGATCGCCGCTCCATGACGCAATGTGGAGGTCTCTACTACATCGAAAACGAACGTGAAGATCGGGATGCAGTACACCATCGGAGGCACGATCGATTTTGGCTCTGCGGCCGAAAGCCCAGCGCCGCGGCCTAGTCGCCTCGCTCGTGTGATCTTCCAGTGTTCTGCCGCATACAGCGACAGCCCCACGGCCACTACGTTGTACGCAGGAGCGAATGGATACATATCCCACGATGCATGCTGATAGTATTCCAGCCGTGCATCCTCTCCGATTGCTTCGTACCAGAGCGAGAGTTTCTCCGCGGTGTATCCCATCGCCCACGCATCCGGGGCACTTCTCGGGACGTTGGAATCCCCCTTGTCGCTCGGATCGCCCAAGCCAAGCTCGAGCTGCCTGTCCAATCGATCCACCAGGATGGATAGTCCGCACAGCGAGATAACGAAGCCCAGGACGCACACTCTGAAGAGTGGCTGGGTGTGATAAATCGACGCAAAGAAAGATCGGATCATTGCATCGTCAGGCTACTTCTTGGTGTTCGTGCCAGTATGTCGTTAGTGTTGAAGTAGTGCCATCAATTGATGAAGCGTGGTGCTCAACTTGGTTGTGGACGACTCCGCTTCTTCCGCTTGGTTCCACAAGCGTTGCGCAGTTGTGGTGATGTTCTGGCCTCTTCTTTCATTTTTGTGGTTCGGTTTTGTCGTTGATGTCGGATCTTTCGATTCGGATACCGGCGGATGACAGGCAGCCGCATACTTGGCTCAGCAATCCCATTGATTGTTTGTCCCAGCGAAGTTTTTCGGACACGTCTGTTTGTCTTTCTGGCTGACTGTTTCAATTTGGGGCTGTCTGTTTGTGTTCTGCGTGCAACAACAAAAAGACGCTGCGCTCGTTCATTCCCTGCCGGACGAGACTGATGATTCGCATGCCTCACACATGGGATCGCATCGCCTCTTGGGAAGCATCACACTCAGAATTCGAAACCAGGGCACGAATGAGCTGGGCCGACATCGCAAGTATATAACCGCCATTCTAGGCTTCGCCATCGAATAGTTCACCCTGATCTATTTTATGGTACGAAGCAGTCTGTGGTTGCACTCCTTGCTTTCGGCTCATATATCATGCATTGGAAACCCTTCCCGTTCCATTCCGTTTGCGCAGCATTGGCATTCGCTTTCAGTTCCGGGAATCTATACCAAGAAGAGCACACACACCCGCGCAGAATCCATCCAAGCTGCCATTTATTGCACGCTTGCCTCGGTTGAGGAGAGATGGCTGTCGCTCGCGAGGTGTCAGATCATTGTTGTTCAGATCTCCTTGTTACAGCTTGGCGACGGTAGAATTACTGAGAAATGTCGATTGCATTTTTCGACGTTTGGGCAAGTTGATGTGAATGGAGTCGGATCTGGCCCAACTTGGCCTGGAATTCGACGGGCTGTTCGCAAGATTTGCAATCGCCCACACTTTCTGACTCTGATCCATGATTTGTCCGAAGATGAGGATGGGAGTCTGGTCTTGCCATCACGGCGTGTCGACGAACCACGTTCTCACCACGGCATCCAGTACTCCGTGCAATTCCTTCCCTTCGGATATTTGCTAGAGTAGTTGAGGAAGCCAAGCTCTCGCTGTCTTCCCCCTTCGGCTTGTTCGCCTTGGGCCTCATCTCCTTTTGTGACATCATTTCCGAAGGAATCGTTCGATGGAATTGTTTGGCGCCGAGTTCTACTCTTCAGGATGCGCCATGCCCATGTCTAGCTGCGAAAGGGAGGCCCACATGTGTGCGCACGCTTCCATCCAAGGAAGGGTAATCAGTCACGTCTTGCCATTCCAACTCTGGACGTAGTATACATGGCCTTGACGGTAGCTGTGGTGGTGGATATGGGCGATCCGTCTGCCATCGCTGCTGCTGCTGCTGCTGCTGCTGCTGCTGCGGCGGCGACAGCTGATGCCGTCTGATATCGATTCGCATACATTGGCGTCGCGTCATCCTCGCACTACGTGCGGAAAATACGCAAGTGTGTGAACGTCAGCAACGTGGTTCTCATGGTGACCTGCCTCTGATGGCTCTGCTGCCGCTGCTCCCTCATCCCCTTCCTCATGCTTCTCGATCGATCACCCATTGAAATGCTCATGCGTCTCTGGCCTGTTCCAAACCAACCATTGCACGGTGCGACGACGGTCACTATCATCATGAGCGGCGAAAGCTACGCCCAGCCTACAAAGAAGCAAATAGTAAGCGCAACAGTGTCAGGTGTAGCGTGTACTTATTTCCCTACCGATGCAAGCGAAGTCTTAGCGGTGATATGCGAAAATGAAGGATGCATTCAAACCGAGTAGAATTAGGTCCATCATTTCTCGAAGGCGACAGTCGCACGGTTCTCCAACCAAGAACATGTTGTGCCTTTCGAATACAAGTGCGGATACTCTGGACGTTGACGAACTGCTCGTCGTCAGCCTTCTGGTCGTTCCGGAAGACGTGGTCGATCGGGGTAGGTTGGAGTCACACTTCTCGGAACAGTTTGGAGGAGCAACCAGGGAAATGGGAGGACGGACGCGAGATGTTTCCGACACATCACGCTACACACAGGGTATCCAACCGCGATCGAATCTGTGTCTCGCATTTCGTTTGATCGCCGCCCACCCTGCGAAAACGACATCGATCAGACATCTCAACTGTGGATTCTTATTCAGTCCTTTGTTGGTGTGACAGCAGAAGGACATGCACCCATGTGTGAATAACGACTTTTTCTCCTGTGAAGCCATGTCGCAGATTTGTCGAAGACATGTGCTCACATAATTGATTATGTCCTACACGACATTTCGCATCGACCGGCCATCAAACAGAATGTCGTGCTCATTCCACGATCAGTGTATCGCACAACAAACAGGAAGAAATCTCGCGCTCGAAATGTGTCTCGGTCATGAATGTGTGACCACAACGCCAAACCAGGCAGCGAAACCGATGCGTTGTTTCTTGTTGGCAATGGGCTGATCGATCATGTGACGTCATGTTCACCACATGCACTCGGTCTATACAGGCAACGCGGACGGAAGTCTTGAGCGAGATGGGTGTGCTGACATGCCAGTACGAGTAGTCAGTCATCCGATTGTTTATCCTTGCGTGGCCTTCCCACGCAGTTGGAGAATGTTCAACCAACACACCAGTTTGAGATGATGGGCCCGGATGTCGGTCGCCGTCCCACAATTTTGACTGACATGAAACGATCCACTGATCTCAGCTTGCTCGACGGCCACGACAAAGACCCAACAGAAAAAGACCATAATTCATCCCAAAAGATGACGATGATGCTACAGAGCAAAATGGATAGACCGAATGTACCGTTCATGCGACCGAAGAAACCCTCGACTTACGGGGAGATGGTGGAGGAATGGCGCCTGAAGTACCAGAGCGAGCACGTCGTGGAGGTTGACGACGCCTGGACGCCTCTGAGGTCTGACTACATCCCTGGGCCGTTCGATGTCATTTGCGCGCGTGGGAACTACGCTCGGAATTACACAGGTACGCCGGCGCAGATCTTCGGAGCCCGTGCGCACGCATGGCTCGTTTGAGCGGGTCGCTGCGCATGTGCGAAAGCGATGAAAGTCCAGGCATTGACGTTCGTGTGATCGAAGATGCTCCACCGAAACACGTCGCCGCTGCACGTCAGATGTTACTCGTGCTCGTCCTTGCATGTCATGTGCATGCGCATTATTCATCTTTCATTGAACAACCTATGTACAATCAAACAGACATTACCACCAATATTGATGCTAACTTATCATTCGTTTCCTTGATTTGCACCACCACCACACACGATACGATCGGCGAAAATCCAACCCTCATTGTCCGCGGCATGGCGAAGGCAACCGGCGTTTCAGACTGACTGTGGATATGAACTTGGCGAGATACAAGAGCGCAGACACGAAGTTCGAGAAGTCCGTCGTTGTTTGGGAAGTTGTCGACTCTGTGAGGAGCGTCTCTCCGAATGGTGGATTCATCAAATTCGCCAACACTCAATGGTACGAGGTGGGCGATCATGTTGCGAGAGAGGTGAGTCCGCATCCATCGAATACGCAGCGTTGCAGTAGCTCGGAGATATGGCGCTTGTGATGTCGTCCGACATGCCGGGATGGATTTTTTGGTGCGTGGCCAGATGGTTGGGCGGATGGGTCGATTCGGAGGAAGCTATCGCTGCCATCTCTTTGCAGCATGCTGGTCTCAACCAGCACGCTGGCGGATTCCAGGATTGCGCAAGCTCGAGATGAAGATGAGAGCGTGCAAATGTGCAATTGCTCTGCTATCATCGGCTATGCGTCATCAAAGCGTACTTCAACTCATCTCGAACATCTCCTCGCTGCGTTTCTCCCCGGGTATACTCAACATCCATCGTGACGGTAGAAAGTTGGCCAATCGTAAGTGTCCGCATATGTCAGCACCGGCACCGAAGCCACCGTTTCGCTCATATCTTTGAATCCGATGGCTTGCACATGCCTTTTGTTGCGGCGTTTCCCATCGAAGTGGAACCAGTGCTTGCAGTGATTGCTTTGTGCCAACACATCCGCCTGCGCATAAGTGAAACTATCAACCGCGCGCATGCACCGTCAATTGGAAGCTGGTGTGCTCGACCACGGTTGTATCGGCAACCGTTACGACGGTGATACCAATGATTGTGACAGTGCTTTGTATCGCATCTGTTGCATTGCATGCAAGAGCACCTTCCTCTCACCTCGATGCGATTTCAACTTCTGTTAAACTTCACCGCCTCTTCTGTGACGTCATTCCTCCAGGTTCCGCGACCGTCTGCACCGTGAATACCGATCAAGTTCCAGGTCGAAGGCAGCAAAGCGTAAGCAAGTTCAAGATGCGACCCAAGTTGGGCCGGAAGCAAAGACTAGTTCCGAATTGAGGGAGGCGACCGAGAAGGATGCGCCAGCTGCCGTTGCATCGATTGCGCCAGAAGGGAGATGCGCACAGAGTTGGCAACCAGGCAAGCAGGCATCTTCATCAATGGGTGAGTCGATGCAATGTTGTGGAAATCGTGTTTGGTCATTGTTCGTGGGGAGTTCTCCCTTCTTTGATATGTCTATCTAGCACAGCCACTCGCCCCTGCAGCGACGGATCAATGAGAGGGGAAGATCAAGATTGTGATTGAGAGCCTTTTTGTATGTTCCATTGCCGAATGCGTCATGTCGTCTTGAAGGTTTGGACAGCGTATCCATTAACAAATACATGCAGCTCGCTCGCGCGGTACTACTCGCTATTGGTGTCATGCTTGCTCACAAATGTTGTACTCTGCCACAAATCATTCAAACCCTTGCTGTTTTTTGTTCAATCCCCGCCGGTACTTCGACCGCGGTTTCTGCCTCGCCGCTGGATGCAATCTACATTTTCCCAACACTGCTCTGCTCTACTCTGCTCTACTCCACCAAACCCGGACATCTCTCATCCGACTCAGGAACGGGACAATTTTTAGAAAAGGCATCTGTGATGAACAATGCGACACGATCTGCCGCGGTTTCTCAAATCACGAAACCACCAGCCAAACCAACAGTGAACGCAAAGGGTGTCGGGAGTGCTGCGCCTATTCCAAATCAGAACATGGCGGGAGTGCACGATGAAGCTACATCTCAGATTCCATTCGCGACCAAAGCTGGAGATGCACAGGTCGTCATGGCACCTTGGGACGTACCGTTCGGGAGGAATATCCAGACAACGCATTCAAAATTAACGACACTACGCTCTCACCGAGGGCGCAGCGCATCCCTACCTCCGTCGCGCGGCGGAAAGGCGAAGATGGCACTACAACCTCAGGAGCACATGTATTTGGATTCGCAAGAGTGGGTTCCAAACGGCGCAAACGCAAACTTGTCCGGTGCTGGATTGCATGGTACACCAGCCACTTGTTTGGATCCATTGCAACCGGCAATGTTCCGATCCGAAGATCAAATCGCGGAGAACGAGAACGACACGTTCGGGCACAACTGCGACATTTCCATCCACTCTGAACCGGCGCGCGGAACGCGTTTTCATGCTGACGACTTCATTGATCTCGCCAATGCTCCGATCGGCGATATCGAAGTGCCGAAAGGGCACACGATTTCTACCTCCAGCGACATCTTATTACACACATTGGCGCCGTCCACCCCAGCTTTGGAGTGGCTGACTGCGATGAACGAGCACTTTCAGACCTCTCATGAAGAGCAAATGGACGTCGATGGCGATGATGATGGTGGTGAGTATTCAAATTCAAATGCGGGCGCGAACGTAGCAGGAGCTGAGGACTTGCAAGACGAAGAGAGCATCGGTGAACACGCGGGAGTGTAATTCAAGCCGGAGACGCCGAGGAGCACAAAGAACCCAAAAGCAGAAGTGAGAGGAACTGTTGAGGGGCTTGGAATAGCTTCGCCGTCTGCCCAACGGCACGCCCGCTGCTTCATCTTTTGCTCTGGTAGTGCCTTCGGGGTACGTACGGGCCAGCAGGTTGCGACTACGCCAGCGATCTCGGGACGACACCCGAAGAAAAGACTTGCAGAAGATCCTGCGCCTTGGCGATTCCACGACGACAGATGGCTCCACGTTCATCGGTAACGCTATTTTGAGCTGGCGCCCATCTTCTTCCAGGCGAACCGCGTGCGAACACACGTGAATACGAGTATGGCGACAGCATGGCGCCGTGCACCTCTCATCGCACGGACGTGTAGCACGAGTAGACAGATGAAATAGATTGCAGACCGTCGAGGATTCGTCATCATGTGCTCTCTGCATGTGTATATGCGTGTGCGTGTGCTCCTCTGGATAGATCGATGCTGTCGTGTGTTCATCGTCGACGTTGAAGACGCATGGTGTCCAGCATGCTTGCAGTCCAAGAATAGATCCAACAGCCATGGCTGTTCCGTCGTTGATTCTTGACTTGCGAGGCTGCGCAGGTGCGCTGTTGGCGAAATTGGTAGGGCGGAACCGTCATCGACTGCAGTTGCAAGTCCATCCGCATGTCATGCGGAATTTCTTGATATTGAACGGCATCTGGGACCAAGGTGGATGTGAGTACATCATCGAGTGCAGCGGTGGCGGGGGTGGTGACGAGAGCGTCATCTGCATCGCCATCACGCCTACCGCCGTGGTGCCCATCGTCGTTGTTGCTGGGAATACCACTCGTCGATGGTTGAAGAATTATTGATCCCCATCGGTCGCGCTGTTTGGTGCAATGTAGGTGCATGTCTTGCAAGTACGTACGAGTATGGTCGACATAATACGTATCTGCCGATCCATATCTGCTCATGATTACCATTGAACGCATGGAGCGATTGCCTTGCGATGCGCAAGGCTATTTCTACTCCGATGCCGCCGGCATGTTGGAAGAGGAGAGCAATACAGCAGGTAGGAATATCCCATGATGGGTGAGGAAGTGCAGTTGGCGCAGTGACGGCTGGCCGTGCGCGGGTAGTCCAGTGCAGTTGCAGCATCCATGGACAGGATGCAGGATTCGTTCAAGAGGGAGATCATGATGGCAGGCGAGTCGCGCACCATAGACTGGTGATGTCTTGCAGCAATCCAACACGCCGAGCATCGTTGCTGAATCGAGCTGTGATTCATGAGAGGATTCACAGCACAGAGCAATACCGATATTGCCACAGTACCGTGCGAATCCGGTGTACATGCCTTGTATGCTTCACGGGTGGAAGCGGAGAAGCGCCGTGGTAGTTGTGGCAATTGTCCAGGAGCCAATACCGCAAACAGGAGAAGGAGCTGGAGCAACCTGGTGAAGTCTCTCATCCTCTTGTGTCCGTGCGCCATTCGAGGGTCGGCATCACCATGCTTGTCCGTCCAGTCCTCCTCTTCAACTTGATGTTGTGCACGATGGTCGCACGTTTTTGTGTTCCAAAACCCAATCCATGTGACTCGCACATGTAGTCGTGCAGTACCAGTGCAATTTGATGATTTTTTCATTCGCCCGCGCAATGTGTGGTGGTGTGCTTGTGGTGCTCTGTGATGTGTTGTGTTGTGATGTGATGTGCTGATCGGCTCCTCCCATTCTCCCTTTTCCTCACGTCTCTCGCTACGCTCCTACTACTAGGTACAAGTATGCAAGTATTGCGTTCGAGTAGTGGGCGCCAGGATCGTCCCTGTTGCGAAGCTGTTGGTGTGCACCGGTGTGACACTTTGTGGAGATCATGGTACTTGTGTGAGTAGTCGTATGTGTGTACCAGACGTGGGTTGAGTACCTCTTCTGTGCGCGCTGGTTTGCATCCCGAGGCCAACGCAGTCCTGTGGTCCCTTGCTTGGATGTTGATGTGTGAACTTGTGTTGTGGTCTCCTGGCTTGTTGGACTTGTTCGTGGGGGCTTGGTGGATCTTGCCTGTCGTGAGAAAGGGACAACCAAGACTTTCGCTTTTTCCGTCGCGCGTGTGTTGTGCTTTGCGTATTGCCGGCTGAGCTAAAGTTGTCTTGGATCGTGGATGCCGAATGATGAATCACAAGTCGTGTTTGTATCAATCCCGACCTCTTTGACTGCATTGAAGGTGATCAAACTGTGAATGGTCCAAAAACGGTATTCGGTGTGAATCAACAAGTTTCTTTTGGCGAGGTGTGTCGGGGAGGTCCGTGAGGTCCATGACTTTATTGCCCTTCGTTGGCAAATGCAATAATTATGGTTGATACAATTGTATCTAACGGCGGCCCCGCTTTGGAAGCAGATTATCACTGAGGGCTTAAAGAGAACCTTGGTACTGGTGGCTCCTCGTGTCGCCACCACAACAGCGTTCCAAAGGCCCCAGCGTCTGCTCACCATGGAAGAGCACCAGTTGAAGAACAATGCAGAGCAAACCACCGTATCTGACCAATGTCGTGGATTGATGGTGGAGGCTAAGTGTTGTACTCGGTTGTTAAGGTCCGAACGTCTCAGAGAGTCATCTCCACTGCCGGGCACGCACAGGGCAGCGGTCGTATCAGTAGTACACATAGGTACGAGACGCGTGGAACAGTACTAGTACTCTCTGCTGGGTTTGATCCTCGAACACCACACCGGTTTGTTCGTGTGACCAACATCCTGTCTTGCTATTGCTGCACAGAGAGACAACCGTCTTGGGAAACGTCTCGTCGTGTTGTGTTCATGTCGGAATTCAAGCGTTCGCTGAAGCAAGAGAGAGAAGAGCGACGCCGTGCGTGAGACTACCCGTACTATCGTGGGTAGTGAAGGGGCTCGACGACACCACGCTCACCTGGGAGCGATTTCTCGTTGCTACGCTGCTCGTGTGGGGGAAGGTCATTGATCGTGTACAGAAACCAACCAGCCGAGAGCGAAGACGAACTGTCGTTCGTTAGCGGGTCGTAAACAAGAGAGACCAGAGACCGCAACAACAAATCCAATCTGATCATCCCAACCAAACAACAACAGCTCACAAAATCGAACCACTCGCAATCCAAAAGCAACCCCACGAGCCAACAACCGCAACCGCAAACGCACCACCAACAGAAGCAACAGAAGCACCCATCAATATAATCATCGCAGAACAGACCAGAGTCCAGCAACCGACATTCACAAACACAAGCACTATCTGCCATACCGACGCATACCTCCACATATCCACACATCCCAACATCGAAATCACTTCACCAAGCACTATCAACATGTCACCACAGAGCTCGCTTGCCTTCCTCCCAGCCCCATCCTTCTCCGACAACACCAGCAACATCAGCAACAGCACAAGAAGTCACGGAGACATCATGCGCATCGCAGCCAACAACCGATCAGCAGCAGCTGCTGCCGCTGGCGCTGGAAGCTCCTCATCAGTTGCATCAGCAGGCTCAACAGGCAAGGTCAGCCAGAAGTCGAAGAGCGGCATGCGATCGCTTCCACTCACTTTCACCCCTGGGCCCTACGATGTTATCTGCGCCCGTGGCAAGGAAGCCAAGAACCACGCCGGAAACCTCCGCTACCGCAAGTTGGTGTCCGATACCTTGGAGCGGTACTCCAACACAACGTCGAAGATCGAAAAGACCATCATTGTGTCAGAGGTCGTCGAGAACGTGCGGACTCTGTCCTGCGAGGATCACGAGCAGCTCCATGACGGCGGTTTCGTCAAGTTCGTCGATGGTCAGTGGTTCGAGGTCGGCGACCATCTCGCTCGCGAAAAGGTCGGACAGTCATTTCGCGACTCTCTGCACACCATGTACAAATCGTCCACGAAGGCGAAGAAGCGCCGCCGCGACGCCCTGGCCACCAACGGCGAAGAGGAGATCGCCTCACCTAAGCGCCGAACAGCTGCATCTCCCAAGCGCGCCAAAACTCCACGCCGCACCGCTTTCTCCGCCAAGAAGGTCGCCACGAAGCGCACTGCCAAGCGCCCATCTCCAGAAACGGTGCCCTCCGAGATCCCAAGCACCGGCGAAGCCGACAACGTAGGCCAGCAGCACCTCAAGCAGCTCCACATCATGGACCAGGCCTCTGCACGACGACACTCCTTCGCAAACGGCGCCCTCCTGGACGTCGGCCAAGTCGTGCCAACTACTCACATCCCGCCCACGACGTTCGTTTCCGTGCCGTCCGACATGTTCCTCTCCAACTTCTTGACCCAGACCAACGTCGACTTGTTGGATTCGCTGAAGACCGATGAAGCCAGGCTGCAGCAGCAACAACAACAACAGAACCAGCAGAATCAGTATGCGGCTGCCTTCAGCCGAACACTCTCGTGGGTAACCACGGACGCCAACCTGAACTTGTCGACGCTTGGCTTGGACGGGCCGTTTCTGTTTGGAGACTTTTCGGCCCCTGCGCCAGGTGTGAACACAGCCAACACAAAAGATCAATCTGAGACATCCGCAAACATCACGCAGGTGTAAGCAAGGGACGCATGAGAGTGTAGTTGCCGACACGATGGATAGGTTCTTATCCGCATTGGCGACAGCAACAACAATCGTGGGTTATAACCCAATACAAATAGATTAGACACGACAACAACATCACTTGGCGCAACATCACTTGACGCAACAACACTTGACACAACAGAAAAGAGCAATCTGCTCGGCTCCGCTCTGCTCCGGCCCAAGATTTCGAGCCGAACATCACGTATCCTTTCCGTGCTGTGTTCTAGTTCTTCCCTTCCGGAGTGTTCCACTGTACTGGTATGCAATATTACTGGTGCTCGTCACAACTGTTCGACATTGACTTTTCCTTCCTTTCTGCAGATCGCAACAACCAGGGCATTCTCCTATCATTCTCGTTGGGCTTCCCACTTAGTCGCGTTGACACAAACAATTCAAACACGGCGATGTCGGAGATCACCGTTGCGATTGCGCGAGGCATCGCGCATGGCAAGACGACGAAGGCAACAGAATGCGAGGGAAGGTCTCGTTGTGTGGAACTGCCGAACGTTTCCTGCCACTGGTTGCGACAGAACTCGGAGCATAGCATCGTGCTGCGGGCTAGCCTGATCCAATCTGCTCCGCACGATCGCAATTCATGCAAACCAACACCCTCTCTCGAGAGGTCAGCGATCGTATCGAGAGCAACGAATCGATACGACCCCGCAACACGATCTGCAAGAACATTGATGGCTACGCCTTTCCGCTCCCAGGCTACGAGTCGAATGGACATCCGTATCTGTTAGACCAAAGCATTCTACTTCATCCATGATGCATCGAGTGAGGTGCAATGGAATTTCATGGACCATGATGAAAATCCAGAATGTTGCTTCCTCTTTTCTCTCTCTTTAGAGAGACACAGATTGTTCTCCAGTTGGGAACTGCGATAGGTGGTCTCAGGAGTTACCTCGACATCCCAGAGGAGACCATGGCAGCCGCAACGTGCTCGCAAGAGGCAAGTTGCCAACCTTACTGCCCGCCTGATGGACACACCATGGATCCGGGGCAATATTCGCTCTGCATTTGAATCATCAGAGCGCCGAAGAATACTCTTTTCCATTAGTATCCAATGTAAGCTCAGGCTGACGCCATAGTCGTACAGCACCACACTGAGGCTCCAATCGGCCGTACAACCTATCCCACCCTGCTCTCTCTCTCTCTCTCTTAGACCCTATTCCACGCACTGATTGTAACAACTTCCATGTTGATGATAACCATTGTACACAGCAGAGAGCACTCTGCTCCGCCGTTTGCCTTCCCTATTCCCATTTCGGTTTCGCGATGCTACGCACGCACAAGCCCAAATCGACGAATGCAGAGTTTGTCTTCGCCTGATTCTCCGTCTCCAACACGAATCGCTGGGACGCGAGTACAGGGAAGCCCGTAGACAAGCCAAGTGGTCAATTTGACCAGCCCACAAAACACGACGCAATCGTACCATGTCGTTGCCAAGTCGTTTTGCAAACACACATCACGGCCGGGCAAGACATGACGTTGTGTGAACTGCACAGGCAACTGTGATCGAGCTGTTCCCGTATCTGTAGACATGTGCGTTTGTCAGATGGATTATGGTGTGCCCGTTTCATTGCATTCGCTGTTTTGAGGTTTTCATTCGTGGATATCGCGTCTGTCCATTCTCATTTTAGGACTATGAGTGTACCATGATTGCACAACAAAAGATACTCTGTGGATGCCTCCGCCAATTTCCATGTGGCAATCAGCAACGAGACACGACACGCAACACGCAGCAACAACGATTTGGGGTTGGCAGTCCGAACGACAGACACAGCAATCAACGCAGCGAAGTTCCACAACACAACAAGATCTGATTGATGACACCACCTGGGAGATCTGCCAACAATCTCAACCCAACTCATCTCTTCACTGACACAGAGGGAGAGCATCGCCCCGATACCAATACAATCAATCAATTGATCAACCAAGGAAGGAAGGCGACACATCCAATCCCATCCCATCTGTCACAGGCTCAGCGCAAGCCCAAGTAGTGGAGCACATCAGTCTCCAATCACATCCGCACACACCCGTACCTGTGTCCGTATCCGTATCCGTGCTCGTGCTCGTACAAGAGCCGAAGCTCAATCCGACCGATCTTTTGGGTTTGTTTTGACATCACAAGATGGGTTCGGATCCATCACCAAACAAGCCGAAGCCCGAAAGCGCATCATCCATGACAGCAGCACCAGCATCGAAAGCAGCGGCGATTGTGGCGGCTCTATGTCTGGTGCATGCGGCGCAACCGGCCCACGCCTGGAGACGCCAGCCTACGAATGCAGTCGTCACGCAGTTGCGAGGCGGAGCATCATCATCGTCGCAGCAGCACAACGCGAAGAAGCAAGGCAAACGCAAGAGCAAGCGAGTCACCGTGACGGATGAAGAGCTGGATGAGTACATTGACTTCCTGCTGGCATCGGCGGAAGCGGCCGAGGAGGAGTACGACAGCGAGATGGATGACTTCCTGTCCGATAGGAATCATCCCTTGCGTCCCAAGATGGAGGCGGAAGCCATCATGTCGGATCACGAAGACTTCGTCATGACCGATGCGGAAGCGGATCTCGAGACGATCACGAGCGAAGTGGACAGCATCGCACAGCCCCACCTGGCACAGGCTGTTGCCAGCGGGATGGAGGACAGCATCTCGCAAGTCCTGATCCAACCGTCCGACTTGGAATCATCATCGGCCCTGACAGAAACGGAAGACCAGCAGGATGAGCTGTTGGCTACATCCGGTACTTCGCCTGTGGCAGCAAGTGCAACGCCTGGAACTCCGGACGACATTGCGGACGAGGAGCTTCCGCAAATCGCAGCAGCTGTGACCATTCAAGAAACGGTTCAAGACCTTGAAGAGGAGGAGCCACCCGTCAACGCTGTCCCGCAAGAATCCTCAACGTCCCCGGTGGATCAAGTGTTGGAGGCTGTGGCTGCTTCTGTTTCCTCCGCCAACGTTCCAATCACGGCCCTGCAGTCGCATCAACAAGAAGACCAACCGGCGTTGGAACAAGCCGATGAACAGCAGCAGGTGCTCGATGTCGATGTCGTCACCGCGGACCAAATGCTGGGACAAGAACCGGTTGAGGACGAGATGGTGGCACCTGGTGCACCGCAAGATGAAGTCGCGGACGAACCCGCAGTCAGCACGCTCACTGCTGCAGACCTTGAAATCCAACCTCATGAAACAGCCGAGTTAGATGCCATGATTGACGAATTGGTGGCATCGGTCGATGACGACGATGAAGATGTGACGGCAGAGATGATCGCGCAGACTGCAACTGCACCGGTGCTGCAAGATGTCGAGGAGATGGAGGAAGACATGGAAGAGGAAGGCTTTCCTTTGGAGGCGGCAACAGTAGCCACGACAGCGCACCAAATGCCGCAAGAAGAAATAGAGTCTGTTGCAAGTACGGACGATGAAGTGGAATTGGAAATTGAACAAGCCACCGTATTTGATGAAGCTGAAGCAACGATTGCTGACGACGAGCCAGCCAGAGTCACGGCTTCAATCCAGGATGACATCGAAACGGTCCCAGCCATCGAAGTGGATATTGACGTCGGCGAAGTCTCGGACTTATCTTCAGATAGCACCATCGATCTGGATGCCGAAGGCAGCAGCGCCGCCGCGGCCGTTGTCGAACTTTCCACCGCTGCAGACGCATTTCCAACTCCGATCGAATTGATGCAGGAGAGTCCCGAAGCCGCCGATGCGGATCAACAAGAGGAGCAGGAGGAGGAGGAAGACGGCGAAGACGACGAGCTGTTGGCAGCAGCTGTCGGCATCACGCCATCCGTTTCAATAGCAGCTGATGTCAGCGCAGAAACAGACCTCGAAGACGACATTCCACTTGAGGCCTCGGCCGATGCTTATGTCGATGCTGAGGCGAGTATTACTATTGATGCTGGCATGTACGAGGAGTCAACCGATGGAGATGTCAATGTCCATGTCAACAACAACGGCTATAACGAACTCAACGCTGCCGTTGATGCAGCAGGCGTGGGTGTTGATGATGGCGTGTCGTCGGATGACTTCCATTTGGGCCCATCCGCAGTGGAGGATATTGCATCTCCCATTTCAGAGACCGTCATTGCTGCTGCTGCTGCTGCTGCTGCACCCGATGGGACTGCAGTGGTAGATACTTCCGGCGCAATGCGACTGGACGACAAAGATGCGAGCGTTGTGCGCATATCGCAATCTTTGTGGGGCGTGGATCTGGAATACGCCACCACGTCCAAAGCTGCCTCCGCGGAACGGGAGCGCCTCCGATTGCTGCAGCGCCAAAGGCTTCAAGCTGATGAGGAGTGCTCAACAGCGACTGAGGCGGCGATGGAAGCTTCAATCGCTATGATGCAGCGGCTTCGACAGCAACACGAAGACGCATTGGGTCAGGAAGATGAGATCGACGGCCTAACTCCAATGGTGGAAGATGAAGCTGGCCAAATCACCAATGATGCCCCACAGCTCATCTCGCTGGATGAGGTGCGAGACCTCAAGCTTTACTCTCCGCAAACAGCAATTGACACCGCAACACTGACTGCCATGCGTGCATCGCAGCAGCTGTTGGATGCATTGGAGCAGAAGAGCCAACAGTCACAAGACCCCATTTCCACCGAGCAGGCCAAAGAATTCGATCGTGACATCTTCATGGACCCAACCCCCAAATTGATCCGTGTTGATCCGGATAAGGTCGAGGGCTTGTACTCACCGACAGGTCGGCGAGCGCAGTCCACATCTGCTGCCGTGGAAGTTTCACAACGCATGATGGAGGAGTACGGGAAGCGGTTTGAGGAGCAAGATGCTCGTGCGGATGGCATTCCATCAGATACGACAACCAACAACGCCATGGACATCACCGATCCTAACCCCAAATTGATACCGTTGGACTCTGTGGAGCATACATCGTACTACCAACCAAGCACAAGCCGGTCGAAGGCGACCCTCGAAGCCATGAGAGCCTCCATCGATCTGTTGGAAGCAAGAGGTCTGGACAAGACTAATGAAGCCAGCACCTCCTATGAAGCTCTGCGTCAGGCTCTGGCAAGCACGCCCGAGCCTCAGCCTCCACAGGAGGATGCCGCCGCGACCGAAGACAAGGTGGCTAAGGGCGTATTTGTCACGGTGTACGACCCAGTGCTCGGAATCCAATACCAAACAAAGGTGCGTGGTGGAAGCGATGTGGCAACGCCAGCCTCGCAAGCACTGTCATCCCCACCAGCGTCTCCGCCGCCTTCTTCCATTTCTGACGAGCCGCACAAGTTCTGGGGTTTTCGAAAACGACCTGTGAATGATGCGCCGCCAAATCATGAGGAAGTGATTCCAAACTTGGATGAATCAGTCCTTGAAGAAGATTCGAGCCCTCCAATGCTGGATTCAGCTAGTGAGTTGCAGTCGGTGAATGCGGTCGTTGATACAACGCAGAATAACGACTTCGATGGCAGTAACGCTAACAGCAACGTCAACGAGATGGGCGGCGATGCAGACGAAAACCAAGACGTGGATGAGCCCCAAGTCGTCGACGAAGACACCGTGTTCTACGATGCAGTAGAGACTGAAGGTGTTAAGTTGCGAGAAGATGATGCCGTGGAATTCGCACCAGTTGAAGCCATCGAGGAGCAAGAAGAAGAGGAAGAAGTTTTCGAGGATGCGGTCGATCAAGATATTTCACACGAGGACATCCAATCTGCGCAGGAGTTTGAGGTAGCCGAAGACCAACTCTTCGAGGACGCGTTGGAAGACGTTTCCGAGGAAGAATTTTACGACGCCATCGACAGCGAGGAAGAAGAAGATGGTGGTGACGGAGAAGTGGTTGAGAGCACACCTGAGGTCGGCGATGTGGCTGACACTGGGCACATCTCTACGATTGTTGCTATTGATGAGTACGACGATGCATACAACGCAGAGTCTGAGGAAGACAACGCTGTCGGTAGCGAGACTAGCAGCGGCATCGCCGAGGCTGTGCAAGGTGCACCCGTGGCCTCTTTCGAGGAGGACGAGGAGGTGTACGACAATGAGGATGAGTATGATGGCATGGAAGAGACCAATGAAGCAGACATCGACGAGGTCGATGAGGATTTCGGTGATGCAACCGCAGTCATCAAAGATCTTGACGACGAGTCCGACATGCCGCCTTCCTCAGAGTTGGCATCAAATGCGGGCAAGGCAAAACTGAACGAAATGCTCCACCAACCGTACCAACCAAACGTGCTGTACCGGATTCTGCTCGCCCGAAATCAGGAACAGTGGGTAATGACGATGGTCGTGTGTCATGAATGGACCAAGGCGTATCTCAGCCCCATCGTCGCAGTACCCGGGCAGCTGTGGGACCTCCTGCGCAGAGCATCGAAGAACACATCAGTCACCGTTTCCGTCGGACTAACCGCACGAGGAGGTGGACAGATGGCCATCTCGAGTGGAGAAGAGGATGGGGACGAGGACGAGGTGGAAGAAACCGCAGGTGAAAATGAAGGCGATGATGAGGTTGAAGCGATGGGAGCAGATGCTGCTGAGGAAGGAGAAGAGGAAGGTACGAGCATGTGTGCTGCTACGTCTGCCAGGTAGAGTGGTTGCATAGGCTGTTCTTCTTGACTCTGGTGATGTCGTGGTGTCGCAATGTCACGATGGATCAACCCTTTGTCTCGCACGTACTCGTATAAACGCATGTATCATTCGCACTCACAAACGAACGAACAAACTACTCCGAAACTGTTCATAATCGGGATGTTGATGTCACCATCATCTCTGCTACATCGACTCTACCAGACGACTCTGCACCACCGGACTCAAAAGAGTCACTGCCACCCAACAGCAACGGAAACGCAGCAAGATCTACTATTCCACAAGCACGCCCAAGATCGTCCTCGCAACTATCAGCACCAGCACGTCGCGTGAGACCGAATGCGCTGTACAGATTCCTTCTTGGGCAGGGTCAGGTCGGGCACGTCGTCCTCATGCAATGCGTGCTCGGCGTGAGCTGGTTCAATACCTATCTGCCGACGCTGTCCGCCATCGCGGGATGGACGAAACACACGGTGACTGGAGGCCGGCCGCCTGTGTACGAGGATGACATCGTCGAGGATAGTTCGCAAACCACCGGGTTCGTGTCAACAGACGGCAACGCCGTCCGCGGTGGAAAGCAAAAGAAGTCCGAGATTCGCAAGGCTGACCAATCCGCGCTCGAGCAGCTCCGGCAGATCGGGGATGTCGCGCAGTTCAAGTACCACTACGTCAGCGACAGCTTCATGAAGCGTCATCAGATCGGGCGGTTCCGGCCGGCATCCACATCGGCCTCGATGGTGGATTCTCGGTCATCCGGCTCGACAAGCAAGAAGCAGAAGAGGGTACCCGATGGCTTGATGAACGAGCTGATCAACTCCAATTCGGCAGACCCCGTCGGTCAGGATGAAAGCGACGACGAATGGGTCGTGGAGACGTTGTCCACGCCAACCTACAGAGATGGAAGCGATGACTATCATGACCGCCCGACCGCGTCTAGCTTCGCCACTCCCGATGTTGACACGTCCGTGTCGCTTTCCATGGGATCAGATGGTCCAGGCGTGACCGTTGGGATCGACTTCAGCTTCGGTGAAAGCAAGAAGAAGCGCCAGAAAAGACGCAAGAAGCGCAAGCTCACGGGCACTGGACCTCGCAGAAGCGACCGAGAGAGTGGCATGATCGGTCGCATTCGAGCGACTGGTGCCAACTCGGTGGTGGGTCGCAGCCTTCTGGGTGCATATCCCGGAGATGCACTCCCTCCCAACGAAGCGGCCGACGCGCGCGGTTTGTTCGATCTCGCGACCAAGTACGGGTACGGAGATTGGTTTGACGAAGATGATTTCGACGCTGACGAGGAGATCGATGACGATTACGAAGATGATGAAGAAGGCGACGACGACGACGTCGATGATACCGACGACGGCATGGGTAACTTCGATGGGGATGAATGGGATGATGATGTTCCTACGTTGGGCAGCTTGTTCGACAGTGACGAGGATGAATTCCATGATACGATGAGACAGAGCTCTCGTCAACGTAGACGCAAGTCACGAAAGCGCAAGGCCGGGGCAAGGAGGAGGAAGAGACGCCCCCGCAAGTCGTCGTCATCATCATCGTCTACATCGACAGGTACGACAACGAGCATCAACATCAACAGCAAGACCACTCATGTTCATCGCCACAGCAGTCGCAGTCGCAGCAACGGCACCAAGAAGACCGGAGGCTCGACCTTGGCCAGAGATGCAGCCCGGTCGGTGCTTTCGACCATCTCCAAAAAGCGCACACCAAGCCCCAAGACACCGCCAAGAACAGCCCCTTTCGTATCGGGGTTATCGACCGCAAAAACGTCCGCTGTGACGTCGGCGGCCTCGTCATCATCTTCTTCCTCCTCCTCGACCATGGCCCGTGGTGCCGCATCATCGATCCTGGACCGCTCCAGAAATGGTGGAGGAAAGGGGAAGCTACCAACGAAAAGCATGACTTCGCCAGCCGCATCAAGACAGGACGAGGGTAAAGACTGAAAGCCGGAGCGCCGTGGATGGGGCAGCTCGTCCCCACATTCCGAATCGTGGTTAATTGTAGTTCCAAAAGAATGTTGTTCTTCCCAGTCGTGCATGTTCTCGAACGTGAAGAAGATGTTGCCGTTCGAGTCAACGGAGTCGGGTCTTGTTCTCGACCTTGGTGATAACGGTGGAAACGTACTTGACATTGTGGGCCAATCAGATCTCTGCATTGTGGAGCGCGGTGCGTCAGACGTGTGAACGTGGAGCACGAATCTTGCGTGATGGATGATGTGCGCATCATCCTTTGGCTGATGGCCAACCAACGAAAGCTCCTTTCGTTTTTGCTTGTTTTCGATTTTGGCTTGGTTTCTTCTTTTTGTTCTGTGGTCAGATGCCATCAAAGAACACCACATGTGCGTGCAACTCTGTGTTCACACGTATGTGCTCGTGCGAGTACGAGTGTGTGCGGAGTTGCAGGCGTAGTCGTAGATGGTGCTCGGTTGGTATCCACTCATGTCTGCGTGTGTGTGGATGTCTTCTTTGATTGGCGCACATCGCTCCACGCACCAGCACATCACCGCCCCCGACAAAGAAAACCAACACATCGAATTCCTCCCCTTCTCACGGCGTGCATTCCGAACCCAATTCGACGACCGATCAATTGTTCTCGATCCTGTCACAACTTTTCTTGCTTCTTGTCTGACCTGAGTGTAGAAAAACGCCCAGACCAACAAGCGCAACATCACACAACAACAGCATCGCCACCATGATGTTCCAACTCCGAATCCTTTCCGCCCTCTCCCTCGGTGTCCTGGCCTCAGGATTCGTCAACCACAACAGCCGTCATGCGTGCCCAACATTCGGCCTGCAGAAGTCGCGGCTGTGCATGTCGGCCGTCGCCGAAGCGCCAGAAGCAACTGAAGTCTCAGCCAACAAGATCAGAAATATTGCCGTGATTGCTCACGTCGATCACGGAAAGACCACCTTGGTCGATGCCCTGATCAGGTATGTACGGTATGCATGCAAATGCACAGATGGAATCAAATTGGTTCATGAAATTCTTTTGTGCTTGTTTCGATCTCGGCCATCGCTGCTGGTCCCGTCGACCGTGAAAGAATCTTCGATATCTTCCATTCAGCCTCCGGTGACGACGCACATTTCTCACTTTCAATTCGTTCTCCTCTTCGATCATATTCTATAACATTACACAACCAAACAACTCAAACAAATTACAACTACGATGGCCGCAATCAACGACGTGCAGACAATCTGGAGTGTTCCGTGATGCTGCCCAGGCCGATGGTGCCGGTGAGCGTGTCATGGACAGCGAGGACCAGGAGAAGGAACGTGGTATCACCATTCTCTCCAAGAATCTCGCCATCCAGCGTGATGATGTCAAGATCAACATCATGGACACACCAGTAAGTTGCAACCAATCGGCTAATGCTATGAACGTTGCCTGTGAAAGAAGACGCGATCCCATGAACAACCGACTCAACGCTCCCTCTATTTCTTTCTTCATTTCCATTTGCTTCTTTTCGCAAAATCTGCTATGTTCGGTTTCTCCATTCTGCAACTGCCACGATGCTCGCTCTTGCAACACTCCCAACCAAACTAACCTTCATCAACATCATTGACAACATCAACAACAACAGGGTCACGCTGACTTCGGTGGTGAAGTCGAACGTGTGCTCGGTATGTGCGAGGGTGTGCTGCTTCTGGTCGACTCCGTCGAGGGACCAAAGCCACAGACTCGCTTCGTGCTCGACAAAGCCTTGAAGAAGGGATTGAAGGCAGTCGTCGTCGTCAACAAGATCGACCGTCCAGCCGCCCGCCCCGAATACGCCGTCGACATGGTCTTTGACCTTTTCGTCGAGCTCGGTGCCACCGACACGCAGACCGACTTCCGCGTCGTCTACGCCAGTGGATTGCAGGGAATTGCCGGAGACGAGCCAGATGCGCTTGCCGACGACATGGGACCTCTGTTCGATGCCATCGTCGAGTCCATCGACGCCCCAACCGTGACCAACTCGGAGGCCGACGGTCTCCAGGCCCTCATCAGTAACATTGACTACGACAATTTCAAGGGAAAGATGGGTATCGCCCGCATTACCAACGGCTCCATCAAGGCCGGACAGTCCATCGCCCTCACCCGCCCAGATGTTGACAAGAAGACTGGTCGCCTCGGAGACCTCTTCGTCTTTGACAACCTCGGAAAGCGCCAGGTGGAGCAGGCATCCGCCGGAGAGATTATTATGTTCAGCGGCATGGACAACGTCGAGATTGGTGACACCCTCGTGACCAACGAGCAGAACGGTGTCAACGCCGCCGAGCCACTCACACCAATCGCCGTCGAACAACCAACCGTCCGCATGACCATCGGCGTCAACAAGTCCCCACTTGCCGGACGCGAAGGAAAGTTCCTCACCAGCCGTATGATCCGTGACCGTCTCTTCAAGGAGCTCGACCGCAACGTCGCCCTCCAGGTCGAGGAGACCGACTCCGCCGACCGTTACGAAGTGTCTGGACGTGGACAGCTGCACCTGACCGTGCTCATCGAGACCATGCGCCGTGAGGGATTCGAGCTCGAGATCGGACCACCAACTGTTATCTACAAGGTCAACGAGGAGACCGGAAAGGAAGAGGAGCCATGGGAGGCCGTCGAGGTCCGCGTGCCAGAGGAGTACTCCGGCGCCGTCATCGAGACCCTTAACTTGCGCAAGGGTGAGCTGCAGGATATGGGACTCGAGGAAGGCGAGGGCCTCACCGTCGTCAAGTACCTCGTCCCAACCCGCGGTATGCTCGGACTGAAGTCTTCGCTTCTGTCCTCCACTCGCGGTACCGCCATTATCGACAGCGTGTTCGATTCGTACCGCCCACGCATCAAGGGTGAGATCCAGGGCCGCGATAAGGGATCGCTCCTGGCCTTCGCTGACGGTGGTGCCACCACCTTCGGTATCGAGGGTGCCCAGGACCGCGGTAAAATGTTCGTCAAGGTCGGAGACGACGTCTACAAGAACATGATGTAAGTCGAGATCTGATGGCACAGGAGGATGAGAGAGAGAGAGACAGCGCTCGTGCGTGTGCGCGCGTGTTTGTGGCGTGAATTGCATGTGATTGTTGCCAGCGCTCTTCCTGCCTTTCCCTGATGCCAACCGTCCGAATACCTCTGACTGGATCGCTGTATCATGGCACCAGAGATGAACATCCACTCACTCACACACAAACCTTGCTTTTTGGCACCGTCTTCTTTCGTTCTCAACGCCACAACATCATCATTCCAATACACAACGCTCTTACAACTCTGCAGCGTCGGAATCCATCAGCGCCCAGCCGACCTCGAGGTGAACGTGTGCAAGACCAAGGCCTTGAACAACATGCGTTCCGCCACCAAGGAAGTGAAGACAGGTGTCATCGCACCAGTCGACATGTCCCTCGATTCTTGCGTCGAGTACCTCAACGCCGACGAAATCCTGGAGGTGACACCAAGCCTTTTCCGCATGGCCAAGAACCCAGACATGCTCGGCAAGAGAAAGGGAGGAAAGAACAAATAAGCATGCAATCAATTGATTGATTCAGCCAACAACGAATGAATGGACTCAGCAAAGCACAACGCAAAAAAAACAAGATTGCAGTCGAGCAAGCAGCCACGGCAGCAGCAGAAGGGAGTGTACTCATACTCTTAATGTGTAACATATTAAACTCAACTAGCCTCGCGCAATTGCATAAACTGGGGACATTGAGTGTGGAGTAGCCATACGGCAGTGTAGATTGTGCGCGCTCATAGAGTAGAATATTGTATGAAAGATTCATCATCCTCGTTGTGGGGCGATTGTGGCGACTTGTCTTACCTACTTTCCGAACAGAAGAGAAGGGAAGAACACGAAGGAAGAGACGGATGAGGCTGCTGTCCACGACTGGTATCTTTCGCCCAACCAACGTCTCCGATGAAAACAGTCTCCAGAATTGAATCCAACGAATCGATCTCGCAACGACACGCGTCATACCAACAATGACCACAACACACGTTCACGACAGGCTGTTTCGTCACTTCACTTCTCCCTTGTTCACTGCTGTGTTTCCCACGACAACCAACCAAGAAGGCACAAAACGATCGCGGATCTCCTTTCTCTCTCTGGTTGTGTTGGTGTGGAACGCAACACTTCGTTCCAACCACAACTCGCGCCGATTCCGCACGAATCGTTTGGGCCTCCCCAAATTCTGTTTTGTATTTGTTGCTCGGCCGTCCATCCAGGCCATCCATCCGTTTGCTCACAAAGCATTGCTCTCCAGTTGTTGCCCAACATCCCAGCACCATCCCGAAGATCATACAAACAGTGGAGTAATAGACTCTGCGGAATAGCAGCAGCACATCGGCAGCATCGAGCAAACTAGCAAGATGGCGCCAAACCAAGAGGCGAACACGTTGGCGGAGCCATTGCTTGCCTCCGACGATGACGCCCGCAGCACAGATCAGTCACCGGCAGAATCCACAGCTGCCACAGCAGCCACCATCAACAAGAACGTGACGTTCCCGTCCTGGCTGTGCTGCGGCCGCTCCAAGGCCGTCAACCACAACGTGCTGCTGAACCTGCTGAGCTGCGTCTTCTACGGCGTCTCCGCGAGTCTCTGGAACGGCACCGCCAATGCCGCCTACCTCAAGAAGCTCGGCCATGATCGGAACAGCCCGCTGGGCAACATCGAGGCCGTCTCCGGTCTCTCCTCCCTCCTCGCCGCCCTGCCCGTCGGCTATCTAGCCGACAAGTTCGAACGCTCCCGCATCATCGCCTTCGGGGGCTGGCTCATGTTCTTCACGTCCATCATCCAGATCGTCCTCCTCACGTGGATCGGAACGGATGAGTTCGAAGACGAAGAGAATGACTTCCTGGGCATGTCCACCGCCACGTCCGCGGACCGCGAGAAGGCGCTGTGGATCTACGGCCTCGTCATGGCCTTCTGGGGTGTTTGCGACGGTGTCCTCAACGGCCCTGCGCAGGCGCTCTACGCAGATTCCACCGCCGAAGGCGAACGCTCCACCTACTACACTTACCTCTTTGCCTGCTACATCGGCGCGTCCTCCATCGGACCCATCGTGTCCATCGTCCTCTTCCAGACGCTGGGCGACACGTGGGACATGTACCACCTGCGCATGATCCTGTACGTCGGTTTGGGCATCGGCCTTTGCAACGTCCCCATCATGCTGCTGTTTGATGACAAGAAGTCACTCGAGGAGGTCGACGCGCCGGCAAGCACCCTCACCAGCAGCGACAGCAACGGCGCCAGCAATGCCAACTCTGAGGAAACGCAGGAGGCGGTCGCCGGTGCGGAGGAATCCATCACCGCCGACCAACCTTGCGACGCCGAGAACGCGACCACCGCCGAGGCGCCCGTGTCAGAGGCCACCGCGGCGCTGCGAAAGCACCAGGCGTGGATCCCGTACATCATCTTCATCCAGTCCTTCATCACGGCGATGGGATCCGGCATGACCGTCAAGTTCTTCCCGCTCTTCTTCAAGGACGAGGTCGGCATGACGCCATCGCAGGTGCAGATCATCTACGTCTGCGTCCCCGTCGTCATGATCCTAGCATCCAACGCCTGCTCCGCCGTGGCCAAGTGCATCGGCCGCGTGCAATCCAAGCTCATCTTCAGCACGGCAGGCGTCTCCTGCCTCTACTCCATGGTCCTCTTCAAGTCCTACCTCGACGCCCATCCCTTCATCCTTGTTCCCGTCTACGTCGTGCGCACCAGCCTCATGAACGGATCCTACCCGCTGGAGGAGAGCATCCTCATGGACTTCGTCCCCAAGGCGGAACGCGCGCGCTGGAAGTCCCTTGATTCCATCGCCGTCTTCGGATGGTGCGGCAGCGCCGCCTTCGGTGGCTGGTTGTCGGACAAGTACGACTACACCTACACCTTCCTCATCACAGCGATCGTGCAATCCACGGGCATCCTCATCTTCTCCACCCTCCTGCCGCTCGTGCCCCGCAAGGAGGGCAGCCGGGATCATGAGGATACCGATGCTGTTGCTGTCAATAACGACGACAACGACGACGGTGATGGCGTTTTGGATGTCACCAATCCCGAATCCTTGTCGGAGCCCCTTTTGAATGAGACCAGCGTCGAATAAACAGCAGCGACGCCAGCATACGAAAGAGGAGAGTTCACATTGCTTCATAGTATACGAGCACTAGTAAGCGGGATTCACAGTGGCCATACTACTAAGGTTCTATTGCACCACTCTGTCATTACATTCATGGATCTACTCAGCTGGAGTGATGCCGGCACAAAAAGGGTGTCTGTATTGATATTGGCATGGAACCATGTGGACGACTTGCTGGGGAGCGACGCAGTTGGATGCTCCGCATGACGAGTTTGTCTAGTCTTCGAGTGATAACATCTATGACATCTCCATTGTGGTACCAACGGATATGTGAAGAGAGTCCGAGTTGGAGGTGCCGTTTGAGATGACCGTCGTTTCTGAACTGGCGATCGTGACCGTTGGTGTGAAATCACGATTCCTTTCAGGCGCGCTGTGTCGCCGCAACGACGACCAACGCTCGGCATCAACCTCGCTCCACATCGCAAGAGAGGACGATGTTCGACAATCTACGAGTAGAGAAGAGAGAAGATGTTTGGCATGACCAAGGTTTAATCTGCTCGCCCCTTTCTTTGGGTCGTCGTCATCCGAGCTCTGGGGGCGCCCGAGATGGCCGCAACCAACGCCAGCGCTAAAAATGAGGCCACAAATTGTCAATGATTGGAACAACACCAATGCGTCGGTTGGGGGCACTCGGACTCACACGAACTACACTACACTGCGCTTTGGCGCCGTCCATTTTCTCCTACTGGCCCCAATGTTTGGTTTGGGCATTTCGATGATTCTCGCCGGATCGAGCGCATGACGCTTTGGGAGTTATCACAAAGTCCCAACGGGACATGATCGTCGCTTTGTGCACAGGCGGATGATGCCATCGATGCAAGATGAGTTTCGTGTCTGCTGCCTCCTTGCGTTAGATTGGCCCGCCATCATGACCTTTCTGCCCGCCCAGCAGCGATCTCTTTGTCTTTTGGACGGAACGTTTTCGTCTTTCAGACACAGCGCTCGGAGCAGATGGCGACAAGGTGTTCTCATCTGTGACACCAAGTGAGATGCATGATGCGTTGTGGGACGGCGAAAATGCGAACAGCGAGAATAGAGGGCAAATGAAGTCCGGTTGTGTCCGGCTTTGCCTTCCAGTGTCGGACTTTGGCAGGTCAAAAGGGGAAGTGAAACTGCCAACGTCAGCGCGGTTAAACGTAGTGTGACCACGAACGTAGATGAGACGATTGAGAATGTGTTTTGAGTTGATTTGGTGGTTGTAAAGCTTGAGTTTTGTAAGATTGTTGTTTTTATGAGATTGTTTTGGTTGAAGGTTGGAGAGGAAAACGAGATGGGCTGGTCATCACACTGCTCTGCTGTTGGTTGTCGCTGTTCATGGTCTTGTACATTTGAAAAATTGCTCCACAATCCCCAGGCGATGAAACCACGATGCTTCATCGCTCTTGGCAGGTTTGAGAGCTGATTCTCCAATTGTTGGAGTGAAGGTGCGAGTGTTCCATGTCTTAGTCTTGTTCCAATTTTGCAGGATAGTCTTGCTTTTGATCCAAGACCGGCACATCCTGCATGGAAGATGTCAGTTTCATACATATGTAATCTTGGAACACATGGCAAAGAGGCAAGTGAGAAGCATCAACTGTGCATGCAGGATGAGCCATGCACTTGTATTCTTGCAGACAGATGCCTTCACATATGTAGTCTCTTTTGGAGGTAGAGTGCCTGTCCATTTGTTGCTCAATCGTGTGTACTGGTGGTAGTACAGACAATTCGGTCACCGGTCAATGGGGGCATGAAGGGAAAATACCAATTTTCAGCAATTTTTCAGTGACATCATGGTATATTGCAACTCTCCCTCTCGACAAGCAATGGGACCCGTATCGTGAAAAACCTCTTCTTCTTCAAACCATCTCACCATTTACCATCCCATGAGCAATTTGCGAAGAGACTCAAATATCTCCCGCACTGAGCCCTTGGTAAAGATGTCGGCGATTTGTTCTGCGGATGCCACGCGCTGGATCTTGATGAAGCCCTCCTTCACCCAGTACCAGAAGAAATGCCACTTCACAAGAAAGTGCTTGGTGCGATTTGTGATGTGATGCTTCGTTGCGAGTGAGATACACGCATTGTTGTCTTCAAACACGGTGCACTGGAGATGCGTGAGCAACTCCTGCTTGAGTCCGGTGCGGGTGGCGACCTCCCGAATGAGCTGTTGTAGTGGAATGAGGGCTCGCATTGCCATTGATAGCGCAGCATATTCGGCCTCAGTTGTAGAGAGAGCTATCTCGGTCTGCAGCTTGGACCGCCAGATTAGAGGACATCCTCCAAGGATAATGATGTATCCAGTACGCGACTTGACTGATGTAGGATTATCGTCGGGCTCTCGATGATGTAGCCCAGCAAAATCAGCATCGACGTAGCATTGCAGGTCCAGCTTGCCAGATGGCCGGATGATGGTGCCTTGTGCCTTGGTTCGCGCAAGGTACCGCACGATGGTCTTAAGCGCCCTGGCGTGGGATTGCTTGGGAGAGTGGCTGAAGCGTGCTGCTTGGGACACAGCAAACGCAATGTCTGGCCTTGTGTTGGTTGCCAAGTACAGCAGCATACCGATGATAGACCGATAGTTCCAAGATTCCTTCATCGCTTCTCCATCCGGATCACTACCGAGAGCTGCTTTGGTAGCAGGAATCCAGTTTGGGTTGCACGCTTCCATTCCAGTTGCCGCGATGATCTTATCGATCAGTCCTTGCTGAGACATGTGGATCGATCCGTCGCGGTTCTTATCCAGTTTGATTCCAAGGAACTCGTTGAACGTTCCTTCCTTGGTCAGCTCGAAGCCGCGTCTGGTCATTGACTGGATGAAATCGTCGATGTCCTTCTCGTGTGGTGCTGCAATGCCTGCGTCGTCCACATATAGTGCCAGCATCATCCCAGGGCGCAAGAACAGACAGGGGTCCTGCTCGCTGGCCTTGAACCCTTCAGCTGTTAGTGCTCGCAGTAGGTGCTCATGCCAGAGCCGAGGGGCCACTGTCAAGCCATATAGGCTCTTTTGGAGCTTGAGACATACATTGGGTCCGTTGGTTGACCGAAAGCCCCGAGGTAGGTGGATGTAGATGTCTCGATGGATGGCGGCTTGGACGAAGGCGCTCACAAAGTCGATTGACACAGTGACCCATCCAAGGAGAATTGCGGTGATTAGGAAGACGCGGACCGACGGCCAAGCGACCACAGGAGCAAGAGTGGATTCCGTTTCGTCCACAAGGTCGCCTCGAACGCAGAACCTGGCCTTGTGCTTCTTGATGGATCCGTCAGGTCGGCGCTTGCGACGGAACACCCAGGTACCCGGTGCAATCTTGCCAACTGCTTCGGCCTTGCTGACCTCGACCCATGTGCCCTTGGAGACCAAGTCTGTGACTTCTTTCTTGGCTGCTTCCATCCATTTCTCTCTGTCTTCGTCCTTCATAGCTTCATCAAAGGAAAGGGTGTCGGGGTCTGTTGGTGATGCTTTGAAGCTGCTCGGTCCCTCGCTCAGCTCCAGGTGGCCGTTAGACATCAGGAAGACGGCTTCGGATCCTGAGATGGATCTGCCAGATGGGTCGGATTCGCCGTCCTCATTCATCGTCAGAAACGCATATTCCTCTGCTCCGTTGGTGTCGCAGGCGGTCATGGATGGATCTGCGAGCTGCGGGATGGAGTCGATCCACAGGCATTGCTCAACGTCATCTGGATCATGGTCGCTGGTGTCTTGTTCAGCGGAATCGGGCATGTTGCTGTCGGGGTTGTCACTGGACCTGGAGGCATTGGATTGGGAGTTCTCTTCGCCATTGGGAGAGACTCGAGGCAGCCCTTCCGGAGGATCTATATTGTGGCCTGCAGCTACCTGAGTCCACCAGTCTCTGAGCTCATCAAAGTCGAAGTTGGTTGAGTATGCGTCAAGTCCGTAGTGCTCAATGATGTGAAGCGCGGTGAGGAGATTTGCGAGTTGATCGATCTCATTTTGCAAGTCCTGAGGCAGAGCGAACTCCTCTTCCTGTTGGTCGTCTCTCCTGTCTGGATCTCTCCCATCGTCTTGTACAGCCATGTGCACCATGATTCGATCTCCTCCTTCATCGATATCATCATTGTCGCTCCGGTCTTGCTGCAGCAAGCGACCATGTACTGCGTAGATGGTTTCAGACATGTCTGCGATCTGCCAGCGAAAGTGGTTGTCCGGCGAGTCGTAGAGAGCCAAAGTGGAGAGTGCAGTCCTGATCATATCGCAGGCAGCTTCTTCAGCGGCAGTCAAGCGGGCTCTGGCATTGCTGTCCACTTGTGCGATGTGTGGATTGATACGTCCACAGGAGTCCTGTTTGAGTTTTT
The DNA here is from genome assembly GCA_026770025.1 of Craspedostauros australis. NCBI lineage: Eukaryota > Bacillariophyta > Bacillariophyceae > Mastogloiales > Achnanthaceae > Craspedostauros > Craspedostauros australis. The sequence goes on from JAMXDE010000023.1 coordinate 425,572, forward strand.
CAAGCTCGGACATGGAAGTTGTCATGTGGATTGCTGCTTCCTCAATGCTGTGCAGTGGTTCAGTGATTGGGCTGTTGCTTCCATTGGCTCCTTTCAGGAGTTCAATCGCTGAGAGAATCGAGCTTGACAAGTGGGCGGCCGTCACAGCATCAATGGATGGTGAGGTCTGGTGAATTGGTTGGCAGACGAAGGCCTGAGCCATGCCACCCATCTGGCTGTATTCAAGGCGTTGTGGAGGAGCTCTCTTTCTGGGGTTGGATCGTCTTGCTTCAATCCGTGCCGATCGACGGACTGGTTGCTGCTGTCGATTTCGTCTGCGACGCTCCCTCTGTTGAGGTGCTGGGTTCGATGCAATTGGAGATGTTTCTGGCTGAGCCTTCGCTGAGCTAGCATCAGGTGTCTCCACGCTGGGTCTGTCATGGTCCATGGTGTCCTGATCGTCAGATGGGAGTGGTATGTTGTCGTTGTCGTCACCCTTGTCGTCATGAGCAGCCTCCCTGCGCGATGGTGGGACTGAGTCTCGCAAGTTGGCCTTCTCCATATTGTTCTGGCCTTCTCTTGGTGCATCAGTTGCAGCACTTGTTGGTTGAGCTGTTGGTGGTGCAGAGACTTCATCCGGCACTGGTGCAGTATCTGATGGTGATGGTGGGAGCTCCGGTCCAAGTTCCACAGGAAGCGGCTCTGATGGTCGATGATCCGCATTTGCTTGCTCTGCGAGTTGGCGATTCAGATCCTGGTCATGGCTGTCCTGCTCCTCTGTTTCCTGATCCTGCTGCTCGAGGCGTTCCAAATCTTCTTCATCAAAAGGGAACTTGTACTCGGTATCTCCAAACAGATTCCTCCATTGATCCGAGTTATAGTTGGGAAGGTTGGATGGATCCGAAGGCACTGTGGCAAACCAGTCGTCAAACACCACATGAAATTGAGGTGTGATGCTTCCAGTCTTGAGATTCAGAACCAGTGGGACGGTAGAGGAGTGCTTCTCGGAGAGGCCGACGTGCACAAAACGATCGCTCCGGGCCTTCCATTTTGGAATCTTCTTCCCATCTCCAACTCTGTGATCCAGCACATAAGTGGGGCATCCCCAGACGTGTAGGTTGTGAAAATGTTTCTGTGGGAAGCGAATTCGGGCAAGGATGTCGAAGGGAGAGAGGCCATTCGCGAGGTTTGGCAGCCGATTGAAGATGAATGCGGAATGACGATTTGCCATTGGCCAGAGTGGCACGACGTCCAGTTCGGGCCAGTGCAGAGTGGCATGGAGCATCATGGTTCGAGCGCTTGACACCACGGTACGAATGCTTCGTTCGGCGATGCCGTTGTGGTGATGCGCTCCGCGTCCTGCATATCGATGGGATTGATGGAAGTGTCGAAGGTGGTCAGCATAGTCTGATGAGGTGAATGCCCTTCCATTGTCGCTTTGGTATTGTTGGACAACAATGCCGAGATCTCGACACATGCTCTCGAACTTCTCCTTTGCTCTGATCATGTCTTGAGAAGATGTAGACAGGACTGGCTCAGCGAAGATGAATCCTGAAGCATGGTCGACGAATACGATGCCGGCTCCGTACATTTCGTCATCGCTCCCTTTTCCATATCCCGAGAAGAGTCGTCCCTTTCCACCCCCTTCAAAATGATCCACAGAGACGAGTTGGCCAGGCCGAAGATTACCGAACTTGATGGCTCCCTCTCGATCACGTACTGGTCGGTGCAGATGGCCAGGGCTTGAGCGACAGACTTGTTTCCCAAACTGGCATGCTGCGCACTTTGGAAGTGTGGCGAGGCGGGAGGCGCTTGCTTGTAGCTTGCGTGCGGCTTCGGTGTGCGCCAGGGTTCCCGAACGAAAAAGGTGCTGGATCTTCCGCATGTCATTGTGGCCCAGGCGTTGGTGCCAACGCAGCAGCTCCTTCTGTGGTTCGGACAGGTTGCGGTTGGCGGAGGAAACAGTAGTGATGGTTGCATTGAGGGCATGTGGAATGTGCTCGGTCAATGACTTCATGTTGTATGCCTTGGAAGTTGGAAGCTTGTTCTTGGGATTGATCTCGATGTTGATCTCTCCCTCTCTTCCTTGGACCTTCCACCTGCCATTCACATACTGCAGCTCGCCTGGATACATTCTTTCGAACACAGAGGTGCTGATGATCTTGGCGTTGCTTCTTGGCACATAGTATGCCGGGAATTTGAGACGGCGAATGTTTCCTCTCGTGTCTTGGATGCCCCATTCCACGGTTCCCACCAAGTGGTCAGATCGTCCTCCAAACAGCCCTGTCAGTTTCTTGGCTTGGTTTCCAATTGGCCTTCTGGGTTCGGAGACGAAGTCGGACTTGTCATGTGAGATACAGACGGTGGATCCGCTGTCCCAAATGACATCACATATCATCTTGGCTGGAAGGACGTTGGCGAGCTCGTCTGAGCTGTGACGGACAGCCGAGAAACTCGTGATAGAGGATGGTCCATCGTGTGTGCACACAGAATTTGACGGAGGCGCGTCCTCAGGCTTGAAGTAGGTGCTGAGGATCTGGGCCAGTCTGCTGGTTTGTTTCTCGGTGAGTCGCTGTCGCTGAGCAGGAGCAGGAGCATCAAATACCATCATTCGCTGACGCTGATTGCGATGTTTCTTCTTGGATGGTCCTTGCACTTCATGTCGACGAATAGGAACGGCTCTGGTTCCGAACCTGGCACCATGGCTGATGGAATTGGCTCTTGGCCGTGGGTTGGAGAAAGCCGTGCTTCTGAATCTGTGCTTGTTCGGGTTGTTCTCAAGACCGATCACACGATGACTGCGTCGCCTCAACTCAGCTGCTCTTGCTCTGGGATGCATGTTGGTTGATGCATGCATTGCAGATACTGGAGGGTCGAAGCGAGAGCGGTGGTGGCGGAGACGAATCGGAGCACGACGATGAAAGTTGATCCAATCCTTGGGTTGGGCTCGGTCACGACGGCGATCTTTCTTTTCCCAATAGGCTTCGCAGCGGCGTTGCCAACGAGGCTTGGGAACTGGACCATCAGGGTGGCGAGGCATGTCATGGTGCTTGCGTGCCAGGTATGTTGCAGTGACCATCCATGCTGCAATCGAGGCTGTCTCCCACCCATGCATGACTGCAAAGATGAGGACCTGGATGAGCAGTGGAATGAAAAGAGGAAAGGCACCAATGAGGAGAGCCAATGGACCAAGGTAGGCCTGGATGATTTGGAACCACCCAGATGGACTTTCTTCCATCACCTTGTAGACGTGCCATTCGGTGGAATCGAATGTGACTGTGTTGGCAGCGGTCTCGCTCTTGTTCTTGTTCTTGTCCTTGTCCTTGAAGTCGCTTCTGTGCTCACTGGTGCCATGGGAGGTGAGCCAACGCTTGCACTTGGCACACCACTTGAAAGTGGAGCTCCTGACAACCTTCTGGTGCGGTTCACCCTTGGAAGGGGGAACAGAACGCCAACTGGTGTTGGAAGAACCCTTCTTCGCGCTGTTGGAACCCTTCTTGCCTTTGCTGCTGTGGTTGAAGCCTGCACCTTTCTTCAGATTGGGGCAGTTGGCCTTGACATGACCAGGTTCTCCGCAGTTGTGGCAGATGATGGGCGTCTTTCCACCATTCTGCATCAGGGCCAGCGCCGTGCTTTCGTCGATCTCGATGCCTCCATTTTCTCCAGAGAGGAAGTACCCAGCGTTGCTGTTCTTGCGATTGCGCAAGTAGGAGGCAGCATGCCATTGTCCAGCATGGAGCTCTTGCTTGTACAGGTCGGTGGCAAGATTGCAGACATCACGCCAGTGAAGGCGATCCTTCAAGATGCGTCGGTCCTTCTCGGCCTTGGTGCAGCACCCGATTTGGATCAGCACTTCCTTGAGGTTGCCGAGTTTGCTGTGGAGACCAAAGCGGTAGCGCTCCCCGGATGTGCCAGAGCCGCCAGCAGAGAGAAACTTGGTGAGGATGTCTGCAGTGAGGGCATGGTCGTATTGACCAGCATCTTCGAGAACTTGGGCGTCCTTGCGGGTGTCATCAGCAAACTTCTTGATGTTCTCACCGGCGTAGGTCTTGGGAGTGCGACGGCGGATGTTCTGCTTGATGCGATCATACTTGTCGAAAGTGGTGGTTCGCAAGTCCTCGATCAGCTCCATCCAAAGAATGACAAAATCCTCACGTTGATCCGGATGGACCCGCGCCAAGATGTCGTCCTTCAGGCTTGGCTGGAGAGAGTTGAGGAGAAAGCGGCAGGCAGTGATGTTGTTGCGGCGGTCGTACTCATCAAAATGGCTTGCCATTTCGGTTGCTTCTTCCATGATGGTCTTTTGGTTGAAGCGGTATGGATGGGCAACGACGCTGGTCGTGTCTTCGGGGTCGGATGGCTCCTTGAGGTAGGAGATGGTGTCGAGCCCTCTGGCTTTGAGTTCGGACATGAAGTCGCGCTGGAAGGCTTGGAGATCGCTCTGGCGGTGGAACTTGGGTTCAAGGCCCTTCTCCATGTCGGGTTGGCTCTTGACATCGGCTCCGCTTGCAGTGGAGCGCTTCTGGAGAACGTAGAGGTAGGTGTTGGGCTCGTCAACAAGCCCAGACCAGTCAGCTTTGGGCTTTCCCCCGGTGAAGGGGAACCAGTTCTTTCCCACCTTGACGATGTTGCCCATCACCGGCTTGGTTGGGCGATTGGCGAGTTCACGTTCCGTCTCGGCTGCGGTGCGGCCCAGTTCAAAGATTTCCTGGGAGGTGTTGACACCAGATACCTCGGTTTGAAGGAGACGCTCGTGGGCTTCCTCCCTCTCAGTCAGATTCGCGAGTCGTTCTTGAAGGACTTGGCTCGCTTCGTTCAGTTGTTGTTGCTGGGCCAGAAGGCGGGCCTGCATCTGGCTGAGTTGTTCCAAGGTTGCTGCTTGAGTGGCAGCTACCTCGGCTTGAGTTGTGGTGGCTCCACCTTGGGTGACGGTGGCCTCCGGTTGATCATCCGCCATCCTTCAAAAGCTGCACTTGGAGAGGTTGCGGATTTCCTGATGAGCAGCTGAGCTACTGGTTCGCAGATGTTCTGCTGGAGTATCGATCGATGGTCGCAACTGCGTTGCGAGTTGTGATTGCTGAGCTTCAGTCAGCAGGTGTCTGGGAGCGAGGCAACTGTGTTGCGGGCAGTCAGCTGCACTGCTGCGGGTAGATCAGTGGGTGCCTGTGGCAGGAGCAACTGTGTTGCGAGCAGTCAGCTGCGCTGCTGCGGGTAGATCAGCAGATGATCGGCTGATTATCGTCGGAGCAACTGCGTTGCTGGCGTTCGGACAGCTGGACTGTCAGTGGGCGGCTTGACTCTTGCTTCCTGCAGTGAAGCTCACAGGGTCCAAGCCACGGATGCGGGTCGCTGTGGCAGCGACTTAGTTGGATGAGGAAGTCTGAGACTTCGTGGGATCGGTTCTTGCGCTATTGATGAGGCTCTCTGTCGAATCTTGACTTCAGCGTAAGACCAGGCTCATAACCAGCGAGAATAGAGGGCAAATGAAGTCCGGTTGTGTCCGGCTTTGCCTTCCAGTGTCGGACTTTGGCAGGTCAAAAGGGGAAGTGAAACTGCCAACGTCAGCGCGGTTAAACGTAGTGTGACCACGAACGTAGATGAGACGATTGAGAATGTGTTTTGAGTTGATTTGGTGGTTGTAAAGCTTGAGTTTTGTAAGATTGTTGTTTTTATGAGATTGTTTTGGTTGAAGGTTGGAGAGGAAAACGAGATGGGCTGGTCATCACACTGCTCTGCTGTTGGTTGTCGCTGTTCATGGTCTTGTACATTTGAAAAATTGCTCCACAATCCCCAGGCGATGAAACCACGATGCTTCATCGCTCTTGGCAGGTTTGAGAGCTGATTCTCCAATTGTTGGAGTGAAGGTGCGAGTGTTCCATGTCTTAGTCTTGTTCCAATTTTGCAGGATAGTCTTGCTTTTGATCCAAGACCGGCACATCCTGCATGGAAGATGTCAGTTTCATACATATGTAATCTTGGAACACATGGCAAAGAGGCAAGTGAGAAGCATCAACTGTGCATGCAGGATGAGCCATGCACTTGTATTCTTGCAGACAGATGCCTTCACATATGTAGTCTCTTTTGGAGGTAGAGTGCCTGTCCATTTGTTGCTCAATCGTGTGTACTGGTGGTAGTACAGACAATTCGGTCACCGGTCAATGGGGGCATGAAGGGAAAATACCAATTTTCAGCAATTTTTCAGTGACATCATGGTATATTGCAACTCGAACGCAAAATTGAAATCGCGATGGGCCCTCCCGCCATCACTTGGTGTTTTCCGCCTTCCTTCCTTCCTTCCTTCTCTCTCCATCGCTACTACCGCTACTGCTGCGAGCTGCAGCGTGGTGATCCTCAAAAGGTCTCGTCTTGAACACGAGAACAGCCATGACGAAAGACGCACAACATCATCCTCCCACAACTTTTCAAAGTCGGAACCGACAGCAAAGGTACGCTCCGTGACGATTGCAACTCCGGCCACACCACACTCGTACTGTACGAGGAGACATCGTAGTGCTCGCAACCAAAGCTGGGAAGTTTCACCAACAACCAACGCCAATCGAGGTGTCCTGAAGTGTGAAGATGGGTACGGATATGAACCAAGGCCGTGAGAAGGAGGGCAGCGACGCCCCGTCTGGTGACATGATCACGCCAACCAACTCCGAGGAAGAGGACTCCTCCAGCGACAACGAAAGGAACCACGATGCCAAGGCGGCGGCCAGGCAAGCTTCGGTCAACCAAACCCTCGACGGCAAGCGCTCCATCCATGACGAGCTCGTGCATAGCATCGATGACTCCTCGCAGTACAGCAGCGCAGGCGACTCGCAGCAATACTCGCAACAGTCTTCGCTGATGGGAACCATCAGCGCACGATCATCCGACCTGGGAGAGCAGGAGATCGTGGCCGCCAAGCTCAGCAAGCAGGTCTTCCGCTTCAAGGTCCTCGTATGGGTCGTCCTGGCCCTTGCCACCATCGGCGTGGCGATCTCCATCTTCCTCAGCACGCGCGCGGACGAGGAAGCCACATTCGAATCGATCTTCGATGACCACGCATCCAAGGTCATGGACACGTTCGTTCAGAACATGGATCGCAAGCTGGGAGTGCTCGACTTCGTGGGAGTTTCGGCCAAGATGGAGAGCACGTACCCCGTGCCTTCCGATTGGCCCAACTTCGTCTTCTCCAACTTCGAGTACCGCGCAGCGAATGCGCTGGAGTTGACGGACGGTGCGATGATCGCCATCGTTCCGCTCGTGTCCACGCAGGAGGAACGTCATGCGTGGGAGAACTTCACGGTGGCATCCACGTCGGACTCCGATAGCTGGTTTATGAATGGCAAGCAGTTCCAAGCGACATTGCGGCGAACGGAAGAGGTGCACGCCGAGGGAGCACCTACTTTCATGCAAGAACGTGGGGATGATCTTTCGAACGTCGAAGCACTTCATGATGCCGCAGCCGCCACTACCATCACAGCCACCACTACCACAGCTGCGAGTACCCCCACTACTCATACTCGTACGACGGGGGCGACTCAGAAGCGCCGATCCCTCGAGGAAAACACAGAGCTCGTCAGCGTTTCGGATTTGGGCATTCCAACGAGGATTTACACCATCGACAACAGCGACACTAGTGGCAATGGACAAAAACGCATTGTAGATCCGACAACAGATGGTCCGTTCCTCCCGATCTGGCAACACTACCCGCTGTCCTCATCTCTCATCAACTACAACATGTACTCAGACGACGAATTTAGGGACGAGTGCGATGCCATCCTGAAGAATCAAGACAAGGCCGTGCTGGGACGGATCTGGTCTTTGACGGACGATGGCAGCGACGGCGCAACCGAAGACAACGTTTTCTACGACACGCTCCTGCGCTGGGTCCAGCAACCTCAGTTGCGTCAGAACGGTGACGATCGAACGGCCGAAGAAACGCTGTCCATGACGCCGTTCAGCAAAGTGTTCTACCCCATCTACGACTCCAAGGCCGACTTCGTGGCCATCCTCACATCCATCATCGATTGGTCGACCTACTTCGACTACGTGTTACCACCCGACTCGACAGGCATCCACGTCGTCCTGGAAAACACATGCGGCAACGTCCACACCTTCCAAATCAACGGCGAATTTGCAACTCCGATGGGCCCTGAGGATCTGCACGACGGCAAGTACAATCGACTGGTGCGAAGAAATTCGCTGGAAGATCTGATGAAGAAATCACGCGAGCCATCGACCAAAGCGAGGCATGTGCCATTGGACTTCTCCTTCTGCCCATACACGATCTCGGTCTACCCCTCGGATGAGTTCCATGATGATTTCGTGACGAACAACGCCACGTTCTACACTGTGGGCGTCGTTGCCGTCTTCGTATTCACCCTCATCATCTTCTCCTTCTACGACTCCTACGTGAAGAATCGCCAGAAGCTCGTCCTGAAGCGTGCCATCCAATCCCGCGCCATCGTATCATCCCTCTTCCCAGCTGCCGTCCAGGAACGCTTGTTCAGGTCCACCATGGTAAACGAAGACAAACGCAAGGGCAACCTTGCCAACCACCATGCAGCAAACGGCGGCGACGAGGTGGACGAAGACAGCGAAGATCGAAGCCTCCGGCCGACTATCTTCCAATGGATGCCATTCAAGAAGAATCGTAGGAAGACATCCAAGACCGGCAATTCGTCGCGTCGTCATTCGGCAGCGACTATGGCCGGCAACAGCGGAGGTGCCAGTTCGAGCGGCAACGCGGTCAACAAACGGAAGCTCCGATTGACAGATGTGTTGCTCAATTCCGAGAGCATGGATTTCGCAAACGATGGAAAGACACCAATTCACGAAATGAAGCCAATCGCGGACCTTTTTCCGCACACGACCGTCTTGTTTGCAGACATCGCTGGATTCACAGCATGGAGTTCCAAGCGAAAGCCTGAGCATGTAAGTTTGAGGCTATCACAGTAGCGAAGAGTGCGCATTTCAGGTGGACGAAATGCTCCTCCACGCTTTCAAGGAATCTATCCATCCATCTCACACTCACACTCACAACTCGTCTCCCTATTTCTCCATGGCACCAAACTTCATCTTCCTTCTTCCCTCCCTCACGATCGCAATGAACAGGTATTCACGTTGCTCCAAACGGTTTATCATGCATTTGACAGGATCGTAAGTTGACCATGTGTCATGTGCCATTCATCCTCTGCTTGCCACAAATACGTCCACAACGCAGTCTAGCGACGCTCTGCACATGATGGCTGTTGCAGCACAACACAATGCAACATCAGCTATGAAGCATCAGTATCTTCGATAAAACGACATTTGTCATTGAGGAATACGAGAAATCTCACTCACCGCTTTCCTTCTTCAATCATGTTGCTTCCCCACCAACAAACTGATCAACAATATCCTTTTTTGTATGTCATGTCCATTCAGGCCAAACGTCGAAGCGTGTTCAAGGTTGAGGTAAGTAACCCCGCAGTACTTTGGCAAAACCTGTCTGTTGTGACTGAAATGCCTGTGCTTGGACGTCAATGCTGTGATGGCCCAAGGCAAGGCCTTGACATTCATGTACTCTGTTGATTTGCTCGCCCTCACGGATTTGCCCAACCTCCCACATGTTCCACCATACGTACCCATCCGCGTATTCGCCACTTGTTCCCACGCCTCCGCGCATCCGCACACCCATGCATCCACACAGACAATTGGCGACTGCTATGTTGCAGTTACTGGACTTCCCGGTACGTAGGATGCATGTCGAGCAACCAGCACTTTCAAGCATCGCCAAGTTGGAGTGATCAATCCCCGTCCGTAGATGGTACCATATGCACCCGCAGTCGCAAATATGGCTTGATGCAGGCAGATACTCACACTCATCCACGCTCCCTATTCCTTGTTACGCTTTCTGCTTCTATCATACATATTGACGCCACGCACACATGCATGCCTATCAATCCACCGATACTGATCTGAAACATGGACTGCTCCCGCTCCAATTTTTTCCACACCTTACTCGTCGCATCCTGTCGCCACATTCTTTTGTTGCTTGCAGATCCGCAACAAGACCACGCTGTGCGCATGGTCAAATTCGCCAACGAATGTCGCAAGAAGATGACGGAGCTTGTGGAGAAGCTCAAGATCGGGCTTGGGGAAGACACTGTACAACTCTCCATGCGCTTTGGCCTCCATTCCGGGCCAGTCACCGCCGGGGTGCTCCGTGGTGAACGTTCGCGATTCCAGCTGTTTGGCAACACTGTCAACATCGCCGCGCGCATGGAGAATACGGGACAGAGCAACAAGATGCATGCCACGCAGGAAACAGCAGACCTAATCGCCGAAGCAGGCAACGTCCATTGGGTGGAGCAGCGTGTTGTGGATGTCGTGGACCGTGGTGGTTTCCAAACTTACTTCATTGAGCCAAACAACGAAGGTGGCACAACGAAACCCAAGCCAAGGGGTGGCAACGGCAACACTGGCAACAAGGCTACAGCAGGATCGTCCCCACCCGATTCGGCACCGTCAAAGGTACACCGTGATCCTCAGCAAGGAAGCAGCGAAAAAGTTCGAGCAAAGTCCGGCGCCTCGCCTTCCTCCCATCAACGGGAGCCCCGCCACATCAACCGGGTGAACCGTCGCATCAATCTTGACGACAAGGAGAAGCACCTCGTGGAATGGAACCTGGACCTGTTCAAGAAGATGCTGCAGCAGATCATCGCGCACAGACAAGCCCGCGGTATTGAACCTGCCAAGCCAAGCCACAACATCGCTGCCTCCCTTATGAAAGGCTCCGCTGGCCGCTCTGTGGTGTCCAGCGTTATCGAATTTCCGCTGTACAACAAGGAAGAATCGAAGGCCAAGGTGGACCCCAAAAGCATCGAGCTGAGCGAGACTGTGCAGAATCAGCTACGGGACTTCATCTCCTTCGTGGCCTCCATGCACCGCGACAACTCTTTCCACAACTTCACCCGATCCAGCAACGTGTGCGTTGCCGTCAACAAGCATCTGCAGCGCATCGTCGATGAGACTGTCGTGAAGCAGCTCAGCGAGCCCCTCTCCAAGTTCGCCATCCTGTTCGCAGCACTCGCCCATGGCATCGACCACTCGGGTGTGCCCAACGAGCAGCTCGTCAAGGAGAAGGCGCGCATCGCTTTGCTGTATGACAATAAGAGTGTGTCGCAGCAGAATGCGACTGACCTGGCCTTCAGCGCGCTGATGAGCTCAGACTACGCCGAACTACAGTGCGCCATCTTCACGAACCCTTCCGACGTGGCCCGATTCCGCAAGATTGTCGTCAACTGCATGATTGCCACCGACCTGTACGATCGTGAGCTGGTCGTGGACCGCAACAAGCGCTGGCTGTACGCCTTCTTGGAACAGGGATCTCCATACTCCGGCGTCGACAAGCAGAACCTGCTCGCCACCGTCGTCATGGAGGCCGTCGTGCAGGCATCACACTATGCCCATGCATTGCAGTACTTCCTCAGCTACAAGCTGTGGAATGAACGTTACTTCCGTGAGATGTACAACGCGTTCAAGCATGCTCGCATGGAGGAGGACCCCTCCACCGATTGGCATGCCAAGGAGCTGCTCTTCTTGGATGAAATCATCATCCCGCTCGCACGCAAGCTCAAGGAGAGCAAGGTGCTCGGAACTGCAGGGGACGACGCCTTGACGTACGCGCTGACCAACCGCAAGGAATGGGCCGCCAAGGGAAATGGCATCGCGGAGGAATTCGTCGAGCGCTTCAAGGATACAAGAAGAAATAGATCAGATTAGTGCCATACTAAAGTACGCATCTCATTGGACCATGTGCTGAGCGGCTGTGGGGCAGCCGCGATCTCTTCCTTTTTCGTGTGATGATGTGACTTGATGAACGTTTCTTGTAATAGTATGGAAGGCCTAGTTATGATTACTTGGCTGTCGTCTTCTGCTTGCTGTATGAGAGTGAACGATGCCCTGACTGTATCGTGCGATAGCGCGATATGACAGCTCTTGATCTTAGTAGAGCGATGGACGGAACAGGATGACCGATGACTCTGGCGTTGCCGATCTGCTGATCGAAGAAGGATGACGATGCCGAAAGATGTTGCGTCATGCGTGAGGTTGAAGCTTCAAGGAACATGACAGACAACACAGGATGATGGAGTCGTTGCGATTTTGGGCGCGAAGTTGGTGATCGGCTGCGCGCCAAATCGTGGCGCTATCACAAAGCGTTACTTACAGTTGCGGGCTTGACGTCGTTCTGTCAAAGGCGAACTTTATTTGGTGTTGGCACAAAGCGCGCTGGCTGGGATGCAGAATGCCAGCAGGGCAGCTTCCCATAAATCATGGGCATCTGTTCGTGACCACACACAATTATGCCACGCGTCCCTATTTATATTGAATGTTGTGGCTCTGTGTTCGTTGTGTGCGCTTTGCTGGCACTTTGTGGATGGGATGGTCGCGGAGAGCCGTTTACTCCAGCTCTGGTGCTCTCTCTGTGTGCACCAAAGGTTGGTTTTGATGCCCAGATGCTGGACGAGCCACTGGCATCACCTTTCGCTATCCTCAGTCGCTGAACATTATCGTTACATCCCGAGGTTGGGAGGCAGTGTCGACGGTGTACGACTACGACTATGCGCTGTGCTATGATGTCCGTGGCGGCAGTTCGAGACGCGACCCGTTCCTTTCGTCGCTTTCGTTCTGGCAGAGCCCTGATGAAGATTGAACAAGCCCCTCTACCATTTGGAGCGCTCCCCAGAACTAATTTTGCAAGCGACGATTTCCTGTCCCAGAGAACACGGGATATGACCGTAACATACTCGCATCGGCAGTCAAGGGCACGAGAGACTTTCGCGATTTTGAGTGGAAGGAGGGCTGAACGACCTTCGTGAGCGCGCCAACAGGACGCGATGGAGCAGTACCGATTGGGAGAATTTGATCAACGGGAGAGAAATTTAAGAAAGTGATACTCGTAAAGCCTCTGTGGCCTTCTCTCTCGCACGAATAGACACGAGAAGGTTCGCAGAGAACCGAGCTGCCGCGTCGGCATGAATAGTATCTGCAGTTGTTCGAATGCGAATGGCCGTATGTCCCTACCTTTCTCCACGAGATAAGGCAGATAACATCACGCACGTGTCGTCTGGCAACCACCACAACACGACTGTGCTGCGCGAGATCACCACAACGAACCAGGCTGCGGAACCCGACGGCTCCAAGAGTGGGGACACCTGCGCAACGGCCGAAGAGAGACATAGATCGTACCATTGGCGTCAGACCACGCATACCACGACGAGCTAAAGAGCAATCACTAAAGAGCAACCACCACAACACCTTCAATACCGACCAGGGCACTGCGAAAGACGCGAGATTGACTCCTCATCGTTCACATCGCAAGCACCGAGTGCAAAGACAGGCTTTGCTCATCATGGGGAATACGAGTGGAGAGACCTATCGACCAACAGCGGTTGCTTCGAGAACTGTGCAATTGCTGTGCTGTGCATTCATCCTTTCATCGAACGTTTCAGCGATCTCGCCTCTGAGGTACGAGGACATTGACAACAGCCAGCATCATTACCGAGTTGTCGAGTCCCAACACCACCAGACTATGAGTGGCTTGCACCGCCACACGCAACAGCAACAGCAACAGCAACAGCAACAGCAACAGCAACAGCAACAGCAACAGCAGCAGCAACAGCAGCAGCAACAACAACAGCAACAGCAACAGCGTCGACAACTAGCCACCGCGGCGAGCGTCTCGCCTCGCGGCATCGTCCAGTCAGGGCGTAGCGTTGCCTGGGACGATGCCTTGATCCAGATTCTGGAGGAGCAAATCGCAGAAGACTCTGGAGGTGCAGACAGCGGCAGTAGCAATGAACCCAGGTTGTGCAACTTTACAGGCAGCATCCTCCTGGCAGGTCCGTCATCGCTGCAGTCGTCGTCGCGATTCTTCACGATCGGAAGCCGCCAGTTCCGGGCGATGCAACTCATGATCGACAGGATCAACCGTCTGCGTTGCGGAGTGAGAATACGGCGGCAGATAAGCTCCTCTGGAACCGATGCCATCGAAGGGCAGGGAGACGGTGTGTACCACTATGACGATGACTATGACTACTTCTCGTTGGAAATGGACACGTACGATGATCAATCCTCCACCACGTGGACGAAGGCGATTGCCAAGTACCTACTCACTACTTCGCAAGACGATAGCATCACCAATACTACAGGAGAACTGGAAGCACCATCATCCACCTCATTGGTGTCAACGACGCGACCGCGCATCCTGCTCGGCGGGTATTCATCGGGTCTTACGTCACCGTACGCCGACTTGGTTGCCACCGCAGCAACGGATGATTCGGAGACGACAAACCCAATGCTGCTGATGGCTCCTGGTGCCGCTTCCACAACGTTGTTCCGCGACAACAACGAGCGCATCCGAGAGCACGGTGCAGCCAGCAACAACAGCAGCAACAGCAGCAATCACATCTTCGGAACATTTCCACCCACCTCGCAGTACCTAAAACCGGTGTTTGAAGGGCTGTCGCGGGCAGGCGCAAAAACAGTGGCCACGCTCTTCGAGTCTGCCCTTTTCACCAGAGGCGTCTGCTCCGCCGCTGGGCAATGGGCAGGCCAGTATGGTATGGACCTCAAGAAGGAATTCGACATCAATGCTGTTCATGATGAGCTGGAGAAGCAGAAGCAAAATGGCGGCAGTGCAGAATTGACAACTCTCACCTTGGAAGATTACATCCATATTGCGAGGCAGTTGTCTCCAACCACGTCGGAGGCAGCAGGAGCAGCATCTGAGGCTCACACCGATCCATCTGCACAAGATCCGGACGTTGTCATCGCCTGCGTCTACAACCAAGGCTGCAAGTACTGGATGCAGGCCATGAGGATCGTGGGTTGGTCACCGAAAGCGCAGGTCTTCACCGTCTGCGTTGGTCTTCAAGACTTCACCGAATCGGTGGGGAAGATCGACTCGAGCTACATCCTGGGTGTGACGCCGTGGGATTCGTCATTGCCCATCAATGATCCGGTATCGCAGCTCTCCGCCGCAGAGTTTGCGCGAGAGATGCGGCTGGAAACATCGGATAGCGATGTCACGTATCATGCGGCGTCGGCTGCCAGCGTCATTTCGATCCTGGTCCAGGCAATGGAGGCGACAAATCTGATCCCTCACGGCGATGAACCTTTCACGCAAATGCAGGCGAACACAACCCTCTCCAACACGCAAGCTCTGGCGGACCACATAGCTACGCATCATTTCCCTACGGTGTACGGCAATGTCTCTTTTGACGAGAATGGCCAGAGCAAGGCACCTTCGCTGCTCATACAGTACGATGCAGATGGCAACGTGAAGACGGTGTTCCCGACTCCGGTGGGCGATGGTGGCAGTACACCTCTCGCAGGCGCGGAAGCCAATCCATTGCAGATCCTCTACCCCATGCCCACATGGGACTACAGAGACTGCATTCACAAATCACCATGTGGCTTGAATAATTTTGATTGCAATCCCGATGGCACGTGCAAGTGCTCACGCCATGCTACTCATGTGGCTGCTGATCCAAGCAAGAACACGGACACGTCGACACAGACAACGCCACGCGAAACGCCCTCCATGGTTTCTCGTTCACGATCTGTCGGCACCGGAATCAACGCACAGTGCATTCCGGAGGAGGACCTGAACTTTATCCCGACGGAACTCAAGGTTGTGGGATACTCGTTCGTGGGGGTCGTGGGATGCGCCTGCATCGGTCTTCTGATATGGCTGCACCTTTACAAGAAGAATCCACTGATCAGAGTATCACAGCCCATATTCCTGTGCTGGATCATCATCGGGTCAATGATATCCATTTCTTCCATCATTCCGATGAGCTTCGAGTACGGATACGACGATGACAACGTAGAGAGCATCAATGGCAATGCCAACAGAGCTGGAAATGGCAACACGCGAACGCTGCATGCAATGGACCATGCCTGCATGGCCATACCGTGGCTCTGGGGCGTGGGCTTCGTGGTTACTTTCTCAGCACTATTCGCAAAGGTGTGGCGCGTCAAAGAGCTGTACCGTGCCAGCACGCAGTTTCGGCGCAAGACGGTGCAGGTGCATTCGATCGTTTGGTTCATGGGCGTGTTCCTCTTCTTCGAATTGGCGATCCTCGTCGCATTCCAGGTGCATTCTCCGCACCACTGGCAGCGAAAAGCGGTGGACTCCATCACCATGATACAGCAGGGGCAATCTTCACTTCAAACCTCGCCGGACGACATGGTGGGCGAATTTGCGTTGTCATCCGTCGGGAAATGCACTTCGGAGTCAGGTTGGTGGTATTACCTGGCGCTTGTTTCCTACAACGTCTTGTGCCTATTTTACGCGCTCATCCTGTGCTTCCAAACCAAGGACATCCCGAGCGACTTTGCAGAATCATCGCACATCTTCCTGGCGGTGATGTTCCTATTCCAGATCCTTCTGCTGGCCGTTCCCGTCTCCGCCATGGTGCGAGACGACACCACGGTCTTCTACTTCGTGCGAATATGCGCCGTGATGCTGCAGAATAGCACCGTCCTCATCATCCTTTTCGCTCCCAAGATGCGACGCGTTTGGCAAGGAAAAGATACACTGCAGGACATCCGCACCGCCGTCTTTTCAGCAAAGAAGGTCAAGGGATCGTCCGACCAGCAGAATCGCCAGAGCCAGATCAATGATACCACGGCAAATCGCAGAATCAGCGGGCTGGAAAGCAACTACTACCACCCTGGTGCACCCGGAGCGGTCGCCGGCCTGGCAAGGCATACAGTCATCGGCACCGGTGGTGCCGGCAGCGCTGGCGTTGGGCTCAGTGATGCAAGGCCGCCCCGTCAGCAGCTCCCACCTGCAAGGCACTCAATCATTGGGCTATCACAACCGGGGCACTCCAAAGCGACGATCTCGCCGCGCAGTCAGCAGTCAGCATACTCGTACACAGGAATGGCATTGCCGACAATACCGATGGAACAGCCATTCCCAGAGCATTCCACAGAGGAATCTTCCAACAGCAACACCGAAAGCGACTCGGGCCGTCGCGCCCGGCTGTCTCAACCAGAAGCGCTGGAAACACCCGGATCTTCAAGCGGGGCCGATTTACAAACGACACAGAACCTGGACGCGATGATACATGTGACAACAACAGAAGAGGAGGAGGATGTAGAAGCAAGAGTAGCAGTGGTCACAGCGGGCGCGCTGGAAGCACCACATTCGCTGAGCAGCTCAAACACTTGCAGCGTGGATCTCGCTGAATCAAGCAATGGAGCAACATCGCCAGCGCAGCCACCGCGACGCACCACATCATACCGAATTCAATATGACGGATCAATAGCCGCAAGCATCGTCTCAGATCGGGGTGACAACAACACGACGATCACCTCAGCTTCTCTGCCTGAGGAGCACGCTTGAGGCGATGGGCACGATTCGACGACGCTTACTAACACTCCGTACTAAATATCATGTATATTACATACCAGGCACCCAGGCATGGAGCAGAGCACGGCTGTCCATCCTACTCTAGCTCGCAACGTGTAGCATGCCAACAACAAAACAAGCTGTTCGTGATTCATGTCATGAATGAATCGTATTTGATGACGTCAGTCGTTACACCAAACATCTCCAACCAAGCGAAGTCCTGCCACCCATCAACCATCACATCGCACCACAATTCTCTTCCTTGCGGGGCAGACCCAATCCATCCTTGGAAGAGGCATCAACCATCACGACATACGCAGAGTTGAATCCAGTCAACGAATAGTCGTAAGGGAAGCAACTTCATGAGAGAAGCAGCACATTAACAGTATCATCCCATCGACGTTGTACCCAATCCAGCGAGCGCTTCCAGATGATGGACGCATCATTCTTCGCCAAGTTCGCACCGAAGGTGGCGATCCGAGAAATCCTGAGCGGCGGCCGAGACTCTACATCAGCAGCAGCAGCAGCAACAACAACAACATCAGAGCAGCCGGAGCGCGGTCTATTCGCAACCCAAGACATCTACCAAGGAGAGCGGCTCTTGGTGCTGCCCAAGCAATGTCTGCTCAGCGAAGGTCGGTTGTACGACATTGCCAACGCCGATGCGCTGCCGAACCTGACCGATGGTGCTGACAAAGCATCCACGTTCGAAGCTAGACTCTGCCAAGAGATTCTGAAGCTGCGGCAGGCACTTTCCGAGCAAGGTGGGATGAATCTTGTGCTGCAGACTGCACAACAGCAAGGCTATCAATGGAGGAGCGACGATGCCGTGGCGCTATTTCTGATTGCCATGCGGAAGTTCATGGACAGTACCGCAGCAGGCAATGAGGAAGGAGCAGAGGACAGCATCGATCCTTCGCGCGAACGGCCGGTGGGTGGAGCGGAAGATGAGATGGTTGAAATCCCCATCGTTGGTGCGGAAGTGGCGCACGAAGATGACGATGGCGTCCACGCTGCTGATCCGTCTCGACATGTTGATGGACATCCGACTTCTGATGCAGCAACGCAAACAGCTGTGGTGGAAGTGGTTCAGGCTCTTCCAACTGTCGGAACTGATGCAGATGCAGATGCATCTCATGTCATCGATATCCAGCCATCGGATGTTGTCGTTGCAGCTGACGCGCAAGCGCACACTGCAGAGGGAGTTGTTGAAACTCCCGACCCAGCATCGCAATCCAACGATCAAATTGCAGCAACAGTAGCACATCAAGCAGCAGTATCAACACCAACACCAATCTCAACACCCGTCCAGACCGAATCCATCCAAGATCTCCTCTCCTCATATTCCTTCCAACAGCACGTCGAGCTGTTGCCGCGAACGTACCCAACCAACCCGCTCTACTTCACGCCCGACGAATTGGAACGATTGGAAGGTACCAACTGTCATGCATTCACGGTGCGCTTGAAGCAACAGCTGCAGACGGATTGGCAGGCCATCACGCAGTTGCTTCGAATTTATCGGTACACCAAAATGATGGCAGCCGATAATGACAACCCCGCACTGGATGATGATGTCAACGATGCAACGGCGGAACAAGTCGACGAATATCTGTTACAACTCGGTGACGAAGACGTGGGGCTCTACCAATGGGCGCTATGCACCATCTACAGCCGCTCCACGGATTTTGCTTCCCATGCGAACGCAGCCAGCGCTGCTGCAGGCAACACGAGTCGTGTCATCGCACCAGTTTTTGACATGATGAATCATGACTTCGATTCTCCAGTCACCCACGCGATGGACGATGACGGGAACCTATCCGTGTTCAATCACACAGACGCCATCATCCCGGCAGGCACAGAAATCTGTTTGAATTACGGCAACTTCCCAAATGAAAAGTTCCTGCTGATTTACGGATTCGTCGTGAAAGGCAATCCCAATAACGCAATCCAGCTTTACGCTCCATTGCAGCCGGCGGATCCATTCTATGCGATCAAGGTGCAGATCATGACGCAGTACTGCGATGCCAAGGCAACTGCGGACGGCAACGACGATGACGTTGGTGAACCCAGCGTCATTCCAATCGATCCCAACCAGCCTCACTTGCTGACGAAAGCCACGCCGCTGCCAATGAAGCTGATCAAGATTCTTCGGATCATGGGTATCCAAACGGAAGAAGGCCTGAATCAGGTCTTGCAACTCATTTCCAGTAACATCGAAGCAGCAGCAACGTTCGATGCGCCACTGAGCCGTGAGAATGAGATATCAGCGTTGTCCAGCCTTTCGCATGCGCTGCAAACCATGGCACGGCAGCTGGCGTTGAATCTGATCAGCGATGACAACTTGAAAGCCGCTGCCGGTGGTTCGAATCCTTTGGGCGTGTTGATCTCGCAGCAGCTACAGCGGGAAGGCCGCTTGCTGCAGAGCATTCGAGAGTCAGACGGAGATGGTGACAACGATGACGACGGTGCTGAGAATGATAACGATATGGGAGGCGCCATCGATCAGACAGCACGCCACAGAACGAACTTGGAAAACGTCAAGGAGCTGTGTCGATCGGAGTATGAAATCTTGCAACTCGCAATTGCTGACATCACCAGCAGAATGGAAAAGTTGGAACCATAGAGAATCTTGATGGACTCTGTAACTTCTTGGCTTTTCTATTCTTGTTTTGGTATGCTTTGTGAATTATATCTTCTTGTTTGTATGGCGCATTTATATTCATTCATTGTGCGTGTGTATGCGTGTGTATGCGTGATGTGTCTGTAAGTCTGTATGGATGTGTACGTGTATGTATTGGTGAATGGCTGTTGCTTGTGCTCGTGGATGTGTGCCTACATCTCTCTTTTGCTCTTTGTATATCTTGCTTGGGCTTCGTCTTCGTTTGAACTCTGGGTGGACGATCTGCGTTGCCAATTCCGCACTTGTCATCGTCGCATGAGTGTTGGTGCGAGTTCATTGAAATGGCAAAGCCGGTGGCAACGTCGAGGGTGCATCGATGGAACGGTCTGGATCCTTGGCATCGACGCTGTCGCGCAATTTGGGCCGCTTGGTCCGAGACGACGGCGATGACAGCGAGACTCTGCGAGAGTTGCGCCCTCGTCGTCTGCGTCGTTTCGGCTTGTCGGTATTGCGCACGGTCCGCAATCCTGACACAATTCGCTTCTCAAAGTGTTGCGTCCCATCCCTCATCTGGGTCTCCTTAAAGCGCAGCCACGTGCCGTCCTCCAACTGAATCTTCGTTACCGTGATCGAAGCCACCCCAATCGCATCGTTGAATCTGGAACAACCGTCATCTCGCTTCTGCACGTCCACGTACACATGACTGTCGTTGTTGTGCTGCGATGGCAGTGACCGCGAAGACGGTGACGTCATGGACGATACGGAAGTGATGGTGGGTGAAGACGGCGATGGCGATGGCGTGGATGTGTATGACACGGATGATGCAGATGAAATTGACGAGACGGACCTTTGAGAGCGCTGGGAATTGTGTTCTACCAAGGATGAGAACATACTGAGCTGTTGCTGCAAGGCGTTCGTCATGCTTGCGAGCGGGACCAGCTGTGCCATGCTGGCCAGATCGGCCATGGTCATCATCGGTGTTGCTGACATCTTGGTGGATGGATTGCAGAATACTCTCTTTGGTATGAATGGCAATCAGCAATTTGTGAGATGAGACCAGATGAGATCAGCACAGACCAGCACAGACCAGCAACGTCCGCAAAACTCCAAGTCAACCAACGAATCGATGAAGGGATCGATGAAGGGATCAATGAACAAATCAACGGCTCATTTGTCAACTCCACCGTCGCACCTTATCGGCCGCCCAACAAGCGAAGGGAGACACGCATTCGTGCGGATCGCCGCAGAGAGAGAGAGAGAGACAGGACATGTGTGGCGATCCCTCCGACGGTGACTCCTGTTGTGGAAATGTCCAGAGCCGAATCCACCCGAAATGACGCTTCGCCATTTTGTTCGGCATCCGTGATTCGAAGAAGCGGGAATGGGCTTTGATTCAGAAAATAGAATCCTTCCAGCCGCGCGTCCCAGTGGTGGCGATGTCAGTTGAGAGAGTGTACGTGCACAGCCTAATCATTGCGTTGATCCAGCCAAGTCATGCAATCGTTGAGCGCAGGCGGCCGATCTATCATCTGTCAGCAGTATCAACCGACAGTCCGACTGCTGAACTGTGCAAGAGAAGAACATGGTCGACGTCTGCATGAATTCGCAAGCCACGATAGCAGCTCCGTCAACCCAATCTTCGATGCAATTGGAGCCGTCATTTCGGCCAAAGCCCCATCGCTTCCACCACGCATCGTTCTGGCGAAACGTTTCATCCATCTCCACCTGATGCAATTCACGAACATCCAGGTTCCTTTCTCGCAAAAGCTCTGCGCATTCGCTGCGTGTGAGGCCGAGCACACGTTTGGTGGCACAATATGCCAAAAGATCGATTCCCTCATCCATTATGGCGTACCGTCCGCGATAGTCAACGGCGGCCGCGGATGCTGCATCCATAGGAATCTGGCACAAGGTGATCCCGGCTTCGGTGGGATTGAACTTAGCACCGCCGGCATACAAGCTCCTTGCTTCTGCAGATAATAATCCGATTGAGAAGTAGCTCATTTTGTGGTGACTGCCGCTGCTGCCGTTGCACTGCTTGTCATTGCTGCCCACACAGATGGTAGATGCTACGTCTATGGGTTGCCGGTACTGCTGTCGTGCCGTGGCCGTTTGCCTCATCCCAGTCAAGATGACGAGATTCTCGATGGGGAAACGCTGTACATCTCTTGCAAGATGATCTTGGGTTGGATTCAGCCCTAAGAAGTCCAGGAATTCCTTCGCAAGTGACGGGTGCGGTTTTGGAAACATCGGGACGTATAAAGCTGGGCGCTTCATGTCTTGGTCTGCAGCTTCAATTGAATCAGCATTTTTGCTTTCTGTTGGAGGCGCGGCTATCATTGCAGTCGATCCATCTGATGTCGCTGCATGAGGCGTTGCTGCATGCTTGTTGACTATCGTTGATGCTTGATTTATCCATTCCGATGGCAATGTGGACGACTTGCTGTTGCTGTCAACAAAGGCCTTGTGTTGGTGGAGCCATTGCTGCGCAGTTTCCAAAGTTGGATGACCTTCAACGAACACCTGCTCCGCGGCTGACTGCATTTCAGATGGGAGTATCATTGATATGTAAGACCGCATCTGCTTCGCAGACGATACAGGGTGGACGATGCGGCCATGAACAAGTTCCTGCATTGCGATCTTGATTGACGATGGCTTTTTATCAAGGGATGAATCCTCCTGATACGTCTGTGGGTAGCAGACAGCAAAGTAAGTCGGTGCGACACGCTCGATGATGGCGCAGAAGAAGCCTCCAGAATCCATGTGCTGCGGCAAGATTCTGCAGCAGTTCGGGAGCATATTCTCGTACAGTGCGATATCCGTTTCGGACAAGATGTCGCCATGTGACATGGCTTTGATCATGCGATCTCTCTCCGTTTCTTCCAACACTGGCGGTTCATCATTGCCTTCCCGTTGTTGATGTTCCTGGTGTGGATTTGGAAGATTGTTGCTCCGTTCCTTGTCCAAGAGCTCCCAAGACTCTCTCGTGCGAGTGCACGGCGGGAACATCGAAGGGAGGATGTCCTTCTTACGCAGTTGTTTCGGTACTTCATGCAATTGATTGTACATGATGCAACTCCGCGCGGTAAACTTGGGATGAGGAACGCGCCACGTCTCAGTGCCGCGACAGTAGCGAAAGTTGGCTTGACAATCCGATTGCAACCGCTGCGGTGCTGGCAAGATGCGGTACACGGTTGGTCCGCCCAATCGTGCAATTGCGGTGGTGACGACGGCCTCGTTTTCGATCGGATCCAAGGAACAAGTCGAATATACGACTTTCCCACCCTTCTCCACGATCTCCAACGCCCTCATCAGTAACCTCAGCTGGAGCTTGTGCAACTGCAAATGCGACTTGACAGACCACTGGGACCATGCCTTGGCAGACAGCTTCCGCAACGTTCCATCGCCACTGCACGGGACGTCGCAAAGGACTCTGGAGAATTTCAATTTGTACCCGCCCCACTTGCGCAGGGATGGAAAGTACCTGCCGTCGCTGCAGTTCAGAACCAAGCTCGATCGTGGTTGATGTCGCGAACGTCGTTGAAGGATGAGCAATCGGTTGCGATTG
The DNA here is from genome assembly GCA_026770025.1 of Craspedostauros australis. Lineage (NCBI taxonomy): Eukaryota > Bacillariophyta > Bacillariophyceae > Mastogloiales > Achnanthaceae > Craspedostauros > Craspedostauros australis. Next base: position 449,134 of record JAMXDE010000023.1, read on the forward strand.
GAGTCGTTGGCAACCAGCAGGGCGGTGGGTGGTTGAGAGATGATCGTTGTTGCATCCATGTCCAAGTTGTTCGATGCCTGATTGCTCGATGCTGCCAACTCGTGCAGTTTGTCCAGGATCTGAAGCGACTTCGATCCAGGCGCGCTGCACAAATCGAGTATCGTGACAGGGCGGTCCTTGCCATCTTCGATCTCCTTTTGGCCGGAGCATGCTGAGGGCAGGTCGAGCAACAAGGGAGGCACCATGCTGCACAATTCCTGCCGTTGAATGACGCCAAGATCCTGCGCATCGGCGAGTATCTTCTGTGCTGCTTTGGAGAGGTGGCGCAGTGGCTTGGCGCATACCCATGCATGATGAATCCCAACAACATCAGATGGCACGAACGCGTCCTCCTGCGGTGCGTGCTGCTCGAGGAGATCCATGATACGAAGCGCCGAACTGGGATGGTCGCGGGTGGAATGATGCTGTCTCTGCAAGCGGAACGCGACCTTCAGCGGTAGACGGTAGAATTGCTTTGCAATATCCCATTCGTCCTGCGTGAAGATATCCCCGTGCAGCAGTTGCTGTTGATAGTAGGCATCATGATCAGCATTCGCAAGCTGTGATCTTGCTTTCAGCGATGCGTTCGTCCTGCGCTGCACGTTGTCGTCGGCAGGATCGTCTGCACCATCGTCGCCGCTGGCTGTCTTGGTTTCATCGGCATGATCGTCTCGGATATGATCAAAGAGACGGTTGCGAGAAGCAAAGTGAGCCCTGCAGATGTTGCATTGGGCAGTTAACTTGGAGGCAACTTCTGAGTTCATTATCCAGAGATCAGCGCATTATCGAACTGGCTGGCATTGGTGTTGGCATTGGTGTTGGCATTGGTGTTGGCATTGGTGTTGGTGTTGGGTGTCAATGATTGTTGGTGCTGGTTGAGATGGGGGAAGAGTCCAGACATCAACCAGTTTCCGCGCCAAAGATCGCCGAGTTCAGCGGAACGTGTTCCAGCCGTCCTTGTGTCGACCGATTGGATCTTTGACTACCACGAATCGACTAAGCCAAACCAGCCTCACGCCACTCGTGTGGCGTTTGAGAGTGACTGTACTCTGCGCAACACTCCACCTGTTCCTTGACCACTGCAACACACCAACAAGGCAGAAGTGTGTCGTACCTATTATGTTTAGTTGCAGAGCGTGAGAGAAATAGAAATAGAGACAGAGGGACCATAAACAATGGCTATCCTTACCTCTCTGCTTGTGGAGAGTACTGGTATTCCGTCCCTGGTTGACACGTTCTGTCTTCTTCTGCCATCGTGTCTCGAAGAACATTGACTTCAACACAATCAATCAATCCACCGCTCTGCCACCTCGCTGCATCGCCTATCAGCATTGCAACAGCTTCACTTCAAAGTAAAGATCCGCACCAGGCCCGGCTCCGATATTGCGATTGCCGTATCCGGCACGTTTGGGAATGATGAGATGCCGCACACCACCAGCCCGCATGCCCTTCATTCCAATGTCCCACCCTTCGATCACTTCGCCGCGACCCAGACGGAATCCAAAGTTGGAGCTCGAATCCAGGACCTTGCCGTACCGTGTCTTCGCACGCAAGGTGTACTCGACGTGGATCTTTTTACGCTCCTGCACGACGGGACCTCTTCCGACCTGGACATCCATGTACTGCACGCCTGAGCGAACCGTGACGAATTGTTGCGAGGCAACCAGCTGCTTCTTCTTCTTTTCTTCGGCCTCCTTCTTTTTCAACAGCTCGCGCTGCTTCTTCTCTTGTTCCTGCTGCTGCTGCTGCACGGTCGCTTGCCGTTCATCTGCTTTGGCCTGCTTCTTCAGCCTGCGCAGTTCTTTGCGCCGCTGATTTTTCTGTCGCTGCCGTTCCTGCTTGGTCGCTTCCTGTGATGCCGCCGTTCCTTTCGATTCGGACTCGACGGCGGTGCTTTTGTCCGACAGTTTCTGCTTTTTCTGTGATGGTTTGGCGCCCTTCGCATCATCGTCCGTTGGCAACGATGCGGTCTGCTTGCTGGATGAACGGGGAACGTCGCTGGCCGTGTCGCCGCTGTCACTCTTTCCTTCTGGATCCGCCTCATTCTCGCTGCTGGATTTGGTCACGCTCTTGGTGTGAACGCTCTTCATGATACGGCGGCGTTTCTGAACATACCGACGTTCCAACGCATCATCGTCACCGCCAGAGGGGGCTGACCGTGCAGATCCGCGGATTCCGCCGTACTCATCTTCCTCCTCCTCCGAGTGCTGCTGCTGCTGCTGCTGCTGCTGATTCCTTCGCCGATTCCGTCTTCCCATCGTCAATGTGAAAGCAGAGTATGCGTATAGCGCTGTCCTTGCACGTGCTATGATAAGCATGAACGGGAACAGTTGTGTGTCGTACAACAGGCGCGGTGTGGGGTTGCATCCTTGGGATGGGGTGATGGATGAAGGAAGAAGAGAACGATTTGTTCCTGGTCGCATTTTTCGTTGGTTTTGTGAAACAGGAATCACCGTCGAAGGACAGATCAGTGTGCTATCCATGAATGAATGTGATCGGATGCAGAATTCGACTTATTTGACCGCATGAATCACGTTCTTCACACAAAGAACCCTTGGTCGCTGCGTTTGCAGAAAGGAAGAATTTCGAGGAAGCGTCATCGGCAATTCGTCCACGCAATTCAGGCCAAAAGATAGCTGTCATCTTCGGCATCGTCGTTGTTTTTCTTCTTTGCGCATCTTCTCTCTCCTTGTGGTGCGGCTGCGTTCGTTGCAAGAGAGAGGCAGCAACACAAGGGAGAAACAAAGGATCGCAGCTGTCACAACAGTCATACTCACCCTCATACTTGTAGGATCCATCCAGAAGACCTGTGAGGCAGACAAGAAGTTGAGTTGCCATCGCTCACAAGTGGGCAGCCCATCAAACCACAAATTGAGATTGGCGAAAGGGCCTATCACGCCATCTGCAATCTTCCACACTTGCCTCCTGGATCATGAAGCTGCAAGAACGCCGCGAGGCTGCCATGCAGGCCATCGAGAAGCTGCACAACAAGGACTTCGTCGGCATCCGTCGACTGGTGCAATCCAACCCGGCCATCCTGTGGCAGCCCGTGTCCGCGCAGATCACGTTCATGCATGTTGCCGCACGGTCCATGATCTTGGAGCAGTACGCGGGTGGACGTGGCTCCGTCATGCTGTCCTCCTCGGTGCTAGATGAACAATCATCGCAGCAGATCAGAGCGTCCAGCTGCGCCACTGTACGTGCATCAGGCGGTGCCCAATCACGGCGGCGACAGCGCGATTGGTGGAAGTGGCTTCTCGAGGCAGCCAGCAAGGAGCAGCCCGAGATGTTCTTCCGCGCCAGGGACCGCGGCGGCGACACTTGCCTCGATATCTTCCTGCGATCCTGGTTGTCGCCTAGCGATGCCAAGCGAGCCATCTTTCCCTTCGTCGATCGGCTGTCGGACGCCTTGGATCGCGTCGTCAGGAACCCCAGCGACGTCCAGCTCATCGACCAGCTCCTGGAGCAGCACGATGAGGATGCTCCAATCAACGATGGTTGCGCGCGGAAGCCAGCGACCTCCACACCGGTGTCGACGCACGATGCGTCCGATGTCTTCGTGGTGTACCGGTTCTGGCGAGCGTTTCGATTGCTCTGCATGGCGGCCGCGGCGGGAACGGATACGACCGAAGACTACGACGACGATGACCACAATGGCAACGATCATGTTGCGTATCCCAAAACATCGCTGCATAACACGGAAGAGCGCTTCCCCATCCTTCCTTTCTTGGCACAGACCGGGTGCTGTCCCGAACCCATCGCGCGCTTCGTCGTTGCCTTGGAACCGCACGCCATGAGATTGCCCAACGAGCACGGGTACCTGCCCATCCACCTGTGGTGCGTCAGTCCCAACCTGCCGGAGGGTGACGAAGATCAAGATGGGTTCCTGCGCCCTCTGCTGGAGGCCGATCCGCGTTGCGCCACAATCACGGATCCATTGGAGCATCGATTGCCGTTGCATCTGGCACTGGAACATGGCAAGTCGCTGACGCAGATCACTCGATTGTGGCGCAGCAATCCGGCCACCTTGTACGACCGCGACGTCGTGTCGGAATTGCCATGCTGCGGCATGCTGGTGCAGGTATGCAAGAAGAAATTGCGCGCCATGAAGCGCGGCGTGCAGAAGCGCGGGTGCTCGACATCATTGAATGATTGGCTCGACTCGTCGCGTGACAATGAAGGCAAGGAAGAACAGCTCGCCTGTGATCATCTCTCTGCCATTTACGACGCTCTGCGCACGTACCCGCTTGCGATTCTCTGAACCGATCGTGCTGTGTCGTCCTCAAGCATGCTAATGTACCATACGACGACGAGTAGTAGTATCAGAGTCAACGTACGAGTCGCTAACCCGGCATGGATAGCTTGTCATTATCGCTAGGAGCTACTCATGTAGTAATAGTGTAATGGATATCATACTCGTACCAATGTTCCGACCATGTTTGAATCATTGATTGCCCTATCCATCGGGTCCTCGAGGTCTCCTCCCTTGGATTCTTGTGAAGAATGTTGGTATGTATCATAACTTTATTCATAATTTGTGTGCGATTGTACTGTGCGGAGCGTCGTAGAGCGTGTTTGTGTGCGCACGGCACTCATCAGATGTTCCAACACAACCACATGCGATGGGGCATCCACTTCCTTCACATGTACTTGTACTCGTACTCGTACGTAGCTGTGCGAGCAGTGGTGCAAGCGTGTTTACGCAGCCTTCGACGAGGCATGGCTTTGGCCTGCTGTAAAGTCATCTTCATCACCGACAGGAAGCCCCTTGCGGTTGCCTTCAAGCAGGGTTGACAGGATCTTGCCACGATGGTACTTTGATGCCATTTCTCGAACCACGTCAGACCCCTTGACGGCCCACAGGGCTCGGTTCTCCAGCGCGTACTGCAGGAACTCATCGCTGGATGATCCGAACGCTCCGCTCTCAAGCAACTTCTTTGCCAGCGGGATCACGTAAAAGTCAAAGAACATGACCTCGGACTCGAACCATCCTCCCGTCGGGTCCTTCGATGACAGTCGCGCTTCGTACGCTTGCAGCATCTCTTCGAACAACCGTTCGTTCCATTTGCGGAAGATGGTGTAGTGCTGCATCGTGTGGATCACATCGGATGCTTGGATGGTGTGCTCCAGCATCACGGTTGCCTGCAGGCATTCGAACTCTTCCGTCGACAACTCCTCTTGGGCCTGCATCTTCATGGGACCGAATGCTCTGCCCCACCGCTTCTCGCGGAACGCCTTCGCGTCCTTGTCGAAGATGTCCGTGGCAATGACGCAATTCACCAGCAGGTGGCGGAACAGCTTGAGCTCCTCCTCAGTCTGGTAGATGCACTGTCGTAGATCGGCATAGGCGCCGTCCATGAGCAATTCCCAGGCGATGTCCATGGAATTTTGTTCTGCCACGCTTCTGTTCTCGTACAGTTCGGCCATCTCGTCCCTGTTTCGGATCAGGTCGATGTTGGATATGCCAGTGTGGTCCACATCGTGAACGATGGCAGCGAAGAATACGGCGAAATGGCAGAGAGGGTTCGAGCTGATGCGTTTGAGGTAGGCCGGGGGTTGGTAGTGCGGCTTGTTTTGGCGCTGATGCTGTTTCAGCTGCGTCATGAGCTTGGTTGTGGACATGGCGACATGACACGCATGCTCAAAGCAGTGGAATGGGTTATCTGAGTTTCCGCAAAAGAAGAGATGGTATCCATTGGTACGTGCAGAGGTATGGTATGTATGTGCATGGGATTGTGTGAGGAATCATGACAACGAAACATCGCAGATTTCGCTCACAATGTATGATTGCAGCATGGTATGGCATGGCATGGGTGCACAGCAGCAGATCCCCAGTAGATGCACGATGCAACAAGACAAGGCAAGAAAACGTTGAATCAACTCACCTCGATACATGCTTGCGACCTTTGTCACATAGTCTGCAAGCTGCATCATCACAGCATCCTTCAATTCGATCGATTCCACCATGACATCCAACAATGCATCCATGTCTAGCAAGTCGTCAACAGTGTTGACACCTCCGCCTCCACCGACATCAACGGCCGCGCCAGCCTGGCCAATGGCTGTATCTGGAACTGCGGCGTTTGGACTGGACGGATGATCTGTCTTTGTTGCAGGCGCGGCCTTCTTCTCTTCTTCGTTGGCTCCAGCAAGTCGCAGGTCAATAACTTCCACCACTTCCTCCACAACCAAGCATGGACTTCCCTCCCACGCGGGCAATCCGTCTGACGGTGGATCCTCCGTCGCGCCTTCGTTCGTTTTGCGATGAACAACGACGTGCTTGAGAAGCTTGGCGAGGGTGTCGGATGCCCACTGGATGTATTGGTCGCGTTTGTCCGTGCTTGATGCCGAGACGGTGGACGGAACGCGGTTTTGGTACATGGGAACGGTTGCCGGTGTTGTTGGTTGATGCTGTGTCTGCATACTCGTAGTTTCTTGCTGATGCACCTGTGCACGTTCTTGCGGCTGATTCTGCCCATCACTGCTTTGCTCGCCATCCTTGAATGCGTACGGTGGGTACTCCGAAGGCTTCAAGGACGCCACAGAATCGTTGCGGTACGTCGAACTCAACGATCCTGCTGACAGCTGCTTCTCCGCTGGGATCGATGTGACACGCAATGGAATGGAATCGAAATTGTTCGTTTCGCTGCTGCCTGTCGATCCGATTGAACTTTCTCCCGATTCTCCCCGAGTGAGCTTCGTCATGGGCAAATCCAGCGACTTCATGGATCCCAACGATCTTTCGCTTGGTGCCAAACTGGCGCTCTCAGAACCTACAGAGCGTGAAGCGCCACCCGAATTGTTTCGTCGACGAGACCTGTTCTTGATCCAGTAGGTCTGCATCTCTCCCTTTCCCTTCGCAAATACCTTCTCATCACGCGCCTTCAGCCAAAATCCTTTATCGGCCTCTTCCAGCAATCGCGCCGTCGTTTCAGAGCACTGCACGTGATTTGGCTCTCCTGTGCTCTCCATGCGAGACGCGGTGTTGACGGTGTCTCCAAACAACTGAAACCGAGACTTCTCTCCTCGCAGCACTCCCGCTGTGACCGATCCGCTGTGCATTCCGACTCGAAGGGCCAATTTGGCAGTGTCCTTCCCCAACACGTCGGCAAGTCCATGGACGAGCCCAAACATGCGATGCACGCATTCTCTGGCGAATCGTGCCATGATAACGGCATGATCCTCCTGTGGATTTGGAAGTCCGGTCACTGCAACGTAGCAATCTCCGATGGTCTGTTGGTTTGATCGTAAATTGGAGTACGTAGGGCAGAGTAGAGGACAACAGAGCAGAGCAGAGTGCATTGGGTTGCAACAGATGATGAGAGGTGTGGTGTGGTGAGATAGAGCATCATTTGCCACGTCACAACATGCGCTACCCCAGAAATTGCATTGTGATGGAAACCTCACGGAGCCATCTTCTCGCCAAATCAATCCTTGGATTTGCAGATACATACTGGCACCAATCTACGCGAATATACGATGCACGTACCTCAATCTTGAACACCTTCAGTCTCTTCGCCACCTTGTCGAAGGTCGCATAGAGCGTCTGCAGCAGCTCAAATACCTCCGTGGGTTCTCTCTGCGACGACCATCGCGTGAAGCCTGCGATGTCCGCAAAGAATACCGTCGTGTGCGGGTAAATATCTGCGATGGGCCGGTTGTCCCCAGCCCGGAACGCGCTGCTGCCTATTTTGCTTTTGGTTGCGCCGCCGTGGGTGCTCGTCGAGACACTCGCGCCGCTGCCACTCTCTTTGTAAAGACTGCTCGCGCCGCTGTTCCTTCTCTGGCTGGATGCTTGTTTTTCCGCTTGCGTAGTACCATCCGCGTACGCCGACGACGCGCTTATCGCTGTGTCTGTCATGCGATTGGCTGGCCTGTCGCCATCTTCCTCGAACGTCATGCCTGATAATTCATGCACCTCATCCAACCCTTCGCCTTCGATGCACTCGTACTCGGGACCCAGATCGTTTTCGTAATCCGGACCGAAGTCTCCATTCTTCATGTTTCCGGAATTTCCAGAAGCGCTGTGAAGTGCAACGTCATCGTCGTCATCGTCATTGTTGCGACCGCCGTTGTTGCGCTTGTTCTGCCTCCCGTTGTTCTTGCCACCCGAATTTTGATCCTGATTGAGGAGACGATCCCGAATTGCCGGCGGGAACAAGGATGAGACGATGGCTCGGTTCTGGATCGCAGTTTTGAGAACCAGCTTCTGACGGCGTTCGACAATGCAATCGTACACCAAGAACACGACGATCGCAAATACAAAGACGCAGGCGCACGCCAAAGTGTAGTAGATCGGCGCGTTGGTGATGTAGAATTCTTTGGTTTCCTTCGAGGGGTAGACGGAGATGGTGTATGGACAAAACTCCTTGTTCAGGATGACGCCGTTGCGGGTGCTCTTGACCGCAATGGATTTCCGCATGTCGGCGAAGTCGTTGTCGTGGCGGTCACCTTCGCCCAGGAATATTGAGTCGGCACCAGTCACTTTGTAGGTGTACTGCTGGCCACATGCATTTTGAATGATCACCACGAGTCCCTTCGCATCCGAGGAAAGGACGTTGTCCAGAAAGGATGTCCAAAACATGACCACCACGATGACGCCAACGATTTTGTTGTCAGCAGCTGTGGGCGGGGCCAAGGCATTCTCGAAGACAGGGAATGTGATGATGCTGTACGGATCTCCCGCGTGGACGCCGGCTTCTTTCTTCCACGCTTTGGCCAGCGTTGCTGCAAACGGGTTTCCTTGATTCGATACCCCAAGGTCCGTGACCCTGCTCAGAGTGGCCTGCTTCGAGTCGGTTGTCGCAATGATCGAGTCGTTGAAAGCGTCGTATTCGAACAAGTCGAAGTTGATGAAGTCTCGGATGACCTTGGAATGCTGCCAGCCCGGGAAGTAGTACGGAACTTCGTGCTTGAACTGCACTTGCGGCACAGTGAGGTTCGTACCGTCTGGAAAGTAGAAGGTTGGCACCTGGAAGATCTGCCGCGAAAATCCAGCCGAGAAATCGGGGATGTTGCCCATAATCTGTTCTGGCGTCGCGGGCCTTTCGTATAGGTAATCTGGATATCTTGGGATGGGCACATCTTCTGCGTCTTGCGTCTGCTGTTGTTGCTGCATGGAACGAGAATCGGGGGCCATTTCGTGCCACTGCTTCAGTTTGTGATCTGGGCTGTGGGGAGTTTTCGCAGCGTGTTGCTGCTTTGCTTCCCTTGGGCCTTCGCCTCGGCTCTTCTGTCCCAACCTCATTCGCCTCGATCGGACGTTGCGACCTCGATTCGAGTGGGTTTCGTCGTTGTCATTGGTTGCGGCTGTCTCCGCATTCGATCCGTAGAGTTCTTCGATTTGCTGTTCGTAGGCGAGACTTTCGGTAATCCAATCGTTGCCATGCGCCAAGCTGTATTCCTCCCACGCTCTTCGGTTTGCGACCGTGACGAGCGGCAGAATACCAAGATACAACGCCTGTCCCAAATCGCGTGTCGCCTGTGCTCGAGCAGCAAAGTCTGGAACCGTCACCTGGAAGAATGAATAAAGCGGAGCGGAGTGTGGAATACAATTAAGCATGGCATTAGTATGATAGATGGTGTCACCCCACATCACGTCATGTCACGTCACGGAGGAGTTGCGGGGTTAGAGAGAGAAAGAGAGATAGGTGGTTGAGATGGTATTGATATTGAATTGGACAACGACATCACATGCACAGACAATTGCATAGTATGCACCTTCCACCTGCGTGCATCATCCTTGGATACTGCTGTACTTGGAAACGACGCTTCGGCATCATCGCTGGACCTGCCTTTTCCGACGATACGGCAGATAGACATGATGATGCAAGCACACATATAAAGTACCATAGACACTCGATAACCGACGATGGCACACATGACAAAGCACCATCTGCAGAGCAACGAACAGAAGCGGACTTACGAACGGCCAATCGCCTTCGTGGTACGGCAGCGATGCGTTGGCGGGCATTGTCTCCTTGCGAGTGGACGCGTAACTCGAAGCCGACACGGCCAGCGACTCCAGCGCATCCAATTTGAGATTGACGTTGCCGTTGAATGCTTCGAGGATCTGATGCGCGTGCGTGTTGTATTGGCGCTTGAAGTCGTCCTTCTCGCTGCCGCTGGCCACGAGGAAGACGATGACGCTGACCAGGGTGCCCGCGATGACGAGCACAGACATGACGACGATGCGCAGACACGAGACGGCCCTTGTCTCGATCTCGGCCAGTGGCTCGATGTCGCCGCTCAAGCGCTTCGAGTCGCTGTAGCCGAGACCCGATTGCGAGGCGCGCAAGTCGTCCATCGAGAAGTCCTCGGAATCTTCGACCGTCGAAAGGAACAGCGCGCTGCCATGGCTCGCGTTGCTGCTGCGATTGTGGTTGGTGGAGGTCGTGCCGCTGCTGCTGCGGTGGGTGCCTCTTTGGCTGGGACTTGGGGTCGGCTCTCCCGTTCCTCCTTCTGCTCTCGCGGTCATTGCGTCTCCCGCCGATGTTGGCGCTGCTGGAGCCATGATGATGATGATGATCTGATCTATCTGGTCTATCTGGTCTGTCTGTTGTCGCGGAATTGATGCCACCTCTCTCTCTCTCTCTCTCTCTCTCTCGAGATGTTGAGATGTTGGGTTGAATTCAGTCCGATTCAGTTGTGTCGAGGAACTTTGTGCGAGACTGTGATGATGCACTTCAAGCCAGGCAGCGCAGATGGATGAATGAGAGATGATCGTCTCTCTCTTGGTTGCAGAGAACGATGTGACAACTTCACGTTGCTTTTCCCTCAGTGCCTCTCTGTTGCCTTCGCCTTGTGGGTGGAGACGGTGGTGCTGTTTCTTGGTCGTTTGTGCCTGAGCCTCTGTGTCGGTCGTTGTTGAGCTGGAAGGAGACAGCAATCAACACGTCAACCCACGCATAAATACTGTTGCGCTGCCTCTTCCGTGGTCGCTCCCGAATTGGCGCACCTTCGCGACACTTGCGACGGTAAATGGTGGAAAACGCCATTCTAACGGAACCTGTTGGGCGCATTGCCTTCCCATTCAGTGAATGCTTCTCATGACTGATCCCGTTTCAGACAGCCAACATGGAAACGTGCTCGCAAGTCCCATCCACATCGCTAATTAACAAAAACGTGGTGATACGAGCTGATACTCTGTTGGGAATAATGCCTCCCGATGAATCACGGAACAAGGCGAACGTCTGTCATACAAAAGGCTACACAACAGGGTTAGCATTCAACAAAACACAAAACGTTGCGTTCAGCGAGATGCACCACAAAGGTACAAGTATTGTGGGTGCCAAGCCAAACTCAAAATCGCGGTGATCCGTATTCACCACTGTTTGGAAACTCGTGATCACCCCCACGATCCAATCGGATCCACATGGCGTTGGGATGCTCTGACACGTATAATCCGAGCTACGAGAAAAAAGATGCAGCTCGGGTCGAGCGTTGTCTCCTGATGTAAGCGCAATTCATGGGCGCGCAAGTTTGCAGTATGTGACTTGTGATGTGCCGTCTCTCGTTGCTGGCCCACCATCGATGGATCAGAGTGAGCGCTGGAGAAGAACTCCACTTGAGGAAACGAAAACGGATGCAAAGATTGGACACACTGCCTAAGCTCTGGGGGCAGGGACAAGCATGGGCAGCATCATTGGAATTAAAATTATACTTGCAGAGGATGGTCTAACATCCATACTCGTGGCTCGTACTCGTCGACACCTCGTCCGTTGTCTGCGACGTCCCCTGGCCTGTCCAGAGCTGCGCACCAGAGACGAAGTCCGAGAGAGAGAAGGAGATTGTCAATAGGCCACCAGTACGACCATGGTACGTGTTCTTCCCCCTGGTCGTAGTAGTACAGGCAACTCTCTCTGCGTCAGAAGCGGAATCACGGAAGATGAAAAAAGCTCGTCTGCTTGGTGCTGTGGGAAGCTGAATGCGCCTTCGGATTTGGAACAACGGGGAACGACGCAAGAGAGGGAAAATCAAAGGGGATCCGCACGCTTCGAGCCACGAAGCTCCCTTTTTATTCCAAACTACTCTACGAAAAATCTCGCCGGTCATTCCGAAGCGCTCACGGAACGAACAATCGCTCCACACATGGCGGAACTGGATCACCTCCTTGGGCGCAAGAGATAACACGAGACAACACAAGGGGGGCAGTGGAAAATCGTAAAAGGAGCTCTATCCAAAACCGATTCGTAATTACTAGCAGAATTATTCATCTTTGTTCATCTTTACACTCTAATTCATCGTGATTTTGCCATTTTTCTGTTTCGGGATTGCTTTCTACAGCTTTTGTTTTGCTTTGTGTCTGACAGTCGCTGTCTGCGCCTTCCGTGTGGTTCTGGCCCTCGCAGGTTGGCAGACTCTGTCGTTGTCTTCGCCATTCTTCCAGAAGACTTTTGTGCCGTCCGTCAGGCTGCGCTGGTTTGTGGTGGCGTTCATTTTTTGTCCATCTTTCCTGTCGGTTGGCTGGGTCTACGCCTTCAGGCAGACAAAATCAATGCCGTCGACTTTCAATCGGTCGCCGCATTTCGGGTTTGATGATGGCAAGCCAAATCGATCTTCGCTTTGATCGCGTCCCATCGTCATCTCTCTCTTCTTCTGTGTATGTAGCACCCTTCTTCGTTCTTGCATTGCTGTGATGCTCGCCCATTTTGGTTTCCTTCATTCATCATCCTGCTCCTCTTCGGTTGCCTTCCATCGATTCACACCATCACCCCCTCAGCCTGTCGATCAGCAGTTCTGTGAGCCGTCTTCGTTCGTCTCTGTATCCTTCACAGGCATCATAGGTGCGATCTGGTTCCCACACATGCACCCCCATGACAATGTAGTCACCCTTGTGCTAGTCATCTCGTCACTGTTCCTGCCTCTCCCCTTTTGCTCTGTGTGCGGCTGTCGAGCACAGCGTGCCATCTGCATGCATCATTCGTTTCTCCTCGCGGTATACGACTACTTGTATCCTCGGTTGCAGCCATTTCTCACAGCAACTCTACTATAGTGTGTACAACGATTCCTACACGAAGATAGCTTCACCAGTCCCATGCACTTCGCTTGCACGCTCCCTTTCTTGGATCCGTTGCACTGGTCTGGTCCAAAGCAACACTTGTCAAGCAGCCAGATTGGCTTCCTCCTTGGTGCCTCTGTATTCCTGGGTCCGCACGATGCGAAATCACGCCTCCAGTATAGTAGCAGTGGCTCATTCAGCACATGCAGTCTCACAGAATCTCGGCATCATTTCTAGAGACATCGTTGGCAACTACGACTGTGTGGACACAATGCGCCATGCACATACACTCCTCTGCAACGCTGTGTTGGTCCACAGCAACATGTATGCTCATCGCCCAAGCATGCCATCACATTGTTGCGTCGTATCAGTTTTGGAGTCACCATTCCAGTGCCTCCATGCATCTCCACGTGCTATCCAAAAGGCAAGACACACCACTACAGCACCAAGGGCTGTGAATTAAACCTGTACTCTATGAACCAATGTGTTATCTACGCATTAGCTGTTCTGCTCTGGATCTTCCACGAGCGAGGCAACCCAGGTTCTCACCTCCATTATGTTTGCCATTGTCTGGTGAATGTCGAACAAGGGGTTTGTGTGCTGCAACTCCAGTTGTGTTATTGCAGCTACCGAATACATTGCAAGCTGATGCCGCTCGTGAGCATGGCGCCACTTGTTGTCAAGACACCCCCAATTTTTGAACCTCTTGTGGACGGTCTCATGGCGGGCACGGACAACTCCATTGAAACGAGTGCGCTCCAAACAACATGCTGCCTCGCCTCTGTACCCTTTGTCTGTGACGACCTGCTCACCAGGATCCAGTTGCTGTCTGAGGCATTCACGGAAGATGGTGATGTCTGGGTATTCACCACAAACATAGGGTCCCCGCACCCACACAAGATGTCCGGTCTCAATACACACACCAGTTTCGTATCGAAGCCCAGCATGTCTGAATTTGTGAGAGTACCAGAGCTTGTTGAATGGTTTTGGTTCAACGATGCGGAAATCCGTTCCATCAACAGACATGAGCTGCTTTGCATGAGGCTTGGCATTTATTTTTCGATCATTTAGGAGTATCTGCAAGTGCAGGGAACAGGGTTGGAAGAAAGCATCGGAGAGTTGACAACGATGGTGAGTAAGGATGAGGTGTGGAGCAAATTGCAGCAGTCATCAAGGCACATGCATGCCACGGTTGACTTACAATTTTTGTGCTCAACCTGCCCATCCCTTCCAGCATGATCCATGTCCATTTCATCAACGTTTTCCGATCACGGTTGAGTCTCACAGCTAGTGCATCCCATGAGGAGTATTGTTTGAGGAAGGCCATGGCCGAGAGCATGTGTTCCATGCATGCGTTGCTTGGGATAAGGTCATGGTGGACCAGGCCCTCCCACGCCTTTGCTGCCACCGTTGCATTCGTTCCAAATGATGTTTGGAAGGTTCTGTGCATCCAGGGAGGGGGAGGATTGCACTGATCAATTGTCACAGGCCGTCCAAGGAGGTGCATGCCCTCATGGGCGACATTGGATGTAGTGGCGGCTTCTTGCATTGATATTTGTGTGGTTGCATTTGGTGAATGGTGCTGGTGTTGCCTGGTGAGTGGAGTTGTTGTTGGAGATGGCAACAAATGTGTATGGCGTTCGATGCGTGGGGTGCTGTGTTTGATTTTGTTGTGTTCTCCAACTCGCATCTTCCATCGACGCCCTTTCTCGGTGGATCCTGAAGTGCACATCGCGATGTGTTCCATGATCTTGTCTTGGCACAGCAAAACGTTGACACTGTCACAGGGTGAGGCAAACTCGTGGGGATGACATCACACACACCCTCTCCGCGCGTTGTTTGCTGCAAAAAGTGGAGGCGATGGCAAGGATCATGATTTCATATAATGGGCTTCTCGGCCAATCAGATCGATTCGTTTAGGGCTCAAGATACGTCTGAGCTCCTCAATGAATTGCAGGTCAACGTCTGCATAACGGCATTCCATGATTTACAGAATCTTGCGCTTGGTTGTGAACGTGTCTTGGACGCAGTTCACAATATCATGACAAGTTCGATACACAATTCGTTTTGTCAATGGTGTCACAGGATTCAATTCCGTGAAGTCTGGTTTGTAAAAGATCCACAGGAATCGTGGCTTGCGATTTGGGGTGTACCAGGATGACCAGTTATGTATTGATGACCTGTATTGTCAGGACCAGTGTATGCAAGATCCGGTTTTGCTGGTTCGGATTGGCCCTATTGACGGTCACAAGTGCTGCCACGTCGGTGGCACTTCGCGAACAATGGAACGTTTCTGCGCGTTCACAACCACATGAAGGCGCATTCTCCCCCTGTATTTGTTGGTCATTGTCACGGCTATGCGGTTTGGGAAGCAGTGTTCACGATTATATTCGCTTGTTCCCAAGCCATCTCTAAGTGTTTTTGAAGGAGCGACACATGCCCAAGCTACAGTACCCGTACGCACAAGATGGGAATGGGGGCATTCCAGGCATGAAACATACTTGCACATACGGCTGAATGGATGGTGGCATTTGCAACAAACGCAGGGATTCTACGATTATGTACTCACGTTTGGGTGCTGTTCTTTGTCATCCAAGATCTGTGATAAAAGCGGTCTTTCACACTGCAGAAAAGCATGTCTGGCTCCTTCAATGATAGATCCTCCCACTTGTGTCACCTATGGGATTCCTAGTCCTTCCTGTACAGAAAGGATTCATCCAAGAGAGCAGGGGGCACATGATGGCAGCACCAAGATTTATCGTTTGACAATCAGTACATCACATCCATGCTTTGCATGGGTACAAGATAGTTGCAAATCGGTTCTCCTCTGACAGATAGTACCGCCTCTCCCTCTACCTTGCATTCGCAAAATGCCATCTGCGCCTTTTGGGAGAAACAGAATTATGCGCGAGTATGACCCAAGAGTCCAAATCCTGCTTTGTTTGAGCACTTTGGAAGCATAGATGCATCTTTTCGCATTTACCATGCCGATAGAGGGCGATAAATGCATTTGTGTAGATCAAAGCCCCAATAGAGGCACTAGCTATCGCTTGGCACAAATCAATGTGACAATGAAAGTAGCGTACGTGTGAGCGTATCTACAAACACTCTATTGGCGGCGGAAAATTATCGCAAACCGCATTGAGTGATACAAAGGTATTATGAACATACTACACAGAGTGCAATACATCACTTTGCAATCATGCTAGAGTACTCTGAGTACATGTTATGGCATGTCCTGGAATGATGTATGTATGGATTGGTGAAAGGTAGTATTAGTACGAATGAAGAAAAGCGTATTTCGCAACAATGTACTCTCTACCAAACTCAGTATCGTTTTGTTGCTCTCTTTCGCATCGATTGATATACATACAGTCTGTGTCAGTGAATGATTGTCCACACAATCAAAAGAGCACGTTGCAAACAAAAGAATGTGTCATGGTCAACCATCCACAACAAGAATTTTTCCACCACAGATGGGATTGTTCGCAAACTTTACTGTTCACAAACCAGGCATTGTGAGCTTGTGTATGTATGCAAAAACAAAGTTTGGACTGTTCCACAAAGAACAACAATCCACGACAAGAATTTTTCCACCACAGATGGGATTGTTCGCAAACTTTACTGTTCCCAAACCAGGCATTGTGAGTTTGCGTATGTATGCAAAAACAAAGTTTGGACTGTTCCGCAAAGAACAACAATCCACGACAAGAATTTTTCCACCACAGATGGGATTGTTTGCAAACTTTACTGTTCACAAACCAGGCATTGTGAGTTTGCGTATGTATGCAAAAACAAAGTTTGGACTGTTCCGCAAAGAACAACAATCCACGACAAGAATTTTTCCACCACAGATGGGATTGTTCGCAAACTTTACTGTTCACAAACCAGGCATTGTGAGTTTGCGTATGTATGCAAAAACAAAGTTTGGACTGTTCCGCAAAGAACAACAATCCACGACAAGAATTTTTCCACCACAGATGGGATTGTTTGCAAACTTTACTGTTCACAAACCAGGCATTGTGAGTTTGCGTATGTATGCAAAAACAAAGTTTGGACTGTTCCGCAAAGAACAACAATCCACGACAAGAATTTTTCCACCACAGATGGGATTGTTCGCAAACTTTACTGTTCACAAACCAGGCATTGTGAGTTTGCGTATGTATGCGAAAACAAAGTTCGGATTGTTCCGCGAATAATGACGATTGCGTACAAAAAGGCATAAACTTTGTAACCTCGTGATTGTGTGTTTATGGCTGTTTACTCCAGATTGTTTGTCTGTCTGTGTGTCTGTGCTGAACTGCCAGCGTCTGTCAGTTGAGGACACAGTCGGCCCACCCAACCTCCGAAGTTGACACCAACCAAGACAAAAGGGTAGGGATGAACAGGGCTGAGATGTTGCAGGACCTCGGGGTTTGCTCGTTTAGCACAGGATCATCATCCAAGAAAGACCGATTTCGAGCTACAACCATGGCTGCAGAGATGGTTTCTTGTTCTGTGGCTGTTTATGCATATGGCTGTCTGTGTTTGTGTATGTTTGCTTGTGACTACCAAACAATCCACATTTTACTATATTTGTGTCTGTTTGTGTTCTTATACAGCCATAGAGTGCAACAAAAGCCAAAAAGAGGCTTGTCACAATCTGTTGTGCATGGTCTGTTTGTGTATCCATTGATTTGCTTGTCTTTGGCTGTCAGTGTAGCTGCTAATTTTGGAATGGAGGAATAAAGTTACGCAAACATCGTATTTGACGGATAATAAAGTTATGCAAACATCGTAATTGACAGATAATAAAGTTACCCAAACATCGTAATTGGCGGATAATAAAGTTATGCAAACATCGTAATTGGCGGATAATAAAGTTATGCAAACATCGTAATTGACAGATAATAAAGTTACGCAAAGATGGTAATTGGCGGATAATAAAGTTACGCAAACATCGTAATTGACAGATAACAAAGTTACCCAAACATCGGAATTGGCGGATAATAAAGTTACGCAAACATCGTAATTGGCAGAGAATAAAGTTACGCAAACATGGTAATTGGCAGATAGTAAAGTTACACAAACATCGTAATTGACAGATAATAAAGTTACCCAAACATCGTAATTGGCGGATAATAAAGTTACACAAAGATGGTAATTGGCGAATAATAAAGTTATGCAAAGATGGTAATTGGCGAATAATAAAGTTATGCAAAGATGGTAATTGGCGGATAGTAAAGTTACACAAACATCGTAATTGGCAGATAATAAAGTTATGCAAAGATGGTAATTGGCAGATAATAAAGTTACCCAAACATCGTAATTGGCGGATAATAAAGTTACACAAAGATGGTAATTGGCGGATAGTAAAGTTACACAAACATCGTAATTGGCGAATAATAAAGTTATGCAAAGATGGTAATTGGCAGATAATAAAGTTACACAAAGATGGTAATTGGCGGATAGTAAAGTTACACAAACATCGTAATTGGCGAATAATAAAGTTATGCAAACATCGTAATTGGCAGATAATAAAGTTATGCAAAGATGGTAATTAGCGGATAGAAAAGTTACGCAAAGATGGTATTTGGCGAATAATAAAGTTATGCAAAGATGGTAATTGGCAGATAATGAAGTTACGCAAACATCGTAATTGGCGGATAATAAAGTTATGCAAACATCGTAATTGGCGGAAAATAAAGTTGGTGTAAAATTAATCGTTGTTGCAGAATAAAGTTACGTAAAGTTAATCGTTTTCGCTGAGTAAACCTGCGTTAACACAGTTATTATAATCATTGCAGAACAGAGTATACTTTATCACATGGTGGAGCTCAGTGTAGAGTATTGTTTACTCTTTGTCAATGATCAATACATCATGAACGTGCTTTCAACATAGACAGCAGATGACCGGTTCCACTCTGACAGATAGTACTGCCTCTCCCTCTACCTTGTGTTTGCAAAATGCCATCTGCGCCTTTTGGGAGAAACAGAATTATGCGCGAGTATGACCCAAGAGTCCAAATCCTGCTTTGTTTGAGCACTTTGGAAGCATAGATGCCTCTTTTCGCATTTACCATGCCGATAGAGGGCGATAAATGCATTTGTGTACATCAAAGCCCCAATAGAGGCACTAGCTACCGCTTGGCACAATTGCACAATCCCATACATACTCCGCAATGCCGTTTTTGGTTGGTTGTTTGCTTGTTTGTTTGCTTGTTTGTTTGCTTGTTTGTTTGGCATACTCCCTTCATCGCTGTTGGACGATACATGCGCTGTCATGTAGTCCAGGTCGCGGACAATTGTGATGTTGCTCCTCCCTGGACGGGACTATTTCTCCCGTCCTGGAACCAACGAGCATCACGTTACACCAGTACGACTGGTATGTTGCGATTCTTCTATCTACAGATAACAGTGGATTCATCGTTGTTGAGAAGGTCGAGAGGGCGATGTAGGCCTGCCCTCCATGGCAGTAGGGATGGGATGTGATGGTGTTGGAACACTGCTATTTGGCTTTTGTATGGTTGGCTCTGTCTCGGTTCGCGCCAATGCCACCCCTCAAGCACGGAGATGTAGAGGTTTGGGGTTGTTTGGGCATTGCAAATTGGGCAGTCTTCCATCACAAAAACAATCTTGCAGCATTCATCATGCCACGAAAGAAGGAAAATAATCCACGCTTCATGAAGAAGGGTGGGGATGCCAGGCAGCTCATCTACGAGCTTTCAAAGGACAGCACTCTCTGGTTTTGGGAAGCACGCAGACTGCAGCAGCATTTCGCATTTCTGACAAAATACCCATGCAAGAACTTTGCTGCAGGATGGAAGGAGATTAAGTCACAGCTGCTACAAAATAAGATCTTTTTTGGTAAGTTGGAGTGCAACGATGGTGCTGGTCTCTCCGGTGATGTTCATGTGTGTGTGGTGCATCACTTCTCAAACTCTGTTTTTCTTTCCTCACTTCCCTCTCATGAACACCAATCACTCCTTGTTGTGCGCAGACAACGGCAAACTCAATCCTGATGCCAGTGGCAATCTTGGCTTCAACCTGCGCCCATTGGATGCACCAGATGGGTTCGATAATACCAAGCCGTCGAAGACTCCCAACAACGAACAATCTCCTCCCACACACCCAAACACGGCCACTGCCACCTCCAAGGTAGCAGCCAGACCCACATCACGAAAGAACAGCCCCAATCGCACTTCGTGTACTACTGAACTACAAATGGATGATAGTTCGGAATCGTTGAGTCCGGAGAGTTTGGAGAGTTCGCAGTCTGAGAGTGATGATGATGTCTACCATGGTGAAATTGAGGATGTCACTGCCAATTTCACAGAGAATCGCTGCAGCTCACCCACATCACTGATGATCCGAGACCCGCTAAAAGAACGCTTCTCGCAGTTCTTTGGGATGTCCGAGAAGGACAAGGTGAAAGAGTTTTGCACTTTTCCCAAGACTATCGAAGCGTTCCATACATCACAAATTTGGACGCCGGTGGGACAAGCGTATCGCATGCTGGGCATTGACTTCTACCTACCTGCAGCAGCAACACCAACCGATGCTGAGGTGACAATCCAGTACCATGATGTTGATGGAGCACAACGGCCATTTGTGGTGTTGTTGTACACCCCACCCAAAGCGCTTGGTGGACCTGGTGGAGTCGCGCAAGTCCTTGCATCACATCTTGGTGGCTGGTACGGTGACATGGAGCAGAAGAAGCTCGCGCACGAGGGCCAGTGTAAAATCGAGCCCTTCACAGCAGACCGACGGTGCAAAATGTTTGTGCCAATGCCGTTCCCAATCGATACTTGGTTCTGTGCCACTCCTTGTCGCACTGTCAAAGGGGCTGCAATCCTGCGCCACACTGTGAAAGATAACAGTGACCGCGAGCACGAACATCTCATTCTCACTGTTCGTTTGAAGGAGCAAACAACGCGTGTGGGCGTAACATGCCGTTTTTTGGAGGACGACGACGTCCATGCTCATGCGCGGAAACCTGAATCTGTTGGTGCCAACCAAAACCCCCACAGCAGCATCACATTTCCTCACACAAATCTCAGCACCATCACCATTTCCAACACCAACACTCAACACACGGACACGATCCCAACAGCAGCATCCCACTCCAGCAATACTCATCCGCAATGGACCCTTCCACCAGCTACATTGGCAACTCCAGCATCAGCGCCCACACCAGCACCCACACCAGCACCCACACCAGCACCCACACCAGCACCGGCAACAGCTCTGGCAACAGCTCTGGCACCAGTACCAGTACCAGCACCTACGATTGACATGACAGACGTCCACTCTGTCATGTCAGAGGCAACTTCTATTCTGCAGTCAGAGCTGGAAGTGCAAGAAATCCGACTTGCTGCTGCAGAGGCGAAGCTGGCGCTGCAGAGGCGAAGCTGGCGCTCCATCGACAGGAGCGACGAGAGAAGAGGCTCTGCGAAACAGGAGGCCAACCAAGCTCCCCATCGAAGAGACCTTGCCTCCACTATGGTTCGT
Source organism: Craspedostauros australis (assembly GCA_026770025.1). Classification (NCBI taxonomy): domain Eukaryota; phylum Bacillariophyta; class Bacillariophyceae; order Mastogloiales; family Achnanthaceae; genus Craspedostauros; species Craspedostauros australis. Next base: position 470,663 of record JAMXDE010000023.1, read on the forward strand.
TGATCAAAATTTTGGACAATTCTGCTGATGGCAATCACCGTGACGGCCGAGCAATCGACTATGAGGATCTGACACTTGATGGGGAGCTGGGAAACGAGCTCCTCCCATCTCAGATCATCCCAACTGCTGGCACACCTACTGCAGGAGGAGCAAGAGCATCCAACATGCCACCTCCACCAGCACGAGGAGCAGGAGCATCCAATATGCCACCTCCTCCGCCACCACTGATGACAACTGGAGCGGCAGCAGGAGGAGGCCGAGTTTCTGGAATCACACCACCACCACCAGAAACCACAGCAGCAGCAGGAGGAGGACAAATTTCCGGAATCACACCACCACCAGCAACCATAGCAGGAGCAGCAGGAGGACGAGTTTCCGGAATCGCACCGGCAACCACAGCAGGAGCAGAAGCATCCAATATGCTACCTCCTCCACCACCACCACCACCACCACCAGCAACCACAACAGCAACAGGAGGAGACCGAGTTTCTGGAAGCACACCATCACCACCACCACCAGCAACCACAGCAGGAGCAGGAGTATCCAATATGCCACCTCCGCCACCACCACTGATCACAGCTGAAGCAGCAGGACGAGGAGGAGGACAAGTTTCTGGAAATACACCAGCAGCAGCAATCACGGAAGAGACAGAATTGGGACGAGCAGAGAAAGTCGATGGAGAAGTCACCACCATGCATGAGGGCACCGATGGGATCGCTCCAAATGTACCAGGAGATACTGATGACAGCACAGAAAGCCATGGAGAAACTTCAACAGTGCCAACATCAGGATCAGGTGCACAGGCTAATCACAGTAGCAACAGCAGCAGTTGAAAGCCGAATCATCAGGTGAACACGAAAACGGAAGCAGCAGTAGTGGCACCCCAATCGCAGGAGGTGAGGAAAGCACAACAAGCAGACAGCATCTCATACACCTCAGGAAGGAAAGGGCGATGCCATGAAAACACCATGTGGAAGACAGAGAGGACCCCAGCCTGGCACAGTTGCATGGGCACCGTGGAAATGAATAGGAATAATACCGAACAATGTGCGAGTTTGTGTCGCACTACCAACTTTAGCAATCAATTCAGAACAAATCGAAAATCCTGTATTTTCTTCAAAAGTCTGAAACAAGAAGAGGCATATTCTGTGCAACAACGACATTTTGGCATCCCTTGTAGCTTCCCACTGTGTTGTCTACTGTGTACATTGTTCTACTTTGGGTGTAGCATAAGCTAAATGTCCAAAACAAGGCATATTGTCGGATAACTTTGGCAAACTTTGTTTGGTTTACGCAAATTTAGTGAAGTTTCCATACTTCGGATAACCCTCGATTTTCCGTTCTCCCCCCCCCCCCCAAGGTCACACGCAAGGAAAAAGAGGGTTAAGACACTCGGCAGCAACACAAGAAAGCCACCCACAAACATCCACGGAATTGCACGCAATGAAGACAATCTGCCAGTAAAACGACACGCGCTTGGATCAGAGTGAACAACAACAGGAACGAGGCAGACATAATCCAGCTCCCCGATTTTACAAAAACGAAACAACACCACCACACTCTCGCACCCACTCACAGCCAACTCACAGCCAACTCACAGCCAACTCACAGAACCAAGCTGGACTTGGACATGCCAACAAAGCCACAAACTCGCGTCGAATCGAAGCTCCTCATGACAATGACAGATAGCCGCGATGGCGATGGGTCTTCCACGGGCTCAGAAGAACCCGGGGTGGGGATTCTATCTCCGTCTGGCGAGTTTTCAGTATCATCCGCAGACCACCGCAGTTCTTCCGGGATGGGCATCAAGCAGCAGGCCGCCCTCAAGGAACGCCAGACGCTCGCCAAGCAAGAAACAAAGATCATCTGGATCCTGCGCCTTTGCGTTGCCTTCGTCTTCATCGCCATCGCTCTGGCAGCATCGCTCAGTGTGTACCACATCGTTTCGGACAGAGAGAAGGGAGAGTTCAACGATCAGTTCTACTTCCACGCAGCGCGAGTCATCGAGGCGTTCACCATCGCCATCCGCTCCAAGCTGTCCGCCATCGACAGCCTTGCCGTTACCTACACCACCCATGCTCTGTCAAGCGGATCGACCTTCCCCAACGTCACGCTGCCTTACTTCGAATACAGCGGATCCGTCGCACGCGTCGCGGGCGATGCCATCATCATTTATTTCGCGCCGCTCGTCACGGAGGAGACCAAAGATGGATGGCTCTCCTACATCTCGAGCCAACAGGACGAGATGGTGAGGTCCATTCAGAACGAAGAGATAGAGAAACGGATCCAGGATAACATCTACGGCCACGAACACGTGAATGTTTCGTACCCGAGTATCCTGGTGAAGGACTATCTCATCCCGAAGGACGTTATGAATCCGCCAATCGAACCACGGCGACCGGTACGTGATCGCCGCGAGCTGGCGATGAATGCTGGAGCTCGGGTCCATGCTGGCATTGCCTCGACTCCTCTTCATTGACGGCATCTTTGTTGCTTCACTTGTGCACAACCTCTCTGATGCTCTGACCGAATGTATGCACCACTACATTCTGTCAGGACATACTCACACGTCGCCACTCGCATGGTGGTCTGATGCCTACGAATACCATACTTACATATTCCTTCGTAACCGTGTTCGCCGTATTGTATGCTTTGGACAACCACACCTACTCTGAATTCAATCCACATGCAACCGCACTGCACAGCTCAAGGAACCATACTTCCCCGTGTGGCAGGCAACGCCCTTGCTGCCGGAGGCTGTTCAAGTCATTGGGTTGAACCTGGGCCAAACGCCTTTCGCGGAAGGTTCGATCGACGTTGTCTACAATCGTTCACAGGCCTCGCTCGATGTCATGTCCCAGTTGGACAACACACAGGAGGCACATGCTGCCCCCACGTCCATGTACAACCTCTTCCTCCAGCATGGCCAATACCGGCACCGAGCGGAACGCTACAGATTCGATCCTGTGACGTCTCTATCAATGCCAGTATTCGACACGTTCGGGCCAGGGAGGAAGGTTTCTGGCATGCTCTTTACAACCATGTACTGGAATCTCTTCTTGAAGAACATCTTCTCCGACAACGTCAGAGGCTTGCTCTTCGTGCTGACCAATACGCTTGGGCAGCAGGCATCCTATCGAATCGACGGATCAGAGGCAACATTTCTCGGTTTTGGAGATTTTCACAGCTCCAAGTACGACGACATGGTCCGCGAGATCAATGTGGTAGACTACGTGAACAGCAACGCGAACGTCCAAACGAAGACATTCACGGCCGTTGATCTGAGCAATGATTTCATCGACTACAACATCCGGGTGTATCCCACGGACGACTTCAGGGATACTTACATCACCGATGATGCGAAAATCGAGTCTATCACGATCGGGTGCAGCTTCATCGTGGCCATCTTTATCTTCATTGTGTACGATTGTTGCGTGGAACGGCGGCAGCGCATCGTGCTGGATCGCGCCGTGAAATCTACAGCACTGGTATCGACGCTCTTCCCGGAGAACGTCCGCGAACGAGTCATCAACGACGGCGACGGCCACGCGAGAACCGGTCGCAATGGAAAGGCGGCAGCCGATCATGAGAAGGAGACTGCTTTCAAGACATTCAATGTCGCGGCGAACCAAACAATCGGAGGCTCACCAATCGCCGAGAAATTCCCAGAAACCACAGTCTTCTTTGCCGATCTGGCAGGTTTCACCAAGTGGAGTTCCAGCCGAGAGCCAGAGCAGGTGTTCCATCTGTTGGAAACCATGTTCAAGGCATTTGACGCGATCGCATTGAAACGAGGGGTGTTCAAGGTCGAGGTAAGTGCATGCACATGTGAATACTCGTATGGTGACCTCGTGACACATGGATGTCGGCGCGTATGGTTGCTTATGTGCGTATGTGCCCACGTAGGTCCATTTCGATATCTTGGAGAATAATGTTGGCACAGCAGGATCTTCCAACATGTCTCATCGAAACACACAACTCCAGAATACTACTCGTACAAGTGCGGTACTCCGGTAGAATTTCCGAATTACCATTTGACCGTATTACAAACCCCCTGTCACACTCACCCACTTGCTTGCTTTTTTTGGGGGTTGCCTGATCGCTTTGGAATGTCTATCCTCTCGTCTCCAATACTGTCATATGGTATTATACGATAGACCATTGGGGATTGCTACATGGCCGTCACTGGTCTTCCAGGTAAGTCAGCGGTTTGATTTGTCTCGCAGCATTGTCGGTCTGTACGGCAAGGACCTGTATTGAGCATTGCTATCTCTGCCGTGTTTATCTGTTGAAGTCATGATGAGATCTGAAGATCGAATCTCACCTCGTTGCAATGATTACATGTTCCGCAGAACCGCAAAGCGACCACGCCGTGCGAATGGCAAAGTTTGCCAGCGATTGTCTCCACAAGCTTGCGCACATCGTCGACAATCTCGCCGAGCGGCTAGGAGAGGATACCAGCAACCTCACCCTGAGGATCGGCATGCATTCGGGAGGCGTCACGGGCGGTGTGCTGCGAGGAGACAAGTCGCGATTCCAATTGTTTGGCGACACCGTGAACACAGCTTCTCGGATGGAGAGCACTGGAGTCCCGGGCCGCGTCCAAGCATCGCAAACCGCCGCTGATTGTTTGATCATCAATGGAAAGGCAGATTGGTTGAAGGCTCGTGACGTGAAGGTCTTTGCAAAAGGGAAGGGGGAGATGCAGACGTACTGGATACATGCGGATGATCACACCGCGTCGGAAAAATCCAGCGGCCTGACGGCATCGTCGCATCATCAGAGGCAAATCCGGATGGTACAGGAAGCGCCGCAGAAGGCACAGGCGGCAATCGAAGGACCATATCATTCGAAATAGAACACCACGTGCGAGAAAGCCAATTTGAAAGCAAGCAAACATTCACGCAAACGAGGCAAGGGGCCTTCTATCAACCTAGAATACTATTGTGCAACATATGATTGCTCGCACAGCTTAATCCAAAGAGTGCAACACTTCGTTATTCACTCCAAATTGCTCCATTTCTGCATGTTGGTGATGCAAACCAGATTTGGACCCAACATGAGATTTTCTTGCGTTTACGCGGGACTCGGATACTCGTGAATGAATGCCTCCGATCATTGGTTGATTCGAAGAATTCGTCGTGGCGAATCTCATCTCGCTGCGTCGCACAGAACAACCACCACCACACAAAAACCAACAGAACAGAAGAACAACACACACACACGCACACGCAGACACATCAAACAACAAATGACCCACATGCACGCACTTCGGCTCTCACTCTCACAGGCACACAAATGGATTGCGACAACATAACAGCGCTCCGTCCACACCCACCATCCAAGTACGACTATAGTACTGTTTTCATTGCTATTATAGCATTATACAGTAGCACGATACTCTCTGCTCTCTACTCTGCAGCATACGAGTTGGTGCCTACGAAGGCGAGAGACAAAAGAAGATGCCCAAATTGACCATCGCCGAGAAGGCGCAAAAGAAGCTGCTGTTGGAGCAGAAGCGCGAGGCACGGCGGCTCGCGAAGGAGCAGAAGGAGAAAAAGACAGCCAAGGGCGGCAGCACCAATGGCGCATCCAGCAAAGGATCGGCACTTTCTAGCGGGGCTGCAGCCACCATCTCTGGACCCAACTGTTTCCAACTTTTGCCCGATGACTTCGTGCATCACATCTTCAAGTTCCTGTCCGCACGTGACATCGGCGTCATGACCTTCTGCTGCAAGGACTTCTGCCGGCTGCTGATCGATGGGCGATATCCCATCCTCATGTCTCGTTTGCACAGACCCGACAAGGCCATGCAGGGCGCCGTGGGTCGCATCGACCTGTGTGCCAGCCAGGACGACGCCCGCGAGATCGTCAAGCGCTCCTACGGCGGCGGCGAAACCGGTCGTCTCACCGTCAAGATCAAGACGTTGAAGACCTTCGTCAACGAATTCGTATCGTACCTGCGGTTCCTCGATGAAGCGGCGCTGGGATACGCCACGCAGAACTATGGTGGCAAGGAACCTGCGCTGCTCCCGCCATTCGTCAACGGCCGGTTCGTGTCCGTTTCCCCGGAGCACTCCGTCTGTCGCGTCGGCGGCGGAGGCTCGACAGGTGCCGGCGGCTCGGGCATCGCGACATGGGGCGTCGGAAAGCGCGGGCAGCTGGGCCATGGCAGGAGGATGGATCAGCGGGAGCCCAAGATGATTCTCGGTGGCATCGGGTACGGCATTCGTATCGTGCAGGTGTCTGCCGGTGGTGGCATTGTGCGCGTCGCACACACGCTGTTGCTGACATCCACCGGGCGCGTGCTGTCGTTTGGTACTGGTCAGTACGGAGCTCTGGGGCACGGGTACTCTGGTGGAAAGCAGCTGCCCGACGTGCTGAGGCCGCAGTACGTCGATGCGCTCTCGGGCGTCCGCTGCGTCTGCGTCTCGGCAGGTGAACTGCACAGCGCGGCCATCACGACAGACGGAGACTTGTACACCTGGGGCGACGGCTTCTGCGGACAGCTGGGCCACGCCGACAAACGGCCTCAGGTGTCCCCGGTTCAGGTCACGGCTGGGGATCTGGAAGATGAATGCATCGCCATGGTGAGCTGCGGAGCACGTCACACAGTCGCAGTCACGGAGGAGGGCGAGGTCTTCACCTTTGGGCTTGGCCATTTCGGCGTCCTGGGGCGCAGCTTCACCCCCTTCGATCATGACCCGGAGGCAGCCCTCGCAGGGTTTGAGGATGAGATGGAGACGCTCGCGGATCGGGCGAACGCAGAAGAAGCCGATGCACAGGCACCTGCGGCACCGGCAGCTGCGCCTGAACCTGCACAAGAAGTAGCAGAAGCACCACAGCCATCAGCATCTGATGATGGTGGCGCTGACACCGAACCGCCCGTGATGAACGCAGCGCAAGAGCTGATCGCGTACCTGGACCGCATCGCACAGCTGTCGTTGGAGGACTCGAGCGATCAGTGCATCCCGAAGATCATCGACTCCATGAAGACGATCAAGATTGTGGGCGCAAGCGCAGGTCATCGGCACACGCTGTTGCTTGATGAGCATGGTGGTATGTACTCTTGCGGCGCTGGAATCAGCGGCTGTCTCGGTCACGGCGACACCAACCCCACCATGATTCCTATGAGAATTCAGCACTTCGATGATGAACAAATTCGGATTGTGCAAATGAGCGCGGGTGTGGACACCAGCATGGCGGTGACCACCACCGGTGATGTATACGGCTGGGGCAAGCGTGATCGAGGGCGCATTGGACTTGGCACTGAGTGCGATAACGCGCTATTGCCAAGAAGAGTACACGTGGGCACTGCCGATGCGCCGGTCAAGGCGATTGACGTCGAATGCGGATTCGTCCATTCCATCGTGGTCGGTGTTGATGGCACGATCCATGTCTGCGGAGGTGTTGGAGTCTTCGAAGAGCAAGACGGCGCCACCGTGTCTGGTCACCCAACACAGACAGAAGACTTCAACATCTGGCACCGCATCCCCGAGCCGAAAGATGTCATCAAGAAGTCACGATGGAAGAAGTACGGAAAGTACGAGGTGAAGGGAAAGCGACGGATGATGGACGACACCTTCAGTTAGATCAATCCAGAGTATTCTGCTCTGCTCTGCTCTTCTCTACTATTCTGTGGCAATCCACTGTTGTTGACGACAAAATCGTATTGTAAAATATCTAGCTATCTATCGTATAGCATGATATTATCTATTCTACCGTACCATTCATCGCCGGCCTCAGAATGCCACGGAGCACCGGACGTTCTGCACCAAACACGCCCGAACTGCAACGTGCCTGTGCATTTTCATGTGGAGAATCGCGACCATCCTAATCGGATCGCCGCGTCAACGTTATGTGGATGAGGGAAGATACTTTTCTGGGTGTCCATCGGATCTTCAAGCACGTTCCGACCATTGAAATCCAAACTCATCACAATTCTGGCACCGCATGGATCAGCATCCTCCAAAGCGCTCAGGCAGGACCGCGCCAGGTGCCTCCTCATCACAAGCACGTGCACCACTGTTTCTCTACCCATTGAAATCTAAAACGCGAACATCTGGGAAGAGGGGAGACAGAAGAGTCACGACACGGTGCGCAGACAGCGTGTTTGGATTCTGCCTGACAGTTTCAAGCTGCCGATCAACACGGCGTGTCTCCTTTCCAACCTTCCCAGCAAAACGCGTGGAACAGATCAACGCGCTACCACATGCGCTCGGCATCGCTGATGGCGAAATGAGCCATGCTCAACGCCGCGGCAGGCGTGACGACCAAAAGATACGGTAGTGTGTTGAATGACGCCTTCGCTTGCGATGACACCAAGAACCCAATCTGTCTGTGCTCGTTCCCACAAAATCAGCAACAGCGATAAGATCCAACGACCGCCTCACCACCACAATCATCAACACCAACACCAACACCAATCAACATGAGGGCAGTTTTCACTTCGAAGGCATCGCGCGTGATCGGTTCGATGCGCTCACCATCCCATTTGCGCGCATCCGCCAGGACAACCGAAGCGATCCGCGCTCTTTCTGGTTTTGACACTATCGCCCTGCATGGCGGGTACACGCCAGATAAGCAAGGTACGTTCGGGCTCGGCCAAGGTGCGCCTCGCGGCGTCCCCCTGTACCGGACGACCCCCTTCGTGTTCCGCGACACCGAGCATGCGGCCAACCTGTTCGCCTTGAAGGAATTGGGCAACATCTACTCTCGCCTGATGAATCCCACCAATCATGTGCTGGAGAGTCGGTACGCCATGTTGGAAGGCGGCCATCCACTGAGCGCCCTCTCGGTCGCGAGTGGGACGAGCGCCATCTTCTATGCGATTTTGAACTTGGCGTCCGCCGGCGACAACATCGTGAGTTCGTCGGCGTTGTACGGAGGCACGTACACCCAGTTCAACGACATCCTCCCGACCATGGGCATCGAGGTCCGCTTCGTGGATGGGGAAGATCCTGACGCCTTCGCCGCCGCAGCTGACAGCAAGACGCGCGCCTTCTTCTGCGAGTCTGTGGCCAACCCGGCATTGCATGTCACGGACCTGGAAGCCATTTCGAAGGGGGCCAAATCGCTGGGCCTCCCCCTCATCGTGGACTCCACCTTCTCCACACCATACCTGTGCCGACCCTTCGATCATGGGGCGGACATCATCGTCACGTCGTTGACGAAATGGGTCGGAGGGCACGGCACGTGCATCGGCGGAATGATCGTGGACAAAGGAGGATTCAATTGGGCAGGCGGCAACCACCCGCTCTACGACAAGCCCGATGGTTCCTACGGAGGCTTGCGCTGGGGACACGACTTGCCGGAGGAGCTCGCGCCATTGGCTTTCAAACTCCGCGCGCTCACGGTCCCTCTCCGAAACCTGGGCGCGTGCTTGTCGCCGGACAATGCATGGACCATCCTCCAGGGCATCGAGACTCTGAGTCTGCGCATGGAACGTCACTGCGAAAATGGCCTCGCAGTTGCCAAGTATCTCAAGGACCACGACAAGGTCGCCTGGGTGCGTTACCCCGGCCTCGAGGACGACCAGCAGTACGAAAAGAACAAGAAGTACCTCAAGGGCAAGGGTGGCGGCATGGTCGTGTTTGGGTTGAAGACGGGTGATGCGGCAGCCGCCGGCAGAACCTTCATCGAGCACCTGGAACTTTTCAGCCACGTCGCCAATGTCGGCGATGCCAAGTCGCTCGCGATCCACCCAGCGACCACCACGCACAGCCAGCTGAGCGAGGAGGGGCAACTGGCCGCGGGCATTGCACCAGAGATGGTGCGTTTGAGCATCGGCATCGAAAACGTAGATGATATCATCGCGGACTTGGAGCAAGCATTTGCGAACGTCAAGGCTTAATTCGCTGGTCAAATGGCGAGGGATGAGCAGAGAGGCATGAGCCCGCACCAATACCACCGGCGGTAGCGGTAGCACGGGCAAACAGAATACTGCTGCTTCAGCCACTGTCATTTTCGTATCTGTAGTAGCGTCACCAAATATTGTATAGTACAATCCAGTATCGCAAAGTAGTCTCTTAGTAAAATACTGTTGCATGCTTCGACTCCGTATGGCAACGTGTGAGTGTTGAGTGCCATAGGACGGCGGGAATGATTGCGGAACTCTCTACTCGTAGTCCGATGACAACTGTTGTATCATCATATTATATAATATCATAGTTGTCGAGCACTATGACGCGGTAGATTTGTGAAGGACCATGCAACTCTGCAGCCTGATCGCAAGCGCATACGCATCCGCTCGGAAGGAACTGCTGATGTGCCTTCAACTACCGCAATTTTACTCTCCTGTGGTTGCTGTGACCTGGATCTCAATCAAAATCTCTGGTAACGCCATCGGGGACTCCACCGTGGCACGCACCGGCTTGTTGTCCGGGTCAAGCCACGCGGTGTAAATACCATTCATGGTCTCAAAGTCCTTCTCGATGTCCTTCAGCCACACGCTCGCTGTGAGCAGGTTGGACTTGGACGTCCCTGCCTCCGCCAACCCTTCGTCGATCATGGCGAGGACGTTGGCTGTTTGACCTTCGATGTCGGATGCAGCCGTGTCGACTTGGCCGCTCATGTAGACGATGCCGTTGTGGATGACGAGCTTGGACATGGGCGGGTAGTCCGTTCCAATGCGTTGGATGGACATGAGTCTGGTCGTTGCCATGGCTGGCATTGCAGTTTGCGAAGGCATCGGTGCGGATGCTGGCGATGACACCAAGGATGCCAAGGCGCCGCGTCCATGCTTGGCAGCCTGGATGGCTCGGGATGAGGAAAGTCGGCTCAAGAACATGTTCGATTCAAAGGTGTGGACGAGATGGAACGAGGGATCTGCGATGCGATGTAAAACGATACTATGCAATACAATGCGATGCGATACAATGGGATGCGGTGCAATGACTGTTGTGGCTGCAGCCGCCAAACATCATCAAAGAAGGGCAGTATCGCGGACACGATGCAAACGGAATAGGAGATCCTGGTTCGTCGCTTCTTGGCGTTCTTGTTTCAAGAGAAAAGATCCAAAGATATCTATCTTTTGGTGACACGGATCGATTGAGTCGATGTTGGTACATGTCACCAGAACAGACACACAAACGCGCGCCAAGAAGTCTCAACAAATGCTGCGAAAAACAAGAATCTTTCGAAACGGCAACGCGCGACCAGGAAACGGCACAGGTCGGAGCATGATACGAATAAGTCGCGCAGGGCATCGCCAGCTCTCAATACCACGAGCAATAGCAGGGATCGGCGCCTCATCGACTTTTGAACATGTTGCATCAAAGCGCGACCATGTGCGATTCTGAATGACCGATGTCCCGCTGATTTGTTCAGACTCCTGGCCCGTGCCATACTCAGAGCCAAGTTTGCGGAATGTAACAGCTCGCTAACATCCTGTCTTCGCCATGCTATTCTATTTGCCTAGCTCGTCCGAGCACCAACCATACAGTCATTCGCTGGATAAGTCATTGACTAATCCATTGGCTCATGCATGAATTTGATCGACCTGGACATCGCTTTGTGTCGTCATGAATCAAGGGTTACCGTCCATGTTCCTGCTTGAGCTTTGCAATTAGATGGTCCTTGTCTTGCAGTTCCTGCTTTGCCACTTCCAGCTCCCTTGTTTTCTCAGCAAGTTGTTGCATGAGGATCTCGATGGTGATCGCATGGGGAATGTCATTTGTCTCGTCGTTGCTCTGTGTCTCATCCGCAACTGCTGTTCTCGCCCCTTCCTCGGAAGCTGTTGCCTCCGCTGACTTTGCCGTTGCTGTGGTTGTGGCTACGGAGTTCGTCTCTTCTTTCATTTCTACTCCTGGTTCGCCATTTTCCGTGATTGCTAGTGCAAAGGTACCTCTGCCAGAAGCGGACGAAGGAGAAGTACTGCTCGTAGCAGTCGTACTCGTGCTGAAACGATGGACCAAGTCGTAGGCAGTCGGTCGGCGCGATGGGACAGGATCGGTGCATGCCAGGATGGTCTGTGCCAGGACGAGATACTGCTCCTCCAACCACGTGGGGACCTGGCGTCGTTGCCGTAGCTTGAAGAAGTTGTCAAGGCGTTCGTGCTGCGTGTCGAAACAGCAAACCAATTCCAACAGGATGAAGCCGACGCTGAACATGTCGGCGGGTGTTCCGTACGACCGCGACTTCACCTGCTCCGGCGATGCGTATGTTGCCGTGCCAACCCCAGCCGTCAAGGGGCTCGCCGTTGCTTGCTGGTGTGGATTGAGGCGCTGCTGTGCAGTTGGGAAGGCTGCCGCGACGAGCAATGCATCACTCGCGGCCGGCTTTTGCCAGATCTCGTTGGTACCTTGACCGACGTCAGGCATATCTCTACCAATACCTCGTGTCGCTCCGCCTTCATTGTCATGCTCGTCTCCATCTCCCTCGTCTTCATCCTCATCCTCTTCGTCCACGCGGACGATCTTCGGCCCAGACGGGCTATTCATGACATTCGCAAGTTGCTTGCTGAGACCGAAGTCACCGATCTTGATGCTTTTTCCGTCTTCGCCCACGAAGATATTGCTGGGCTTCAGATCACGATGCACGATGTCCTTGGAATGGATGTGCGCTAGACCGCTTGCAATCTGCGAGAAGATGAACAGAGCAGCTGCCACTCTTTCCTTGTGCCCGCCACCGCGCCGCTGTGAGGGCGACCCTGACTTTCGTTGCACCTCGAACTGCGCATTCCTTGCCTCCAGCCAATCCGCAAGAGTCGCGGAATGGCACAGCTCCATTTGGATAAAGAGACAGATCTGGTATCGGTAAGCAGGAGTTCTTGGCGAATTGGTGTTCTTGCGCTGCTTTGATTGAGAGCTGTTGGGATGTGATGGGCGATTCTGCCGAGGAGGAATGCCAACAGGCGTTCCACGTAGACCTGCTGACGAAGCAGATTCGAAGTCAAGGAATTGATTGCCGAATTGTACGTGATCATGACGATAGTTGAAGCATTCACGGCTCTCTTCGCTGTACTCGTCAAAATCACCTTCGAATGAGAATTTTTGCTGTGGTTGTCGTTGACGATGATACTGATGATGTTCATGCTGATACTGGTGTTGATAGAACTGCGATGAAGGCTCTTCGCTCAGGTAAGAATCGGCCGCTGAGGATTCGATGTCCTTGTTGTGGGGTGTATTTGCCAGCATCAGGTGCTGCTGAAGGTCTGTCAAGAGGAGGTGCTGTTGCTGTTGGCGTTGCCACGGTTGCTGCGGTGATTTGATGGTCTTTACGTTGGCGTTCATGTTGATGGTCGTGCCTCCGGTCATCCAACTCGGCTCGAGCCAACTCGTGTAGTACGACACGATGTTGGGATGGTCGTTCACACGCGCAAGACACTGCACCTCGCGAATGACCTTGGATATGGCGTCGTACGAGTATCCCACCGCGTCAAAAGCAACCTTCTTGACAGCGTACTCAGCGCCGTCCAGATGGCTGCGGACGTGAAAGACGGATCCAAATGCCCCAGAGTCGAGCAACCGAATCTGCTCGAATTCTCGTTGGTACCTTGAGAGCGACAATGGGAAGTGTTCCACCTGCCATGGTCTGTTGACGTTGTTGTCGTTGCTGCAGTTCTTCTGGTGGTCGCTACCATGTGTGCCTTCGGGTCGGTGTGCGTTGGGCGGCGTTGCGTCGTAGGCTTGCTGATGGCTGCCATTCTGTGCCCCCGAACTTGTTTGAGAGCTTGCAGGCCATGAACCGTGCCTGCTACGACGATGCTTTGAGGTGGATTGTGATCGCTCCTGCTCTTCCAAGTGAGACCGTATTGATGACGCCAAATCTGATCTTGATGTTGATGCACGAGCTTTGCGACCGAACGGTTCTTCCGTGGGAGACAGCACTTGATCACCCGGCTCTTGCTGACTGGGACTGGCGTTTGTATCAGCTGCAGTGGCATTAACATGCTGTGGAGATAGGACGAGCTCAACCACCACATGTTTGTCTGTGCCCGTACCAAGCTGACCGGCTGTGTGATCAGGAGCTTCCACAACATGTACTTCGTCGTCGATCTCCGCATTATCGTCGCCACCAGCAGCAACAGCACCGCCGTCAACACTATCACCCTCTTCCACTACGAAGGTGGCGCAGCTGGTAGCATGATCTTCCTTTCGTTCGGACTGTCCCGACACCTGTGATGAGTCCTTCGGCAAGTCCAATTGCGACTTGATGGCGAGATGCGTTTGGGGCGCACCCGTCTCATCCGCGCAGGGTGCACTTGGACTGATGCCATCAGGGACCAATCCCAATTCGAACAGGAAATGAATAGACTCCCGATCCAGTATTCCGCGCTCGAACAATTCCAGTACGTGCACGGTGAATGTCTTGGGCGTCGGATCGTGCAATGCACATACCTGAGCCAAAAGCATGAGCAGCAGGATCTGGCGTTCCTGGTCACTGCTGACAACATCGTTTGACGATGATGGATCTTGTTGCTGATTGCGTCCAGTGTCATGTTGTTCTGCCGTGGTTGGAAGGGAAGCGTCCGGCTTGTTTGCGCCCTCGGACGTGAAGACGTGAGCAGCAGAAGGGACGGGGTCTGCGTCAACCTCTTCAGCCTGAGATGAAGATCCCCCTTGTGCCGATTGAGCATGCTGGTCTGATTTGGTAACAGACGTGTGATTCCTTTTCGGCTTCGGGGATTGGCTGCTCTGGCTGCTGCGACTTCCCACGCTTGACGTGAAGAACGGACTGTTCTTCATGAAGCGGCCGTACGGAGATGTGGAAAGCCCCGTCGATGCTTGGGCGGTGCTGGAGCGCGATGATGACCCACTGGACGAGAGAATTGATGATGATGATGACGACGATGATGATGACGATGATGAAACGGACTCCAATGACAATGCTCCACTTGCACGGCCGTGTTGTCGGTGGCCACGATGCCTCAAGCTGTGCTGTCCAATGCGGCTTGGTCCACCGGCTGTGCCATCGATTGTTGACGTCCGACCATCATCAGTGGATACAGCCGTCGGCGCCGTCGCCGCATTGTTGTTCCCAGACGACAAGGCGATCGTCAAGCCGGACCGTTTGGCGTCATTGGAGTCTCCATCGCCACCATTTCGTTCGTGCGGATTCATCGATGCGATGCAAACAACACCGATGGCCGGTGCTGACACTGAGACGGATGCTGATGCTGATGTTGTTGCTGTTCAACGGATACTTTCTCGAACACCACCAATGGAATCATGGAAGTACTCATGCGAGTACAGTATGGTCGCACTCTCCGGAGTCGACCAGAGTATTCTGTGAGTGGGTTGTACTCTGGTGTCGTCGTGATGTTGGCTACGAGCCACGTCCGCTGTCATTCTCTTGTGGTTTCTTTCGTGTGGTTGTTGTTTGTTTTCTGGCGTGACTGCGAGTCGTTGGCATATCTCCAAACGTGGGCATGATATTCCACGTTTCAATCTCATCATCCATGACTGGAGTCGGACTAGATCTGCTTCTTGCTTCGATCCCGGTTTTCAGTCACCAGGACGACGCCCAACCAGTTTTCAGACAAGTCCTTCGCGAAACAATCAATGGCTCAGTACGAGCTTTCTTGCTCGCGCGCGTGCCATCATAAGTCATCAAGAGATGGATCGTCACGATCAACTGCGAACATTTAAGTTGAACGAAACCGTTTCTCACCGGAACCGGACAAACTGAATACGACTAGGCCCAATCCCAGTGCATGTCCAATTGCCCAGAAGAAGAAATGATATTTCCGTTGCGCTCCACAGTCCCTCAATCGCTTCGCACGGCGCAACCAGCGAAGGGATCTTTTTCTACGAAGCGCGATTGTTTCTTGTCGAAATTGTCCCGTGGTCTCGCCATGCAATCACCGTAACCGATCACCATGGTTGTTGCACTTACAGGCAGGTTCGCTCACAGGCACTGAAAGAACAGGCGCCATCACATCGTAAGGCGATGAAGAAGGCACCAAAACAAGGCAGAGAGGAGCACGCGTCAACCAAAGAGGTGGAAGAGAGAAGGCCGCATTCAGCATTGGCGCTTTTCGTGCCAACAACACGTGGGTGAAGAGTCGCTGTCTGTTCACCAACGCGGCAATCTTCCGTTGTCGTGATGCGCGGCTTGGACCTCGCAGTTCCGCGGTATTCTTGTTACTGGTTGACTGTCTGCGTAATTTGTATCCACACGCACAATTGCGCACAACCGCCAACAGGACCACGCAAAAAGCCCCAACAATCACAATCGGATGAATTGCCTCCTGCCGACGAGTGTCAAACCCCCCATAAGATTTACGAGCTTGTGATCATGAGCGACACAGAGACCAACAACAGAGGCAGCCACAACAACAACAACCTCAACAATACCATCACCAAAGAAAGCAGCATGAGCAGCACAAGCAACAACATGGATGATGATCAGAGCTTGCGCCGCGATCAACAGACCGAGGGCAAAGACACCAGCGGTGTCGCAGCTGCACCTCAATCACCATCACCTTCGACGCCTTCAACAACGCCTCCTACGACACCTCCTCAGATGCAGCAAGCAGACGCACGCGAGCATGAAGACAAGGATGATGCTAACAATGAGGACCAAGATGATGGCCGAGACGCCGATGCCAAAAAGGACGAGGACGATGACAAGGGTGAAGGGGCTCGAGTTGACGAAGTAAAACTTGATGACCAAGAAATTGGCTCTGAAAGTCCTGGCAGGATCGGAAGCAACGACGATGATGGCAACGACGACAAGAAGGAGGACGAGGCAGACCAAGATGATGGTGCTAACAACAGCAGAGGCAACGGCGGCGGCGGAAGTGACGATAAGGGAGATGATGGCGACGACGATGACGGCAAAACGCGCGCTGTTGTCGTTGCACCAGCAGCAACCAGTACTGCGGAGGCGGGAGCGGAGACAGATGAAGACGAAAGAGATCGCAAGGTACCTGGGCTTCCCAGACCTCCCAGAGCACACACGGACAGCAGCGACGATGAGGATTTAATGCAGTACGCTGACGGTACACAGGACAGAATGGAAGATTTGAACGACATGGAGAAAAAGCCTGCGGCGACACTTCCCGCGGTGCAACGCCCTTCGCCCATTCGAAGGGTCCAGTCAGAAGACCCACGCAATACATTCCGCAAGACGAGGAAGATTTACAGTCGTCGATTCCATAGGCGCGTATCTGGCGATGAGAATTCGAAGGTTCCTGGCACGGCGGTTGCTGTCGGCTCAATGCCCGAGAAATCTAGATTCTCAAAAAGTTCAGATTCATTCGCAAAGCCATCGCAGTCCTTTATGAGGAGCAGCAGCCTCGACGCGAGCAGTGTGGAAGATACCAGCAGCGAGGACGGGAAGATGGCTGCGCTCAGCGATCACTCGCAAAGGCGATTCGAACAGATCTCCAAGGCTTTGGAGGGGGAACAGTCGGGGCATCTTTCCCACGACACCTCTGCACACAGCGGAAGATCAGCCAGTTACGCCGTCGCTCCCTCGGGGGCGTTGTCAGGGAAGGTCGCTCCTACCACGGCGGCTGTGCGCCCCGGAGCCGTGGCCGTTGGTCTTAGGACTGAGCCCGAAAAGCCACCTGTCCCAGCCTTCGCTTCCATGCCCGCAGCATTGGAGACGGCATCCGCAGAGGTAGAGGCGGCGGCATCCAAGATTTCTGGTATCCCGGATCCCAACAGGAACCGGAAACCAGCAAACATTCCTCGCATGACGGATTTCCGGTACCCTGGTGGAATCAAGGAAGATGTGAACTCCTTGACCATGCCTCCAACTTCAGACGACTCCCCGCAGTACTGGGACACGGGCAGCGCGACCAACCTCAACTCCAAGAGTTCCGTCGATGTGGGCAGCACTCGGCACAGCGTCAGCACTGACGATCTGCTGACAGTCAGCACAACAGATGCCAGCGCCGGCATGGTCACCCAGGTCCCAGGAGCAGGCTTCGCGCAACGCATCGGGATCGTTGATGACGATGACAGCGTGCAGACGGAGATAAAGCCCTTGGAGGGAGAAGACAGAGCAGCAGCGGAGGCTGCGGGGATCTCATTCGACGCAGCGACAGGCCTTCCCACGGTGGTCGCTGAGGAAGCGATGACCGAGGAGGAGATGCGCGAAACCATCCGGCAAGAAGTGCGCATGGAGAACCAACGAGACTCGATGGTCTCCGTCGATCTTATCGTGGCAGAGCCCATCTCTGCGGACTTCGAGACTGAGGAGGAAGTATTCAAGCGCAAGCGCATGTGGATGTGCGGTCTTGTCACCGTGATGGTGCTGGTGGTTATAACCGTGGTGTCTGTCCTCGTCGCCCTTGATGCCAACAACAGCAACGCTTCGGACCAATTGAGAGGCTCCGTGCAGCCCACGAGTACACCGTCGGGCATGCCCAGCCAGGTACCATCCACGGCGCCTTCAAAGGCCCCAACGCGGAAGCCCAGCGCCCAGCCTTCCGCTTTTCCGTCGGTCGCCCCGTCGCTATCTCCAAGCAACGTCCCTACGACTTCAGCGATCCCGTCAGCCGAACCAACGTACAGCTTCGAGCAGAGCGATGAGTTCTTCACCATCCTCGAAGTTCTTGCGCCAACTCTCACCGGCCCGCCGTCGCTCATCGAGTCGTCCGCATTTGGAATCGAAACGAGCGTTCCCCATCAAGCACTGGATTGGATGGCCAATTCTAACCACACTGACATCCTGGCGATCCTTGACGACTACCATCAGGACAACTCAACCCAACTGCTCCAATACTACGCTCTGGTGAGCCTTTACGTATCTGCGGAAGGGCCAAACTGGACTAGGCAATGCAACTTCCTCAGTGACTTGAATGCATGCGATTGGAACAGCAACCGAAACGGCGTCACCTGTGATGAAGGTGGCATCATAACGAGCTTGACTTTCGCTTTCAACAGATTGAAGGGCACAATCGACCAATCTCTCTATCATCTTTCCAACCTCCAAGAGCTTTCTTTTTCCTACGAAACGCTTCGAGGAACCATCTCATCAGGAATTAGCAATCTGGATCAACTGTCCTTCCTCCGGTTGAACAACCTCGAAATGGACGGCGACCTCCCGTCAGAGATCGGGTTGCTGACCAAGCTGGAAGACCTTGACATCTCGGCGGCCCCTTTCACGGGCAATATCCCGACGGAATTTGGTGAGCTGACTTCCCTGCGGCGGCTAGCCATTGCGGGGACCGAATTGACAGGCTGGATCCCTTCCGAAGTGGGCAACTTGACTGCGCTCACTGACATGAGAATGAACACAGTTCCCTTGGATGGACCCCTTCCTTCCACCTTGGGAATGCTAACGGAGCTTCTATCACTTGAAATCGGTTCCACTTCAGTGTCTGGAGCAATCCCGACCGAAGTCGGTGAGCTGACGAAGATGACGAACTTGTTATTCAATAACAACAAACTCGACTTGCCCATCCCATCAACCATCGGGGACATGGTGGGACTTCGCTCTATTGGACTTAGTAACAACAGGATCATTGGCTCCATTCCGACCGAACTTGGAGAATTGAGCCTGCTCACCAGTCTGGCCTTGCAAATCAACACGATCAATGGCAAGATACCTTCCGAACTGGGTCGACTGACGAATTTGAACAATCTCTTGCTCGGGAACAACCGTCTGAGCGGGAACGTGCCACTGGAATTCAAGAATATGACGAGGCTGTCAAGGGTATTCATGGAGAGAAATGATCTCACCGGAACCGTGGATCCCATCTTTTGCACAGGTGCGTTTGCCGGTGTACGTGGATTTGCAGTCGCAGCTGACTGTGCGGGTGCTTCTCCGGAGGTCATCTGCACTTGCTGTGGGTTTTGTGTGTGAGCAGGAACACGAGCAGGAGCAACTTGAATAGCAGCAACAACAATAGCAACAGCAACAGCAACTTGGGGGGTCTGGCACTCTCTGGAGTACCTCACTGCGTGAAGATGAAAGAGGGTTGGAGCGCGTAATTTCAAGTACCACTCGTAGAATTGTCTTATCTGGAGTGTACATGCTCGTATCGTGGTGTGGTGGAGCAAGGCCCTTTCTCGTGATGGTAACACGAAGAGCATTCCATAGTCTGCGACGACAACGGTACTGCTGGAACAACGACCGAGCAGAATGATAGGATGCACTCAACACTGATGAAGCGCACGTACTCTACGAGCTCTAGAGAGAGTATGACAATATCAGTGCTGTTTGATTTCGTTGTAGGTATTCTACCCGTATGGTACAACCTCGGCAAGCATCTTTGTCGCACTTCCTCTGAGCGAAAGAGAGCCATGAATGGGATGGACATGGCGTGGTATTGTTCGCGCGAGCGCATGATCACGAGAGCTAGTCTGGCATGGTCGAACGAGTACAAGTGGAGTAGCGCGTTTCTGCTTGCATCAGTACGCGATGAGATCCGCTCGCTTCAGTTTCGCACAGGACAAGCTTCCCCGATTGCCTCGCTGACCGAAAGAGTGTGGCTGTTGGCATAGTCTGTGCTCAGAGGCAGAGTGGAGAATGTGTGCCGAAGGGGGGTGGCATGGATGAAAGCACCATGCGTTTGGACGGGGCACACGTCGGTACTTCCACCACTTCACTCAAGTATGATAAAATATGTACGAGGAGGTCATGGAGAGGACATGATCCAAGTGGTCTGGTTGTGGTTGTGGTTTGTGGCTGCGCACACCTGAAGGTGCCAACAACGCCAAGAGAAGAGAGACAACGCCACACATGCAAGGTGATGAAGTCGGGGAGGATACTGCGCAGCTTCGTGTGAACCAAGAGCATCTCCTGTCCATGCCGCACATGTGGCTCGCGTTCGCACAGAGAACACGAGTATCAGGAAGTGGTCACAAGGACAAATCATGGAAGGCATTACCTGGAGGAGGGAGAGAAGGCAAAGGTACAAGAAGTTGCGACAGGCTGCGGTCTTGTCATTTATTCTGGATGCCAAGGAGGTGATGGAGGGCGTTGAAGCAGAACTTGTGTGATGGTTCTTCCATGACGTTCGGATTGCATGATCAGCTTCAACCTCGATGAGGAGGATTGTTTCTCACAGGCTGGCTGGAGTTGCTTGTGGCTACGCCGCGACTGCAGGCTGCGCCATCCAACCCCAACGTCCATCTTTGTGAGGAATATGTGCAATCTTCACAAAGCTGCAGCGGAAGCACACATACCTATGACTGGGGAAGAAAGTGCAAATGGCCCCCATCCTATCATGATCGGGCCTCTGGTGAGAGGCGGGAGCCGAGAGGTGGGAGGATGGCACAACACGACGCAATACGAGTACTCGGAGCAATTATCTGGCGGGTGCCTACTCGACAGCTACGCATTGCAACGTGAGTATTGGTGAGACATCGGTGGAGTCACGGAGCGGATACTGTCTATAGACACATCATTTCCCTTGCCCTGTCCGTGTTGATCGATGGAAGCAAACATCCATCAACGCCCCCGCTACGCCACACCACGCCACGCAGCGGATTGATTCGTCGTCAACACACACTATCACCTGTAGAAGAGGGAAGGGCAGAGCAATCTGGGCCATGGATTCTTTGGATACTGGCACAACCTAATCGTGAGCATCGAAATCATCGATGTATCTCTCGAGAGAAGCTCCAGACGCGTCTGAGACAGCGACAACAAAGAATCTTTCTCATCCAGCAACGTCGCAGTTTGACCGAACGATCGAACGAACGGATGGGAGGAAGGAAAGTCCACGATCCCGTTTGCTGTGATTGAGTGTCACTTGCCCAAGGACAGAGAATTTGCTATCCATGGCCGTCCGTCGATCCCGATGGATTCGTTTGCACTTTGACGCTGTCATGTGAGTTCGAGTAGCTTGTCGGCTGACCGTGCCATGTTCTGTCGTCTTGTCCGGCGATGCCTCACGCCTGAGTTGGACACATAGGTCGTGGTAGCTCCTCTAGAGTCGATCCCAGTGCGACTTGAGAGTGCGATTGTGAACCTCCACTCCAGACATGATGCCGGTGCTCTTGTTGCCGATGGAGTCCTCCAATTACTCGTCATTGTGTTATTTCTAGCTTCCACCCTTGGACACTACGACTGCACAATATGACTAGTTTCATTCGTTCATAGTGATCAATACAGGACTCGGTTCCACACGACACAGGCGTCATCAAACAACGAGAAGACAAGACAAGACCAACTGAAAGAGAATTCGGACAAGGAGGACGCACAAACATGCGCAACCGACGTACCACCACTCCACACTCCCTTGAGTTCCCTTCCTTTGTCTCCTTGGCCTTCCGTCCATCCCATCCATCAAAGGAAGCAGCAGCATCAAAGATCCATTGCTGAGAGTGTTCATACCCTCAACCTCCTACGTCGTGTGAGACCAA
This sequence comes from Craspedostauros australis, assembly GCA_026770025.1. Taxonomy (NCBI): domain Eukaryota; phylum Bacillariophyta; class Bacillariophyceae; order Mastogloiales; family Achnanthaceae; genus Craspedostauros; species Craspedostauros australis. The sequence continues at coordinate 492,931 of JAMXDE010000023.1, forward strand.
TCCGCACGCACGGGCACGCACAACGAAACATTGGGTAGTACACGCAGCACCGACCACGCAGCACCGATCAAGCACCAGCAAGGATGGAAGATCCACAGCGGCAGCAACCAGGGCACGAAACGGAGGATGATCGTCGTCGTCGCGAGGAGGAACTTGAACGTCTTCTGCTCGCGCAGGAAGAGGCAGAGGAAGCCGCAGACTTGAGCCATAGTGGTGAAGCAGCAGCGAGAGGCGCTAATGCGCACGTAAACGCGGATGCTGGCGGAGACGACGATCGCCGCATCCAAGAGGGCGAGGACGCCAACCATCACAATCACAATCACAACAACGATGACTTCAACAACTTCGATGACTTCAACAGATTCAACGACGATGATCACGACGATGATGACCACGACCACGATCCGCGATTCCAGGACCATGATGCGAACAGCACCAGGAACGGACTGACCAACAAGATCTCGTACGTCCAGGCCAGTTTGGGAGCGGCCTTGGCGCTGCTGTACTACGCATTGCGATCGCGTCAGCAGTGGTACCTCGCCATGACGTTCCTTGCCAGCTCCAAGCTCACCTACATAGTCTGGGGCAACGCCTTGGTGGCGGTGTGCATCTCGGTCTTCTTCGGCTTTTGCAACTTCTTCCTCAAGGGACTGCGGCTGCCCGAGGCAGAAGGGCTGGGCGACTTCTTCCGCTGGAACATCACCGAAACCTGCCTCGCCCTCACGATGTTCCGCGCATCGCTGGATGTCACAACGGGGTGCCTCTTCGTGGCGCTGATCTGCCTCAAGTGCCTGCATTGGGTGGTCGATCAGCGTGAGGGGCATCTGCGCATGACGGAGGAATCCATCGTCGTGCAACCCAACTCCAAGTGGCCGGCCATCAACGGACCCTTCGTGGGGCTGCTCACCGCCATCATCACGCTTCAGATGGTAGACCTGTGGGCCGTCACGTATTCTGCGCAGCAGGTGCTGGAAAATGGACCCAGCGTGTGGATCCTCTTCGCATTCGAAAGCGCTATTCTGCTGGTCTCTGCCCTTTCCAACATACTTCTCTGGAGCCTCCACCTCCTGGACGGGCTGATCCATTTCATGCACGAAATTACGACAGCGCAACCGACGTCCATGTTCCATCACTTCATCCACCCTTGGAAGGATCACCGCGCGACGCTGGTCTTCGCTGTCGAGGTGCAGGCCCAGGCCGCCAAGTTCGTCTTCTACCTCACCTTCTTCGCCATCGTCTGGGTCACCAACGGCATCCCCCTCAACCTCATCCGCGAGGTCTACAGCAACTTCCGCCTCCTCAAGGAGCGCATAGTCGCATTCGCCAAGTACCGCAAGCTCATGTCGTCGATGAAATCCTTCGACCCACCGACGCAGGAGCAGCTCGACGATGCGGGCAGCATCTGCATCATCTGCCGCGACGAGATGACGGTGCAAAGCTCCAAGTGCCTGCCAGGATGCGGCCACATCTTCCACAAGTCCTGCCTGCGCGAGTGGCTGGTGCAACAGCAATCTTGCCCGACCTGCCGCAGTGACATACCCACGATGCAAGCGCGGCAGCGAACATTCGGCGGCGAGCAGCAGCACCACCAAGGCGATGGAGAAGGGATGGAAGAAGAGAGAGGAGGTGACAACGAAGGCGACGGCGACGGTGAGAATGGCAACGACGAAGCACGTGCCGCCGAAGCCACTTCGGATGTGGACGATGAGCGCCCCATCTCCGACCAGCAAGCCGCGATGGAATATGCCGAGCGCATGCGGTCCGCCGCGACCAGTCTGTTTCCAGCATTTTACAAGAGCCTCCACGATGATGTGAAGGTGTGGCAGGAAGACAGTGGCGTCGTTGTGCAGAAGGTACCATGCGATATGATCGTGCTGGCATTGGAAATGAAACTACGCGAGCGGGCTGGAAATGAAGGTGGAGGGCGGGAAATGATGGTTCGGATACCGGATGGCTGGGTGAAGGAGACGGATGTGCAACGCATTGTGGCTGTGCCGTTGGGTGTGTTGGATGAATGAGCAAAGGTGTAAAGGGCTCTAGAGAGATTAGGGCACATCGCTCTCCAGCAGACTACTCTGTGAGAGGTTGGAAATGGGCACCTGTTCAGAGCATGGCTCCTGTGGAACGAGTTGAGCCTTCGCAACCACCGTACAAACAACCACCAACTCGTAAAGATATAGTAGAGAGAACAGCAGTAGAACAATCGATACACACACAGCACCACTCAGGTGGATTGCTCCAGACAGGAGTGCCGCGCTGTGCGACCGCTTGGATCCACATGCCGATTGCTCAACAAAGGCAAGCTTCAAGATGTCACATAACATAAACAGTTTTGTGTAATATTTGTGATTGCACTTCTACGCTACGTACTGTTTGCCTTTCGACCCGTACTGAGTCACTTCATTGTCCATCTCCATCGAGTGAGATTCCATGCGATAGCTGAAAGACGTCGCGAGGCAAATGCGGGATACCATTCGCCTTGAAGACGCGCAAGTGGATGGTCCATTCGCAGTTGAGAAATCTTGGGTTGAACAGCAATGCCGTATCTTGCGAACATGCAGGATCCGTTGACTGGCGATCGACATCGATGATTGATCATGTTTGCAACACCATCCGTGCCGCGCGCGCCAGATCTATCACGTTCGTGCTCCGGGAATATTTCTCAATGCATCTCAATTGCAGTTCCCATGCGACAGCGCAGCGTGCTGCAATGATCCAATTCGTTCTTCCTCTTTGCATCCATCCATCCATCCATGTGCCCATCCGCGAGTGCATCCAATTCATAATGGCGCTTCGGGCCTCTCCGATTTATTTCTTCCTTCCTTCCTGCACACATGCATATGACCCGCCTGGTCCAGTCGTGACGAACATCAAGTGGTTTAGCAGCATCCAGCTTTGGGTGGCGCATTGGCGGCGGGCGGTGCGCCCAGATTGATCGATCTGGCGCCTTCTTGGGCTTGCGTCGATGGGTCTGCAGATGGTGCGCCCTGGACTCCGCCCTGCGCCGCATTGGGGCGCGCTCCGAATTCATCAATTCTCTTGTGCTTGATGGTGGTGGCCAAGGCTGTGAACATCTGCTCGACGTTGGCACCCGTGAGGGCCGAGGTTTCGAAGAAGGCCACGCCGTACTCTTCCGCGAGCTGCTTGCCCTCATCCTGCGAGACGACTCTGTCGTCGTCCAAATCAGCCTTGTTACCGCACAGGACGATGTCGCAATCGGGTGGCGCTCTGGTCTTGATATCTCTCATCCATCCCATGACGTGATCGAAGGATGGTCTGTTGGAGATATCGTAGGTGAGGACGAAGCCATCGGCACGACCGAAGAAGTTGGATGTGAGAGAACGGAAGCGCTCCTGTCCGGCGGTGTCCCAGAGCTGCAGGCGCATTGGCGCGCCTTCGATCTGTGGGTTGGTGTTTGGAGATGAAGAGATTTATCGACACAGGGAGAGAGAGAGAGAGACCGATGGAGGTAAGTGAGACGTGTGCGAGAGTTGCGACAATGAGAACAAATTTAGCACACACGTGACAATGCATATTCCCGCCTACAAGTACTCCAAGTACTCGAGAGTCCACGTACCTTGACCATCTTGTCGCGGTAATCCACTCCGATGGTTGTGACGAATTTGGTGGAGAAGACGTTCTGATCGAATCTGAGCACCAGGGACGTCTTTCCGCAGGAGGAGTCTCCGACCATGAGTAATCGCACAATGTAGGCACCCTTGGCCCCCAGTTGGAGCGGCCGTGGCTGTTGTGCAGATCCCTGCTGTTGCTGCTGTTCGTATGAGTTGGAGGATGACATGATGGTGCTCGTTCCTTGCTCCTATTGTTTGCTGTTGCTGTTGCTGTTATTTCTGCTGCTGTTGCTGTTGTTGCAAGTGGTGTTGGGAGATGTCGGCTGTGGTTGGTTGCTTCGTTCTGTTTGGTCTGCTATCGAATTCGGCACGTTTGGAGTCGCCGCAATTGAAAGGAGCGAGGAGATGGCAGTGAGTTGGATTGAAGTGATTGCGTGAGTATGGAAGTATGAGGATGAAACAGTCGTTCGAAGCACAGTCGAATGGAATATATGTTGCATAGGTGTGTGTTCCAGTGCAGCGATTATCAGTACACCATGTAGAGCAGAGCAGAGCAAGTGCACTCAGGTAAATCTGCTTGGTGAGGTTCTGAGCATGAGAAAAGGAGGAGTTCGGAGACAGAAAGCCACCAAGCCTGCGCAATCGACGCAATCGACACAACCGACAACAACGGAAGAGCTTCGTGGGCGCGAAGAATTCAGCGTTGGTGGGATCAACACCCTTGGTTGTCTTCTCCATTGTTGTCGTCATTGCTTTTCACTGCTCTTCACCGCCTTTTTGTCACATCTGCGCACCGCAACAAAGATCGCTGCGCTTCATGCCGCGCCTGCCACGCCCGAAATGGCAAATCGTGATGTGCTGCACGATCACGCCTCAACCTTCGCGTGCACGTTGCTGCGACTTTCGCAAGGCCATGGCATGGGAGTGGAGTGGACGCTGACGCTAACGCTTCTGTTTCTCTTGCTGTTGGTCCTGCTCTTGCTCTTGCTGTTGATCTTGGTCTTGACACGGCTGCGGATGCAGTCAACACACTCTTGCTCTTTCGCACTCACCGACGGTTGCTTTCTGGACAGATGACAATGGGGATGCTGTCGATGATGGTTCTGTCGATGATGTCGATGCTGTTGCTGTTGTTGCTGCTGTTGCTGCGGACGATGGCGATGATAGCGACGATGGCGACGATGAGGTGATACAGCAATGCTTCCGCTTCTGGAGAGAGGCTTTCGACTGGGCAGGGACAAGAGACTGTCGTGCTGGTCGCGTCCAATGCTGTCGCTGTTGTCGTCAACGTGACGACAGGTTGTCGTTCTTGTTGACCGTTTCTTCTGTTCTCGTTCATGTGTGTTCTGCTCGTTTTGCTCGTTCTGCTCCGTGCTCGTGCACAACGCAACGAACAAACCAAAGACGGTTGACTCACTCGACAAGATTCGTTGTCCGTTGGGCGCCAAATGAAGAATCTAAATTTATCGCATTGTTACACCTCTCCAACCGCTGTCGCCACAAAATCGTCTCAACGACGTTCCCACCCACATTTCTTTTTGTCGGGACCACTTTCCAGATCCAACCACCACCCCTTTCTTGGTTGACAGCACAGATTGATGTCCACACACCATCTGCCCTCCTGTCATCTTACCACTGCGAGGATGGGCACGCACAAGAAGAGTGCTGTTCTGCCCATCGTTGCTCTCTCGGGCAATCCTGATTGTTGAACGCATGGCCACAGATCAGATCTGCCCGACGGGTGCCATACTTTGTCACCCACTCCATCAAGGAAGCAAGCAACGCAACGCAGCCACCCATCAATGGCACTATCCACAGCACCATCCATGGCGCAGCAAGCACAAGTCCACACTCGCAGTCGCACTCGTGCTCGTACTAGGGCAAGCAATGCATACGCTGGCACAGGCGTAGACATAGACACGCGCTCAGTGACCAACACTGCGCCAAGCCTCGGCAAGTCGACAGAAACAACGTCAGATCGCTTGGATGCGTCGCCAGAAGCACCATCGTCGCTGCAGAAGTCATTGATGACTCGCAATCAAACTCCGGTGTCTGGCCAAATCAATAAAAGCACGAGCAGCAGCATCGAGACGCAAGAACATTGTCACCGTTCCAAAGATGGACAGTGGTACGCCACCTACACGGACATGGTGGATGCCAACAAACGGCATAACGAACAGCTGCTGAAGGCAAAGGGTTTGGATTCGCGATCCTTCCGCGACATGCAGCGCAATGCGAAGAAGCGGGTGGCATCGTCGACGACGGCGGCGACGAAGTCACGGCAAAGCAAACGAATGCAGCGTAAGGAGGAACGGCGTGTCAGCCGTCGATTGGCTCGCAAACCGTGCGAAATCTCCACCGGCGTGGATTTCTTCTTTGATGACAATGAACAAAGGCGCCCGCTCAAATCCAGAGTGAGACCAAAGCGAAAGACGACCAACGCAGGTGCAGATGCAACCAAACTCACGCCATCGCAACGTGAACAGCTGAAACAGATTCCCGAGTGGATCCCCGACATGCACCACTGGTTGCTCCACATCCCCCATGGCAGCGGAAACCGCGTCGTGTCCAAAGACAACGCGCGGCAGGTCATACGACAGGTCACGTCGTTGGCCAACGGCACCGGCATTTCCTATCCTCGCCATTGGGGGCAGGGCGTGGTGTTTCATGCTGGTCGCCGTGTCACGCTGTCGACCGATTTCGACGAACTCTTTCAGCAGGCCCAGAAGATGGAAGACGAGCATGGGAGGGATCGCGGCAACGGTTGGCTGCTGCGGCATCCGATCATGAAGATGAGATTGTACCAATTGCATGTGCTCGAGAATAAGGAGGCAAGTGAAGAGGTATAGAGTAGAGTGGATTAGAGTGGATTATTGTGTGTCGTAGCTCGTCGAGCCGACCCACTCGGTCAGGTGAAGAAGCACCACGAATCTATTGTAGGTACCTACTCAAACTGAAACATTCAACTCGTCCAATATTTTCGAACATGATCATCACATAACATAACATAACATAACATATAATAGGATAATACATTGCCAACCATCAGGCACATGCAACTATTACTACAAAGAACGATGTCGCGAAGTCGCATGTGATCGAAAGCATCATGTGACATCCAATCTGCAAGCACATGGCTCATGTGGATTCATCCTGTTGGATGGAATTTGGCATGACATGGCTGGTCACAAACACGCATCTGGCTTCTCCATTTTCCAAAATTTGAACTTTGATCCACATGGTATCATTCGTGTTTTGAACAATGCACGAACAATCGCCTTTAAACACAGTGATACCTTCATGTTGGTACTGCGCATGGGTGCAAACCAAAAAAGACATCGACCAACAAAGACACAAAACACCAATGCACCTCCGCGGGTTGTGGTGGCGACCTTCACAACGGGAACAATTGTACAACTACGCGACCAACACGAGCAGGGTACCGAAGCTCCCCACACTCATTGGATACAACTCCGCAACACCAACATCAGCAAAGTGCTTCGCTGCGAGTTGCACAATACGAGGACGACTGCTGGAGTTGGGTACTCTCACACAAGTGAAGCCCAGTAGGAGTGGCTCGATCTGAGGAGAAGAGCCAAGTATTGTATTCTACAATATTCTATTCTATAACATAATATTGTACGTACCAATACGTTCGCCCTCTTTCTCGAACGAAGGAAATACTCCACAGGCCACTTGGCCACTCCATAGTCGCAGGCACCAACACTCTGGAGCCACCCTTGGACGGAGCATCGCCCGAACGCACACAAAAACGAAAAGCATCGCGTCGATTCAACATGGGTTGGGGCAGGAAGAGCAAGAGCTCATCGTCGGCTTCGTCCGTCACCAGCAGCCGGCTGAGCAGGAACAGCAGAAGCGGCTCTCTGCACAGCGACGCCAGCAGCTCGGTCGCTGAAGATGACGGCAAGGCGCACATCGCGGTCTGCGCCCGCATCCGCCCGATGGCCGTCAAGGTGCAACGCCAGGGCTTCTTTGAGAACAAAAGCAGCGCCAAGCCGGAGCGCAGCCTCCAACCTCCGTCCGGCCTCAAGGCCCCCACGCCATCCAAGCCGAGCTTCTTCAAGAGGGTCACGCGCAAGGCGCCTCTGCCATCGAAAGGAGACAAGTCGAAGAGCTCCTCGTCAGCATCGGCGGCCAGCAATGACTTTGTGGCGTGGGACGTCAACGCGGAAGGTGACACCGCTTCGCAATCGTCCAAGAGCAACCTCATTCAGGGACGCACACACGCCTACACGCTCGACAGGGTGTACGGCCCGACCTCCACGACGCGTGACATCTACGACAACACCATCCACCAGCTCATCAAGGACGCCATGGAGGGATACCACAGCTCCATTCTCAGCTACGGCCAGACATCGACGGGAAAGACGTTCACCATGTCCGGCACCACCGAATCGCCCGGCCTCATCCCCCTCTCCATCAACGACTGCTTCCGGTACCTCAACGAGATCTCGGAGCAAAGGGAGTACCTCATCCGTCTGAGCTACCTTGAGGTCTACAAGGAGCACATCCGCGATCTTCTGGCGTCCACACCTCAGCCCATCCGTCTGTTTGAGAACAAGACGGACGGGCTCATCATCCGCGGCCTCAAGGAGGAGGTCGTGACGGAGCCCAGCCAGGTCTTTCGTCTTCTCAAGGAGGGCGAGGCACGTCGGCAGGTCAGCGCCACGAGCATGAATCAGCATTCCAGCCGCAGCCACACCCTGGTGCGGCTGTGGATCGAGAGCCACTCGGCAGGTTCGGCATCGAGGGTGTCGTCGCTGACGATGGTGGATCTGGCGGGCAGCGAGTCGGTCCGCTTGAACGGCACGGCACGTCGCGAGGAGGGGCAGTACATCAACAAATCGCTGATGACGTTGGGGCAGGTGGTGCTGAGCCTCAGCGACGGAGCGAAGGGGCATATCCCCTACCGTGACTCCAAGCTCACGCGGTTGCTGCAACCCAGCCTGTCCGGCAATGCTCGCATGGTGCTGCTGTGCTGCATCCATCCCGTCGCTTCGCACTTGGAGGAGTCTCACAACACCTTCAAATTCGCGACGAGAGCCAAGAGGATCAAGCAGAAGGCCGTCATCAACGTGACTGCCGATGACAAGACGCTCCTGCAAACCTACCGCGAAGAGATCGACGATCTGAAGCATCAGCTGATGGAGGCCAAGGAACAGCAGAAGCTGTTGGAAGAGCGCGCCAATGCGTCATCGTCGGTATCATCGGTAGCATCGGACAACCTCAGAGATGCAGAACTCGAGGCGACGGGTGAGATATCGGAGCTGGTGGAGGCCATCAAGAGCATGGAGCGGTTGATCTTGAAATCGAGGCCAGGTGCCTTGGGCGACGCGGCCGACGCTAACGGCTCCAAGACGAGATTGCCTCAGCGCATGGATAGCGACATCAATCTGCTGGCCAATGATGATAGCGAGAGAAACCACAACGCCAGTGGACATGATCCAAATGGTGGTCTTGGGACCAGCGGAGGCAAACGCGTGGAAGAGAAGAGTGACGACCTCCTGGATGATCTACTGGCCGACGGAGATGTACCGCAGACCACCACACCATCGCAAAAGGACGACGAACTGTCGAAGGAGCTCAATCGCATCCGTGGTTTGCTGGGCACTGTGCTGCAGAGGCGCGGAGTTGCCTCCAACGGTCCCGCGACAGCAGGAACGCCAACGAACGGAGCCAACGGCCATCAACGCACCGATGCAGACGCCACGCCCATGGCGTTGCAAAACAAGTTCGATGCCGAGGCCGCCAAGGCTGGAACAGGCGATGGCGTGGAGAGCGAAGAGGTCCAGACGTTGCGGCAACAGCTGATCGAGCAGGAGGCGACGACCAACCTCAGCAAGGCGGATTCCACCTTCTTGCAAGCCCAGCTGAAAGAGAAGGACCAGCTGCTGGAGGAGGTGTCCAAAATACTGGAAGCCCTGGAACAAAGGCAGACAGTGTTAGAGCGAGAGAACATGAAGCTGCGACAGGAGGTGACGCGGATGAAGCAAATGAATCACACCAGAATCCTCGACATATGATGGCGGAGGCGACGATCACGACAACAACGATGAATGACTCTTGTTAAATGAACTGCATATGTACGGTATATTAGATGAAGTACGATTGAAGTACGATTACTCCGATGGGATTTCTCCCACCGTGCCAGCACACGCACGCTGTATCTGTCATTGTCTTTACTTCTTGTGGACACTACTATCCACTGCGTCCCCAAACCGCCTCTTCCTGCTCAACGCCTCCGCTTTCGTAGTTCTAGCTTTCCCGGCTTCGCCATCATCATCGTCGTTGTTGTCGTTGGACACGTTGACGTCATCATCCATCTTCGACTCTAACAATGCCACCATCCTCCCATCGCGATCTTCGACCTGTGCACACCGCAACGGCGTATCACCACTCTTGTTCCGCGTATACGGATTGATCGTATCCAACTCCATCAGATACTCCGCCACCTCCAAGCAATTGTCTTTCACCGCACAGTGTAGCGCTGTATCACCTTCATCGTTCGTCATGCTCACATCTACTTTCACGTTCTTCGATTCAACAAGCGCCTTCATCATCTCCGCTCGCATCTTACCATCATCACTCTCATCATCACTCTCATCCTCGTTCTCAGCCTCGTCTGCGTTTCTACCTGCTCCTTTGCAAATACAGTGCAATGCTGTATCGCCGCTGCTGTTTCGCAATGTGGCATCCACTGAGTCACATCCGATCAGATCCCGAACGACGGAAACATCACCATTCTGGCACGCATGATGGAGGGGCGTGGTCCCATCATGATTCTGAATGTTTGCGATTGATGTGGCATTCTCCATCAGCCGTTGGATGATGCTCACATCATTATCACCAATATCATGATGGTTGTCTTGTTGAACGAAGAGATTAGCGAGGTTGGTTGTGGGAATGATCTGCTGTTGGATGAAGTCGAAGACGTGACGAAGTCTGACGGCGTGGTTGAAGGTGAAGAACATTCTCTCGTTGAAGGCAATGTGAAGGGGCGTGTCGCCGTCATTGTTTTGGATGTTAAGGCTGGCATCGGCCTTGCGTGACTGCAGGAATTCCTCGATAAAGTCTTCGCCTCCTTTCAAGCAGGCGATATGGAGTGGTGTATCCCCGTGGTTGTTTTGGATGTTGAAGATGTCGTCGATGCAGATGTTTGCATTGATGTTGTTGATGTCGCTGTTGCTGCCGATGTCGGTGTTGACGTTGCTGTTGAGCTGGTTGAACTCCATCAACAACCGAAATATGCGCTCAGATGATGATGGTTGATAGCACGCAAGGTGGAACGGTGTATCTCCTCGGTTGTTCTGGGTGCGAAGCTGGATGCTGGTGGAGGTACGATCATGGTTTATCAGAAACTCAACCGCATCCGCCTCCATCCAAGACCTCAGGATGATGTGAAGTGGCGTATCTCCTTGGTTGTTTTGCATGGTGCCGTTGCCATGATCATCAATACCAAGAATGCTATTGATATCGATGCGATGAGACTCCATCAGACACGAAACCGCATCTCTTGTGCCAAAATTGCACACAAGATGTAGCAATGAGTTACCGGCTCGATTTGGTGATATCACCTCAGGACTGGCATCGAGTTCATCTAACTCCAACAAGTACGCGATAATCTCCTTTTCCCCTCCTTGACAGGCATCATGGAGTGGAGTGTTTCCGATTTTGCTTCGAACGTTGACGTTGATATCGACGCCGATCTCATCCGATTCCATCATGTATCTTACTACATCGATGCCGCCGATGGCACATGCGTTATGCAGAGGCGTTTCGCCATGCTTATTCTGTTTGTTGATGTAGGCGTCAACATCGACATGGTCGGATTGTACCAAGCACTCCAGCAAATCGGCTTGTTTGCTTTTGCATGCGTAATGCACCAAGGTGGCGCCTTCATCATTCTCCATGATAAGACGGAGTCGACCAGACCCCAACAAATACTTCGCCATCTCTCCGCTTTCATGTTGGCAGGCAATATGAAGCACTGTCTGGCCGGACATGCCTTTGATATTGCCCTCAGAGCGATGGAAGTCGGTGATGCACTGCGAGAGAACCGTTTTTGCTGAAGGGGAGTGGTTCGACTGTCAAAATCAGCACGAAGAGTATTTGTATAGTACGTATGGTTCCTGTTGATGCGATGCGCTGTGATGTGCGTGACGCGTGTGAGGGATGTGGTTTGAACTGTCCAGGCTGGCGGCTTGATCTACGTACGTACGCCACTGGTCTTGCTCTCCACTCTGCTCAGCTTTGATGATGTTGAGATGCGTTGGATGAGATTTCGTCTGGATTGGCGTTGGGTTCCTCTTCGAAGTGACGTGCGTCCTATTGCATGTAAGTCGCTGATTTTATGATACTGGCACGCCGCGGAAGAGGAAGATGTCAAGCCAGCGGATGTGATCATTGACACTGACTGCTTCCACATGAACAACGTGTGAAACCCACGAAGAAGTCCCTCACATGATGCTCCACGTTGTTCGTGTCGGAGTTGTTGCTGTCAGCTTCGATCAATTCCATTCTTGTCCATGCTCCGGCCCAAAGGTGTGTGCTTGTGGTTGTGGCTGTGGTTGTGTCCTTGACCTCGTCCCTCTTGTCACAACCTGAAGACGGAGTGCAGATCGTATTCGTGTGGTACGGCGATGATCCATGGCGTGGACATGATGGGTGTATGAACTCCACCTCCATCACCATGGCGGCGCCATGGCAACACCGTGAAGAGAACCGCAACGAACGAACGTGGCGATCCTTCCAATCGAGTCATGTTCGGGTTCTGCGATCCACACGATCACATCTGTATCTTTCAAGGCACGACTCGGACGAATAGAGAATGAGGGAAGCGAACTTTTCCTTGTGGCTTTGCGCGTTGGCTGGGACTTCGCGTCACCCGGAAATGGGAAAACCGCACAGAGGATTGCAATTATTGGCGTTGTGTACGCAAGCACACGTAACGCCTGTCGTGCGCCGCCAAGAATGACCACCACACCGCATTTCATCCAAAGAGAGGAGAGCACGACTTCGGAGAGGGCCGGACGACCACAACGGTCCGCTTCCATTTTTCATCTGTATCCAAACCAAACCGACACAAAAGCGCAGTCTCGGCACAGAGTAGGTGGAGTCTATCATCGATAGTATTACAATACCATACAAACACACAGCTCGTACGTGTAGGTCGTGCTCGTTCAAGGCGCGTTAGCACAGATCGTCATCGTGAGGGGGCATCCGCAGAAGGCCAAGAATCCTGTTCGATCCTGATCTCTTCGAGCATTGGTTTTCTCTTGTGAGTGAGCAACGACGGACGAGCGAAGGAACGAGCGAACGCAGCAACACAGAGGGAGGAAATAGATCCATTGCCACCGCCATTCAGGACACTTGGATTGGGGAATCACGAGGATTGACTTGACGTGCCATCGGTTAGCTCGCACGCAATCGCATACGCACCACAGGCAGGCGGCAAGGCACTCGGCTCTGCTCTCGGGACTGCAACACTTGCAAAGGACTACTTGTATCAGCAAGCTGCACGCAACGGCCAACCATGGCATCCTCCGGCAAGGCTGCCAAGGGCAAAGGCAGGGGCAAGGGCAGCGGCAGCAATGACCCCAAGGATCAGAAGCAGCAGCAGCAACCAGGCAAAGCAAAGGAGGTCGAAGAGCCCAAACGCAGCCTCTGGACGTCCACCATCTTCGGGCAGATCGTCTCCGGTCTCTACATCGTCGCTGCGCTGCAGGCCTTCATGTGGTGCCTCCAGGAGGCCTTCAGCATCCGCATGTACGCCATCAACGAGTACGGCAGGATCATCCACGAATTCGACCCCTACTTCAACTACCGCGCCGCCGAGTACCTGTGGCAGCACGGCACGATGAAGTTCTTCCAATGGTTCGACTACCAGTCCTGGTACCCCCTCGGCCGTCCTGTGGGCACCACCATCTACCCTGGCATGCAGTTCACCAGCATGTGGATCAAGATGTTCCTCCTGCCGGATTGGTCCATCAACGACATCTGCTGCTTCGTCCCTGCGTGGTTCGGCTCGCTCGCCACCTTCGCAACGGCCCTGCTCTGCTACGTCTGTGTGCAATCCATCGCGTCCACCGACCCCAAGCGACGCTCCGTGCTGCAGGACATCCCCGTGGTCAGCTACGTCACCGACAAGGCCCTCATCCCGACCCTGCAATTCGTCCAGAAGCAGATCAAGGCGACGTTGGGCACCACTCTGGGCCTGACGCCGTTCCACAAGAACCCGCCGGCGTTGGAATCCGCGGTCTTCACCGCCTTCTTCATGGCCATCGTGCCGGCCCACCTCACGCGATCCATCGGAGGCGGGTATGACAACGAGAGCGTTGCCACCACAGCCATGCAGCTCACGTTCCTGTCCTGGACGGCCGCGTTGTGGGTCCCTGAGGGCCTGCCCACCATCATCGTGTCCGCCATGGCTGGCGTGGCCTACTTCTACATGGTCGCCTCGTGGGGTGGCTACATCTTCGTCATCAACCTCGTCGGCCTCCACGCCGCCTTCCTCGTCTTCTTCCGAAAGACACAGTCGTGGAACAAGATCTACACCTGCTACAGCATCTTCTACGCCATTGGCACCATCCTGGCAATGCAGCTCCCGGTCGTCAACTGGCAGCCGGTCAAGTCCCTGGAGCAGCTGGGGCCATTCTTCGTCTTTGCCGGCATCCAGGTCCTGCAGCTCCTCTTCACGCTGGAGAAGCGCCGACCGGAGCCCAAGAGCTGGGCGGATCGCTGGAATTTCCGCCTCGCCGTCCTCGTCGGCTGCGCCGTGGCGGCATCGCCCATCGTCTTCTACCTCTACTCGACCGGATTCTTTGGACCGCTCTCCTCGCGCGTCCGTGGCCTCTTCGTGAAGCACACCAAGACAGGCAACCCCTTGGTGGACAGCGTCGCCGAGCATCAGGCCGCGTCGCCGGAGGCCTACTACCAGTACCTCAACATCGTCCGAACCTTGGCTCCGTACGGATTCGCCATCGTGGCCTTCATCGGTTGCACTCCCTCCAGCTCCTTCCTGATCCTGTACGGATTGACCACGTACTACTTCTCCAACAAGATGAACCGACTGGTCCTCTTGACGGGACCAATCGCCAGTATTTGCGCAGGCATCGCATGCGGTTTCGTCTGGTCATGGATGGCAAGCTCTATCTTCGGTGATGACGACCGCCCCTCCATCCACCATCTCCTGAGCGAGAATTCTGGCGACGAAGCGGACAGCGCTGATCCATCGAAGAAGAAGGGCAGCAAGTCGGACAAAGCGCGTGGTGATTCCAAAACCGGAGGCGCAGCATCGGAAGAAAACGACGCAGACTCGGAGAAGCCAAAGGCCACAATCGATTGGGGTGATCCAATTTGGAGCCGCATCATCCGGTTGGTGATCGCTGCCTTCTTGCTGATGAATGCCTACCCCGTGGCTCAAGAGTTCCACAAAATCTGCCACAAGATGGCAACCCAGCTCAGCCACCCGACGATCATCGTCAAGGGCCGCAACTCCAGGACAGGCGAGGACGTCATCGTGGACGACTATCGCGAGGCTTACCTGTGGCTCAATAGGAACACGCCAGAGGACGCCCGCGTCATGGCATGGTGGGATTACGGATACCAAATCACCGGCATCGCCAACCGCACCACCATTGCCGATGGTAACACCTGGAACCACGAACACATCGCGCTGCTTGGACGTGCACTGACCAGCTCCGAAAAGGAAGGTCACCGCATCGCCCGCCACATGGCCGATTACGTCCTCGTCTGGGCGGGCGGCGGCGGTGATGACTTGGCGAAGAGCCCGCATTTGCGACGCATCGCCAACTCCGTCTACCACGGTCTCTGCCACGAACCAACCTGCCGCGGTTTCGGTTTCATCGCGCGTGGACAACCAAGCCCACCTTTGCGCCAGTCTCTGCTGTATACCTTGCACAGCCATGGAATCGCACCCAACGTGAAAGCTGACCCACAACGCTTCCGCGAGGTGTTCCGCTCCAAGTACGGCAAGGTCCGCATCTTCAAGGTGCTCAAGGTCTCGCAAGAATCCAAGCAGTGGGTGCTGGACAATCGCAAGTGCGACGCGCCCGGATCGTGGTACTGTCCAGGCCAGTACCCACCAGCGCTGCAGAAAGTTCTGAACCAGAAGCGTGACTTCGTGCAGTTGGAGGACTTTAACAAGGGAACCGCTGGCGGTGACTCCGAGTACCAGCAGCAGTACTTCGAGAACTTGAACAAGCCCAAGAAGTCTCGACAGTCACAGGATAACTCGCGCAAGGCCGAGGCCAAGAAGAAGGTCGAGCGCACCCTCGTGGATGGCAAGGAGCACATGAAGATCGACGTGCCGCGATTCGCGAATGAACAAAAGATCGAGGAGCTCAACGCCAAGTGGGAGAACTCGGAGATGACCAGCGCCATGTTCCAGATGATCTCCAACGGCCAAGTGGAGCAATTCGCCCAGACAATCCTGTCGTATCCTGAAACCGCGCACATCCGCGCTGAGGACGGACGTGGCCCGATGTGGTGGGCACACGAATTCAACCGCCCTGTCATGGTTCAGATCCTGGAAGCCGCCGGTGTTACGGCGACGAGGAAAGACAAGGATGGGATCACGCCCACGGACGTCTCCAATATCAAGAAATGAACAAACAAAAATAAATAAACAAACAAAATGGTCGATAACCTCGAATGTTTATGGTACATGCGCATTCGTACAGGATGGATTACTCTGTTCGCAGAGAATATAATGGAGTGCTCGGCTATATTGCATCTACTGCCGTCCTCTCTCCGCAGACAATTTGAAGCTGTACCTATGGAGGGCCACAACGAGGACAGGCACAGCACTAGCTTGATCCAAACGGCCACCATGATGATCCCGTTTGTTGTTGCTGTTGCTGCGAAGTGCTTGATGATGATCCTTCCGTGGAGAATGTGGTCTCAGTCGCATACGGATCGAATCCACCCGGCGACGACGGCGTTTGTGGAGCTGAAGTGGAAGGCGGTGGCGAGGATGGTGCACTGGGTGGCGGCAACCCTGGCGCACGAGCACTGCCCGCAGACGAAGGAAAGAGACCACCCGCCGTCGGAGGCGCGGTCGGATCCATCTGCTGCGCCGCCAGCATGTCATCTGCCGACGGCGGTGCCATCATGCGCGTCATCATGATGCCCATGCCTTCGATCAATGCCAGCAGCACTCCTCCCACCAAGGCTGCGCTCGCCATCGCACGTGGACCCGCACGGCCTGCAAGAACACCGCCCGTCGCGGCGCCGCTGACGATGGAGTTCCACGGATCCTCCTTCTGCCGGATCGCTGTCAACGAGCAATCGCAGCACGCGAAGAGGCCGCCCCATATCGCGAACTGTCCACCCAGCACCGGCGCTCTGGCTTGCACGGCGCTGAAGGAACCGTTCAGCCGCGCGCCGCTCGGAGCCAAGCGGGCTCCCTTGATGGCGTGCCAGATGCCGCCGCCGATGTTGCCCATGCAGAACGCGCCACCCACGTCATCCACGATGCGCCATGGGCATGGCTCTCTATCTGCCAGTCCGGATTGTCGTGGCATTCTCTCGTCACGCCTCTGGTCTGCTCTGCTCTGCTGCGATCTGTGCCTGGGAGGACTGAGGTGTTGGTGGAATTCGTTGAGGTGGAATTGGAAATGAATGTCATGTGGCACTGGTGGTCGTGCATGCATGGTTGTGGATTGCACCTCGGGGGAGAATAGGAGCCCGATCAGTGAGTCGACCTGCACTCCGTTATTGGCGTCTATAAACTTTATCTTGGATATCCCAACCAAGCACATATTCGTAATCCTTGCAGGTCTAATACAAATAATTAACCGATGGATTTTTTAGTTAGATCCTATTTTAAGTTTTATGCATATTCAAAGGTTTTGGGAAGTCGTATGGGTCGATCCCCGTAAAATTCCTAGTTGTTTCGCAGAAAGTTCGATTATGTTCTCATGCATTTATCGTATGTCACCCAGTCATGGAATAGGCGCCGGGATTGTCGTTCGTTTGGTACGCGTTAAATACACGTTAGCATCTGCGACATGATCTCGCATTTTGCTCGTCACAACACACATGACACAAAACACATCACACAAAACACAAAACACATCACACAAAACACATCACACATCCAACATCATCGTCATCCGCTCACAACTTCGGAAATCATCGCCACTCTTTCGCTCCATTTCACAACTTTCCTCGCCAATGCCATGCGCACTCGCTGTTGTGTTCCATGCTTGTGCTCGCTCTAGTAGTGTAGTAGTAGTAGTAGTTGTTGGTGTTGGTGTTGGTGTTGGTGTTGTTGTCAACAAATGGTCGACCTTGCATTGTATGCTCTCCGTCGTCACTTCGTCTCATACCAGTGCAGTTCATGACATCCAACCAAGTATCAACTATACCCTACACCAACAACTACAACATGCCTCTCTCCACCACCGCCAAGGCCAAGGATGCCAATCCCTCCCCCTGTAAGAAACCGCGTTCTACTTACCCTGTATCTGCTCCTCCTGTTGACTCCAAGGGAAACTTGCTCCCTACCGCGGAGCAACTGTTGCCTGACAAGCCGTCCGCTGCGTTGAGGAAGCCAACCACCATCACGCGAGTGATCGATGTGAAGCCGATGCATGCAGCAGATGGCGGCCTCGTCCCGAACAGTACGCATGTGCATGCTCGCGAGCTGCACGTGTTCGTACACATCCTCGATGACAACGGAGGTGTCTACGACAACTCCAACGTCAGGGTGCGCTCGGAAGGACGAGGTGTCGGGGATGGCACGTTGGTGAGCGTTATCGTGAACGCGCCACCCCCTACTGTGCCTGATGTTGCTCCGCCTGTCGAGCCTACCCCGCCAGCGAGGCTTCCCCGGCGCTGCAATACTGCTGTTGCTGGTGGCTATGCAGATGCCTCTGGCGATAGCGACAGCACATACAACGACAACGGCAAGAAGGAACGAGCGCGTGCCAGCAGGAACAGGAGAGGAGGTCAGTTCGGGTATGATCTGGAAGAGGCGGGAAACTGGAGGCGGCCTGCTGTGATTCGTGTGATGGAGGAGCTCACGGATCACTTCGATGTCAACACGTTTACTTCCATGCCTCCCAAGGGATTTGTGCTTGGCTGCAATTGCGACAGGCACACATGGTGGAATGTAACACGTGTGTGGGTCAACGTGGCTTCCGCGCTCTGGGGTGTGTTGCTCCCTCAGGAGGCTCTGCCAACTCGCCAGATGCAACAGGTGGTGGAGTTTGTTCGTGCTTGCGTGGACCTGCCACCGCCTAGCCTGGGTCCAAATCTATACACCCTATGTGTGAGGGGAGAAAAGACACTGGCCAACGCTGCTAGAGCTGTGCTCGCTACATCTACGTCATTCACTAATAGCTCTGCAATTCTGTCTCGTCACATGGACAGTTTGCTGGAGGAACAACGTATTCGTGTCGAGCCCGGACGCGCTACAATGACCCGCAGTCAACTAACAACCTTGCGCCACGCCTTTGACATGTTCAGCTGTGGCAGACTCATCCCACCACGAGTTCTCCAATACCGTGTGCGTGCTTGCAACCTGTCTGGCGTAGTGTCCTTCCTCATGACAACAACAACATATAAGGCAGGGTTGAGTCACACAGTACAGTATGGCGGTGTCAATTTTGAAAATGTTCCGGTGTTCGATCGTGGAAGCACCACCATCCGAGACTTATTCGGCATGTACTTGTCCACTACCAACAAGCCAGTGGGAAGGCCCGCCTTCACCACCATTACTAACCTACTCACACGCAAAAGCAAGATCAAGACGGGCCTTTCTTCCTTCGAGAGTTACTTCTGGATGGCCACGGAGAAACTCAAACAGGCAATTTCGCGCCTAGTAGACCTGCTGAAGGCTAAGTATGAAGCAGACAAGGAGGAACAAAACAATGCCAATGACGAGAGCGACAGCGACAGCGACAACGACGAGCCAGATGACGTCATCTCTCCACATGTGCGCACAGCCGATTCTCTCTTGCATGCACTCGAACTGCTTGTTGTGTTCCTCAAATGGGAGTTCACCGCCTCCCACATGCAGCTTGAGTGTGACGATCCAATGCACTCGGCCGCGTTCGCTCTCACCACCAAAAAGGAGAAGAAGAAGGCAACATCCACACCAACCAACCAACGCAAACCACGCACCAACAAGCACAAACGCACGAAGAACACTCTCAAAAGCGACACGCCAACCATCACTATCAGCACAAAACTGAATAGTGCTAAGTATGTTACTCCCGTAGCCCCCACTATCTATAAATTTCACTTGTGTTCGGATCAGCAATCGCATCGCCTGTAGCTCAACGGTAGAGCACCAGTAATTCTAACTGAGGTTCCGGGTTCGAATCCCGGCATGGTACTTTGCTTTTGCTCACCCCTTGTGATTTTTCGATAGTGCTCTAATAATCACAATTGACATTCCTCCCACCACCACAACCGAACAACCACGTAAAGTATGCAACCGTTGTGGCACAGCAATGCGATTTGTGAATGATCGTTTTGTCCCATTCGTCGAAATGCTTAAGGACAACGAACTCGCAGAACACAAGGACGAATTGCAATCAATGCTTGCGGCAGCGCCAGGATTCGCTGATGAAATCATTAATTACATGGCTCACAAAGTGCGTGCAAAAGTTCAATTCGGACAAATCGCCTTTTATCAATCGGAACTCAACAACAAGCCTGAAAGAGCCTATGTGGTACTCGACCATAAGCAAAAAATTCTACCAACAGGCCAAGGCGAAGCCCAACAAGAATATTGGGGGAAGAAGGTGATGTCACTGCTTGGGGCAATGGTCATCACGTGTCGCAACGACATTTTTACTTATCGGTTCATCGACATTGTGGTCGATGGAAGACCGACGCAAGACACACTTCAAGTTGGTGGACTGCTTGACATCGTGCAAAAAAAGGTCAAAGACATTCTCCCATCCGTGACTGAGATCATCCTACAGAGCGATAACGCGTGTTGCTTCGCCAGTCACGAGCACATTGCGCTCATCACATTGGTACTCAACAAGAACCTTGCGACACGAAAGGCGGCCAAAATCATCGCGTGGATCTACACAGAGGCCCAAACCGGTAAGAGCATGCTGGACACCCACTTCGCGTACATCACCCGTGTACTGCGAAAATACGTGCAAAGTGGACGTGACATCAAGACCCCGTTCCAAGTCTTCCTCGCGCTCCAAGCAGGTAACATCGCAGGTACGACAACGGTACTGGTCAACGCAGAGACCATCGAAGGCAACATCACCACGCTTCCTGGCGCACCAAAACGACGATTCCGCGCGAACGGACAACAGGTACGTCAGACTCACGAGGTGAAGTATGACGATGACCAGGCGCGGTTGGTGGCTGCATCTGGCATCACGGAAGACGTCGTGGTCAAGAGCGCTGAATGGGAAGGGTGGATCATCAACCAGCTGGGCGTTGCCGATGTTCACACACACAAGTCCGACAAGCTGCCGATAACGTCCGAATCGTTCAGGAAGACGGACAAGACGCGAAAACTCGGGCGCACCGCGGCAGAGAGCAAGGCGCTGGTGTTCGACAAGGCCATCCAAGACGGACAACAACACCTGCCATCCGATCACACCGCGAAGTTGCGCGACTAGACCGCAGAAACCGAACACCCACCACTCGCAGTCCAAGGCTGGGCCAGCAAAACTACGCGCAAACCAGCGGATCTGCCAGACTACATCACGGACAAATTGAAGGACATCAGTGAAGCGTCCGCGAAGGATCCGAAAAACAGACCATCCGAACACGAAGCACACGAACAATTGATGGCGGACGAAAAAGCAAAAACTGACTGGTACGTGCAACTGCACGCAAATCCCATGCGCGTCAAAGCGTCGCTGTCTGCAGCGTACAACGCCAAGCAACGCAAACAAAAGAAGGAGGCTGCCCTCATCAAGACAGACACCAACACAACAAGCAAAGCAACAGCAACAGCAACAGCACCTGCAATCGTGGCGACCCACAATGCGCCAGCTGCAACAGAGGAGGAACGAAGAGAAGAAGAGTTGCAGAGAGAGGAAGAGGAATGGGAGAATCAGAGGTGGTGTGATGCTCACACAATGAAGGTCCATGCAGAAAGTGAGGCTGTGTTGGGTGATGAGACGAAAATTTTGTCAGGGGTGTGCTTCGCCGCGATAACACGAGTTGTGGAGTTTTGTGGGTGCCTGGTCATGCTACTTAATCGAGTCTAGAGTCCATCCAAAAAAACACATCAAAAATCTGCTTACCATGCTATATCTCAACAACACATCACTTACAATTGAAGATAAACATTGTGTTCAGACGCCTGACTATCTGTTAATCAGAATATTGAAGTTTAATTGATATTGAAGCTGTTTTTATTTTCATGTTGATCCACCACACAATTGTGTGGTGGATTCAAAAAATTCTCGATCAAGCAATGTTGCCCTCCTCTCAGCACCCATGATCATCATCATCCTCCTGGTATTTTGATAAACTGCGCACCACAATGGCTTGGTATACTCCCCATCTATCCACTCCATAAAGCTGGGCCACAGATACCCACATGACATGGCCCAAAGTGTCCCTGCAGTGAAAAAGAACGTTGTCAAAAAACCGATTGCAATCCGGATGCGGTATGGATACGGATCCATACCGCATCCTTACGATCCTTGCAGCCCATCCACATGGTCCTCGTGCATTCTCACACTCCCTGGCGACACGCTGAAGCATCCAGAATGGGCTGGGAATGTGTGCACCCAAAGATACAGCTCCATTTGGTGATGCCATTGGTTTTTGGGGGGCACCCACCAACAACAACCATTCGTCGGATATGGTGGGGTGCCGCCTCTTGTAGGCCGTCTCCGCGGCGCAAACTTCGCGAGGTGAATCTTCCATTGATTCCGCACGCATCTTGTATGGGTGGCTTGGCAATTGTGTGAGTTGGCGATGGTGCCCTGCACAGCCAAAGCCACATGATGGAAACCCCCACAACACACCGCGAAAATTGTTTGCCCTCCACCTTTTCCTCCGCGCGGACGGCTTCCCAGTCCTCCCCGAGCCTGAAACTTCGTGGGCATCTTGGTTGTGGCCTCCGGAGCCATCCTGTCCATCCATAGGCGTTGGCGTGGGCTGTGGATGGAGTACACCGGCCATATGCAACGAGGAAATCTGGCGCGAAATTGTGACGTTTGATCTGGGGACTGCGATGGCCCCAAATCAAGCGCACTCGCGGCCCCCTCTCGTCCACCCACCAACGGTTGCATTGCGGTGACGGTGATGCGCTTGGATTTGTCATTGGACTGCTGGTTGGTGCGGCGCATTGATTGCCGTTGGACGGCCATTGTGGCGTTTTTTGGTGTTTTGCCATTGTCATGTTGTTGGTTTTTGGAGTTTGGCACTCTCAACCAGTCGGACATACTGGGGGATAAGGTAATTGCAAACACCTAACCAAATGCACGAAAGAAGCATGACACAAAACACTTCCGGAGTACCAATGCAACTCGACCATTCCGTCACGACGAAACGTTGCTCATGCTGCTTCACATCGTGCTATGATTGGTGGTTCATGACGCAGCAGCCAGTCTGGTGACGTACATGACGGATCAGACAAGCACAGGGTAGAATGGATGCAAATGCGCACTCGCCGCTTCTCCCAAAACTCTACAACTAGTGCTATCGTGGACGGGGTGTTGGATGGTCTGATCGGAACACCTCAAAGAGAGACCAAACAATTCAAAATGGGAACAACGTCGCTGAAACGAAGAACAGCAAAGGGTTAAATTGGATCGATGTAGTCGTAGGCGAAAGGCTGAAACCCGAGAGAGATCGAAAATTGCGCATATCCATCGGTCCGTAAAACTTAAAATAGGATCTAACTCAAAAATGTAATGGTTAATTATTTGTATTAGACCTACAGGGATTACGAATATGTTCTTGGTTGGGATATCCAAGCTAAAATTTCTGGAGGCCAATAACGGAGTGCAGGTCGACTCACTGATCGGGCTCATATCCATCGGTCCGTAAAACTTAAAATAGGATCTAACTCAAAAATGTAATGGTTAATTATTTGTATTAGACCTACAGGGATTACGAATATGTTCTTGGTTGGGATATCCAAGCTAAAATTTCTGGAGGCCAATAACGGAGTGCAGGTCGACTCACTGATCGGGCTCATAGTAGCAGGATCGCCATTGCTTGGAAACACGCAAAACGAGAACAAGTTGCTGATTGGATGAAGAACACTCGGACGACGGAAAGGCAGGAGCGAACAGTTTCCCTCGTTTGTTCTTTCCCGCGATCCCTGCAATCACGCAGTCCCACAATCTGAACAAGAGAGGGTTGGACATCAGCCCACAAATTCGTGTGGGGCGTGGGTGGCTATTTGCGACCTCACAACCTCACAATCTCACAATAATAATAATAGTAATCATAGCTCACAAGGTCACAACTTCGAAGTGTCAAATGCACAGATAACCACTATGCTACTATGTGTACACATAGTAGCATAGTGGTTATCTGTGCATTTGACACGAAGGCCGTACTTTCACACAAATCAAACCGTCTTGACCCCCATCACGCACATGCTTGCACTGCCGCAACCAATCTCTCTCCCTTTGCGCACCATACATCAAGCAACCGAAGTCTTGCCCATGCCGATCAAGATCAACCAGGCCGATGTCCTCATCACCAGCTCGGCGCAGGAGCCGTCCAGGCCACGTGTTCCAAGAACGATGGGGATGGCCATGCTGATGGCGGATGCCATTGTGGAAACGAAGGAGATCGATGCGAATCATATCCACAAGGTCTGGCCAAGCGTACGCCTCATCACGACCAACGTTCATCGTCGTGGTGGCAGGTTCCTCCGATTCGCAGAGGCGATGGATTGTTGGGTGGAGGTGGATCCTGACGCAGGATGCATGTTCGTTTTCCGCATGCTCATCAAGAATCATGCTCGCAGGAATCGTGACATGTCAAGCCGCGCCTCTCGATGACGGTCCGCCGTACGAGTATCAGCACAGCAGAGTCCACCGCATGCAATCGGGAAAACTGCAACGAAGTGCGAGTGTGATATCATATGATGCGGTGCATAGCTCATACACTCCACTGCTCATACGAGTACCATGCTCTCGCTGCTGCTGCTGCTGCTGCTGTCATCACGAACTGCGAGAGACAAGACCTACCAAGCCAGTCTTCTAGGGAGGGGGCTCCGACATTGGTTGATGAGTCGTTGCAGACCCAATGCGACAACCGCAGTCGTCGTACAGAAACAAGGCGCAACCATGTGCATGCATATCAGCGCACAGAGGTCAGGACGCGCAGGCGCGACACCCGACTCTTCCCGCAACAATCGCATCATGCAGTGTGCATGTACATGTACATATGTCACTGGGGATGCAGTGTCAAAGCAGATGATTGAAAGCTATTTTGATACATACTATTCTATTCTATTTCTCTGTGATATCTTTTATACACAGTATTCTTGGGGAGCCACAGATCAGCAAGAAAATCCCAGCAAACGAGACCGTACCGGCATGAGGACCCATCCAGACTCTCCAGAGAGAGAAGAGAGAGACCATGGTGAGGCACGGCACTATATTGGTGCATACGAGTAAGACCATAAAAGCCACGCTGGTTACATACTCGTACCATGCCTACGCATATGCAACCACTCACGCATTTGTGTGTGGCAATGCTGTGATGGCAGTTCGCGAAACCGTCGTCGTTAGCTTGTCGCTCCGTTGTACCTCTCGGCAAGGATGCGGCAGAAGCTTTCATCAATCCATGCTCTGTTGCGCGTGAATATGTACATGATTCTTCCGCTCATACACGTACTCTCCAAAGTGGTTGGCTGAAGACGACATGGTGCATCTCCACTCGAGAGCGGTAGCCCGTTCGTGACGGTTGGTCTCTCAGGGAGCAGACCTGCCTGGAATCCTGGGGGAATGACTGGCTTCTCGCGTCACGGCTGAACGGGAGTGTCGCCATCGTCTGTTGCATCCTTCTGGACCAAGGCACTCGTACTCTGTGATTGTCATCTCCGCGTGTTTGGCGCAAGGGTATAGCTGCACTTGTAGAGTTGTTCTAGAGCAACACACGAGGAGAAAAGTACGACCACTGAAGACTACGGCGGACAACGACCCATGAGCACCAGCACGGACACTTGCGCTCGCACGAGTAAACGCACAAAGCAGCCAGGAGACCCCCTCCCCATGCTCCCAGCATAACGCGCAGTACGACAAACACTGGTAAACATATTCAGGCCAGCCATGCGATGAGTCAAAGAGGTCTATCAGTTAGCGGCGGATGCTTGAATGCATGGTATCGTAGCATCCAACTGCCATGCACTCTATCATGGCATGAGCTCAACGACGCCGTACCATAAGTACACGTTGGGGAAAGAGAGCAGAGTAGACGTTTTTAGTTTCACTTGGAATTGCATTAGAGTATGGCAGAATCGGGTTGACAACTGATGCGTTGGTGGGCGGGTTCGCATAATCATCATGGAGTAATAAATACGATGGCAGGTGTTTACGAGTCTGCTGGATCTGACCCAAAGGACAGGACTGATACACCGTCTTTGTCAACCTTCTTGATGATGAAATTTGGCTGCGAGATCATGAAGCGAGTTTGTATTTCCTGGATGCAGTATCCGATCGCCTTCACCGCCTCCTCCTCGGTCATGCCCTCTCTGTACTCCTTGTCGAAAATCGAACTGCAAAAGTATGTGGCATAGCCTTGGGATCCGTGCGGAACCTTGTGCAACGTCCCCATGTAGTCCAGGTAGTAGAGGCTGCTGGACTTGGTTTTCTCGTCGTACCCGGCAAGCAGGATGTTCACCTGGTACGGACCCTTGCGGAGCGCGGTCGCCAGCTCCAGCCGGCAAAAGTTCGCCTGCGCGTGGGTCGAAAGCTTCGTGCCATCATTCGACAGCTCGTACAGGCTGATGTTCTTTGCGACGTATTCAGTGAAGTTGACCAAATCACAGTTCGGTCCCGATACCCCCATCATGGAATGCGATGTCAACGGCTTGATCTTGTCGAGGTTCGTCTGGTAGGTCAGAATGGATCTGCCATTGGATTGGTCGGCGGCGATAATGACTGCTCGTCGCCAGCACGAAATCGCGGATGCCGTCACGCAAACAAAAGAGGGTGCAAATATGTTCAGGCAATTCGGATGAGTTACTTTGATGCTGTACCAGTTTGTTGCATCAGTCTGGAGCGCCATCATCAAGAAGGTGGCTGCGTGGTTGCTGCCCCAACGCACCACCCCTTGGCGTGCCATTCGCCATCGTGCCCACTTCCATCCCCACCAACACAAAATTTCGTATCTTGCTCCTTCCGACAAGACGCACAGAGAGGTCGTACCCAGGCAAGAGAAGCAGCAGCATCAAGGACATCCGTCGCAACCTGCACACACTCGGGCATGCCCAAACACTCACCGCCACCATCGTATACGATTCCGAGAACAGTATCCATCTTTCACTTGTCTCTCTTTCTTCAAAACACCTTTCTGTGATCAGTTGTGGTCTTTCGTCTCTCGAAGCGGTTTGCGTCGCCCTTGTTGCTACTCCCGTGGTTGCTCTTGTTGTTGCTCTTGTTGTGGTTGGAGGTGTCGTTGCGGAGATTTCCGCGGCCGCCAAAGGCAACACGGATCTCCATTTTCTGTGTCTCCACAAAGAACGGCATCGATCTTGTACGAAAAATCGAAGATTTATTCGATCGAATCGGAAAAGTCGGTGGGTCAGTTGATTCGAACAACACAGTACTGCTTCGAAGTTAGGCTATTTTTCACAAGTTCAATCAAAGTAATATGGATTTCCACGCAGCCCCTTTCGAAGAGAACTCGATGAGACTGGAATGCGAACCCACACAAACCAAACACAAGCACGAGCTACAACGAGGAACCTAGTTGGCTGCTCGGCTTAACACTGTACCAACGTGGCATTTTGCAATATGTTGTTACAAGACTTTGACTTTGTATTCTGCATTACAATACTCCACATTCCACACTATTGATATATTATATTATATAATACTTCTTCGTACATTCGTACAATACGATACGATCCATGTTGTGTCGTCGACATCAACTCTGCTACACTCCCAGCGTTCTGCCATGGTTGTTCACTGCCACCTCCCTTTTCTTTTGGACGCTACAAGTCCAGCGCTCGTTTCTCTGCGAGCTTCGCCATCGTGCCTGTTCGAAGGAACTCGACGATCTTCTGCACCGTCGTCTTGCCAATGCCTGGCACCTTGCTCTTGCCTCCGAGCGCCTTCGCGTTCTTCAAGGTGATGGTGTAATCGAGCGTCTCGAGAGCTGAGCACACCTTCCGATACGTGTTGGCGGCGTGCGCATTGCCTTGCAACCGATAGAGCTCGCCAAGCTCATCAAAGACTCCAATCAATTCTGAATTGTCGCACTCATCCTCGGCTTCGTCCTCCCCGCTCTGGTCGCTGGCATTGGCATTGGTTGTGTCCGGAGTGAGCACGTTGACGCTTTCCATCACCTTCTTGCTTGGCCTTGGTGCCTTGATTGGCTTGGGAGCCGGATTGCTGCTGTCGTTGCCGAAGCCATCACCACACCCATCGAGACTGCTGAGGTCGTCGGGGATGCTCATGATGTCAGCGTACGACGGCAACGTCCTCTTTTTCTGCGTGTCGACTGTCTTGCTCTTCAAGGATTGGCCGCTTACAGACTTCGTCGCCTTCTTTGAACCGCTGGCGTGAGTGGCGTTGCGCTGCAACAGCGTCGAAGCCTTGACGAAGCCACCGCTGCCTCCATACTTGCACGCACTGCCCGCACCTGCGCCGAAGGTCAGCTTCAGCTGCTTCCAGCCATCAGAACCGTCACTGTCATCTCCTGCGGTCGTCGTTGCGTGGGTGGTTCTTGTGGACGCCTTCTGCCTCAAGGGCGATGGAGTGACAGGCTTGGAGGAGGGGCCTGAATACGACACGAAGCTGCGTTTGTACCCACACCAACCTTTGTAGCTCGCCTTCGGCTTGTATTTGGAGAGCCAGTGGCAAAACTGTTTCGCGCTCGCCTTGCCTTCGGCGCTCGATGCACGTTGGAACATGGTGAGCCAGTCCGCGTGCTTCAGGACAGGGAACCACCAGATGCCAGCTTGTTCTTTGAGGAATTTCGCCATACCGCCATCATCCACGGCCTGATAGAACCCTTCCACCAGCCGGTCTGTCAGGACCGTGGTCTTGCTGAAGTTGCGGATCTGCAGTCCTTCTTTCGACTTGGCACGGCTCAGCGCCACGTACGCTTGACCAGGAGAGAAGCAGCCCTTTAGATCCGCCACGACCAAATCCAATGTCGAACCCTGCGACTTGTGAACCGTCAACGCCCACGCCAGCCGCAACGGAATCTGTGTCCTGCGGCACACGCCCTTCCTGTACATGGTCCGCTCGAAGTTGCTAGGGACCATGATCTGCTGCTGTCCATTCAGAAATTTGACGAGGGGGAACTTCTTGAATCGTTTCACCGTCCACACCTTGTCATCGAAGCGGAGCTGCATCCCGATCTTGATCTTCTCGAACATGCGTCCTTCGAACTTCTCGTGATCGTCGGGGCGGATCAAATTCTCTTCTCCACTCACATCCACCGCCACGGGACAAGGCTCGAAGGATTCGACGACGCCACGGCTGCCATTGACGAGACCCAGTTGGCTGAAGTTCTGCAGCAGCATCACCTGGGCACCGAGCTTCAATTCCAAGTGCTTGGAGGCCTGACACTGCTCGAAGAACTTGTCTTTCGTGAGCGTCCGCTTCATGGAATCCGCGTAGCCTGGGCGGACTTCGTCGTCCACGCTGGTGGTATCCACCGCCTTGTACACTTGTCTCTCGGTATTCAGTGACCGAAGGGCATCCGAATTCTGTCTGTCGACCTTGGCGTTGGTGCAGTACAGTATGGTCGGCTCGATGCCCTCCGGGATTTTCAAGTCCTTCCTTCTCGCCAGCGGCTTGGCGCAATCCTTGATCATCCGGCTGACGCGATCGGATCCGGACCTCGACTCGCGCAAATCAGTCAGCGCCGCCACAAAATCCATGTCGGCTTGGCGGAACACTTTGTTCAGGCGGATGTGGTGGAAGTTTGCTTCTCGCCAGCACGCGCTTTGGAATGCGTACGCTGTGCAATCCTGCACTTCAAGGAAGCAATCTGCGCCATCCTCCCCTGGTTTGTAAGCGTGATCACGACGCAGAGAAAGCGATCCAGGCACCGGACCGAGCTGAGCGAAGTCACCGACGAAGATCAGTTGAATGCCACCAAATGGAGCATGCGGTCTGTGACGAATGTTTCGCACCGTCACATCCAGAAAGTCGAGAAAGTCGGCCTTCACCATACCAATCTCATCGATCACCAAGACTTCCATCTGCCTCCATTTCTTTGAATTCTCCCAGCCATGCATCGTGCCTGGTAGACGGTGTGAGAAAGTGGAATGCGTCATGGTATGATATGGCATGGCATGGCATTGTTTGGTGTGGTACGGTGTATCAAAATGTAACAAAGCAAGCATGAGCGCGAGCAACAGCACGGAAAATCACGGCAGAAAACGAAGAGAATTGACAGTCGGAAGGTGAGAACCAAGAGGGGAGGCGAGCCACATCTTATTGCCAGCAGAGCATGGCAGCGTGTGGAGGAGAGCATAGAGTTGAGTGGCAACGTGCTTCTCGAGAACACAGTAGCTGCGTCAACGAAGGTCAAATGATACGCATCCACGGGTGCTCTGTTGTCTCTCGTTCCGTTCTGTCGGTCGTTTGTCTTCTCCATCGTCTTCTGCTTGACCTGCTCGCTTGTATACATGCATGCATGCGTTGGACGAAGAACCGAAGAAAAGCGAGATGGCATGCACCTCCGATAGGGGAGGGGGGACAGTGAAGAAGAAAACTAACATGGCCTCCTATGTATTTGTCCAAGCATCCCATCCCCACCATGACACAACACGACAATCATCTGCAACTTACCGAAATCACGAGCTCGTTGCGGCACACGGACACCAGCAAGGGAATGCAGGGTCTGCGCACCCAAGCCGAGGTTGACGGCTGCGACTCCAGTGGGAGCAGCCACGGCGACTTGACGATTCTGGCTTTGTGCATTCTGAACGATGATTTTCGTCACCAATGACTTTCCTGTGCCGGCAAGGCCAGTGAGGAAAATGTTCTTGCCCTCCAAGGCGGCGTCTACGGCGAGTTGTTGGACAGGATCGAGTGCGTACTCTTCTTCGCGCCGTCGTCTGTAATCATCCTGTTCGTAGGCATCCTGCTCTTCGGCACGTCGTTCATCGCATTCTCGTTCGTACTCCTCATGTTCGTAGGCATCCTGTTCGTAGTCATACTGTTCTTGCGCATGCTGCTCCTCAGCATGTCGTTCGTCGCAGTCTCGTTCGTATTCAGCCTGTTCGTAGACATCCTGTTCGTAGCCACAGTAGTCTTCATGATCATCGTGTCGTTCGTCCTCATCGTCATGATCATCGTGGTGCCCATGGTCATGCTCATGGTCGTGCTCGTGATGATAATCATTGTCGTAGTCGTCGAGGTAAAGATCGTTGTCGACATATTCGTTGCTGGGGTGGCGATCCGCCTCATTCTTCGCAAAGTTGTTGTTCTTTGACTTGCCACATGGACTGCTGCTGCTGCTGCTGCGATTGTTGATGGTTGGAGAATCACTTTCGCTCTTTCTGTTACTAGCAGAGATGCGAGCAGTGGCTGTGCCAGTGGCACCGCAACCTTCATTCTTGGGATGGCTTGACTCATCGCACGGCGTTGCCTTGGCACCGCGGCGAGGTTGCACTCGTGTTGCAACGCCATTGGTCTTTCGACGACTTTTGGTGGCGGTTGTGCTGGGTTGATCTTCCTTATCGGAGGAACAAATGGAGATGATTTCTTCATGCGTTCGCTTGTTGTCCTGCTTGGCTTGAAAGTAAGGCGACGATGACCCCCGCGTGGTGCTTCTGGGTGCCGCATCAACGTAAAGGATGCGCGTCGTCCAACCCTTTGACGACAACAAGCCTTCGTCCGCGGCAGGCGTTTGATCCGCCTTGACCTCCTTTCGTGGGACCATCCCGCACAGCCGCATGTACGCCTTGGCTTCGGAGAGCGTCTCGCATCCTTGGTACGAGGCGTTCGAGAAGCCAATCACATGCTTCTTGGTCTCATCCCATGAGAAGAAGATCCCCAGTTCTCTCCCGTGCACCACACAGTAGCAGAACTTCATTGTCCCAGACTCGATTTCAATTGGAATTCAGCAGCAGGGTGTATAGTACGCTCAGGTAACTGTATGGGTGATCCTCTGAACGGCGGTGATTTGGATCAGGAAGTTGCCTCTTGGGGATGTTGTTGTATTCGGTATTGTCTTTGCGGAGTGGAATTGAGATGAATGGAGTTCAGTTGGCTCCACTTTGGAGAGTGCAGGAGAGTAGAATGGAGAAATGTGATTTGATGTGGTTTGCGTATCTGGTTGGTTGTCATCTCGTTGGCGATGCTTTGTCATGAACTTTGACAACAAGCTTTCTCGGAAGAGCGTGGTTTTGTGGGCGCAGCGTTTTTGTGTGAAACGCTTCTGTTTTGGTTCGCGAGACAATCGCCAGAATTCGAGCCAGCGAAGTCCCAACACGTTCGCGGAGGCGTTTTGGCGCGAAGTCTGTCTGTCGGATGCATATTCGGGTTGCGGATGACTCGTCCGATCAAACCATCGACGATGACACATTCGGTGCTGGACAATCTGGTGCCGACACCCACACAGAAGATACGATGATGACACCATGCTCTGCCGATGAGCCCGCATCGTTCGAGCTTTCCTTCTCTCCAGGTCGTGCTATATTATTATACTTCCATGGCATCATACCATACTTTACATCGGATACATAGATGTCACATACTAAGGAGGCCATCCCACAACGTGACGCAGAACGACGCAAGAACGAAGAGACAGTGTCCACACTAGTACTCGCAGAGGAGAGAAAAGCAGAGCAACAGAAGAGCTGAAGAGCAACGGTGATACAATCCCATGCTATGCTTCTCCGGTTGGTTGTCGCAGGTTGTGGGATCGATCATCCTTCTGCCGCCCGACGTGATTGATTCCCATCTACCCTGCGCGGAACCGATCCCATCGAGCTGGGACGTGTACCGCTCCCGACGTTGCATCGATCTCATCTTCCAACCGCAACGTGGAAATGGAGCCGAACCATTCTGGGTGGACGATGCCGGGTATGGCGATGGGATCGATGGCCCTGCTCCTGGCGTTGTCACTACAACTGCAAGTAGTACTGGCACTGCGAGCGGCACAGGCGCTGGATGCGACAGCAGATTGGCAACGCGCTCTGACCAATACGAGTCTTCCTATTCTGCAGAATCAGTTTTTTCCGATCCGTTCCGAGATCACCAAACTAGATTCACGTACGGTGAAGTGACGACCACCGGCGCCAGGCAGCTATTTCATCATATGGGACTCTATTCATCTCATGCGCAGTCGGCATCTGACGAAGTCAACTTTATGGACATGGGATCTGGCGTTGGAAAGCTGGTGGTCCAGGCGTACTTGGAGATACCGCATTTGAGGGATAGCCGAGGTATCGAGCTCGTTGCCAGCCGGCATGCGCAGGCGGTGCAGGCATGGGGTCGACTGAGGCGCAGCGAGGAGTTGCGTTCATTTCACAGCATCATCGCGAACCTGGAAGGCCACCAATATGCAAAGCACAGGACGATCGGATTTGTGGAGGGCGATTTGGTCGATGCAGATTTATCGCAAACCACACATCTCTTCGTTTCGTCGCTGTGCTTCCCGTCTGACGTTCTGCGTCAGCTGGAGGAAAAACTGTGCGAGGACGGTTGGCGTGATTGTCCAAACCTCAAGTGCATCGCATCACTTCGGCCATTCCCAAATCAGCTCCGAGGCGTGCCCAACCCCGGTGGTGAATTTGCTGGTGACGCTGAGAATATTCCATGCGCAGAAAATTCAGCCCACCAGTATCGGAATGGACCTTTGGAGACTCGTATGCGTAACACAGAGAACCGGATGGGATTCCAAAAACCGGAGATGGAGCATGTGGAAATGTCGTGGACAAAGAATGCCTGGAGGGGGGCGCCCGTCTGGATTTACCATCGAGAACAAACTTGACAGTACTATTGAACTTCACGGCGGTGATGCCCGAAGGAGATAGAGAATGCCATCATCGATTAGAGGCTGGTCAGCGGGGAGTTCCACAGTATGTACGAGTAGAAGAGCGTGAACAGTTGGGACGCAAAGTCAACTTAATACCATACTACCCGCGCGAGTATTGGCAGCGCTGCAAGCGCCGAGTGGCTACCACCTTCTGTCTGCCCGCCATCTTTCAACACTCCGGTCGCGGCGCTTAGTAGTCATCATCCATCTCATCCTCTAATTCTCTTGCCTTCTCCTCGTCGGTCTTGTCGTCGCTGCTCTTGCCACGGTTCCCGCGGCTGGCCTCCAGCTGACGCTTGTACTCATCTGGCGGATAGCGCATGGCTCGGACGGCGTCGTTGTGCGTTGTCAAGCAGTACGCGATACGTCTGTGGAATGCCTCTGCCGGTTCCTGCGTGGCGTAGACATCGACGAGGTCGTGGCTCTGCATGTACCCCTCCTCGTGGTGGATCGTGGCATCCAGCACACCGTCGCGAACGGCCTTTGCCACCACAAATTCAGCCGAAGTTGCAGAAGGAAGTCCCAAACGATCGGCAACGTCCTGCAACGACATTCGGGAATA
This sequence comes from Craspedostauros australis, assembly GCA_026770025.1. Classification (NCBI taxonomy): domain Eukaryota; phylum Bacillariophyta; class Bacillariophyceae; order Mastogloiales; family Achnanthaceae; genus Craspedostauros; species Craspedostauros australis. Next base: position 527,239 of record JAMXDE010000023.1, read on the forward strand.
GCTGATGTGCAGCTTGCGCAATCCTGCCTTCACGACCTGATGAGCAAGACGCGAGATGAGCGTGTAAGTGCGGTCCTTTTGAAGGCGAGGAGCATTTTCAGACACGACAGCCGTGAACGTCTTCAGGTCTCCCTTGCGAACAGCCTGCGTGATACGAAGGTACGGAGCCAGCTCTGTTTTCATGCCTTCGGTGAAGAAAAGATGCCGATCCGGGATCTCGCCCATCAGCAATTGCACCACAATCAGCAAGCGCTGCACTTCGATGCGGAATCCCAACCCTGTGTTGCTGGGCGCCTTCCGCAACGACTGGGAGAGGCTGGAGAATGCTTTGGTGTACTCGAGTCTCAGCGCGTGGATTCGGCCGCTGTTGTACAGGTAACGGCAGAGCTGATTGTTCGACGCGGAGTCGGGGAAGGTCGAATTCGTCAGGAGCTTGTGCGCTTGTTCGACTGGGTATGAAATGGAATTTAATGGAATGGAATGAAACGTAGCGGTTAAAGCAGGGCGATCGGTCGAGCGGTCGGGAAAGTGGAAGGAGCGGCGAGATTGAGTGAGCGAGTGAGTGCATGAGGCCACCTTCGTGAGGTTTGTTCGTTTCTTCGTAGCCGGCCATATAAATGTGGTTCAGATCTCTTTCATCGGCGCATTCTGCAGCGGAGCATCCATGGCGATGGCTTGCATCTCTGATCTAACAATACGATGGACCCGCACTCAACCGAATACTATCACTAACGATGGTATTCTGCGGAGTGAGGAAACACTTGCGTTCCGTCATGTCACGCCACATCGTCACAACACAACACATCGCATCGTTTCATGTCACACGAGATGGAAGGCATGGAGACCTAGCTGCAACGCGAGGGAAAGGCATCGCGACGCAAATCTCCGTGTTGTGATAAACACCATGTCACGTACCTTGGTCATGCAACAGGTAGTCCCTCAGCATGAGATTCAGCAACGTCGACTGGGAGTCGACATCACGACGAAGACAGGCCATGTTGTGAGCCTTGACCAAGTCCTGTCGGAGATCGGCGGCAAGACTGGGGTCATTGAGCAGTTCCGACACCAACGACCTGTATCTGTACAGCCGGGCAAGTCCTGGGAACAGCGAGTTCGCGGAGAATCCGTTCTTGGCGGTCAGCTGGCTTGACGATGCCTGGATGTGCTTGTGTGTGATCGCGATTCCCTTCTGCGACAGCTCCATGGCCTCGCTGTACTTCTTGTCCTTGATGAGCAAGCGCACTGCCAGGCTGATCAGCCAACCCTCGATCTCTCTTGCCGACGACAGAGACAGGAAAGCGGGTGCCTCCGCTTCGCCATCCTTCGAAGGAGCTGCGTCATCGACCTCCATGGATTCGGCTTTGTCGCTCTCCGGCGCTGCGAATCCGAGCAGCAAGTTGCGGCCAGCCTTGCAGGGACCTTCTGGGTCCAGCAAGCTCTCAGCGGCCTTCGCGATATCACCCAAGGCGCAGCTCGAGGATGCGCCAGAGGCCATGCCCAGCCATCGCCGCAGCACCTTGACTGGGTTGATGTAAGAGTACAGCGCTCTATCCTTCGCGGCCAACCCACCGCCGAGCTGCGCATCCAAACGCCGGGACGCGGCGATCAGTGGAGGCAGTTTCTTTGCGGCGGCCGATGCCTCCTTGCTGTCTCCCGATGACGATGGCGAGTTGTCGGCTGCGCCTGCAGCCCCCTTGTCTTCCTTCTTCGCTTCTGCCTTCTTGTCAACCATCTTTGACGTTCTTTTTCTCTCTTGCTCTTACTTTTGGTATTGCTATTGCTCGTGCTGATTTCGTGCAATGGTGTATCGCACTTCCCAATGTTCGAAATCAACCTGATCCTCTCTCTTGTGTCGGGAACTGCTACAACTCGGCCAACAGCGCTCTTCGCCGCGGTTCCGCTCATGACCACAAGAGAAGACAGGATCCAAAACAACAGCAACGACAACGCAACGACAACAACAACAACAGATCTTCGCGGCGCTTCTTTCGTCGTCGATTTTCAGTTTCCGAAGGAGCAGTCACAAGAGTCACAGCAGTCGAACTTTTACGAAATCATTGATACTTTTCTTGGTCTTCGTATGCACGACTCGAAATGCGCATTCCCTCCTGATGTGTTGCCGGCTCTGGGTAATTCTGTACGGATGCTCCTGTACGTAGGTAGCCGGCATAGGTGCCTGTGTATGATTCTCGTGTGGTACATACAATCACTAACACTCTGCGGAGAAGCTGAGGCGGTCGCTCGCTCTTGGCCTCGCAGAACGAAACGGGAGCAAGGGCTGCAAGTGTGGATTGACCGCGAGTAAATGCGAGCCTTACAGAGGAAGCTGCAAATTGCGACATATACCATCGCGTGGGCAACAGCGCTTGAAGAGACTGACGCGGCACTCATGTTGCCCACGCTCTTGCCAAAGTCGCGCGCACGCACATGCTACGAGTGCATCATACTACTTGCAATCCGCTGCAACATTTATCTCGCATCGGAAACATCTGTTGCCTCGTTTTGGACTTGCACATGTCGATCGTCCGTGATGGAGACCTCACAATTCAGGTGCTCGCTTGATATCACCGCGGAGAAGTGATCACTGGATGGCTCCGACGACGATGGCGACTGTGTCGACAGCCGGATGCTGAACGGCTCCGTCACATTGCGATCAACGAATGGCGCGAGCTGCTGCATCGTCGACGCGAATACTCCTTCGGCATCACGGTGGGCGTGCTGGGCATAGTAGACATTCATCGCAGCCAATCTTGCTGGCCAACTAGGATCACGGACGGTCGCACCAGCGTTTCCGTTCGAATCGCCATTGTTCGCGATTGTAAGATCCAGACGACCCGTTCCGTTCGATTGCAACGCACGTTCGCCCTCGTCACTACTATCACCAAGGACAAGGTATCCCCAGGCATCCGGGAAGTGCATCTGAATGAACCCGCCGTATCTACTCCGTGTTGGGTCCCATACAATCTGCGGTTGCCATGTCCAGTTGGTATCACCCTGATGTTCCACCCGGCTGAAATTCACCCTCAGCATTGTGCCAGCCCGTGGAGGTGGTGGACTGATGCGTGAGTGTGCGCCGTCATCAGCTGCTGGAGTGGTGGTGGAGCCAATGCTCGTATCTCCGACGTGATCCTCGAGAAACTCATCCTTGAGTAAGTCGTCAAAGGACATCGCGACTTCCACAGACCACGTCGCCCCTTGGCCGGGGCTGTTCAAGCGACCTTTGACCACTTTGGTGGCACTTCGTTGATTGTAAACCTCGTAGTACTGCTCTTCCCCAGGCTTGGCAACTCGCCCCGAAAACTCCCTGCCGCCGTCGCCGTACGGTTTGTCCAGCATGAGGTTCCAGACCGTATTGATGGCATTCACTTCAAATTCCTTGTAGTGGTGACAGCTTCCGATGGGGTCGACGAAGATCTCAAAGTCGGAATCTTTCTGATAGATCGGCGAGTTCCGCTCGGTGAAGTGGGCTTGCGTTTCGAAGTCCGATTCCACCAATGCGCCGAAGTACAGATGGGTGTCGTCCCACATGGCTTTGAAACGCGTGCGGCAGGATGGCGACGGTCGTTCCGCTTGCGGCGCATCTTCCACTCCGCGGATATCGTCAAAATCGTCAGACCACGGCACCGATGCCCACGCAGGCTTGGTCAAATCCCCGTTGAGCTGATCCAGGAAGGAGGTCGGTGCTTTTGGAGCTGTGTACGTCTTGGGGTAAAGATCCCAATGCGGCTTGAATGGATTCATCATGCTTCATCCGTACGCGCAGTCGCCAATTCTTCTCTACCATCTACGCCACTAGTACAGTACTGATGTTGCCTGATGATCAAGATGTTGGTGTGGGGTGAGATTTTCTGCTGGTGTCGGTTGCTTCGGATGCAACACCAACAACGGTTAGGGTGGGTATCTTCGGATGAAAAGAGACTCTTGGTACTGCACAGGCGATGGTTCGTCGTATGTGTAGTAGTACGAGCTGCGGCACTCTCTGTTAGTAGACTTTGCGCACGACTGTCGAAGATCCTCCGCCCGTCGTTGGTGTGACCGACAGCGACAATCGGCTACGAGCTGCTTTCCGCCACCACGCTTTCCTTTTCCTGTTACTGCCCTGTCTGCGCACACTCCGCGTGCATCTTGTCCACAAAACAGCGATTCTGTGTCGGTATCTTTCGAGACGGAGAGATCCAGCGTCAAGAACGAAAAAGAACACAAAGGATCTTCGGGGAGATGCCAGCAACAGCAACGTGATGAGAAACATGAGGTACGCGCAGTTGCCTGGCTGCACAGTACTATTCATCCGCATCCTCTCTCATCGTCGCCTTTGAGTCATAATCACACAACCTCCGACCGACGGATGAAATCGCTGGCACCTCTCAACATCGTAAGGTCTACGCGAGCAACAAATATTCTCATTGCGCTACTGCTCCTTCTGTGTTTGTCAAATTCAAGAGCCATGGCGACAGGTGCAGCACAGAAAGTCTGCGTGATCTTCGGATACGGCCCAGGCTTGGGCGCTGCGTGTGCAGCAAAATGGGCGTCAGAAGGGTACAAGGTCGCCATCCTTGCCCGTTCCATTGACAAGCTGAAGGCGGCGGAATCCTCGATGCCGAGCGCAACGGGGTACGCTTGCGATGTCACCAAGCCTGAAGATATCGAGGCAGCCGTTGCCAGCATCAAGAAGGATCTCGGGCCCATCAACACTTGCATCTACAATGCTGGCAACGGAGTTTGGAACACCTACGACAAGATTGATTTGGATCGCTTCGACCAGAGCATGAAAACCAACGTCCATGGTCTGCTGAAGACTGCCCAGGCCATCGCGCCAGCCATGGTGGAACGTGGAGCAGGTACGTTCCTGGTGACAGGCGCAACGGCTTCCCTTCGTGGCAAGCCCTTCTCGGCTGGCTTTGCCCCTGCGAAAGGCGCGCAACGCTTGCTGGCACAGTCGTTGGCGCGAGATCTGGGACCCAAGGGCGTCCATGTCGGATACTTCATCATCGACGGTGGCATCGGCAAGGATGATTCTGACGAGACCAAGATTGACCCCAATGCGATCGCCAACACCTACTGGAACGTCGCATGCCAGCCAAAGTCATGCTGGACGTTCGAACTAGACGTACGCCCAAGCGTCGAGAATTGGTAGAGCATGGTCACACTGTGTGTACTCGGATGGTGAGCCGCACACGTGCACGCTCATACTAGTACTGCGAGTACTCATAGGACAGTGGAGCGCCATGCCGCAATAACACAAACTCGGATATTGATATAATATCTTGTTGGTCCTCACACGAAATGGTTGTCTGTTCGACGTGCGCTCGGAGAGAGATTGGGCCTGTTCTACAATACAAGTCCTTGAGGGGTGATGTGCCTGCACTCCAGCGTGTCGTCGCGGCATTTCAGTAGCGAGAAGAACATGCCTTGTCGTCGTTATGCCATCGCTGCTTTTCCTGATGCCTCGTCTCCAAGCGCAAACGCTGATCTGCCGTGTAATCAGTTGATACTATCGCCTTTGCCACACCACGCCACACTTCGCCATGCCACGGACAAGGGATGCTGGATGCTTGTCTGCAAATTGGTAAAGTCATGCATGCTCCTATTTATGTTTTCTCTCAGCGACCAGAAGAGTTCCCTATCTCAAGATCGCTTTCGTCGTGGTCGCTGCTGTCAGTGTTTTCACCTTCCACCGATTCGCTTACCAGCGACTGGTCATCCGATCGCCCAAGGAACCATCTTGCAAGCTTCGCCTTGAGGCCAACTGCTTCGCCCTGCGATTGTTTGCGGAGCTTTTTTCGGGTCTGCTTCACGTGCTGCCAAACCTCTTCCTCGTCGACAAGATCCTTGCGGCAACAGGGGCATTGGCTGTTCGCTCGACGTTGCAGCCAGTCCAGAATGCACTCGTGATGGAAGTGATGAGAACACGTGCTCGACTTGTACACTTTATCCCCAGTTTCATATCCCGACAAGCATATGGCACACGTGCATTCGCTTGCCACCGAGGCATGTCCAGCTGAGGCATCGCTGTGTGCACTTTCCCGAGATGTTGACTTCGCAGGAGATCGCGGCTTTTCGATTGAAGGTTCTTCCGCCGACTCTGAAACGCAAGCCTGCAGCAGAGCATCGATCGCATTGCGTCGTTCGTGCCTAGTCATGATTCGGATGGTGCTTGGTTGTCCCTCTTGATGTGGCTGTCTGCGCTGCTGGTCGTTCAAGTCCAGTTGGATGGCGTACCGGCGAAGGATGCATCCCATGCGAATGCGCAAGCGGCCTCCGCAGAACCGAAAGGTGCCGAAATCATCGTCGTAGATATCCAGCTGCCCATGAGCCTGCATGTGAAGCACGAGCAAGAGAAGGAGCGAGTAGATGATCGCGATGAGGAGCCACATGGCTGCGAAGATAAACAGACCTATCAGGAACAGTTCCAGGTCCTTGGGGCGTTTCGCCAAACGCGAAGGATTCCCATCTCCCTCTTCGTCTGCACTCTGGCGGTCAATATCATCCCAGGAGAATGATGATGACCGTTCGGAGGCATCGATACACCCAAATCCCACATCGATGCAGCCGCTTGTTGTGTTGTTGGGTCCTCCCCCATCCGGCGGTGTCTGTGGCGCAGGCCCTGCGAGCGGCGAAGCCGTGTCATCGGAATCGGAAAGGGCTCGCTTTTTTATGAATTCATCGGCGATCAAATTGGATTTGGCATGTCCCGCAGGCTGAGGCGTTTGGAAAGGCCTCATTACTGCATGCTCATTCTCGTTTGCTTTGGGTGTTGCAGCGACGATCATATGGCTTGCATTCAGCCAAAGGAAGCCAACGAATAAACATAACTTGCCCATCATGTCGGTGTGGTTGGTTCGAACGATGCCGGCTTGTTCGTGGATGTAGCCGAGCTTGATAATGCTGGGTTGATCGAGGGGTGGAGGGGTGGTTCGATGGATGATTGACCCAGCAGATGCTTGATTGAATGGTTAAGAGGAGGATGGAGATTGGAGGATATCGAATGAAGACGTGTTTTCGATGCTTCTGTTCCCTGCGTGCTTGATGATGTGTCGGTAGTCTTTGATTGTGTCTTGGAATGAAGCGTTCGTTCTTTGAGGGATGATGGAGACAATCAATTTACATGAAACATTCCTTGTACTGTATGGACGGAGTGCGAGTTCCAGAAAGAGGAAGGGCAAGAGCGCTCGCATGTGCTAGTATGTGCTTGTATGTCCACCAAGTGCAAGAACGGCTCGTATCTTGATGTGGAAAATGATTTGGCAGTGACGGCAGCGATGGTAGTGATGGTAGTGCTTTTGCTGTGTTGAGAAGTGTTGAGAAGTGTTGTGGTGTGGTGTGGTGTGGTGTGGTGTGGTGAGGTGAGGTGTTCCCACCGCACTATTTCGGGCGCAATGTGAGTACTACCACCACCGATCATGGCAGTTGACGTTGTTTGCGCCGTTGCGATACCGTTGCTGTTGGATGCACCTCTCCGCACACTTGATGTGCCAATCCGCAAAATCGTCGTTTTGGTTGTCAGTTGGTCGTTGTTGGTCGTTGTTGGTCGGGAGAAATTGTGAGGAGGTGATCGTTTCTGCTACGACACAATATATATATACTCATATCTGAATACAAATTAATGCTGTCGTCGTTCCGTGTGGAAAACAGCCCAACGTCCACATTTATGCACGACTAAACGAAGCTATTCGTGATCCAACAGAGAACAAGTCACGGGGACGATTCTGCCGAAGCAGGCCGAAGCAGGCCGAAGCAACAACGAACGTTGTTCCGCGCCCATCCCATCGCATCCAAGACGAGCCAACCACCAAACCTGTGCCCAACAAGGAAACCTGCCAAGCAGAGACACGGTCATTGGTGATCGAAGATGATGGCACCCACCAGGATTGAATGATGCAACACCGTCCTGTCCGTGGATCACTCGTAACACTATAACTACTCGACCATCCTCCACACCTACATTCTCGTACGAGTACTCGTGCACCACGAGGACTTCCATCAACAACAGACTACTCTCTCCTTCAACAAAACGAACCGCCATCCCCATCGAATGACCCAAAGGCAGCGTGGCGCATCGTTTTTGGTACTGATTCACCTTTCCACACCGCTGCTGCTGTTGTTCACGCTCGTCATGCAAGGTTGCTTGTCACTTGGTGTCAGCAGCCTGCCGTCCTCAATGCGAGGACCAGCAGGGCGGTGTCCTTCTCGCAAGCAAGTCGCAGCTCTCGTCAATCGAACAGGTGCCGATACTGACGCAGATGCTGTGAAGGCCAAGGTGAACCGCCCCAAAGCCGGTGTCTCCTTTTACAAGCGTCCACTGCCGGAAACGTGCACGGCATTTACATCGCCTGCGGGCAGGTCCATTTTTGCGTCCGCGTTGCAAACGAATGGGCTGAAGTCGTACTTCCCATTGATGGAGCAATTCACGACGCAGTCCGAGCCCGCCTTCTGCGGCATCTCCACCTTGGTCGTTGTGCTGAATGCCCTGGCGGTGGACCCCCGCCAAACGTGGAAAGGGCCGTGGCGGTGGTATCATGAGGGGATGCTGAACTGCTGTTTAGATCTGGAAGATGTGGCGAAGACTGGGATCACGCTCAAAGATTTCGTCTGCTTGGCTCAGTGCCAGGGCCTCTCCGTCGATGCGACGCACTGCAACAGCGATGACCAGCTGGATGATTTCCGACAGGCGGTAAGAATTGCTTGCACCGAGTCGTCGGATGACCTCGCAGACCGCGAGCAAAGCGCGGAGCAAACTGGACCGACGCAGCTGCTGGTTGCTTCCTACTCTCGCAAGGTACTTGGTCAGACAGGGAGCGGTCACTTTTCTCCCATTGCAGCATACGATGAAGTCTCAGACAAGGTCCTCATCCTTGACACGGCCAGATTCAAGTACGGCGTCCATTGGGTAGATCTGCCCACCGTGTTCGAGGCCATGCGGCCCAAAGACCCAACCACGAAAATGTCCCGCGGATTTGCATTGCTCTCCTTCAAGCCAATAGCAACAGCCGAGTGCGGCCCATCGTTGAGACAAGAAGATGAGACCCAAGATGACACGAAGGTGCGCAGTTCTGGTTTGATCTGCAAGAGTGTGAACACAGCACGGGGATGCGCGTGTCCCCAGCCTGTCTCGTTGCTTTTTCGATCGAAGATGGCAGCAGGCCCGCTGCGTCGCAAGTACAAAGAGTTCGTCAATAGCATCGGGGCCGATGCTTTGACATGGGAGGACGTGTACGGCTACTGGACGAAGGATGGCGAAATGGATGTGTGGCGTGTGCTTGAGCCCTTGTCATTGGCCAACGACTGCGAAGAGGATGCGAGGCGATCTGCCGCTATGCGGGAAGCATTGCTGGAGGTGGCGAAGGCAAAGATGAAGACGACCACGGAGGCGAAAGCAACGGTGAAAGAAGCCCCGGCAGTTGAGGCCGCTGGCGCAACCGACGCAGCTGGCGAGGATGAGATGGAGAAGCCAGCTGCTCACGCCTGCAGCAAGCTTGGCGGAGACTCCATATTCTTTGATCCGGTCAACGCAATCTGCCTGTTGTATTTGGCATCTGTCCCCGAGTGCAGAAGAAAGGCTGAGCTCGACAGTTCAAGCGGAGCCAGCAAGAACACGAAGGAGTGGTTGCTGAACGAGGCCAATCTCGTTGCGATTGCTGTTGATATTAGCGACAAGACCACGTTGGGCTGAAGAGCGTGAGCTCAAATAGGAGTGGACGATGTTACGCGCATGGGTAAGGAGATGTCGCGTGCAAGGAGAGCACATGACAAACATACTCGTACCCTGCATCGATGAGTACGCATGATGTATTAGTAGCATGCGTGCAGTACCAGTTCCGTACGACCTACGCGTATGGCAAACCTAGACAGTTGTACAAGTGAATAATGGAATCCAGAGCACGAGCTATTCCAATACTGTCACAGAGTGTGATTCTGTGACGAAGTCCTCGTTTCGTCGTGGAGCGGAACGGGGTACGAGTACGACCGACGCGTACATTCGATAGAAGTGATTGAGCGTGTCGTCAAACGAGTCCGCCCACCTCGTACAACAACATGATACCTGATGGGCAGGGCGATACTATGTATGCGTTGATGAGGTTGAATCAGATGACCGTTTGTTAGTTTACTCTTCGTCGTCGGCTTCGAGCTCAGCGTTCTTGGCATCCTTCTTGGCCTGCACGCGGGCCTTGCGCTCGTCGATAGTGAGCTTGGCCTTGCGCTTGAAGCCCTTGTCTGGCGAGAAGTCCTTCTTGGCAGTTGGGGATGGGTCCTCGCGGATCTTCTCGTGGACGCTCTCGTACAGCTCCTCAAGGCCGTCGGCCTCGACATCAGCGGCGATGAAGGAAGCGAAGTGCTCCTGGTACTTTTGGTTATCTTCCTCCTCGAGGTACTCCATGTATTCGCTCACGTGTCCTCCGAAGATGCGCTCGCGGTGCATGTCGGCATCGTATTCCTTGGCATCGCGGTCGTATCCCGGGAATCTCTTCTCGGAGTGTGGCACGTCGAGACCGCCATCGGCGGCACCCTTGAGGGCACCGAAGACGCGGCAACCGGTTGTGGTGGGTCTGCATCCAACATCCAGAAGGGCGCGGAATGGCTTCTTGTCATCATCGACCTCCTCGACGTAGTATGTCTTCTTGTCGTACTCGGTGGACACGACCTCGGCGTCAACCTCGGTGTTACCCTCATAGATGTCATCCAGACCGACCTTCTGCAGCATGCGGCGTGCGCACAGGAGTCCAGTGCAGTATGCGGCGGCGTAGTTCTTCAGACCGACGGAAAGACCGTAGCGGCTCAGCTCCGAAGAGGAAGCATGGCACAAGATGCGGTCACCATCGACCAGGGAATAAGCGATCTGGCAGATGACGAATCTGTTGGTGAAGCGCACGATGAGACGATACTTGGGTGACTGGTACTTGTTCTTGTCCTGGGCACAGAGGCGCTTTCGCTGACGGTAGTCGGTCTTTCCTTCGCGGCGGCGACGGTACTTGACCTGGTAACGCGAGAAGTAGGCGCGGCTCTTTTGGACTTTGACGAAAACCTGCCAAGATCAAGGGAGGTGATGTGAATTCGAAGGCATCGTCGAGTGAAAGAAATGGTGAGAGAATGTTCCTGGGCTGTGTTGTTCATGCGCAGCGTCAAGTTGCGAATCTCCCTCTTTGAGCATGCTGCAGCGACGTTGCGTCAAGCTGGCTGGAGTCGGTGCGCGTCATCGTCCAACCTCATCCAGCAAACCAAGTCCCATTTAGATCTGTGCTAATCGACGGCAACGTACCATGGTTGATCTGTTTTTTCTTCAAGATTGGTGTTGTAGTTCGTACACAGCACCAAGCGTCGCGATTGCTGATGTCTTCAATTTCGACGTTGATGTTGTTGGTTGCCTCATGGTGAGCTTGACGTTGGGTGCAGAGACAAAGGCTGAGGGATCTCCAACACAACGCCCAGCATCCTCGGTCGGGAGGAGGTATCGAGTTTTTGTTTCGATGCTCCGACGACGGCAAGACGTATTAGTAAGGGGTAACGACAGCGACAAAATTGACGACTGATTCACGAATGATCGTTGGGTCCCGTATTAACATTGGAAAGTCACAAGTGTTCGCGCCATTTTCGATTCCACGTCTGTTTGCTGTTTCGTCACACCAACGTTCCCAAACACACACAACACTGTCTCGTCACGACCCGTTCGTCGACGGGAGTTCACACAACACAGCCCAACAAAAGAAGACAAGGCAATGCAAAGTAGCGCAAAGTAACGCAAGCCAGCCACAGCACAAGAGTGACGCGCTGCTCCCACAAGCATTCCATTTCCTCCTCAACATCCGCGCACTCCAAAAAGGATAGAAGCACACACAACCGAACGTACCATACATACGAGTACGCACCATCATGACCGAAGCACGACCAGACACAGACGCAGACGCAGAAGGCGTGTTCACCAAGCTCGCCAACTTCGTGTTAGAAACATCGGAGCAGGTTGTGAATGTCGTGGAAGATGGTCTTGCTGCCATCACGACAGGCGAGATGGAGCAGCGAGATGGCGCATCGTCCTCGCATGCGTCCTCCGCGTATGGAGGACCAGGTGGCGACGGTGGAGGCGAGTTCGAATTCTCGGAGGACGATGACGACGTCATGATGGAATCGCCACTTAACGGGATTGCAGATGGTGTGCTGAAGGACATCATGAAGGGACAGACGAAGCCAAGGTCTGCAATGGAGCATCTTAACGCCTTTCGAGCTGCCATCAGCTGGTCCGAGCCTTTCATCCTGGGCGTGGTCGTCTTCCAGATCGTCATGTTCTTATTGGTTCTTTGGATGGCGAGGCCTCAAAGAACCGCCGCAGCGCGCCTTTCGTTCCTTGTATTCATTGCAATCATCGTGAGGACCGCTGAATACACAAATGCTTGGGCCGACAGAAACTGGGAGTCATTCGCCACCCAGAACTACTTCGACGACAAGGGCTTCTTCATGGGGACCATGGTGTGCGGTCCGTTGCTCGTCGATTCTCTCATCATGCTGATCATGTACGTCCGGGAAGCGGCGTCGTTGCTGGTGGAGGTGAAGACGCGCGAGTTGCGACGGAAGAAGGCGCAGCAGGGTCAGCAGGAACAGCAACAAGCGCGCGATGCCAACGCGACCGGTAAGGCGAGCAAGGCGAAGCCGTCAACCAAGGGCAGTCGTAAGAAGAAGTCGAAGCAAAACAAGCAGGAGTAGGAAGCCGATTCATTTGCCACTGTGCTAATACTAGTCCAATTCCAGCATACTCCATCCCGCGAAACCATGCCGGGATTGGGCGGTCCACCACCTGGAATCTCCAGATGTGCACAACACCATGGTACCAGTACTCTATTAGTACGTTGCTCTACACACAATTATTCTCAAGAGAATGATGTTACCAGCAATCAGTGGATGTTGCACGCATGCTGCTTCTATGAATTGTTGTACCATACGAGGACGTAGGCCTCCCAGTCCGCTCATCCTTACCACTAATAGTGGGCGTACTTTCCATTCCACTACTAATCGCTGCACTCAAGAGATGCAGAGAGAGAGAGAGAGAGGTTGCATGCCGACATTCCACTTCTGCGCCCTGTGCCGCGGTGTTCGACGAGTATGTACTCTACAGCACTGCCATGACAAGTCTCATTCCATTGCAACATAGATGCATGACGCCAAGCACAAACACGCATACAAGTCCCAGCAACGTCTTCAGTACGGCAAATTTTGCATGCTCGTACTCGACGTTATGCTATACTCGATGCGAGGACGAGCACTCTGTATCTACGTAAGTCTATGGACTCTGGAGAGGAGAATGAGTACGGGATTTACTGGAGAATATTGGCTGAGTACGCGTACCATACTATGTATATAAATCACTTGCTGCTCATCGTACTCGCACTCGTGCTTCTACTCGTATCATGCCCCGGCTCCAACGCGCCTGACACCTCTTTCTCAAACTGTCTTGCACTGCACTCCACCCTTCTCAACCATCTGAGAGTGGAACCTGGGGTGTGACAGCAGCGATGAGTACGCCCAGTTGGTCTCCTCGAACAAACTCGCCATGTCGCCCAGCGACACCGTCGCAACTTCGCAAATGAATGAACTGCATCTTCTGGCACCAGCTTCGCTGCACCCATCACGTTCGCGTGGGTGCTGGCTGAAGTGCCCCGACCCATTGAGGTGGAGAGAAAATGAGCATACGTAGAGAACGAAGGTCAACAACGACGCCAAGTACAGGCAGGATGTCCCATCAAACGGAGCCGGCCGAGCCTGAGACAAGGACCACGTGCTCGTGATTCCAACCAACAGGACGCCAAGCACTTCGCCGCACAGGCTCAGTGCGCGTGTCGCGCCACCGCTTTGATGCCACCTGCCCCATCCCGGGTTCTTGCGCGACGCCAGAGTCCCGAACCTGTCTGCTGCGATGCGGTGCAGGATGGTCGATGAGCTACGGCCGAAGATCCCAGATAGGATCATGCAGGAGATCATGATGATCGTGAAGGTCATGACGAGGATCGAATCCGTCCTCTTCGATGGAATGGCCGTTCGTGGCACCAGCGCTATGAGCAACAGCAGGACGGATTGCGATCCTGCCCCGATGCGAAACGATCGCATCGGCTCCTGGACGGGGATTTGCGGCACGACGCGTGACCACTTGGTGCGCATCACCCAGAGCAGCACCATGGCGGAGCAGAACATCGACACGCCGGATCTGGATGGGGCGTAGCCCAGTCCGCCAAGGCGCGTCGGCGTGACGATCCAGAATGGAATCGCCGTTTCGATGATGCCCTGGGATGTGCTGAACAAGGTGAACATGACGGAGACGATTACAAAAATGTCCCTTTCACCTTCGTAGCCGATGCCCTTGTTGCCGTCGTAGAAATCCGAAACGCTGACATCGTGTTCCCTGCCTCCAACATCTCTGCTGTCATCCAAGCCAACGTATGCCTTCGCCATCTCCTGCTCGATGCTGAACGACCCGTTGCGTCTGCGCAGTGGAGTGGACGGGTTGAACGAATGATTGGCACTTGAGGCTGAACGAGGCTCGTCCCACACATCCATCGTGCTTGCGTCCGCCTTTGTGACTTGCCCATCATCGTCACCCCATGGGATGGACGTCATTCCGCCCGCGGTGATGTCGTCGACGTCGTTCATACCTTCAGCAGCGTCAGGGCGAGCGCCGGCGTTGCTTCCTGCGTTCGCGTTCTGATTGCTGGTCACATCCAATGGGCCAGCAACAGGTTCCAAACTGCTGGGGAGTTCGCTGGCCTGGTCGACGAAGTCCTGCAGTGCCAACTCGAACGGGTGTTCGCCGAGTCGGTAAGGGCTGGAACCGCCGTACTCCGGTGGGATCTGATCATCGTCGATGTATTCTCGGAGGGCATCCAGGTATTTGCTTGAGGAGAGGATATCCACCTGCACAGATTCCGGCAGGATGCCCTTCACGGTCGACCAAGTACCGGCCAACCAGAAGGGTGAATTGACGAGGAAGGCTCGCCTCATGGTCATCGGGTAGTGATTGCCGTTGATGTCGCCGGCGGTCTTGAGGTATCGCAGCACGTCGCCGCTGAGGTGCGAAATACCCACGCCTTGCACGTCCATGACCACCATGGTGCCCCACGACGAGGAATTGTGAGCACCAGGCTCTGGCCCACGCTTCGCTCGTATGTCGTCGCGGACAGCAATGTGGTGGGCGATGAACTCCATGAAGAAGACGAGGTGGTTCGCCATGTCACGGATCTTGCAGCCGTTGCTGAACAACTCCTTGAGGTTCATGCGCCCTGGCTGTTCGTAGATGATGGGATATCCAGCCTTGCTGTAGCCATGCACCGTGTGCGGGTATGCGTTCTTGATCTCTCTGAACCACGTGTTGGGCTTGCGGTGTATCCTCCACACATCCCATTCGTGTCTCCACTTCTGTGTTGCTTGCCACATCTTGCGTGCCTTGGCCTCGTTGCCGCCGCAAAATTCCATGTAGTTCGGTGGGATGCGGGCGACGCTGTCACCAGCAGGAACAAATGCAGGATGTCCATCATCATAGACGCATTGGTGGTCGACGTAGCTCGCAGTGGCATTGAAGATCCCATTCTCAGCAGCTCCAATGGAGCTGCCGGTGGAAGGTGCTTGATGCCCAGCCTGCTCATCGTCGTCGTTGGCCTTATCGTCGTTTCCGGCGTCATCGTAGAACAAATCCATGTCCTCCATGTCTGACAGGACCGAGTTACAATCGAAGAATTCTGAATCGGTCGTCATTGAGCGTTCGCGCAACGGGATGGGTGTTGCCGACTTGAAGCTCGCTGTGGAGTCCAACCGTTGCCTTTGCATGGGCCTCATTGCTTTGAAATCGATTGCGGGGAGGTGGGACGGTGGCTCAAGTCGGGGAAGTGTCTGGTCCACGTGCTGTTGCTGGTCATCTTGTTGTTGTTGTTGTTGTTGTTGTTGTTGTTGATGGTACTGCTGTTTCTGTTGCTTTGCGATATCATGGTGGTCTGCTTTCTGGTCCGGAGGATTCTCGCAGTCCAAATCGAAGGTGAGCTGCAGCGAGGAATTTGATATTGATGATTGGCGCTTCGTCATGGATGAGCGCGGCGCAGGCTTGGGCATTTTGGCAAGCAGCTGCGAACTTGCCGTGGCATCGTGAAAGGATTCGCGCAACAGTGGCTTCCTATCAGATGCCGATGGCTGCGAAGACGTCATGCGCAGCGACTTGTGCGGAAGATTTTCACCATTGCGTCTTGCGCAGGACCAAATGAAGAGACGAAAGATGCATTCTGTGGAACCGGCAACAACGAGCATGAATATTGGCGTCAGCGAAGCGTGCTGCCCTGTGAGATGCTGGAAGGTGACATCGGTGGTTGCGTGACGGAAGAGCAAGCCTCCGGATAGGATGGAGACGGCCAGCGCGGTGAGGTAGACCTTGGCAGTGCCTGGCGTCGTGTCTACGTATCGCCCGCGTTGGTGCACCGTGCCGTCGTTGCATTCATCGTGCGAGGCTTCGCCTGCATCGAGCGCGCTTGGTTTCTGAATTCCTGCCTCGAGCCACTCGTCGTCGTGGGTTGATCGGATGGAGTCGTTGAAGATGTCGTCGCGATCGAGCTTGTTGCGAGCGGTGATCGCCTGAGCCCCCGGTAGATTCCTCGCGCCTCCTCCTTCTGCAACCGAGGATAGATTGTCATCGTTCTTCGTGATGCGGCACAGCATGCCAACCAGGGCAGCTGATACGAACCGAAGGACGGCCAGGATCCAAACCGACGGCAGGCCGGCACCGAACGTGAGGACATGCAGGGCGATGACGATGCCCGAAAGCCTCGGCACGAGTTTGGACAGGGTGGTTTCGGACGGTTGCGACCGGCCAAAGCAGGCTGGTGCCATGACGCAGTGGCCGAACGACCTGCCGAGGCAGTACGTGGCGACCACAGCCGCGAGGGGAAACGCGATCAACGAGCAATGCTCGAGCTGCAGCTTGGTGATGGTGCCGCCCTTGAGGAGCAGCCTTGCCACCAGACTCGGGCCGAACGGAAACAGCGCCACCCGAGACATGCCATCCAAGAAGAGCGCCATGGAGCGGTACATGGACTGGCCCTGCGTCGGCGCCTGCATCTGCGCCTGCTTCTGCACCGGAGGCTGGCCACCGGCCATAATCTTGCCTTCGCCTTTGGCCATCATCGTCTTTCTGCACGTTGGCGCTTCCGAGTGTGTTGCTGCGATTGCTGTTGCTGCTGATCCACGAGTCGTCGTAGGATTGCTCCAGCGCTGTCGAGTTCAGCGCTGATCCACTTGTGTTGATTCGCCTCTGTAGTCGTATTGGTACTCGTGCAGAGTATTATCTTGTTGTATTGTATTCTATTATATAATAATATAATCAAATAATACAATATATTCGATCAATGCTGGAGAGGCGCAGGCGGTACTGTGGTCTTGTATAATATGATAGTCGTTGGTGCAATGAGAGGGCGCTTTGTTGCGCACCAGCAATCTTGCAATGGAATCGGTTGCTCTCTGTGTGTGTGTATGCGTGTGTGGGTGTGTGTATGCGTGTGTAATAGGAGAGTCAAGTATTGTGTGGGCAGTCCAAACGAGCAGCGATGGTAATGATGGTCTGATCAGACGAGATCGTACTGGTTGTGTTGGTTGTGCTGGTTGCGTGAGTCGTTCGTGTTGTAATTCGTGTCGTCGATTGGAAGCGCTGCGGTGATGTTGCTTTGCCGATGCGAAGCAAAACAGATGAATGGCATCTCCTTCTTGGCGAAGCCTGTGCGGTTGTTGTTTTCGTGTTTTCGCGTTTTGGTGTTGTCTCTGTTTGTGTCTTTGCTCTGTTCCACTATCACTTCACTTCGCTTTGGTTTGGTTTGGGTTGGGTTGGGTTCGTGTTGTCCGCACGAATGTGTGTGTTTGTTGCGAGTAAATCGTATCAGTACTCTCTGTGGCGTGCCGTACAACTATTGGCGCCGGCGTGTCCTGCTGGCGCAGCCGTCGTTCCATGAGAACCAATTGGAATACGACGAGTTCGCAGGAGGCGCTCGAAGCTCGTCACTCGTACGCGTGAAACCAACACCACGAGGCGCCTGTACGGCTACTTGCGCGAGAGAGCAAAACCGCGATGGTGGTTTGTATAGTACACCGCTACGAGCCACCGATACTGACACAAACAGAACACAAACAGAACACAAACGCCGACGACAACGCCCCCACACTTGATGTGAAAAGACGGAGGAGGCGGCGAGGCGGGACAAGCCGGCTTCGTCGGCCTCAAGTTCCGAACCTCGCCGCAAGGGGGAGAAAGGGTGGAGAACGTCCTGTGAACAACCAGGGACGCACATCATCACGATGTGAAGAATGGAACGACAAAGAACACCCGCGCGCGCACATACACACATGCACACAAGAACACAAGAACACTCTGCGTGGCGATCCCCTCTCCTCTTGGAGAAATCAAGAGCCGCAGGACTCCTCCCCATCCAACAAGAGAGAGAGAGAGAATACTTACGAGTACTCTGACAGAAGTGATCGCGAGATTGGTGCTGATGCCGAGAAAACAATCCCCAACAGCACGGCATGCCACAGGCAATGCAGACATCGAGGACCTCCTCGCCAACAGGCAAGAACACCACCGACCAAGCAGCAACGGCGGGCATACTCGTATGGTGGAGAACCACCCATCACATGACGGGAAGGAACTATCATCGTCGCTCATCATCTTCCAGCAGCCGATAATGCTCGCGCTCTTTGTGTTGGTGTCTTTTGGCTGTGTTGCCTACGTGCTCTACTGTGCTATCCCAGACTCGGCCGCCACGCCCTCATCCGCAACAATGAGAGACCAAAAGAAGAAGGCCGAGTAGGGAGGAGCAGTCCCAAACAATTCCATACAATACTCGTATGGTGCGAATGTATTGGAGTACTCAACATACAATACCTATTCTACTATACCACCACTAATACCAGTCCGAGTGACAGTACGACTATGCGTCACTAGCGACAAGTACGACCTATGCCGCGGCAAGTCATGCACAGACACGCCAACAGATCGATTCCATGATCTATTGTGCAATTCCATGACACAAGTATTATAGAATGCAGTTGTTTCAATTTAGAGTAGAGTAGAATAGAATCGAGTGGACCTCCGTGTATACCAGTACGAGGATAGAGCAATACTTAGAGCCGAGTATCATGAGCCACATGCACCCGGGACACCTCCTGACCGATCTCCTGACTATCCGACGGGCCATTCCCCCTCAACGGAACGAATTACTGGGGCGGCATGTCTGTTGCATCAATCGCCACGTCCATTGCTGTGTGTTGCTGTTCTTTGCTCAAATTTCGGACGCGCCTGCGCCATCACCCAAGCTGGAGCTCTGAGAGACGACGTTGGCACTTGCAAGACCGCTGGACTGCCGAAGATTGGCCAGGGCGTCGACCATCGGGGTTGGATTGAATGATTCCGCAAGCACCTGCTGCGCTGCTTGCTGTGCGACCGTCAAGTTCGTTCCTCCGGCGGTACCACCTGGGGTTCCGCCGATGCCATTCTGGTTGCCCCCGCCCCCACCGTTGCTCTGCTGTTGCTGCTGTTGTTGTTGCTGTTGTTGCTGATTCTCGCCCAACATGAGCATGGAGAAGAACTTGTCCTCCCAGTTGTTCTTCAAGAGCGCGGACGCGCTTGACTCAATGGACCCCCCACGAGAGAGACCAGAGATGCCTCTGGTAAGCGAGAGGCCGCGAAGCGACGTCAGTCTAGAAGGTGGGATTCCCATGGCTCCTGGGAACGTAGGCGGTGGAAGCGTCTTCTGCTTGGGGTGCGGGGGCAGCGTCGGACCGCCACTTGCGGAAACAGCCGCCGCCAAGTTCTTCGCGACAGGCGCCGGTGCCATGAAGCTGCCGATGGAGCCTACAGATGTTCCACGCGCGCCGAATGGCAAAGGATCTCCCCATCCTTCGGGAATAACGGACCCTGCCTGGCTCGCGAGATTGCTTTGCGCAGGGACTCCTGTGGTATTGGCAGCCTCCGCTGTGGAGGTGCTGTTGTTCCTTTGAATTTGGGATTGCTGGTATTGGACTGTCAGCACGAGCTGTTCCATGCGGCCCAACACGTCCGCTTCCAAACGCTTGATGCGTTCCTCCGTCTCGCTGTTCATGTCGGTGATCTTTTTCTCCAGCTTCGACACCTGCTCCTTCAACTGGTGTATCTCCTTTTGGGCATCTTGGCTCGAGCTGGAACCACCGCCTCGCGTGCTCCTCTGGATCTTCTTCAAGAGATCGCAACGGCCGCGCTTGAAGTTCTCATTGTAGAAGGTGACGTGCTTCGCGGAGGCCGCGTCGAAGTCACTGTTCCTGATTGGCTTGGACTGCATCTTGCGGAAACCGTAAAAGTTGAGCTGACGGGCAAAGCTGGAGAATTTGTTGTGGTCGAAGTACTGGGGGATGATGGTGGCCGCAAAGACATCGGGATCCTTGACGACGAACATGTCGCCATCATTGGTCCTGAGAAAGGCGAGGATGGTGCATGGAGGTGTGTTGTTGTTGTTGTCGTGTGTGGAGCGCCCATGTTGGGAAAATAGGGACGGTCAAACAGATGAGGCGGTATGTGAGCATCGGTGCGTGTAAAGCTGCAACGAGATGTGGGTATGACACTTTAGTACAGCACAGCAAAGCAGACATGTGCGTATGCATGTGCGTGCACTTGCGCAGGTGTTTGATTTGGCGGACACAGGGAACCAAATGTTGCTGTGCCCTGCGATGCAAAAACGAAGCAAGGCAACAAGGGGCAAGTCAAGGACAACAACGAAGACACACAACGAGGACAGGCCGCTGTTTTGGGCGTTGTTGTTGTTGCTTTGTCGTTGTGCTGGTGGGCTGGGAAATTGGACACAGCCAAGCGTTTGCGTGACACGCAGTCACGGACAAATCACGATCGCAGCTGGTAGGATTTCTACGTCCGCGCATGTTGGAATCGCAGGGAACCCACAGGAACAGACCAACGAACAACCACACGGAATGCGTTTTTGGTCTTGATTGTTCATGGTCGCTGCAAGGGAGGCTGTTTCGTTCTTTGCTTCAGCCATGCTGGTGTCCCCTCTCTTCCGTTGTCGTTGGTCGGGGCTGGGACTCGCAGGCCGGACGCTGCCCCATCATGCTTCGTGCCGATGCTTTCTTACTTACCATGCTGCAATAGCGGGATCGCAAGTGTCGATCATCTTGTACGTTTCTGAAGTTGGAGGTTGACGAGCGAGTGAAAGTCGAATGCAGTTGATGTATGTTCGTGGATGTGAGCATTTGTGTGCGTGCGTGTGTGAGCATGCCGACAGCATCTGTGCAGCATCGTATCATGCAAGTTGTTCATGGATCGGTCGCACCCACTTGTCATCCGTGCGGCTGCGGCTGCCTTGGTCGGTTGCGTTGCACTGCACTGCTTGTCTCAGAGAAGCGGCAGCATTTCACAAGCAAGTGGCAACCCTCGATCTTCGTGCTGGCACAACTTACTCTTCAGGAAGATGGGGATTGTCGTGGCCCCTTTGCATTTGGACGTCTGCACCGTCTTCTCGTCGGCAGCATCCATCTTGTTCTGGCCCTTTGTGGCTTGACCGTGTGGTTGCTGCTGCTGCTCCCCAGCTCCTTGCTTGGCGGTGTTGTTGGTGAGGGTGGAGACATTGCCGCCACTTCTCATTCGTCTCCGCTTTGCGCCCACCATGCCGGCAAAGTCGATCTTTCCAGGTTGACGTCCCGCCAATGTTGCCATCTTCTTGCGTTGTTGATGCCGTGTGTTGAATGGGTGGGAGAAGTTGTGAAGCGTTGTTGTTTTTGGAAGCGAGAGGCAGCGGAGTCGTTTTCGTGATTTGTGGATGTGTGTTTGATTTCTTCTCTTCTTTTTGCCCCTGCTCGCTTTTTTCTTGCTTTTGGTTGTTTTGTGGCAACGCTCCGCAAACTTTTGCGCCAACCACTGCGTTTGGCGTTTTTGTTCGCGTGTGGACGCGTGGGCCGTAACTTGCGCAGTGTTGTCTTCTTTGGAAGAAACATGGCGTTGCTCCCTTGTTTGGGCGAGATGCCGCGCGTCTTGGTTGCTGTTGTTGTTGATTGTCTGCTTGTCTGTGCGATTTTGTTGGAGCGGTCGTACCTGCCAGTACTTTCCCTTGTTGTGTCTGTGTACGTGTGATTCAATCACGGACGATTCTCAGACACGTTCTTGTTGGAATCTTGATCGTCGCTCTTCCTTCCGATCAGATGGGTCAATCCATCAACATTGTGTCCTTCCCCGGACGTGGCCGGATTCGCTTTGGTGAGGAAGTTCGTCACGGTGACGTGGATGCTTCCAACACCAACACATCAAAAACACGAACAACGAGCGAGAGTTTTCGTTGTTGTCGCAAAGTGTTTGGACTGCTGTGATGGCAAACGTCACGTCACGTTCTGGACACACGAATAACCACACCACAAAACAAGTGAGTAATCCTCCTTCTTCTGTGTGTTTGATGTGTTGGTGTGCTGCGCAACTGTTGCCAACCTCATGTCGGGTTCTGTTCATTTGCTGAAGGCGCAGTTCTCTTGTGAGGTATCCCACACTCCACACTCCACACTCCACGCTCTGCGCTTCACTCCGCTTCCGCAGAAGCTATACATTGGGCCGAGACGAGAGAGAGAGAGAGAGAGAGACAAACGGAAGGAAACGAAGGTGTGTTCTTGTTGGCTCCTGTTGGCTCCTGTTGGCTCTCGTCGACCTGGTTCTCACCCTTGGATGAGGCAACACTCATTCCAGTCTCCAAATACTCACATCGTCATCATCATCGACATCACCATCATCGTGTGGTCAGTGTAGAAGACACGGAGACATGCTCCACACATCTCACTCATCATTCGTCCCACGTCACTTGTAAATCATATTATATGATAAAATACATCATATAACATAATAGCTCGTAAAATACATCAGTCAGCCGACAACGAGACAGAACGAGAAGAAGCGCGTTGAAAGGTGCGGCAACCCACAAAAGCAACAATACCTTCTGCAGTGCCCAAGTGACGCACTACGTCAAGGCTTTGCGCTCACTTTCAACTTTATTACTCGCACATTCCATACATTCCACTGTGCTCTGCACTCGCATCGCACCGCGCATCACTTTACTCGTGCTCGAATTCGTATTCGTATTCGCACAAGGACCGTACATCACAATCAATTCGAAGTTGGGCGGCGCAAACGACAACGCAACACATCTCAATCTCATTCATCGTATCCCATCGCATTCCATCGCATCCCATCACACCGCATCCATCACAGCTCTCGATTAGCAAACAGGCGAAGAGATGGGGTTCAAGATCAAAAAATTATTTCGGCGGAAGAAGAGCAAGAAGCCTGCCTCGTCCGACAACGGTGCTTCGAGCACCAAGTCAAACGCAAGTGCTGGTGCAAGGACATGCACAGGTACAGACAAGGAAAGCCATGTAGGCAGTGGCAACAGTATTGGAAGCACCACCATTAACACAAGCATTAACGCTCGCAGTGGCAGAAATGGCAGCTATCGAAACAGCCGGAAAGCGAAGCCAGTGCACAGCAGCCAATCAAGACAGTTGGCAGGCTCGTCCATACCTCGTGCATCAGGGTCAACGTCAACACACGGAGATAGTTTGCGAGGAGAGTCGCAAGATTTCATCATCTCTACCCATCACGAGAACAACGCCAACAGTCCACGAGCCACGGGCAGCATGCAAGCAACAGCAACCGTGGGAGTAGCACGTCAATCAACAACATCAACAGCAATAATGACGACCACGACCACGGCAACGGCAACCGCAATGGCCGTGGCAAACGGATCAAAACGAGCTGCAAAATCATCCAAAATCCATCCCATCATGGAAGATCACGCCCAAGGAAATGGCAACGACAACGATAATGACACAGCATCCATCGACGGAGATTCGACAGCTTCCCTCTCTCAATGGTCAGCTGGGACGCCCTATCCGTTCCAAAGCAACGGAGGAACAGTCCAGCGGGTTGAAGGGATGAAGAATGGATTCGCGGTGCCCGTCTCCACGATCGTCACACTTTCTGGTGCTTTCCCCACAAGACAAAAGGCGTCTGCATCAGCTGCTCGACATACCTATTCGGTCTCTAATGACTCAGGGTTCCCAAGGTTGGGTCTGGACCACATTCAGGAGATATCATGGAGACTGCGAACCAGCCACGGTGGCCATTGCCAGCACGGGCATAGAAGCCAGGAGGGAACGTCGAAGCAACAACCCATGTACGCAACGTCTTTGAATGCCCCAAACACCACTTTTGATTGGCAAATCGAAGTGACCGTTGTCGGCAATGACGGGCAGAATGCTGTGGACAACATGCCCGGCGATAATGGAGCAAGCAGCAGCAACGTCCAAATCTACGACATACACCAACACATCGTGTGCAAGGGAGAGCATCGGTCACTCGCACTCTCCCGAGAATTGGTGGCACAGAAAGACCAGATGATCGTCTCGGCTGATTCAGCTGCAGCCGCCAATGGTGACGGACAAGAAGCCTCCGCCCGTCTACTTCCTCTTCGTCTCTACCTTCCCGAGCACTACGCCGCTGTGATGCCTGCACTGTTGGACTACTGCTACGCACCATTCGGATCTGGCTACGACGGCACAGCTTTGAACTTCCGAAAGGGCGTCACGACGCCCGAAGCCATGCACCTGCATGGCTTGGCCGAATACCTGGAGGTTCCCACACTACGAAAAGAGATTGAGGAGTTTTTCAGCAAGGACGTCTGATACAGATTGTCCAGGCAACAAGTACTCGCAGCATTCGTGGCTGCTCTCTGTTGCTCAAGTCATGTGGAGTCCATCTTGGTCCGAGTAGGTCCAGACGGTGCAAGTATGATGATATGAGTATGGAGTATGGAGTGTGGTGCGACTCCGTGAACATCACACGGACGAGTACAAGCACACCACAAGTGTAGTGTATGTAGGCTTGTAAAATACATGTCAATTGGAAATCGTCCTATTCTTTTCTATTATGTTATTATAATTATATATCATAGGGTAATGCAACCGACAGAGCTCCAACATGATTGTCTTTCTCTCTCTCTCTCTCTCTGGTCGTGGAGAGAGAGAGAGACTATTGCAGATTACCCCCCAGCTATCTTCGCAATTGTAGAATGAGGATGGAGCGAGTTGTGCGTAACGATACACCACACGAACGTCGTCGAAAAAGGAACTGTTCCTGGACCTGCGCAAAACACACACAAACATTTTTTGGGGAGAAGGATGGTGACATCAACGAATCACATCAACGAATGAATCACGCGAAACTGAGGGGAGGAACGTTCCGAGGCGATCGATTGGGAACACATCCTCTTCTTTTCACGCGCGGAGACGAGCGTTGGTGAGACCACAGTGTAGTCCTCGTGACTCGTCCTCGTACGCGCGCAATCGGCCCGTCGACAGTTGTTGATCTTTGGTGGTGGATTCGGTCCAGAACAGATAGAATCGATTTCGGGCCTGGTGCGCACATCATCCCAAAGAAGAAGCCAAACAGCGCAACTCAGCACAGACAAGAGAGAGAGAGAGAGAGAGCAAAGCAATCGACACTCTCAATCAATTAATCACCCACCAACGAGGACGTGACGCTTCAATTGCACCACAACCAACGAGCAACGAACAACGAACAACGGATCAACAAAGATACTCGTGAATACAAACTGGTAGAAGAGTGTGTCCGCGGTCCGTCTGACCCTGCTCGCCAAGTGGGAACAAGCAGGAGCAGTGGCAACGACAGCGGCGCCAGCGATTGCAGCGACAGGGGGTGGTTGGAATGGACTCTGTTCTTTCAAGTTGCAGGACCAGCAGACACCTCTCGCGAAGCTGACAAAGCCAACGAAGCGACACGGCCAGGGGCTCCGCAAGGCAAGATACAGAGGACAAGATTGCAGCCTCGACAAGTCGTCATCCAACACAGCTGCTCCGTTCGGCTGATCAACCAAGAGAACAATGGATCGGTTCGTGGCGATGCTCCTTCTCCTGGGGGTCCTGGTGGTACGTACCATACGTTTCATACGTTTCATACTCTACAAGGCGCAACCAGCGCCAACGAGCGCCAACTGGCATGGTGGTGTCCCAGGTGGTGCGAATGATGTGAATATAGCACCATGAATGGCGTGGATTCCTAATCACCGTGCGTGGGAGTACCTGCACACTTGCATGGGCGGTGCAACCGATGAAGCTCATCTTCTGTGACGGCAGCCACCCCGTGAATGGCTTGTCTGGCTTGAATGACTTCATTGGCTCCTCAGTGGAAGCACTGGCTGACGACGCACGAATAATCCACGAATTCGTACCCATCAAACACAAGCACTTGCAAAAGTGCATACTGTGCTATACTCAAATACCAACACCAGAGACGAATCACACGACTGTATTGCTGTGTACAATTCGTTTGCGACCATCAAGATTGCGCCTCGAACCGTTAAGCATCAGCTATCTCATCCACGTTTCCACCTTTCCATCCCTTCACCCGCAAATCCCTTCTTGCACACCCCACGCCCTTGCTCATGCCCACGACGATGGCGGTATGTGCACTCGTACGCGTATCAACCAAACAACATCATGCATGGCTACGCCAATGGTGGCATCACCAAATCGTGAAAATCGGAATGGGATTCCCAAAAACAAACAAACAAAAACTGGTATGCGCTCCGCTGATACCAACTCTTTGGGGATGGCAGACACTGATTCTGATGCTGCTTGCGCTCTTCGCCGTGGCTCCAGTAATATGCTCGTGCCTGTTCTCGCTGGTTTACACGGTCTACCTCTTCATGGCGTACGAGGAGAGTGGAGTGCATCACGCACAAGAATTTGAGAATAGATTTTGGACGATCCTTGCCTTGCTCTTTTCGACGGCGCTCTTCTTCGCGGGAGATTCACCGGTGGCATTCGGGATCGAGAATCCCTCCTTCGGTTTCGTTGGCGTGGTCCTTTCCAGTTACGCCATGCATCTCTGGGACCGACATGCGCACCGTATGGCTCTCAGCCGGCAAACGAAGTTGCGGAGATCATCATCCTTCGCGCACGGATCGAACGCGAACAACATCCCAGTGGAGCAACAGCTTGCGCGGATCGAGGAATGCCTCCGCAACATCGACCAGCTCCTCATACCGTCCACGATCAACAACTTCATCAACGAGCGCTTCGTTTTGCAAAAGGAGAGGGAGATCATCAACATTTTCCTGGAATGCGACGCCGTTGCACTGAATCATCTGGTCAACCATGTTCGATTGGGGCTTTTGATCTATAAGATCAAGGACCATCACAACTTCGCAGGCCAACACCGCACGCAGCTCACACAACTGCTGGCCGTTGATCGTCTGCCCGCCCTGACGTCAATTTCAAGGGTCATCGTGCTGCACGCTTTGCAAATGCTCAAGCTCCGCGCGAATCCACGTGCCGAGCAATGGGTGCGGAACATTATCCTGAACAGCCACGGCGACGATCTGTCCGACATCAAAACACTCACCGATGCCAAGGGCGACTACTTCTGCATGAACAAGCTGATATACGACGACATCAAATCCGAAACTGTACGGCAGGACATCCTCAGCCACATCCGTCGAGAGGCGACCGTGCAGCAGGCTCATCAGCAAATGATGACCAAACGAGCGAGGAAGAGACAGCACATGGCATGGAGGAAGGTGCTTTCCGACGTTGACGATACTCTGTTGTCCAGCGGCGGCGTCTACCCCGCTGGCATCGACAAAAAGTACTCGCGCAAGGTGGTGTACCCAGGCGTGCTTGCGTTCTACCGCGAGCTTGATTTGGGAACTCGTGGTCCTGAGGAATGGCCCGAGCACAGGGTTGGCAACCTGGTGTTCCTCAGCGCGCGCCCACACGTGTACAAGGACATGAGCGAGAAGAGCAACTTTGCCAAGTTTGAAAAGCTCCGGGTCGCGAAGGACGGACGAGCCGGGATGCACACAGTGCCATCGTTGCTGGCGGGAGACTTGGCATCAGGATCGCACTTCATCGCGACCAATGACTGCGAACCGCTCGCAGCGAAGAAATTTTCCAACTTCCAAAGATACGTGTCCATATACCCTGAGTACAAGCATGTGTTCGTCTGCGACAATGGACAGGGCGATGTGCGCGCTGGCGAACTCATGTTCGATGCCTTCCCGTACGAATTCGAGGCGCTCTACGTCCACACGGTCAAAGACGTTTCAAAAACATACGGCTTTGCACCGGAACGATGGAGAGACAAGGAATTCAAACCGGTCTTCTTCCGCACCTACCCGGAGGCAGCGTTGCATGCGGCAAGCTGTGAACCGCCGTTGATCCGAATCAGTGGCCTGCGCCGCGTGTGCATGGATGCAGTCAAGGACTTCAACGGCGTGCAGCCCAAGCAATGGACATCCCGGAAGCAGAAGGCAGATCGTAGGGGAGAGCTGAACCAATCTCTGTCAAAAGCAAACGATTTCCTCATCGCCAACAACCTCCCGCCAGTCGATTTGATCCCGTCAGAGCAGGAATGGCAGCAGGGCACATGGATCAACACTCCGTACGGCCGCGGCATCGTGCGAGGCTATGATGCCAACTTTGACATGTACGACGTGGAGCTGGATTGGCGGCCGCTGGATGTCCAAATCAAAGCGCATCTACAACGGGTCAAAGAAGAAGCCATTCGACCGAGGTCGAACTCCAACAAAGACAAGTCAACGCAAGTCGCGTCATTGGAGACGGTCTTAGAAACAGATGAGACGAACGAAGACGAGCCGAACGATCGTGCTGCTGCCGCCAACGACACGGAGTCCCTCAGGCGCAGAGATCGCAGCAGCAGCCAAAGCGATAGCAAAACTAGCGATGGCAAAACCAGTAGCAAGGACCGCGGCAGAGGATCGGCAGTCGCAAATGCTCCTTCGTTCGATCAAAACAAGACCGGCGACGAGCCTGAAAATTCAGGGCAAGTGAACCCGCTGAGAGTGATTTCATCAACTGTCACAGACGGCGACTACGGCAAAGCGATGGACCATCTCACGACCGTCAATGAGGAGGAGGATACCGACGCGCCCACTCGCAGCTCAATCGATGGCAACGATACCCAAACTGATGCGAATGCAGATGCAAACGGTAGCGTCGATGTCGATGTCGATATCGATATCGATCCGAAACCCTTGGCATCAACAACGACGGTGGCTCCTGCAGCGATTCGATCATCGAAACTCAAAACAACCCTCAGAATAAGAGGCAGATGCATCTCTCGCTATACACCCCCAAAGTTGTCAGAACCGAGCAAGAAGTCGAGTCTTTTCTCTTTCTGGACGGCGGAAACGTCAAGCAAGCCAAAGAGCGAATCCAAATTCAAGACTGGAGACAAATGTTCGACACCTTATGGAGCTGCAACAATCGTGAAGCACAGGATCTCAGACTCTATTGTTGAGGTTACCATGACTGGATGGCCAGCCAAAGCGTACCTGCAGGAAGATCAAATCCGACCAATATCACAAGGCATCTTTTCATCAATCTTTCGCAGACAGTCCAGTTCCGGGTTGGACAACTCAACCAAGCCAGCAGAATTCCCTTACATCAAAGGCACCATCATCCAAACACCCTACGGCGAAGCCTCTGTCGTGCGGCCGCTGCCATTGCCTCCCAAAAGTGGCAATGGGGAGCATTCCACATTGCCGACAGCAACGTCCAAACCAGCGGTGGGAGCTCCGTCATCATCATTATCATCATCATCACCACCATCATCGTCGTCAGTACCAGTGGCAACACCACCAGCAGCAACACCAACGGCAGCATCAGGAGGAAACAATACATCGGCATCTGCAGCCATCGGAACAACAGCGGCAAAGCCGGATGTTGCGGCGAAAGACGTGCAAACAATTGGATTGAAGCTTACATCGTGGAAACTGAAGGACGGCAGCCACCCCATGCTGTATTGCACTGTGGAGCAGGCAGAGCGATGGAAAAGCCCCAAGCACACCATCAATAGCAGATCGTCGGATGGGATCCTCTCAGCTTTTGGTTCACTGGTGACGACCACGCTGGATTTCGCCAGCATCCTTGGCACGTCGCAAAGGAACACCAGAAGGGAGTCGGAGGTTGATACGCCAAAACCAAAGTACAGACAATACTACCAGGACTCTGCCTCCGTCTCAACGTCATACGGCGATGGCGTTGTGAAGAAGTTTCGCGACGATGATGGCATCTACGAGGTGCATTTGACGAAATGGAAACTGGGCGGTGACAAAACGTGCGCAGTAGCTTACATCCAACAGAATGATGTCAGCCATCGCATCGCGAAAGGCTGTCAGGAAGGGTATCCTGTTTACACGTACCTTGGCTTGACAGGCGTGCTTGAATCGGTCGAACCGACAACAGGTGAGGGACAATGGCAGACGCCAACAGCAACAGCAACAGCAATGACAATGACAGCGATGAATGCACTTGGTCCCTTGGCGTGCAGTACGTGCACGAAAAATATTGTTATCAAGTGTGACATCCTTCATCTTTCTGTCGCCTTCTATTTCATTTGGATGATGTGGTGCCTAGTTCGTGCTGACACACATACACTGACATTTCCCTTCGCCCACTCCACCGTTCTCAACTCTGTTCCGTTCCGTTCCGTTCGTTTCTGTCTGGTGTTTGTGAATGCACATTGTTGCAACGCTAATCACGTTCCACTCCTTCAATCTCATTTCGAAATATCCAGGTGTGCATCTGGTAACGTGCAAGTCTGCCGGCATGGTCATGTACTTGCAACCAGATGCAGTGATACAACCGCTGAAAGCTGCGGTGGGAGAGGAAGTGCTCACAGCATACGGCGACGGAATTGTTGAATCGTACAGCTTTCAGAATAACATGTACACAATCAAGCTGAATGGCTGGGGTGCGAAGTTGTATGCCGTGGCGGAGACGTTCGACAGGGTCGAAAGCTCCATGCGCGACCGTGACGGAGCGTTCGGAATGAACTGGCTCGTGCGTATCTTCTTCTCGTCCTCGTTGCCAGACAAACCAGCCGAATCTACAAGGAGCCGCAGCAACAGCCTCGTGAGCGCCGTCAGCATGAGGAGTCAGAGCGCTCGCAGCACTTCGTAAGGACGTGTAACAAACCATCCAAAAAAGAGAACACCGTAACATTCCGTTGAAGGACGCATTACAAATAGGTAGAACTGTGGTACGGGATAGTTAGTTGTCTCATCTGCTGATGGTAGTGTAACTGAGTAGGAGTCGACTTGTTTCAACCAAACCGGATAGCAAAGATAATACCTGATCTCTAAGAAAGGAGCTGTTAGCATGAACATCTTTGCGATGTGATAATGTGGTGGAACAAGTGGCACAAGCCGCTGCGTCGAATCATTCAATAATGACAATGATTAGGAAATCTCCCACCCACGTCAAAGATGGACGTAGATGGGAGAACGTTGAGTAAAGCACAGTGAGAATGAAAAACATGAGAAGGCATTGTTGCTACTATTCTTCGCGCACAATCATGAGAGAGGATAGAAAATATTCACAACAAGAAACCCGTGAAATGGAAATGGACCAGAGCAGCAAGTGCTTTAACTCAAACATGGAAGGAATGCCCGAAATTCAGAAAATTCGCAGGTTCAGCACGAGTGGATAGGAAGAAACGGGAAGAAACTTCAGAAAACAGGGTTGCCTCAATAATCTGATTTGAGAATCAAGCCCTGCGATTGCAGACGAATGCAATACTTTTCATCGGAATATCAGAAACTCACAGCAATGAAGAGCAATAAAACACGACGAATATGACACATCGATCCCATGTTCCTGTTACTACGATCCATCCTACAATACCGCAGAGTGAGGATATCAAGCATGAAAAAGTGTTGCACATAAGAAGACCACCGAAACCTCCATCTGTTACCAGAATGCCAATTCGAGCTTGGTTTCCCACAACGAGATGCATCGACTTCAAGAAGACAAAGATCGACAGACAACCATATGCAAAATGCGATGGGTACATGCGCCACGCTCCTAAGACAACCAATCAACTGTTAACAACAACAGATCCAATCATCCTGACTACTTGAAAAGGAACCAACAACGGGCAATCCATATCGTCACGCCGGTTTAGTGCCGGTGAACCATAGTCGACTGGGCATTGCAGTCAGTAGCATTGGCCCACGCAGCAGGCAAGTCTCCACTCTTCCATCAGCACTCATTCCAAACAAGAAGATTTCTAATTTTGCTCCTGCCAGTGATGAGAACGACCCTTTCAAAATCTTCAAAACGTTTGCGCGGTGAATCGTTATTTTGAACCAGTATGTGAATCCTATCCTTGTGGAGGGCTTTATGCTCGATTTTCTGAGACGAATTCACTCGTATTGCAAGCATCAACTAGCGACGCTATCTTCTCCATTGGCGATTGGGCCACTATCGCTGCCAATGTTTGAATCTATGCAAGTTCCACACATATGAAGATGTACTTCATCTCGAACCTGTTAGGATTCCAGCTTGCGCTTGTTTCAACTCAAGAATTCAGTCTTCCAAGATGAGCGGGATTCCCACGTTGTCGTATTATTGCGTGTATGTTCGATGAACAAGGTCGCACATCAGCAAGAACACCTTCCTGTAAAAGCCAAGATCGCTATTGCAGTAGCACGTAATCTCTACATGGGACAGAACTCACGTGTGTAGTGGAAATGATCGGCTTCCTCAAGGTGACGTGTTATTCAGTGTGCTTCATCGAGTGGGTGGCTCGTCGGCAGGGACTGCAAATCACCCATCTATTGCAGGAAGTTCTAGTTCGAGCATGATTATTATATTGAATTTTGAAATGAATCTTACATTCCATTGTGATTTATCTAATTGAGGCAACCCAACTTGTGGAGAGAAGCACTCGAATTGTCCGTGTCTTTCTGTATGTGACAATTCATACATTCATATGCCTGCTGTGCCACGTGAGTCACAAGGCTTCGATGACATTAAAATATTCTTTTTAGTGTGACCGTAATGGAGAAAGGTGAGGATTCTTCAGGCTCTGTTTTTGCGCATAACTGGTATTTGAAGGCCTCATGAAGTCAAGTTTAGGAGCGCAAGTCCACACGCAGGTTGCCGTGTACGATCAAGTTTGTGGAAGTCGAATGCCCAAGGCTGATCAGCCGTTGTCAAGACGACAAGGTGGAGGAATCATAGCAAGAGAAGTGATCTGTGCTTGGTGTGTCTTTCCGAATGACTTGGTTCTCCGGATCATGTCGACTTCGAGTTGTCTCCTCGGACACAAGAAGCAAACGTCGATCTGTTTCGGCCGTAGACGACGTCGCCTCTCTGTTTGAGGCGATGGTGGGTGTCGATGAATGAAGCTCGATTGATTGTGCATTGGCGTAGTTGCCTTCCACAACACGCGACAAAAGCATGGCCCATGATGTTGACCAGATGTAGGATCGTGCAGGCGGATAACATCAAGAATCACTGAGGTACATGCATTGAGTCACAATGAAATTCAATTGACGACATGCGAGGTGACAACAACGACAAGGGTACTCAGCAACCAGACCCCATCAATCATTCGCTGGTGTCGAAATCTCACCTAGCATGAGTCTTCAATCAAATTACACAAACGAAATTTCTTCGAAGTACACTTCGTGAATGCTCGGTTCTCCTGGGACAGCCACAACTTTGACGTTGTTTTTTATGAAGAGAATCGCCCTCGAAAAGTCGAAGCGTGCATAGACTACCTAGCAGAAGAGCTGTCGCACGTAGATACGAGTGTCAACACCATGGCAAAGTCAAACAAGATAGCAGAGCAACAAGCACCTAGAAACTAAAAATCATCTGATACAATGGCCATCGGGTACTTGATTTAAGTTGCTGGCTCGCCGGCATTCTGCGGCGACGACTTTAACATGCGGTAAGCTCAGACAATCCGAACCGAAGGGTTGCTATCATTGTGCACAGATGCACTCGAAGATTCTTCACAAGTTGTTGGGACCAGGCTCACTCGGAGTGTCCTGACATCAATGAGTCAACACGTGGTAGGACTCTGATCGGAGTGACCCGTCGTGTCAATGCAATGATCGAATGCTAATGCCACTCGACAGAGTTTTCTCCAGAAATCCCGGATGCAACTTGGATATCTCGTTGTTGTAGACTCCATTGTCATAAACTTCACCTATTGTGTTGGCGTTCTGGGCGTGTATGTGGGATATGGCGTGGATTCGTGCGCAAGAAAAACCGCTTGTCCCTGATGGATATCGATTGCCGCAAGACAAACAATTTTCTGTGCTAACTCTTCGCATGATTCAATCAAAATCATCACTCTCACGGCTTGATCTTGGGTTTAGTTCTGGATTTTGACGTTGTTCTATCGCAATAGATGTGAGATCGCCAGAGTGTTCTCGAACAGATCTGAGTGAGCATTGAATGACTCTTGGAGTTTCGTTGCCACGATCGAAAACAACCTCGTTCTGTTGCACAATTGGGTGTCTGAATTCCATGTGGGCGGTGTTCATAGGGACGATGCAGTGCAATGGTGGATTTTTCTACTAGGTATACGATTGTTGTGTTGCAAGATCGTACGGTTGTGACTTCTAGAGTCGCAAGATCATGGTGTCAGGATGCTCATCACCTTGATTCTTCTCTGATTTTGGTGATGTTGGTTTGAGAATGACGTACTTCGAAATATGTGGATGGCGGAAGAAACCGAATTCGAGAAACTGCCGATCTCTTGCTGCTGCTTTACTCTGCCTTTCATCAATGCGCATACACGAAGAACAGTATTTTCGTTTGGTCGATGTCACGGTGTCACCTTTCTGGCGACTTTCCGTCAAAGAAGTATTGCACACAAACAGCTTCTATTTTTGTTTCATCTATCAGGCAATCACCTGTGCCATTGAATTCTACTTTCTGGGAAAATGAAGGAATCCGTTGTTGAAACTCTCGCATTCCAAGCCTGTTGTATGTGGAATTCCGCTTTTTTTCATGTCCCACACGTTCTGACCAGAACCTTTGATCATGCGTCGAATCACATTGGAGGCATCAAATCTTTTCTTCGATTTTTTATCCTTTTCTGGTTTGGCTTTCAACGTTGCACCGCAGATCCCTTTTTGTTCTATCATTCATTGACTGTATTGGCCAGGTTATGTTATCTATTTCTTTCTTGCAGTATGCTGGGAATGCATGCTTTTCCTCTTTTATGTTTCGATTGAACATTGGAGGTGGAAAGTGTGACTTTCCTCTAGTGGCGCGTCGACATTGCACTTATTTTCGCTCATCTCCTTTGCTTAGTCTCTCATAGGCAGTATGTGGATTCTATTCCACCATAGTTTGGAGCGTTGAGTCATAAGTTTGATAAGGTTTTCCGGAAAACGATTCTAAACGTTGCACATGCTGATGCTATGGCATGACTTCATGTAGGTGCCAGGTTTCCAAAGCTTCCAGAGATTGTGATTGCATTGAATAAATGATACACGCGCATACGCACGACGTTACATTGATGACAAATTTTCGTTGTTTTACATCCATAACATCTAGCACCCTTCTTTCTGTGGTTGTCGTCGTTGCACATGTCATGGTTTGCTTGTTGCGCAAATGACTTCTTGTCGAGACTTCTAATGCTCTGACGCAAACGTGCGCGATTGGCGACATGTGGCTAGGTCTCGTGAGCAGGTTGTTGCTGATTGTGTTTTCATCGTATTTTATCTTTTTATAATTCTGCATTGGATCTCTTCACCTCTCAGAACGAGGGAATCTTCATGTGCGTTCTTCCACTGGTTCCACAGATGACTCATTGTCTTCGCCGATGGCTCCCATGGCGCCGCCGGTTTCTCCATCACCATCTTCATCGTTGTTGGTTTGGGTTTGGCGGACGATTTCCGAAAAGGTCGTGGTTTCATCAGCAAGGAGGTCCTCAGGCGATGCGAATTCTTCCACCAAGCCGTCCTTCATCACCAGGATCTTGTCGGAATCCATGATGGTGTTGATCCTGTGGGCAATCGTCAGCACGGTGCATCCCTTGAATGCTTGGCGGATGGTGCGTTGGATCTCCTTGTCGGTTTCGTAGTCGACGCTCGACGTTGCTTCGTCGAGAAGGAGGATTTTGCATTGTTTGAGCAAGGCCCTGCCAAGAACGAGCAGCTGGCGCATGCCGGCGCTCAGATTCTCTCCGTACTCAGCGACCACGGCATGGAGAAGCCCTGGCATGGCTTCCACGGCATCCTTCATACCGCATTGGTCCAGCGCCGTCCAGATGTCATCGTCAGTGTGCTGATGGAAAGGATCGATGTTGGAGCGGATGGTGCCGCTGAACAAGACCGGGTTCTGCGGGATGATGCCGATCCTCGATCGCAGCTCCTGCAGACCGATGCGCAACGTGTCCACGCCATCGATTGAGATTGGCGACACGTAGCTCTCCTTGGTCTCTCCTGCCATGTCCGGTTCCACCAGACGCAGCAGGCAAAGCAGGAGGGACGACTTGCCGCTTCCGGTTCGTCCAACGACGCCGACGCGCTCACCGCCGTGGATGGTCAGGTTCAATCCCTTGATGACCAGCGGCGTGTCCGATCGGTACCGCATCTTGAGATTGCTTAGCTGGATCTGGCCATGCTGTGGCCACGATGCGTCCACGGGGGAGCATTGCCCGCCCTTGGCGGCAACGGCAAACACAGATGGAGGAATCGCGGCGTCGGCATCTCTGCCACCTCCCGACGCTGAAGACGCGCCGGGCCCAGCGTTATCCATGGAGGATTTGAGCAGGAGCTCTTGCGAGGTGAACGCAGCCTCTTGAGGGATGTGCTCGGAATAGTACAGAACACGCTCGCAGGAGTTCATCGCAGCCTCGAGGGAGGCGAAGGATCGAACACCGAAGTTGAGCAGCGCTGTGATGCTGATGGCGAACGTGAGCGACAGACCGGCCAGCGAGGCGAAGTTGGAGTCGTCTGTGCGCAGTGC
Source organism: Craspedostauros australis (assembly GCA_026770025.1). Lineage (NCBI taxonomy): Eukaryota > Bacillariophyta > Bacillariophyceae > Mastogloiales > Achnanthaceae > Craspedostauros > Craspedostauros australis. The sequence continues at coordinate 564,085 of JAMXDE010000023.1, forward strand.
CACATCGGATGCGAGGAAGGCGGCAGATCCAGCGATCACTGCTCCGATGGATTCCAGCCTCACCCCCAGCCACCTATCAGCCGTTCGGTTGCAATATGTCGCGCGTGTGTTGCTGTTCACCTTTTGTTCAAATTCGTGAACGAACCTCTCTAGCTGATCGTATGCTCTGATGGTCGTAAGGCCTCCCAAGGTCTCCGAGAACTGGGCGTAGACCGGGGATCGGGCGATGCTCTCCAACCGCTTCGTTTCGCGTGACACGTTGCGGAAGTAATTCATGAACCTGATGTACATGTAACCAAGGGGGAGGACGAAGATCCCGAAGAAGGGCGTGACGAACAGAATGGTGCCCAGGCTGACAATCACTTGAAGCCAGCAGAAGAGGACGAAGTCCATGAAGTCAGCGAGCTCAATATCGATGGAGTACATGTCCTTGGAGAATCGGGACAGGATACGACCCACGGGTGTTGTGTCGAAGAAGCTCTGCGGAGCCCGGAGGATAGATTGGATGAGGCCTTTGTGTAGCGATGTGGAGGCGGAGACTCCGAAACGGACCAACACCACGGACCGGATGAAGGTCGTGACGCCCAGCATCACTGCCAGGAGAGCGTACCCAGTGAGGTAGAACGCCTGCGATCGATCCTCGTAGTCGGAATCGCTGGTCCACAGGGAGACCCAGACGCCCGTTGCCAGCGCGTTGGCAGAACCGATGATGTAACCGATGATCACGATCATGAACTTCGCGAATCCACCACCAGCAGCAATGTACTTGAGATAGACGGAAAGAGACACGGCGCCCATGCTTCGTTCCTCTGTTGTGAGCAAACTGCCGGTCGTTGTCTTCGGCGCAGCGTCGTCCTTGTTCGGGTTTGCTGCTGCTGCTGCTGCTGGTGTTGTCGTTGCCATCTTCTCACTGACTGGATCATTGCTGGCTGAGGTTGCCTTGGGCGCGGGACCAGAAGATTGGACGTTCTTGACGACGAACTCCTTCGTTTTGAAGGTGGAATGAGAGGCCTTGGATGGCGTCGACTTTGCTTTGACATGTTTGGCTGCCTGCGCCTTCTCACTTTCCTCCTGTTGTTTATGTTGCTTGTTGGAAATGTCTTGCAGCAAGCGACGTACTTCGCCCCCGTCTGACGCCTCCATAGCATCGTAGGTGCCCTGCTCAACAATGCGCCCATGTTTCAGCGCGATGATGTGATCGCACTTTGGCAAGAATTGCAATTGGTTGGTGACGAAAAGCCTGGTCTTGCCCTCCATCATGCCCACGATGCAATCTTCAAACACCTTCCGTCCAACTTCAGGGTCCAAGGCAGACAGCGGGTCGTCCAGGATCACCACCTGCGCGTTTGAATACGCAGCACGAGCGATGCTGACTCGTTGCTTCTGTCCGCCGGAGAGGTTGATTCCCTTCTCACCGATCTCCACCATGTCGCCACCATCCAACAGCTCGAGATCGTGCGTGAGCTGAGCTACCTTGAGGACTTGTTGGTACTTCTCCTCTTCGTACGGTTGTCCGAACAGGATGTTATCACGCAAGGTTGCGTTCAAGATCCATGGACTTTGGGCGGCGTACGCGACAGTCCCTGTCAAAGAGATAGAACCAGATTGCAGGATGGTCTCGTTCAAGATGGCGGAGACCAATGTGCTCTTTCCACTTGCGACACGTCCAACGACAGCGCACAGCCGGCCCTGCGCGACATGAACGGAAATGTCGGAGAGGATCGCCTTGGGGTAACGTGCTGGTGGGTTGGAGCTGGCGCCGAGGCTTTCGAGATCTTGACTGGAGGCAACGCTATTGGTGTCTCCGTTGTTGCTGGAGTCGTCCTTCGTCTCCTGCTCTCCTTTCCCGCTCTGATCTACCAGCGGGGTATTGGGGTCGTTCCAATAGATGCTGGCATGGTCGATGCGGATCTCCGCCGTAGTATCCGATCGTTCCCTTTTGTGCGTTCCGCTCACGAGCACAGCTGGTCTCGTGTGGGCGGTGCGTTCATCGTCATCTGCATGGCTGCCCTCCTTCGTGTTGGGATCGCCAGATGCGGGCTTGGCTACTGCATCTGACGGAGACCGAGAGACGGTTTCCGTGTTCTGGATTTCTTTCAATGAAAGGTACGATTGCAGTCTGCCGCCGCTGACTTTGGCCTGTGCGAGCATGGCCAAGGACATGGGGTAGAACATGAGCGGGAAACGCAGCTGGTCAAACGCTGCCAATGCCGCGAAGAGCGTGGATGCCTTGATGGGCTCGTCGACCGCAAGTGCCAGGCAGACAAAGGTACAGACTGCGACTAGGCCAGGCAACGCGCTCATGTATGCACGGGAGAATCCACGGAGGTACGCCACGCGGCCCAAGAATCCAAGCTCGGCCCCTCGGCTCGTTGCGATGTCGTCCTGGACCGGTTGCTCCCACGTGTACATCTTGACGCTCTGGATGCCCTGCAGGACTTCGTTGATGGACTTGACACGGACGTCCGTGAACTTGGAAAGGGAACGGTTCAGGCCGAATAGCTTGCCCATGACGATGACCTGGACCGGCGCGGTAAAGATCATGACGGCGAGACCGATGAGGCAGGGCCATGAAATTAGAGAGTACAGGATGGCCATGTAACCGACGACCTGCAGTATTCCATCCCACAGGACGTGCACCTGAGGCACGAACATCTCGATCTTGGCGGCATCGACCTGCATGAGGTTGACGAGCTCGCCGAGGGTTGTCGACTGCCGTTCGGCGTTGGCCAAACGAAGCGATTTGTTGTACACGGCGATGGAGACCGCCACGCGTGCCTGGTAACCACCGCGGTAGACGCGGTGGAAGTAGGCATTCTCCATGACCGCCTTCATCGCCATGACGAAGAGCAGAAGGGCGGAGAGCCAGTATCCGCGATAGCGAACCTCCCACGGGTCATCATCCGTGATGGCGCCGTGCTCATCCGGGTCCTTCTGGATGTCCTCGATGTAGAGGAGGATCTGGTTGAGCAGGAGCGGGAAGGAGAACTGGAAGAGGGTATTGCAGAGCTTGATGATGCCTGCGACCCAGAAGGAACGTCCGAGCATGGTCTTGATGGCGAATGACAGTCTATCGGTGGACGAAGCGTCGCCAGAATCGGACGGCGGTCCCTGCCACGCGTCCCAAGCAGCCTGGAACTGCTTGCTGACCGTGCTGCCCTGATCCATGTTCGCCAACGGGAGGAGATCGTCATGTTCCAGCGCGCGGCTCTGGTTGTCCTCCTCGCTTCTCTTGCTCAGGGCCGCCGCGCGTTCGAAAAGCGGTCGCGTCCAGAGGAAGTACAGACGGGAAAGCAGCCATGCTTTCTCCTCCGGCGACTCTCGTTCCTCCAGGGGGCGATCCTGCTCCGTTTGCCTGCCAGCGTCGTTGGGTTGCTCCTGAATGGTGCGAGTGCCCATGATGTTGCTGTCGGAGCCGCTGCTGATCTTGGCGCTCGAACGTTATTGTGTCGCTCTGCTCGTGTCGGCACTCGTGCTCGCACCTGTCTTGGTGGATGTCGGGCGAACCGATGAGCCAGGCAATCTGCGATGATCTGTGAATGGGCCGGATGGCTGGTTGTTGGTGGCGCTGTGTTGGCAATGGTGCTTCGATCGAGTTCCTTGTTGTTGGTGCCGTGTTTGGCGTCGCGAGTGTGCATGCGCTGCAAAAACAGAACAGCAAATCCGATTTTACGTTCTGTTCCGTCCTCTGCTGAGTTCAGTTTGCGAATCGAAATTGTGTGTCGTAGGTAGGGATGATGGTGTGTTGGGGCTCTGTGTTGTTTGTGCGAGGTGGGTGGGGGATGGATGACTCCGTGTGCTGTGTTGGGGGAGAGATTGTTGCTGTTGCACGACCGCGCATGGTGTTGATGGGTGTTGCCGCCAACATCAACAAGGGAGAGACGTTCGTCAGTTGTGTTCCTGGAGGCGGTGCGACACGCGAAACATGGGAGGTTGACTGTCCACAGGACAGCAAAGTCCTTCGACGGCATTCAAAGAACAACCGCGAACACAATCGGACTAAACAGAAGTCGCGCACTGCGTCATTCGCTGGGGCTCTCGAAATGTCATTGTTTCAAACAACCCGCCACCTTTGTGACTTCTTCGACCAAAACTGTGGACGCTTCGAGCTGATTCGGTGTATCCGCGTCAGGAGGTGATGAAAACCAAAAATCAAAAGCGAAGACGAACGTGTTCCGTTGCTCCGACCACAACAGTCAAGGGACAATAGGTCGTAAATAGCTTGAAAGCGTACAAATGATGCTGGTTCTGTGATCCGGTGACCGCGATGTGATACTCGTTGCTATGTATCACTTCGAACTGGATTCGAACTATATTGATTTGGCTGCTTACCAGTACCATGCTCTGCAAGTATCGCGCCCTTTGCAAAACAACTTCAATTGTTCAATGAGATGGTGTTTGCACTCATCGGGCGACAGGAGGGAAATTGGTTTGCTGTATGGCACTGCTGTATGGTACTGCTGTATGGTACTGTTGTATGGTACTGTTGTATGGTACTGCTGCATGATGAAATCCGAGTGTGTAAGATTCAGACCGCAGGCACATGCCGTTTCAATGCTCCGACATGAAGCCCCCCTCTCACCTTTGTGTTGCACTCGAATACTCTGCCTCGAGATGCAGCACCCACACGTGACAGCTCGCACGTGATACCTCACATGTTGAAGAGATCGTCAGCCGTGAACAGCGCGCCAGAATCGAAGCTGCCGCGGTTGGGAAGGACGGTATCGAGTCCTTCACTCGAATCCACACCCATCCATTCCGCGATGGAATTCCATGGACTCTCGTATGGCAATGTGGGGATCAAGCGCCCACGGCCGATGTTGTACGGTCCCTCAGGAGTCAAGTCGTCTGGGTATGTTCCACGAATGACACCACCCTTGATGCTGCCGCCCATCATGAAGCCGTTGCTCGCCCATCCATGATCAGTGCCTCCACCCGAGTTGGGGGTCAAGGTACGTCCGAAGTCAGAGCCGGTCATGATCACGACATCATCCCACACATTCTGACGCTTCATTTCAGCCACGAAGGACTCGAGGGCCCCGTTGACATCCTTGAGCTTGGTGTTCACGTTGTTGAACCTGCTCACTGCATGATGATCGTAACCACCGTGCGAAACGAAAAGGACTTCGCGTTCGACGCCTCTGTCACCACGCGACTTGATCCATGTCGCGATCGACTCGAAAGAGGCGCTCAAACTGTCATTGTCAAAACCTTCGACTTGGTTGCTGTTGTAGATATCCGTCAGAGTCTTTGTGTCGTTGATGCTCTTCACCACCTGCGTCGACCAGACATCACCGTACACGCTGTTGTCTTGTTCGCTTGCGCTATTCAAGGAGTTGAGCAGGGCATTCATGTCGTCAACCTCGGCATCTCTGTTGAATGGCGCTGGGGACCAGAGCGGAAGCTGTGTCACCGGATGATTCTTCTTTGGTGATCCCTTGACCACGCGAGAGTTGCCACCAATCATATTGGCCGAAGTCCTGTATCCAAGATCTCTCAAGGTGTCGAGCATGCGCCCGCCGACGCCAGACTCGCTGAGCTCCTTCTCGATGTCAAGTCGTTGCACTTCCTCTTGCTGGATGTTGTGTGCAAACAGCAACGTGCGCGTCTTGAGCTTCCAGTCTTCCTTGGTGACGGGTTCATCTAGAACGCCGATGTTAGCGAAAAACATGGCTTCGTTGCTATTGTACAGCGTCTGCGCAAGTGGGAATGCCTTGTTGACACCGAAGCGCTCGCACGGTTGATTGCTGGCGTTGATAGTGAGAAGATCAGACTGTGGAAGGGCAGCCGAACCACGGATATCGCTGTACTGCTGGTACAGATTAGTGGATCCACACTCCGACTTCGGAGCCACCAAGTTGAAGGAGTCCATGCCACCAGAGAACATGAAGTAGATCACTGCCTTGTACGTGTTGGTCTTTCGAGGAATAGGTGGCTCGGCTAGGCGCGGTTCGCCGGTCATTCGAATGACGTTGTTGGAATGGAACTCTGGGGTGGTGACGATCAGCTGTTGTGCCAGTCGAATCGCCTTGTCCTTGTCTGTGCCCATGAAGGGGGAAACGGCATCGATGATGCGTTGGCGGTTCACCGATTGCAAACGGCTCGCAGTCAGCAGCAGCGAAAGCTCATCGATCAGATCCGGCGCTGCAGTTGCGGTGGATGAAAACTGTAGCGACCCGAATGATCTGGATGTATCGCCGATGTTGTTTCGGGACTCGCATCCCCTCAAGCCGTTTGGCGTCTCCTCACCAAAGCCGTTGAAGCATGCTGCCGACGTGATGCCTGCCAATGAAAAGAAGAGGAGAGACGGTGAAGATGATATGGAAAGAAGATATCGGTGAGAAGGGAAGTTGTGATATATGTATATATGACGACAGCCGAAGCCGCAGTGTGGAATACCATCGCATGGCATGCAGCAAAGCACACATGTTCCAATACAGCACTCTGGTTCCGACTTACCAAACTGAGTCATTCTGAATAGTCCAGTGAGCATCCCAGTAACTGTCGATGCTGAGATAGCTTGGGCCTCTGGCGAGTACAGGGATGCATCTGAGACTCGTCCAGGTGGAACGAAATCAGAAAGGAAGAATGAGAACACACTTGGGGCCTCGTAGATGCCTTCGCCGATCTTGCCCTCCATGTCTGCGAGGAATGGCCACATGATCGGACTGTCATTTTTGTACGACATGGATCGCAGGACGGCGATCACCTTGAGAAGCGGCTCGCGAAGTTGACCGTATGCTGGATCAGAGTCCAGCGTTAGCGATCGAAATTCTCTGTCGAGGAAGATGGCTGTGATCATGGCAGCGAGATCGCCATACTGGCTGGACCCAATTCCATGGTATGAGCCCTTCTTGTATGCATTCGCGACAACGTTGACGAATCGCGGAGACGGGTTGGAGAATCCGAATCGTTGGAGCATTCGGACCGCCAAGAACGGTGCGTGATTTGGGTGGTAGAAGTAGTGATTCAGAGCGGCATCAGTTTCGTGGTAGGCGTCGCGAGCCTCGGGGTTGGCGAAGCTCATAAAATGGACTGGGTTGCGAAAGGAGAAGTCATCATTTCCAATGGTGACGGTAGACTGGACGTTCTTAAGGAACAACGTTCTTCCATTGTCGTCGACTACACGGAAGACTGTTTCCTCGTCGAAGATACCGCAGGTGCTTGATGTTTCCTTCGTGTACACAGCCACTCCGGCTGGAAGATTTCTTGCACAGCTTCCACGGGACTTGTACACTCCTGTGGGCATAGATGCTGGGTCTGGAGCGGCAACAAAGAGTTTGTCCAGAATACCGTTGCGCGAAACCGAGGAATCCGTTGCGGAGCTGAAATATGGCTTGAACTGTGTATTGGTATCACAGATACATGACGATCCTATCTTGGTGCATGCTCCGCCCGACCCAGAGCAGTTGTTGGATGCCTTGGGGAATGCGCCATCCTTCCAAAACACCTTGAAGAAGTTCTCAGTGTCTGGTCCAAGACCTGGCAAGATGGTCTGTTCGTCTGCTGCATTGGCCTCTGTCGATGGCAGTGACGGAGTTGTGACGGGGTTGCGGTGGATCATGGTCCCGCCAACGTAACCATCGGAAGGGGGGCATCATGATCACATGATTATGAAAACAATGGAATGAAGTGCAACGCCAAGCATAGGTTGCGCAAAGGTGTGAGAGCAGGAAGTTGTTGGCCTGTACATACTCGTGGCCAATCTGCGACCTTGTCTTGACTCATGATACTCGTGTGTGCACGTACCTGGATTATGAACAATGGCAACATGGCCTTCCACATCAACCTTGGCTTGGATAGCGCAAGAACCTGATGTCCACCTGTACGACAGCGGTCGCCGTTCGATAACTATGTTGCTGTCTTTCGCACAAATACCTGCAGTCCTGGGTTGAATAAACGCAAGATCGCATTGCACCTTTCCATCATCAGCGCACCTCTGTTCTGCAGTTGCGTACTTCACCCTTTCACCCTGGTAGGCACACTTCATGGTTGCTCTTGGAGTAAGTCCAGAGTCGAGATCGGATTGATCACAGCAGTTTGATTGTGCCACTTCGGTGAGAGGGTTGGCACAAAGCATGTTTGTCGTCTTCCCTCCCACGTTGACAAAGTTCACCACACGTTTGGCGTTGTCATAGAAAGCATACTCAACGCAGGCTGGTCGGATGTACTCATAGTAGATTGGGGTTGGCAATGAATCGACCCTGATGGTGCGAATAGTGTCGACATTGAGCTCACTACTGTCTTGGTGATTGGTGTAGTCAAGATTTTCTTGCAGAACGACTTTGCCTGGGTAGGTGCAAGCGCTGCCATCGGTTGAGCCTGCACAGAGCTTTGAATAGAGTGGGCTGGAGTTGTCAAGACTGAGGCGAATGATTTCTGGATCGTTCTCCCAAGACGCAAGATCCTGCTGGAGTTCGGGTGTGGCCTTCGATCCCAACAGACGGTATACTGCTCCTTTCCGGAGGAAATGCCGGGGCGGTAGGTCAGAGCAGAGCGGGTGCTGATCGCCAAGGAAGCCGTTGTACAAGTTTGATTTTGGGAAGATGTCGCGCCATCGACTGTGGTTGTGGGATGCACCAAAGAAGTATGTCGAGTGGTCGGTAGATAGAATGGAAGTGGCGTTTGATGGGAGGGCCGTGCGGACAGTAGAAAGCAGAAAGGCAGCAAAAGAGAGTGAGAAGATTGAAAAGGACCCAAGCGTCTGGGTGGTAGAAAGGAGACAGGCGAAATGAAGCCTCGTTCATGTGATGAATGTTTGTTCGCATCCGGCAATTCACAATCCTTCGACAGTCGGTTCTGAATCCATGTAATACTTACGCATGGATGACCATTGGATCAATGCTGCGTCCACGCGTTTCGTGGTTGCCGCGTGTTTGCTGACGTCTCAAGCCTGTCCATGCCCTTGCAAATGATGTGATGTCGTCGTTGTCGTACGTCTGAATTGGTTCACCCTGAGAATCCAACTTGAAAGTTCCATCCATATTCAGCTCGTTGAGCCCGATGGAAAAGAGCTGCATGATCTCTCGTGCGAAGTTCTCATCTGGATGCGATGTGCGGCCATAATCTGTTGCAAATTGGAAGCTCGTTGATCCGATCGATGACAACATCTCTCCCATTCGATCGTGGAAGGCGACTCTCTTCAGGACGTCGCGGTAGCTGCCAAAGGCACCTCGGACGAAGATATCGTAGTAGTCCAAATTGAGCTCCGTGCCGTGGACATCGCCCAGAAGCTGAGGACTCACCACAAGAATCTGGCTCAAAGCAAAGGCAACTCGTTGCCGGAGCTGATCGGCACTGTTGAGGGCAATGTGTGCCCAGATGGTCTGTCGCTGTGTGCGGTAGATATGGAAGGGCACAGGGTTGTTGGGGAAGCGATCTCTGTTGAATGATTCGACGAAGTATCCTGATCCCAATGATGGATCGTTCGCAACTTCACCGATGGATCCACAGACGACCACGCCATTGCCACTTGGATTGACAGGGACGGATCCGAATTCTTCGCGGAGCCTGTCGGTTTGGAGGTTTGCTGGAAGCCTTGAGAATGGAATCACATCACCCAGCTTGCCGAGAAGCGGGCGCTGCTTGGGTGCGTCCACGATGTTTGTGTAAAACCTGGAATTACCATTGGAGTGGTGGCTATTTGGGAACGTGAGTATCGCCAGGTCATTCTCGGCCCACTTCTGGATATTGTATGCGCCGCCGTTGTGTGCAGGTGCCCAGCTGGTGAGGTCGTATATGTTGAGAGTCAGGCTGTGGACATGCTGCCAGCATTGGCCGTCCATTCCCTTGATGTAGCCGAGGGAGATCTTGTTTTCATCAGCTTCGTCGCAAGTTTGACTCTCAAACAAGCGGACGTCCTTCAAAAGCGGTGGTTCCTCTGCATTGCCATCAAATCCTGGTTGGAGCAACGTGGCGAATGCAGCTTCTGTCTCGTCACCGACGTGACGATAATCATTGCCCGAGCAGAAGGTGTCACCTACACGCATCCAGCGAGAGAATCGATTTCTGAACCTGCCGCATGGTGGTGGCTGGTACTGTTGCAATGTTCCTCTCTTGTCGGTGAAGATCTCGTTATTCAGTGGGAGATTTTCAACGGCATAGACCTGATCACAGCAGTAGCAACATGTAGTGGATAGTGATGGTGATGGTGATGGCGATTATATGTTGATGAAGTGATTCACAAGTGGAGGAGGGTAGAAATTAACGAATGCAGCGATGAATAGGTTGATAGATGGGCAAAGCAACCATGGGAGAATAGTGAGAGAGGCGGTGGCGTTCGGAGCGAGCGCATTCATAAGTTCGACGAACAAAGGCAGCAGCGCACAATGAATGTCCTGCTGCGTTGACTTACATAGCGTCCTTCGATGTCGTACACCCTCTTCAAGAATTCCTTTGTGAGCTTGATAGAAAAGACAGGCGGCTCGTCGGCTCTGCAGGCTGTTGGAGCGGTGCTTAACACGCAGTGGTCTTCATTGACGAAGGATCGTGCGACGTTGGGGCACTTCACTTGGTTGTCCGAAGACAGAGCGACGGCTCCACCACCATCGACCAGCGGATTCTCGCTGGTGTTCTCCAACATCACCAAGTGAGGATCGTAGAGCAAGTACTCTGTCATGCCATTCTTGGTCGTTCGGCCAAACACAGTGGGAGTGATGGCGTTTGGGTTGATCTCGATGGTGTCGCAAGTGGTATCGGCGAGATCCTCTGTGAGGCGGAACTCGTCATTGGCCTGAAAGGCCTCCCACAGCTCGCTGGTGTAGGTGTTGTCGTCGACGGTTGCAATTCCAGTGAACCCGGGGTCCATAGCAGGGAGATCGACCATGTATGCGCGATCGCTATCGCCGCTGCCAGCGAGTGACGCGGAATCAATGTAGACAGGTGGGTTGCCATTTCTGAACTGGCGGCACCTGCTATTGTCCTGGCCAGGCTTCTTGACGCGGAACGGCGAGGAAGTACTCTCTTGGTAGAACGTAGCACCCGTTCCGCAAATCACGTATTTTGTATTGAGCTCTGCGTCGATGGCGGACCCAACATTGATGGTTCCGGTGGAGTCCGAAAATCCGACAAGCTCGATCTTGGAGAGGACCAGTGTGCGTGGCACACCATCAACCTTTATGAGGTACTCGTCTCCTCCAGCGGATTCAATCGTCAAGGACTTGCCAGCGTCTTGTGAGGTGAAGGCGAAGTTCCTCCAGCGGGATTCCTTGGCGCATGGATGCGGACCTGCCTCGCCAGCAATCATGGGCTTCTCGGCCCGTTCATTGGCTCGCTTGCGATAGAACTCGCGATGGGAAGTCGCGGGAAGCTGCATCTGTCTGATGATCCATTGCTTGAAGCTGCTGAAGGTGTAGGATAAGTCGGAGCTTGTCAAATCAGCTGGCGTCACACCAAATGATGCTTTCTCCAAGAAGCGGGCGATGAGAGCCTTCTTGCCTTCCTCTCTGCCAGTGCGTGCATATCGGCCGTACGAAGTGAGGACGTAGGCCTCGGAGTCTCCCAGCGGTGGCAGAGTCATGCGGCATCCAGTGTTGCCTGCTTCTGGATTGATTCCGGAACAATCGATGGAAAGCTTCCCAGCAGCACGACCAGCGGAGACCTCCCAATCCCTGTTGTCGTAGCTGCGAGCGATGGGTGCGAAATAGGGATCTTCGGGATCGGTGGACACTGCGGTTACGGTGCACACTCCAGGTTGAAACTTTGTTAACTCGACGCTCGTCTCGGTAAGCTCAATGGGGGCATCTCGGATGCTCGGGCAGTCGTACGCAGTGAACTGCGCAGCGGTGATGGTCGGGAAAGCGATGACGAGTGTGATTGCCACCAACGCCATGCGGTGAAGGACACCGCCATATGCGGCGGATGGTTTCGTCATTGGACGGTGGGGATGCTTGGATGTCATGGTGATGTTGCTATTGTGTATTTTCATGTATTTCTGTGTGTTTCTGTGTAGTTTTTGTGTTTTTTTGTATATTGTTGTGTTTTTTTGCTAGGAAGTGTGTTGCGATACTGTGTATCAAGGAATCGAGGACCCTGTCCTCACGTAACCAGCATTATTGGTATGATGCAGCCCGTTGAATGGAGTTGAGTGCAGATTGAACGAGTATCGTAAGTATAGCGAGCGTAGCGTGCAACACATGAGTTTTGCTCTTGATATAGGCGCCTTTGCCAAGATAGGCGGATATTCCACATGGACAGCAGGTGGTGGATTATGCGTGCAACTCTGGTCACACCACACAGCACATCCCGTCACGCAAGATAACACAGGTTCCAGGAGGTTTCAGCAGGTTGCACCGGGTTGCGTTGTGCCGCTGTGTTCTTCTCACTTGGTTTGATCTTACCGTTGTCGTGACTTTGAGTTTCCACTCAATTCAACACAATGTTGGTGCCGATGACGTCTCTTCTCCCTCTCTCTCTCTCTCTGTATGTGTATGTGTGCGCGGGTGCGGGTGTGGGTGTGTGTGGTGTTATTTGTTTGCGGGTGTACGTCGTGTTTTTTGTTGTCTGCAACTGTTGTGATTTTGGTGTTCGATACTGAATTGTGAGAAGATTCATTTTGTGAGATCATCCAGGAGAGCATCCTCCTTTCTGCGGTGTCGTATTGACCAGATTGTCACGAGCGATTCTGCACCATCACAAAGCTTCGCGTGACGCATGTTGATGTTTCCAGGCTATCATCTCGCTCTGCAATCCTACCAGAGTCATCTGAAGACACATGGAGCCTTTTGGTGGCGAGGGGATCTGGCTTGTTGTTATGGGTAATGCGAGCCACGAGTACGTTAACCCGAACGAATATCTGCGCGTATGATTTCGTAGGTATGGTACGTACGAGACCGTACAGGCACACGAACAAACTGGGAGCGATCCTTGGTTATTCAATAAATCCTCGCTGGTCACGCACTGAATGATAGTAAAAGGAGAACGCGAGTGGTTCGTGTCACATCTTTTGTGGAATGACCTGTCGAGGTTTCACTTCAGAAATGTGTGCCAATTTCTCGCTAATGACGATTCATGACGTCCTCCACACAGGGAGGTGGTCACCTCACTTCTTGGCAGTGGTACACAGTAAACACAAACAAGAACGACGATGGACTCCTGTATCTCAAGTCCGTATTGAAAAGAAATGCCTCAAATGGTTCCGCTGCAACCTGTTGTGCTCTACTATACTTGCAATGGTAGCTTCAGCGCGAAACATCACAATAGCATGCGGCCAATTAGTGGACGAAGTCATCGTTTGTGCTCCATCTTGAGACTCCGACGGAGGGACTTAGTTGCCACACAAATGTGAACAGCATCAGTCTTCAGTTCCTCATGGGAAGTTTCTCTCACTCTTGGAATAGAACGGTGCCCTTCGTGCATGACATGTTTGAGACTGGATTGGCCTGCGATCCAATACTCTGGTTCGATGAGCGATGCGGCAGGAGGTTCACTTCCTTGTCATGTACGACTATCATTCCATACCATCGAGTACAACGCTATGCTCGTGTGACACTTGCACTTCGCCACCAAAATCAAAGACCATTCGTTCTTGGATCTTCCGATTTTGAAGACACAAAACCGCGAGTGCTGATGTTTGTTCGCAAACAATCGTCGGAACTCGCGGAGTCTTTGTAGCCAGCGGTGGTGAGAGACCTTGGCATCGGCGGAAGTGGGACTCCAGAGAGCTCGATTGTCTCGGCGCCTACGTATCTTTTGGAGTGTATTGATGTCAGAGGAGGCATGGTCTTGTTCGCAGACGTTCAGATGGCGTGGAGCACAACAAGTGGACTCTAGATATGTGTCAGTATTCCACAGAGGGTGGAAGGGCCTACTCCGCGATCGTGGCAAATTGTCGATGGGATTGTGCTGCAATTGGAAGCGCGCGCTGATGAAAGAAACGTCAAAGTGGTGGGGGGCAAGATGAAAGGACATTGCAATCGACTGATCAGTTGCAAGGCCGCAGTGTTCTGACGATCGCACGATTGAGTGAAGGTATGGCGCCTTGGGGATGCCGTCCGTTGCCTTTCGTTGACATTCACAACTGCAATACTATAGAGCTTCATACTCCGAGTCGCTTCCTCGTGCCAAGACTGCTCTTCGAATGATGCGTTGATTTCGCAAGATCGGGGTTCAACCATCCTCGTTCGGACATTCAATGAGCGGAACCCGAGACTCCATCAAGAAGGAATCTGATTGGGGAGGGAATTTCTCCCTCGTGTGCAGGGAGCATCGAGGATCGCGCAATCGAAAAGGTCGTCAGATTTCTTGCGGCGCGTAGTTCGACCAGTATGCATAATACCATTGGAAAAGGTAATCCAGTCGAATGCGTAGTGTGTCTGTGCTCTGCTTCAATTGAGTACGAGCAGAGTGTCCCATTGCTCGAGCTCGTACTGATTATATCGTGTTCCTCTGAGAGTACTCTGAGCAACATATCATCTTCCTACGTGTATGGTACACTGTAGCACAGCATTTGAGCTTCACTCTCTGTGGAAGACGAAGTCGGGCATACTTTGGGCATCAGAGAAAGTCTCTGTCCTCGGATCGTGGGCTTGGCTTCTTCGAGCCGTACATGTACGACCTACAGCCGTGTCCCTGCCCACAGTGGGGAGAATTGCATGGGTTGCTTCGACATCGTCGTTCTGCTCACTCTTCTGGCATACCGAATGAGAACAAGAGTTGCGTTGGGTCGAATCTGCAGAGCAAGCACGTGTGCATTCCACGCTCCAGTGTTTTTCAATACCACGCTCTAACAATACTCAAATACGAAGTGCCTCATGAACGACTTGGCTGCAACATGTTCTTGACGGGATGTGGGGCCAGAACTGGTTGGCTGCAGCGTATTCGTACGCATAGAGTGGAGTAGATCGTAGTATGCAGTTTGCGTACCACTAGACTGTGCTCGCACGTATGGGGACCTCGCCAAGATCAGCAGAGACCTCGTGGATCGTGCCCAACCGGCATGAAGTTTGGCAGCTTGGCAGCAATTTTGGGCCATCAGGCCATTTCGCGAGTTCTTCCTTTTCATTGGCTGTTGTGTGAATTGCGACCAGATGGAAGAGAGTATCCAAAACAACAACAAGGAACAGAGAAAGTCACAAAAAGTGGAACGTGAAGAAAAGAAAGGTCACAAAGATTTTGGTTGCAGATCTGAATCAAACCAGCGTTGTCGACCACAAGCAGCGGATTTGTACGAGTACCCAGTAGCAGTCGTAACAATACCCACAACGTCTCCGACAGTCACAGACACAGGCACAACTGAGTACGAGGCACTGGTCAGAACCATACTGACACGAGAACTGGCACGTGTGCTACTACTACCACAGAGCGAGAGTTGGAGTTCGCACCAAACATCACACAAACAGAAACGAACATCGCCAACAGCACAAGCGCACACTTCCAGAGTCGTCGCACTTCTGCACAAGCTACCAGCTACGGTATTGCTCATCACCACACAACCAACAGCAAAGCGCAATCGAAGCAAGGATCTCTGGCGAACATGGCAAGGACGAAGAGGGCGGTAGGCGCGAAGAAGAAGAGCGGCGCGGCTGCCGTTGCGAAGAAGACCTCGGGCAAGTCCGAAGACGGCAAACCGAAGGCGAAGTTAAGCCCGAAGGCAAGTCCAGCCAACTCCGGCGCAGCCATGGTCGCCACCACCACGAAGGCCGAGAAGAAGAAGGCCGACAAGGCAACCCCAACGAAAGCGAAAGAGAAACCCAAAGTCCACGTGATCAAGGATGAGTACGAGATGAAGTTCGCCTCGCTGGAGGTGGTGCTGGCAATCGCTTCGATGGATGCAACCGATATGAAGGAAAAGTATCTGGTGGGGCGTTTGCAGGAGGATGTTCTCATGGGAGCAGCGGACGAGGCTGAGGTGGGGATCACTTGGTTCGACTACGACGACGACGAGGAAGATGCTGACGACGATGGCAACGCCAACACTACAACCACCACTACCACCACCACCAATCCCAACAAGTATTGGGTTGCTGGAAACGACGACGCGGTTGCGGTTGGCTCGTTGGTCTGCTCCATCTCGCATCTGGCCAAGAGCAGCTACAGCACCACGCACGGCGAGCTCCTCACCATCAGCGAGGAAGCTTACATCTACGCCAACCAAAAGCTCGAGGAACAACTGGAGGATGACTACGACGCAGATGCCGATTCGCAGTTCGGAGACGTGGCGGTGGCAAAGCGCGTGAGACTGGCTGCGCGCAAGACTGGCAGTAAGTCGGAGATGGTGACTGGCCCTCGTTCTGGTTCCGCTGTAGCCATCGATGACGACGATGATGATGATGATGACGATGACGACCCTATGTCCTCTATCGGTGGCAAACGAAAGCGGAAGGGCAAGGGCGGCAGCAAGGCGAAGAAGTCGGCGGGAGGTAGCAAGGCCAAGCGCGCAAGAACCATCAGAGGCGTTACTCCACGCCCTTCCTTCAAGTTGGTGGACAACCCATTCGGCGTCAAGAACGGAAAGATTGCCAAATTTGATGGAGACATCGAGCGATGCAGCAAGGAAGTAGTGCGAGCAGTTGCTGCAAAGGACACGAAGGCGTTGAAGGCTGCCATTTCATCCGCAGCCACATCCATCACCAGCCTCCACCATATCCAATGCCTTGCCTTCCCCATGACGCCACTCATCCAAGCCATTGTCATGGGAGACAAGACGGCGTTGAAGACCTTGCTCAATGCATACAAGGAGGAGCGAGACAGCTTGATCAGGACTCCCCAGCGCCCCAGCATGCAGCCTTGCGCCTTGCCCACGTTGTCCACCGGAAAAATCACTTCACGCCATGCCAACTACAACAGGCGCGCGATCAATGCATCACGCGGAGGCAGGGAAGGCAACAACGCGCTGTTGCATGACACACGAGGCAACAGCTACGCCACCTGCTCCCACCGTTCCATCGGCGTGCCTGGTAAATCGCTTCCCACCGAGCTGATCTCTGTCCTAAGTGATTGCAAGACGCTGACCTTGGCCGAGGACTTCGACGAGATCGCAACCGACATCCTCGATCTGGCCGAGGCAACCTTTTCCATGAGATTCCCAGATTGCGATTTTCTGGATCAGGCTCTGAAGGGAGGTCATCGCAACATCGTCAAACGCATCATCGATCAGAAATTTGCCATGCCCCACAACACCAACATGTACAATTTCCTCCACGTCGAATCTTTGCGCGATGTTCCCCACAAGAGTAGCACCGACGACGTCAACTCCAATGCCAATGCCAACGCTAACACCAGCACTGGCGATGCGGACGACAAAGAAGGAGAGGACGAAAGCAAGGCCAGCGCCACCAAGACCAAAGCCAAAAACAAGGCCAAGGGCAAAGGCAAGGGCAAGGGCAAGACCGCGGAGAATGAAAAAACAACCGAAGATGAAGACACAGAAATGGACGCAGACGACGCAAACGCTGGGGCCTCCGCACGTGCCACAGCCACAGCCACAACCAGCGGCAATAGCAATGTCAACGGCAACGACGGCAACGGAAATGAAGCGACCAAAACGGATTTAGGGAAAGTGTTCTCGAAGGACTTCCAGGCACGTTCTGTCATCAAAAAGACCGAAGACGGAACTCGATTTACACCATTGATGACTGCGTGCATCAACCCCAACGCGATCTTCCTCAAGGCCCTTCTTCATGTTGCTCCAGAACATGCCCAGACCGCCGACAATCAACAGACTGGATTGCTGCACTACGCTGCTTCATGCGAAGGTGATGGTCCACTGCGCTTCCTCCTGGAGGAGTACAGCCTTCCCAAGGTAGCTATCGACAAGAACAAGGACACCCCCCTGCACTTCGCTGCGCGGTGTTCACGAACGCACAACATCAGGGCTCTCCTCCAGGATGCCGAAGGTGATCAACGCAAGATTCTCCTGAACGCCAAGAACTCAACAGGTCTGACCCCCATCCACCTCGCCACCTACTCCAGACGCTCCGCGGCGTTGCAAACAGTGCAAGCCATGCTTGAGGAAGGCGCTGATGCCAACGCACCCAGCACTGCTGCCGCCAATCGCAAATCGCCGATGCACATTGCTGCGAGTCTGGGCGACCTAGAAATGCTCAAGCTGCTCATCCGCTTCAAGGGCAACCCGGTCAAGGGCGACAAGCTGAAGCGCACCCCGCTCATTCACGCCTGCATGAACGGCCATGCCCATGTCGTGTCGTACCTTCTGCGGCTGGGGGTCAGCACCGATGCATGCGACTCTAGCAACAACAGCCCCATGCACTACGCTGTCGCATACGGGTGGGACGACTGCGTTCGGCTTCTCCTGGATGCCGGCGCTGCTCCGGATGCGAAGAATTCCTGGAACACGACACCTCTCTCTGTGGCAGTTCAGAAGGGCCGTCACGCCGTCGCCAGATTGCTGCTTGAGCTACCTAACGTGGACGTGAACTTCAAGGACGACGAAGGCAAGTCAACGTTCTTCAAGCTGATGGAGGGCTACATGGAGACGCGTATGCGCACCAACGTCGCGCTTAATGTGGATGCCGCCAAGACCAGCAAAGGCAGCAGCAGCAAAACCAAGAAAACCAAAACTGGTGACAAGAGTGACAGCGATGATAAGAAGGAAGCTGCGGAGGAAGAGGCTGTTCGGAAAGAATTGCCTTGGGCTCTGCGCAAGCTGCTGCAAAACAAAGACGTGGATGTGACATCGACCACGTTGGATGGTTTCAACATGCTTCATGTGCTGGCAGCGCAGCCGTTCAAAGTTCCCAACGTCACACCGGCCCGTGTGCTTGGCTTGGCACGGTTGCTGCTGAAGATGGGCAACTTCGACATGGATGCCAAAGACGAAAGTGGAATGCCTGCCATCTTCCATGCTGTGGAAGCTGACAACGGCATCATGATGGGGTTCTTGCTGAAGAATGGCGCCACGATCAGCGCAGACATCAAGGACAGCGAAGGGAAGAACATCGTCCATCACTTACTCGGCTCTCGCCCCTACCGTTGTCGTGAAGATCTGGAACGAGTCGAGGATGCTGTAGGGAAGGAAACCTTTGCTGCAATGCTCGGCGCATTGGATGCGATGGGTCGCTCTCCGTTGCACATGGCTGTGCAGTACATGGCGAATTGCAACGTGGCCGACCCTATGTGGGAAAAATCCATGACTTGTGTCAAAGGTGTCCTTACCAAGCATCCACAACTGGCGACACAGCCCATCGACGAGGTTCCCTTGTTCCATGATCCCGAGTTCTTATGCCCCGTCCTGGCTGAAGTCCAGGCTGACAAACGTGCGGAGACATCACGCAACACGCGCCATGGCTGGCACCACTCACAGTCGCACTCGCAGTCGCCCCTATTGGTCACAGGCAAAGACATCATCGATGCGTCGAGGATCCGAAATGTGCTGGAAACATACGACCAGGCTGTCGCCTTTGGCGGGAATGACGTTGGACAAACCTTGCTGCATATCACCTGCTTCGATGAGCGACCGCAGAGAACCAAGCAAATGATGGAATGGCTTCTTCCGTTGTGCAAGGACCAGGTGAACAGCAAGGCACCGTGCGACGGCTTTCCCTTGACGCCGATGCAGGTGCTGACACACAGAATGCTGCCTCGAAACGTCGCAAAGCATGTGAACCTTCGAAGACAAATCGCGCAATGTTACGACCACTTCTTCGAGGTGCTGCAAATGTTCGTCGATGCAGGATCACATGACATCAACACTGTCCCACGAGACGATGCTGTCGACAACGCGGATGATGACATGGCTGATGTGACGGCAGGCGATGGCGGCGACGATGGTGGTGGCAGCGGCTCCACCAACGCAGCTGCAAATGCAAATGCAGATGCAGATGATGAAGGCTCAGATGCAAAGAAGGTGGATGATACAGAGCAAGTCAAGAAGATGGTGCAGCTTGCCACCGAATTCCTCGATTCGAAGAAAGAGGATGTCGGGGTCAGCGTCGTGAAGCACTTTCGTGACATCATGTCACAAAGACAGAATCGTCTGAAGAGTCGCCGCAAATCTGCGAATGGCAACAGTGCTGGCAGTAGCTCCAGCAACAGCGCGCGGAGGAACAACAACCAGACAAACGACACAGAACCGCTGGTGAAGATTCTTGCGAATTGCGAATTCATCCCCAGAAGCGCGTGGCAAAAGCTGCGTGATGACTTTGGTTTGGACCTTTGCGCCCAGAGCTCCTCGACAGGAGACACAGCGCTGCACATTGCGCTCCGTCGGCAGGACGACCAGCTCGTGACCTACATGACGGACAATTATCTGTCGTTAATAACACAAGCGAATTTGGAAGGGGAGTTGCCGATTCACATCGCCGCCAAGAAGGACAACGCGAGGCTGGTCAAGTTGGTGCTGCGGTTCATATCGAAGCATGCAGCGACAAGTCAGGCCACCACCGGTTCCGTCAAGGATAGGACAGATGACGATGTGAATGATCTGGTCACCAGAGAAATCAACAGGAAGGATTCCTCAGGCAGAACGGCATTCCATTTCAGTGTCGAGAAGGCAACAGCACGTCGGGAGGAGGCTCTGGAGCCATGCGAGGCGCTCTTCATGAGAGCTGGTGCGCGGCTGGATATTGTCGACTCGCGCAACAGAACGCCCTTGCATTACTGCTTTCTCGAACATGCATCTTCGATGGATCATTGGAACTTTCCGCATTGTCTCTCGTCGACGACTCACGACAGAGTCGATCTCGTCAGCGCTCTCCTGGCGGCCAAAGGTGCCGACAAGAGCGTGTCCATCGCCGACAACCATGGACGCACGCCTCTATTGTACGCGGCGGCATACAACTCCACCGTCTCAAGTTTGCTCCTCCTCTCGAAGAAGGCGGATCTCTTCCACCAAGACAACGACTCCAACACCGCTGCCAACATCGCGGTCCTCCGCGGGCACGAAAATTACATCATCACCATGCTCAAGAGCCAGGGATCGGACGCGCTGCCGCCGCTGGTTGATGTCACGGATGTGCGTCGCACAGTCACGATCAAGCCAGGGACGAAAGAGAAGAAGGTAACGGAGGTCAGCAGGCAGATCCAATCCATCGTGTGGCATGCCATCAAATCCCGCTTCAATGGTTTGGTGTACATTCTGCTGGACACATCCTTCCCGTTGCACACGGCTTGTGTCGACGCATTGAGCAACGAGTCCTTCCAGCTCGTGCGCAAGCTCCTCACGACCAGTTCGTTGGATGTTGTGCGCCACATCGACATGGCGACGAAGAGGTCTCTTCTGCACGAGGTTTGCCGCGTCAAGAGGTACAGCGACCATCGATGGAGCACGACGTTGGCTGAACTTCTGGTCGAAGCAGACGTGAAAGCAACGGGGGTTGATGCTGATGGCAAACTCCCGTTGCATTATGCTATTCTCAACCAGCACAAGCCTCTCATCACTTACCTCGTTGCCAACTTCCGCAACGCAGTCAATGTGGCTGACAATGCGGGGAGATTTCCTCTGAGCATCTACATGACATCAATGTTGAACCGTGGGAACAGCGAGAGCATCTTGGCATTGTTCCGAACGCTTGCTCCCACCGAGCACGACCTGACATCGGTGAAGGTTAACAAGGTCGTCACATCCGTCTTATCCGTCGCCCAGACAAGTCCCAAGAAACCGAGTGTCGCAAACAGTACTGGCGCTGGGGAGAGAGACCACGCCCTGAACGACACCGACGACGACGACGACTGCAGTGATGATGACAGTGATCAGGACAGCGACGAAGACAGCCAGGCGAGCACCAATGATAGGAAGGGAAACCTTGGTGGGCATGGCTACGGCAAAATCGAATTTGCTCCTGGCCCCAATGTGGCATCAGTTATCAACGAGCTGAAAAAGGCGGAAGCATTGGCAAAGAAACAGAACAGCGAAGCCATGGTGCAGGCCGCTTCAGAAGAGGGCGAAAAGCGACAGGAGGTGCGCCACTCGACGTTAATCATCTTGGCGTTGCAGTCTGGCAACTTCGACCTTGCCCAGTACTTGATTGACAAGGGTGCTCTGATCGATCTCCTCGACTCAAGCGGCATGTCAGCGCTCCACCATGGCGTCTCCAGAGGCTGCCAGAAAACCGTCGAATTCCTCGTTCGGAATGGTGCTGACCTCGACCTGGCCGTTGACAACGAGCAAGGTTTGACGCCCTTGATCATGAGCATCGTCAACAATCGTCATGACATCTTCCATCTGCTGCTGCGCTCCGGCGCAGACGTGGAGAAGCCGTGTCTTGGGAGGGGCATGACCATCATGCACCACGCCTGCCAGCAAAATCGTGCCACACTCATGGCCTCAATTCTCGAGGCAGTTGCAAGTCGCGGTGACGACTTGAAGCTGGATTCCAAGTCCAAGACGCTCGAGGGTCATCGTCTTCTGCTGCGATTTTCCAACGATGTCACCTTGTACCCCGCGAGCATCGCTGACAAAGGCAAAAATGCAGTTCTTGCCGACAAACAGCAGGTGCCTGCGTCAAAAATCGTGGCTGGATACGACGTGTCATCGAAGCACCTGGATAGTCTCCTCCATTTTGCCGTCCTGTGGAATGCCCGTGGCGGCTCGTACTCACCCTCGAACGGAGTACGCTGGGCACAGATCCCGAGGTACAACGACGATGCTTCCCGCAACGAGGCGCGGCGGAGGCTGAAGCATGTCTTTGGTGCAGAGCACATCGCAGTTGGGTTGCACGATGAACACCTCACCAAACCTCTGCCGGAAGGGTCCTACGTCATCTTCCAGCGAAGTGGCGACGGCAAGGATTACGCGTCAGCGTTGAAACCATGGTGCGAGGCAAGGGTTGTGAAATGCTACAAGAACGGAACCTACGACTTGCAAACCTTGCGCGGTCCGCTGGTGACGAACGTCCTTCGTCAGCAGATCAGACCTTGGAAGGCGACGCCAGGCTTGTGGGCGACCGACGCTTCTGGCGGCACGGGAAGGACAGGGGCGAAGAAGAAGAAGAAAAAGGCGGCGAAGACGAAGCAGAAGTCCAGGGCCGCCCGGCTGCTGGAAATGAAGGATGGTAGCGGAAGGACGGCTCTCGAGTATGTTGTGGCTCCCGTCAAATTCGGATCTTACGAGAACATGGAAGCGGCGGAACTCCTTTGCAAGCACGGTGCTGTTGTGAGCGAGGAGATGCTCGCGAAATGCAGGGCGGGCAGTCAGTTCCATGCCAAGCTGGCTGAGCTCGGCGGCTTAGATGTGCCCATGTCTCCAGCCGAGGGAGGCGGCGATGCCGATGTTGCTACCGACAATGCATCTGGGCCCACTTCGTCACGCACAGCAGCACAGTCTGCATCAGTCTCAGACCTGAAACCGATCTCTGATGATGAGCTGGAGGTCGAAGTCCAGAAGGCCCTCGTGGAGATGGAAACGAGCGGGCTTATGAAGAAGAAGGATGATTTCGCGCCAAAGGTCAACCCTTGCTGCGAACTGAAGGGCCGCCTCATCCGGGTCCTACCCTTCACCGACGAAGACATTCCGGGTGCTGTGGTTTCGGATACAAGCAGGGCCTTCTTCACGATCACCACCACCAAGGTGGAGCTGCACCACTATGGAATCTCAGAGAACAAGTACTACAAGATGCAAATCGTCGAGGACCCCATCAAGAAGCTCTTTGTTCTCCTGACGAACTGGGGGCAAACAGGCGACTACGGTGGACAGAAGCAGGAAACACCGTACGGAGTCCGGAAGGAGGCGGTGGCTGAGTTCTGCAAGGTCTTCAAGGCCAAGAGCGGCAACACCTTCGACGACTACCTGGCGGGCAAGTTCAAGCCGAAGTTTGGGAAGTACAAGACGATCAACCTCCTCGGGAGCAACTATGAACAGCCCAAGCTTCCCAGCATCACATCGCTCGTGAAGAAGGCAACCGATAGTGGCACGGAGTCGCTGTTGAGCTCGGTGATCAGGGACACGCTGGTCACTTTGGCGGATCGCGCGGAAATGAACAGAAGTGCCAACGAGCTTGGGTTGCAACAAGATCAGTGCCCGTTGGGACGCATCTCCATCCGAATGGTCCTGGCGGCGGCCGAGAAGCTGGACGCCATCGCTGCGGCACTGGACAAGGTCGAAAAACTTGACAAGCCCGAACAGCTGAAGGAGAAGCGCGAGGCCATGGATGACGTCGCTCTGTTGTCGGGGGAGTACTACGAGCTCCTGCCAACGAAGGAGGGCGACGACGCGCTGGAACCGCTCACAGATGAAACCCTGAAGGAACAGCGCAACGTCATATCGCAGCTCAAGGATCTCGCCGTCTCCACCCAACTGCTCATGCTCGCAAACTCCAATGCTTCTCTGGTCCACCCGCTCGACTACATCTACAGAGCCTTGAACGCCAGCATACGCCCCATGTCGGTCAAAGAAACCGAAAGGGTTGGAGTGGAACAATACTTCCGCAACACCATCAGCTCTGCCGAAGGTCTCGTCGTTAGCCAAGTGTTCGAGATGCGCCGGAACAGCGAATCCAGCAACAGAGAGATGGGGAATCGCAGGTTGTTGTGGCACGGCACGAGCAACGCCAACGTGCTGGGGATCATCAGGGAGGGTCTTCGCATCGCGCCATCGACAGCCGAAATCGCCGGCAATGCGTTTGGTGATGGTGTGTACTTCGCTGACATGGCGCAGAAATCCTTCGGATACTGCCGCGCGCACTTGGACAGCGGCGCGAGGACCATGCCGCGAGCCTACTTCTTCCTTGCAGATGTTGCGCTGGGAGATCAGGGAGTGGTGACCGAGGCCAATTGGGGTGAAACAAAGATCGATGCAGACAGCGTCTTCGCGTTGGGGCAGGAAGGTCCGGACGTCACCCATGACACTGTGTTCAAGTCCGGGACGGTCTTCCCGCTGGGCAAGACGTCACCCAATCCCAAGCGCGCCACCACGATCAAGTGGGTGGAGTTCGATTTTGATGACGACAACTTCCCCAAAGTATCGGAGGCTATTGAGAATGCAAGGTCGTCAAAGGATTCCATATTCCCTGTGAAGATAGGCGTCGAATATAAAGGTAGAGCGTACACGGCTGTGCTCTCGGACGGTCCTTTCTCCAGCACCGCCAAACTCATCCCCATCATCAAACAAAAGGATCTCGCGAAAGAGGACGATGATGGCGACGACGACGAGAAGAGCGGCAGCAAGAAAAGAGGGAAGAAGGGAGCTGCCGGCAACGACAAAAAGAGGCGGCGAAAGAACGACGACAACGACGGAGACGACGAGGATGCCGATGCCGATAGCAACAACGCGATGGTAGATGGAGAGGACGGAAGCGGCGACGAAGACGATGAGGACGACGAGGAAGAACTACCAGAGCACCTCACACGGGAAATCAAACTGACCCGGTACGATGGTGGCAACCAGGGATGTGTCCACTACAACGAATACGTGGTGAACGACGTGAAACGAATCAACCTCCGCTACTTGGTGGAGGTGACTAGCAGACACTGGGTGGAGAAGAACTGGAAGACGGTCCGCACACACAAAACTGGATAGTGACGAGACGAACAGCACCCCTGCCCCAGAATGTAATTTAGAGAATCATGCAATGTTTCATATAATGCAATGGATGATATTACGCTTCACACAGTTCCAATCAAAACCAATGATGTCTCCGCGCTTACGCTCGTTGCCTTCTTTCTTGCAAACATGTTGCTTCCATGCTTCTCCATTTCTTCGTTCAGTTGCTCCTTAGTGTCCTTGCCGCTTTCTCGCTTATTTGGGATTATTTGTGCTCGTGCGCACCACGAGTACTTGCGTACGAGTATTCATCTATGTCTGACTTCAACGAAAGTCTGATGGACAAGTTATGCGCAGCATGTTGGCAACACCTGGACTATTGAATGGCAATCCAGCGGTCACAACGATGGCATCGTTGGCATCATTGACCAAGCCCTTCTTCAACGCAGCTCGACAAGCATTGCGCATGACCAAGTCCAAGTCATTTGTGGGCAATCCATCTGCTGTCATGCCAGTTTCTTCGTCGTCACCTTCGTTGTCGTCGTAGTCCACGATCCCATTGAAACCAAACTGCGTGGTGGGCAGATCAGGATACACGCCCCATGCCAAGGTGAGCTGACGAGCCTTTTCGACGAACGGGCAGATGGCCATGATGGGCGTGGTGGGTCGGAATTTAGATGCCTTCAGCACGGTGGAACCACGCAAACTGAACGTGGCGATGCACTTGGCCTGGATGGATTGCGAGATTTGGCGTGCTGCGACGATCAAGGCTTCCGTGGGGGTGTCATCCGGGATCTGGTCGAACGAATTCAAGTAATTGCGATAATGCGGATCCCCTTCCACGCGGTTGATGATGCGCTGTTGCATCGCGACGGACTCTTCCGGGTACTACGGAAGACACACGAGCAGAAGAAAAGTGCGCATGTGGGTGTGTGCATGTGTTCATGTGTGCGTCATAGCATGTAGATTGAGGACCCAAGAGAGTATGAATAGGGTGCGTATTTCACGAGTATGACAGTAGGAGATGATCGTACATGCGGTGTATTTTACGCCATAGGTTTATGATGGAAGGCAACAGTGAACTTGTCGGTGAGTTTGAGATTGCGAGATGGATTAGACCAAACAAGACCACACCATCTCCAGTTCAATGGATTGGATGTGTAATACATACTGGCATGCAAGAGCCTTCCACGTTGAAATAGGATTGCAACGAATAGCAAGAGAGAGAGAGAGAGAACACCAGGAAAGTGCCACTATCATGGCCTCAATGAATGAACTTACCTTTCCAGCCGCCGATTCGGCACTAAGCATGATGGCATCTGCACCATCGTATATGGCTGTCGCGACATCACTGGCCTCAGCACGAGTGGGCGTGGGACTTTCGATCATGGATTCGAGCATCTGGGTGGCGACGACGACCGGGCGTCCCTGCTTACGACATTCATCGATGATGGTCTTTTGCAGGATGGGGACGTCTTCAGGCGGGCATTCGACGCCCAGGTCCCCGCGCGCCACCATGATGCCATCGCAGAGGTCGACGATGCGTTCGAGGTTGTCGCCCTCGAAACAGGATGGCTTCTCGATCTTGGCCATGACGCTGGGCTGGAATCTCCCGCTGGAGGGTGGGATGCGCTCGTCGATGATGGCGCGGATTTCCTCAATATCCTCTGGACGTTGGACGAAGGAAAGGGCCACCCAGTCGACGCCAATTTCGAGCATGTAGTCCAGATCGGAACGATCCTTGGCGGTGAGGGGCGAGATCTTGAGGATGGAATCCGGCGTGTTGACGCCCTTGCGGTTGCTGATCTTTCCAGGCACGTTGACGATGCATTCCAGGAAATCGTCACCTTTGGCGGTGACAGTGAGCTTCACCTTTCCGTCATCCACCATGAGAGTGTGGCCAACCTCGGACGCCTTGATGATTTCTGGGTGAGGCAGCTGCACGCGGGTGCTGTCGCCCATCGCAGAATCCAGATCAAGGCGAAATGTCTGGCCCTCCTCGAGGTACTCGCCGGTTGGGCTGGAGAATTCTCCGACCTTCGTGGTGAATGCGCAACGGCAGCGGGTCAATTCATTAATGTGCCATGTATCAATGTATCAATGCGTCAATGTTCAAGTTGGTGAGACGGCCGGTGGTTGAGTTAGTCGGTGAACGATCGATTGAGAGAATGGAGATGAGTGCGAATGAGTATTGGAGCATGAATGCTGGATGCTGGCTACGTCTCGAAATCGCCGTGCTCTATGGGATAACAGATGCTCGAGCGATTCACAAGCAATTCACAAGCAGCCTGTCCGCAAGCCACCAGCCAGACAGGACGAATCTGGACGTGCGGCTGACGATATCGCACGAATGTCGCAACACGCAGACCAGGCATCAGCACAACGCAACATCCATCGACAGGATCATGCTCACCCGCAACTTCGGTCCCTGCAAATCTCCCAACGCGCAGATGGGATGGGAGTACTTGGCCTCGACGGATCGGATGACATCCAGGAGTTCCTTCTTCTGCTCTTGCGACCCGTGCGAGAAGTTGAGACGGAAGACGTCGGCACCCGCCAAGAAGAGACGTTCGATCATTTCCAAACTGGAGGACGACGGGCCGAGCGTCACGAGCTGCTTCGTGCTCTTTCGCCATCGCTGGGCGAGTTTGGGTGGAACGGCGATGGCTGCCTTCGGGTCGATGGGACTTTTGGTTGCCGGTGGGTCGGTGGCGACGTTCAGCTCCAGGGAGAACCGGGCCTTCCCGACGCCCCCGGTTGCCGCCTCTGCCCCGGATGACCTTGGCGCCAGCGAGGATGGGACGAAGGCGCTGCCGGGCGAGACGATCGCAGCGGAGGCTGCCATCAGGGCGAACGCGGCGGATGGAACTTGGATCTTCATGTTTGGTTCAGTGGTTGTACGACTACTAGTCGTAGTGCGAGTCTGGTGATGAGATCTGCAGAATTATTGTGCGTTCTATTTGCACACAGAGAGGGGGATGCTGTTGTCGATGTCAATCTCAATCCCAATCGCAATGTCGGAGATTCTCTGTTGCAGTTTCATGACATGCCGCTGTTTCCACCCATCCTCCACGTCCGCCCCTGATGTCGCCAGGTTGTTTCGATCTCCCGCCACAATTCCAAAAAGATCTCCATTCTGCCGACAACAAAGACGTGTCACCCAAGGGAATCCACATCAGCGATGTCATCAAAGGATACGAGTGATGGGTGCTGTGACACGTTCGTGCGTGTGTCAACGTCGCACTCGAATGATTCGACCAACGTTGTTGTGTTGACGGCCAGACGTCAAATGTGTGTCACCCAAACACAATCGTTCGAACGAAACATCCACGAATGAGAACCGTGGCGTGCCACGTCTGGCGCTGTGCTGCGTTGCTTCAGGTGCTGTGGGGTGGACACACTCATGAGCAAGTTGAATGGAGGACACTCGACCTCACCATTCTGGACGATGATATCATCTTTTCTACTTCTTTTTCTTCTTGCCACCTCCCTTGGTCTTCCTCCCATTCTGTGCGCTCTTCAGTTTGGCCTGGAGCGATGCAGCCGCCTTCGCATTCTTGGGAGGTTCGCGTGGAGCGGGCTTGGCGTTCAGCACGCCATTGATGATCGTTCTGTACCCCTTCCCCGCGCCGACCACCTTTCGACCATGCGCATTCTGTGACCTCTCAATCTGAGTATCGAGGAATGCCATGTCATCCAGATCGTCAAGGTGGCTGTCATCCTGCGTCGGAGGGTGGGTCGGTTTACGAGAACCACCGAGCTTCTGACCGCCCTTCTTCTTGTTTTTCTTCTTCTGGCTCTTGGACATTCCCGCTCCAGATCGATCAGCGGATGCGGCAGCTGCTTGGTTCTGCTGTTCCAATCTCGCGCTTTCGCGTTGTCTGCGTTCTATTGCCAGTTG
Organism: Craspedostauros australis; assembly: GCA_026770025.1. Taxonomy (NCBI): domain Eukaryota; phylum Bacillariophyta; class Bacillariophyceae; order Mastogloiales; family Achnanthaceae; genus Craspedostauros; species Craspedostauros australis. The sequence goes on from JAMXDE010000023.1 coordinate 593,361, forward strand.
GGCGAGCAACGAGGCGCCCGTAGCTGTGACAGGCGCGTCCGGGTCACTCTCTTTCTCATCGCTGCTGCTGCTGCTGCTGCTGCTGTCGTCATCGTCATCGTCATCCAGCGCCAAGGTTGCAAACGCAGACTTCGTTGGCGTCCCGTCATCATTGTTTTCATGCAGACCAAGCGTGGCATCATTCTGTTGCTCTGCTCGCGTCTGCAAGCCTCCTGATAGCGAATTGATGGAAGAAATGGTGGCGTTGCTTTCCGCAGCAACTCCTTTTGCTTCCTTGCCGATGACGATGCGTCGATCCACGCCTTCGGTCCCTGAGCTGACATGCGTCAAGCCGAGCTGTTCGCAAAATTCATGCACGAGACGTCGTTCGTATCCGTTCAGCTCCGAACTCAAGGGCAGGCTGTCACCGGGCTGCGCGGATTCGTTGAAAGCCGAGATCTTGTCCAGCAAGGCCTTGCGTTTGGATTCTTGCAACTGATTCTTGAGCAGTTCATCTTCCTGCTTTCGCTGTTGCTGCGTCTGCTTCAGATCGTTCTCCTTGTTTCGCTGCTGATTCTTAGACTGCGCGCTATGCGAGTGCACATGCTTCGGCTGGTTCTTCGTTGCCACCTTGTTTTCTCCTTTAGCGTTGGTATTTGCAGGACTGTCTGCGTTCTGGTCGGGCCCCTTCATCATCTTCTCGATCTCAGCCTCTGCGTTCTGCATGTCCGCTTCAAAGTCCGCATCGAACGACGATTCCACGGCAGCAAGGTACTCGATCGCTGATCGCTGTTGTCCATGCTCCTCAATCCACGCCAACAGACTCGCAATGAACTTGCTCTTGCTCACAGTCTCCGAATCGCAGACGACAGCCACATGTCGTTTCGCGCGCGTCACTGCCACATTCTGACGACGATCGTCCTTGAGGAAGCCAATGCCGTCGATCCCACCTCTTTCGCTGCTTCGAACGAGGCTGAGCACCACGGCTTCCCTCTCGCCACCTTGGAATCCATCGACGCTGCGGATCTCCAGCGAGGGGTACTCCGGAAGGAGCATGTTGCGAAGCAATTCCACCTGACCGTTGTACGGCGTGATGATCGCCACATCGGCTTGCTTCATCCCGAACGACAACAGGCGGCGCACATGGCGATCTACTATCTTCGCTTCGCCTTCGTTAAATCTGGAGCCGGCATCGTTGGTCGTGTCGTGCATGTCACACCCGGCCGTGTCCACCAGCATCATGGTCGTGCCCAGCAGTTCCACATCGTCGCTGTTCAGCTCGTGTTGCATGCGACTCTCGTTATTGCCTTCAGTTTCGCCAGCGTCTGTGCCTGCGTCTTGGGTTTCCTTGATGGAACCCAGCTGCGACAGCAGCCTCGTCTCGACGCTCGGGTGGGTCGATAGTTCCCCACCATACATCGCCGTGCTGGCCCAGTCCGCGATTTGGCGATGCATGCGGTACTGCACCTTGAGCATTCTCGAAATGCGAGGAACCTCCGGTTTCTTGTCATCCCCGTACAGCTCCATCAGGCGTTCGAACAGGGTCTTGGCAAGACCTGCCTGCGCCTTGTGACTGCGGCTCTTGATGGTTGGCGGCAGCTGACGATGATCTCCGGCCAGGACGACCTTCTTGCCACGCAGCATCGGAATCCAGCATGATGCTTCCAACGCCTGCGCGGCTTCGTCGATGACGACCAGATCAAATCCACCCTCCACATGATTGAGCATGCGATTCGCGGCACCGACCGTCGTGGCCAGGACCACCTGCGCACCTCCGATAAGTTCCCGCACGACCTTCTCCTCTCGCGTTCGGACCTCCTTGCGAAGGGCCTTCATCTCGCGGTACGCCACCCGTTTTTCGTTGCCGCGACTTTTTGGATTGGAAAGGACTCGGATGTAAGACTTGAGCTCCTTGCGCACATCGTTGACGATCTCGGTGCCGTCGGCCGATTGCACCAGTGCTTCCAAGCTGTACGACAGGATTGTGGGTTTGATCCTTGCTGGATGCCCCAGACGGACTGCGCGCAAGGATGTGCGCTTGGCATTCTTGCGTTTTTGCGCGGTACTGGGAGTGGCAGACGCCACAAGGCGCTCAAGGACGTTGTCGACGGCCACGTTGCTGGGTGCCGTGACCAGCACCTTCATGCCACGCACATGCACGGCATGCCGGATCAGCTCCGCCACCGTGGTCGTCTTGCCCGTTCCCGGTGGACCGTGGATCAAGGATATCCTCTGCTCATCATCCAGCGCAAATTGAATGGCCTCCACCTGGCTTGCATCGAGGTCGGCATTGAACTTCTGGATCGGCGTGTTACGATTGCGTTCTGCCGGTTGCGACTTCGCTTGGCGTGTGCTGCTGGGTCGCGGGTTGAAGCACGCCTCGATGACTGGGCCGCAAAGTTCATGATTCGCGCCGTGCCGTTCCAAATCATTCAACCCGTGCATCAATTTGCGATGAACCTCGACGGAGCTCTTGGGAATCAGCCGCAGCGGAGGGTCGCCCAACTCTGATTCCACATCGTCGTCGTCGTTGTTTCTGCCATCATGGTTGTTGCCGTTCTTGCTGTTGCTGTTGCCATTGCTGTTGTTGGAAGATCTCGTCTTTTGACCAAACAGCGCCACAGAAATGGCGGTGTCCGTGACTGCGCTGATGACGCCTCCCGGTGAGCCCTTGCGATTCTGCTTTGTGCGGATTTCCACTTCATCGCCAACCGTGAAGCGATGCGCGGGCAGCAGCAGCTGCGATGGAGCTGCAGCCGCCTGGGCCGTGCTGCCATTCGGCGCGCCTTGCGATGCATCCGCAGACGCGTGATGCACGACCAGTTCCACCACGGTGCGCCCGTACAATCCAATCGACACATCCGAGGCCTCCAAACTCCCCAGCACGTGAGATGCCACACGCTCCCGATCAGAGCCAGCGGCCGCGGACAGCTGATGGGAGGACTGCGCCACCTCCTTCTCGAGTGTCTGCTCCGATTCCAGCTCCAATCCCAGCAGCTCTCGCTGCTCTCGCACGAAGTCGCGCACTAGCGCATCCGTCATGCTTCGTCGTCCAATCCGGACACTGCAAATGTGTTGTACTGTGTTGTGCTGTGCTGTATGCTCGTGCAGCGGGCTGGTATGCGCCAGCAGTGCACCCGGAATGGAAGGATGCGGAAGTGTGATAATAGAGCAGAGTATGGATGGCTGCTGGTTGCTTCGATCGATTGGCGAACATCATCAAGTGAGCTCAGCGAGTGCGATCGTGAATGGGTTTGCGTTTTTGTTGGCTGTTTCGTGGTGTCAAATGGAATCAGACGGGTCTCTAGACTTCATTCTCTAGCCTTGCATTCTTGACACCAGCACAACTCTCTGCTGGCAGCTCACAAGATGCTCTCTCTCTGTCTCGCACACACACAAGAGAGCATGGATCATCGACAAGTATTGTAATCTCCAGAGACTATGGACTACATAATGTATAATGGCCATCCATAATATTATATTATACTCGACCACCTTATCTGTCCATATGCAGACTCTACACAGCATCCCGTTCCACCGTGATGAGCGGCGGTTCAACGGTCATCGGCCGGATCTGGCCGCACGCCTTCGACACCTCCATCATCCACGCGACGTCAACGTCCAAATAAAACCCGGCATTGCCGAGCCACGAATTGAGAAAGGGTCCGCTGGATGGCAGGGCCTCCATGAGGTCCAGCTGTGCGAGGTACAGCAGCACGGACAGCTTGGTGCAGAATGCCGCGCCGTTCATGCGCAGCACGCGCACGTGATCCCTGCCGCGGAAGGACGGACCCAACGGCCCGAACTGATTCATCGTGCCACGGATGTCGTACATGCGCAGCAGATCCACCAACGGCTGGAGGAATTTACGGATGGGCCCGTGCGCCCCGCTGAACGGCGTGTGAGGCCGCACGAAGGACCTTCCATCGCGTTGCTGTGTGTGGCCCATGCTCGACCCCAGCTTCAGCCGTTCGATTTGGGATGCGGAGAATGGCATCGTGCGCAGCGTCGTGCTCTGCAGGTACACGAACACTCGGTACACAGTGTTGAGGCTCAGGACCTGATGCTGGCCGTGCTGCGTCTGCGTCTGCGTCTGTGCTTGGTCATGGTCATGGGATTCATCATCTTCGTGTCCGTTAGCTGTGTCATTCTCATTCGACGCTCCTGCGTTGGCACAATGTCCTGCCTCGCGGCCGCCAAGGGCGTTGCTGTTGCGGTTGCTGCTGTTGTTATTCAACCCGCACTGCTCCCACAGTTGATTCGTCCATGCTGCTTCTGTCCGGCTGCCCTCGACAAGACCAGCAACGACGTTGCCCATGAGATAGTTGGCGATCAGGACGTCGCCCCAGAATTGCTCCATCGACACAGAGAAAGCGTTTGCGGATCGCAATGGCTGGATCAAACCTCTCGGTCTCGTCTTGAATTGGCCGTAATCGTGAAGGGGGTTGGAATCTACCGCCTTCCGCAAGATGGTGGCATGCAGGCGGTGTGCTTTGCACAGTCGCTTGAACTTCATCCACGTGGCCTCAAAATTGCCTATATTGTCAACCTGCTCTTCTGCTGCTGCTGCTGATGCGGCGCGAGCAACAATTAGTGTCTTCGGGCCGCTATCGCCTTGATGAGAATCTTGCATTTCGCCATCACCCATTTCGGCTTCAAGGTCCAGCTTGAGTTCTTGTATCGTTGCCGTGAGTGGGTGAGGTGACGGGACGGCGCTGTACAGGTCCGCAACGCGACTTTTGACCGTGGGAAGCACCCTCCAATCGAAAGAGTCTGTGTGGTGCTTCATCTCGATGCCGCTGCCGTCCACCAAAGGAACCAGCATGGGACGTCCAAACCCAACCCTGTTGGCTTCATCGTTGACGACCGTGTAGGCAGGCGTGGCATGGTACCCGTGCTGCACGAGGAAGGCTCGCTTGCGTCGCTTCCCAACTTCATTCGCCACAGCATCCATGAAGGAGATCGAGGTTTGCGACATGCCGAGGCATTCCTTCAACGTGAGGAACGAAAACACGAAGTCCCAGCAGTCTGCTGGCAGCAGTCGTTGGTAGGCGTCGCCTTGGCGGGCCATGCTGTTCGTCGAGGTGGCATCAACAGGAGTCATATTGATCAGAGAGGCACCAATCCATCGATTGGTCAATGTATGGTGCTGGCACTGGCGCTGGCACTGACACGATAATGATGCTATCCAAGGGTGTGGAGTATTGTATGTATTGTGTTCTGGGATGGTGGTATGGTTGCGCACCTAACTACAACTACCCTCCCTGCACGAGACCACTACCGACAGATCGCAACAGAAGCCGCGAATGGGAAGTCCTTCTGTGTGAATCTCGTCGACGGAAAACACATCATGATCGATACTGTCATAATTGCAATGATAGAAATTCTACACTAACTTCCAAAGAATAATCGAAGGAATCGATGAAGACCCGAGAAAATGGATACTCTGGAATAGTACGACAAGGAATGTATCACAGAACTTGGTTTGGTATCAATCGTGTTTGCGACTCTCCGCGCCATCAAGTATGGAGTGCTGAGAGGAGAGCGAATCGAACCAGGAACTTTTCCAGAAGGTTCATTTCGAACCATAATTCCACAGGTACACAGATTGACAACGATGGTGTGTTCGTGATTGTGGAGAATGGACAACGCCTGGCGGTCTCATTTCTATCTGTTTTGTCTCTCTGGCTTGATGAAGGTGCGACGTTGCGTGGAGTGCTTCGCCGGCCGAAATCTCCGTCTGATCCAGTTTGGTGGTTTGTTGTGGACTGTTGTGTCGCAACATGGTGACTGGTGTGAAGAAGACAGAGCGACAAGGACAATCCAACTTTGTCTCCAATCTGCTGCGTCAACGTAAATGTCAACAAACAAGCAAGGACGGCCACGTCGAGTTCGTTTTGTGTTGCTCTTCGTGGCTCCTCCAGTTGCCTTTGCTGTTGTTGTTGCGACTCTTCCACCTTCCTGGAGGCGATTTCGCCCCGTTCGTCCAGTTGCCCCACGGTCTTGATTGCGATTGGTGTTGACGTGATGCAGATAAAGATTAAACATTGGAGAATTGTCGCCCAGGTCGACGTGCATCGGCTGAACCCCAACCTCTCACAAAACGGGATCGAGGATGTGCCCACGAGGGTGATTCTGTTCTGGGTTTGCTCTTCGCTGGCCTCCTGAAGCCGTTTGTGTGCCCGGCGATCCAACCTTCCCCCTCAGCGAACAGAGACAGCAAACCACACAGACGACCATGAACGAGGACGCAAAGGCGCGACCACAGAATCATTCCATGGATGCAGGAGGACGGTGCTCTCTAATCGTAGCATCGCAACGATGGAATCTGGCACACGTACGGGTACGGATACGAGCAACGAGTACGAGTATTGTGTTGGCAAGTGGAGACAAACATGATGCCTGCCCTATCAGTGTGGCATTGAAATGCGAGGCAGAGTCGAAAACGCCTGATGAAGAATCGGAACCTCTCTGTGTGCAAGGACATCAGTCAGGACCAAGACTGCATTGGCTCTCTGTGGGCAAATCCATCCATCATCGCTATCGAAGGCATCGAAACAGAGATTGGCTCGTCACCACAGGCGAGGGTCCGGTGTGGAGCTCCTCGCGCTAAGTGCGACTACCTTTGCTGAATCGCATGCATCCGCGTGGTGTGGTGTGC